>JALIGW010000001.1:20101127-20776127 GCA_023053685.1 Diadophis punctatus similis
AATTAGCTTGTCCTAACAACATGCCATCAGCTGGCACAGAAAGCAGTGGCCTGTTATCTAAAAGCACAAAGTTTAAGAATTGCTTGTGAATATATATGTATATGTATATATATATATATATATATATATGTAGGTCTTTGGGTATTCGGGTTTTCTCCCGCGTGAAATTGGAAGTGTCTTGGCGACGTTTCGATGAAGTCTCATTCATCATCTTCAGGCTGGTGTCTTCTGCTTCCTGCTTCTAGGAGCAATGTGAGATTGCTGCTGTTTCTTCCTTTTAACTGCCAGTGGAGGTTTGAACTGATAGGATGGGAGCTTGGCTGTGTTCTGATTGGTTGGAGGTGTGTTCTGATTGGTTGGGGGCTTGGCTGTGCTCTGATTGGCTGGAGGGTTATATATATAGTCAAATCCAGTAAGTGTATGGCTATCTGACGAGAGCTAAATAGCTTGAAATAGATCTATAATAGTCTTCCTTTATTTTCATTTATCAGCAAAAAATGCTACACACAATATATCCTCAAGGAACATTGGAACAGGGAAATAGGTCCCTTGGAAACCTCCAAATCCTTGCTGAATAAACAGAATTAAGACTAATAATAAAAAGGGGAATTCAGGTTACTAGGGAGAGGGATTTAGTTGCTAAGAGGTGTTGATTACTATATTAACTTTTGTCTTGCTCCCTTATATTCTCCCTTTGCTTGTTTGATTATAGGTCCTCAAGTCATCTAGTGACCACATAGATAGATTTTCTCCCTGACAATCTATCCTTAACCTCTTTTGGGTCTCCCAATGGTGCAGTCATCTCTACTGTAACTGAGTTCATCCACTTTCTGCAGATTGTCCTCTTCTTCTCTCTCCTTCCACCTTTCCCAGCATCAGAGCCTTTCCCAGAGTGCTCGCCTCCAGGTTTCGGGGAACTAGGAAGTAGTTCCCCGAAATGGGATGTGGAGTTGCAACAACCTTTGTGCATAGTGCTTAGAAGACACATGTGGGGGGGGGGACTCTATAAAGCCTAGTCAAAAGACAATGTGATTTGCTTGGTGGTGTTAAGATGTCAGAGCTGGTAGGAAGGAAGCAGATGGTAGGAAGGAAGAAGCAGATGGTAGGAAGGAAGACAGAAAGACAGAAAGACAGAAGGACGGACAGACGGAAGGAAGGAAGGAAGGAAGGAAGGAAGGAAGGAAGGAAGGAAGGAAGAAAGAAAGAAAGAAAGAAAGAAAGAAAGAAAGAAAGAAAGAAAGAAAGAAAGAAAGAAAGAAAGAAAGAAAGAAAGAAAGAAAGAAAGAAAGAAAGAAAGAAAGAAAGAAAGAAAGAAAGAAAGATAGATGTTAGGAAGGAAGACAGAAAGAAAGAGGGGGATGGAAGAAAGAAAGAATGAAAGAAAGACTTATGACCACAATTGAGCCCAAAATTTTGGTTGTTAAGCAAGAGCGCTGTTAAGTGAGTTTCACCACATTTCACAAGTTGGCCACGCCCACCCGGTCACCTGACCAACAAGTCACGCCCACCTGAAGGGGATGGGAGTGGGGGTCACTGAGTTTGCAGCACCAAGGGGGCGGTGGACCGAAAAAGTTTGGGAACCACTGATCTAATTGAAAAGTAGCTTATCAAAAATATTTTCTTTTCTTTTTGCTTTTATTCTAAACCTATTGCTCCAATTTAAAAGTGACTTAGGCAAATCTTTGGTGTGACCACACAGAATCTTGTGTCCTGTTTCTGTGCTTTCACATGGAGAACTGGGGAAGATGCCAATAAGGGCAAGCAAATTGATCAAGGTTTTGGAGCAAATAAGATGAAAGATGTGGAACTTCTAAGTGATTAAGGAATGTATTAACACATGATTATTAAACCTAATGTTACACAGATGGCATTCCTAAGAACACCTTAAATCAAGCACTTTTCTTGTGGAACTGTGCAGTTGCCGCACAGGGCCAGGTCAAGATACCGTAGCTTTGTAATGTTCTTGAGAAGAGCTCCACGTGCTCATTCACCCACCAAATCAACATTTGAATCCAGATCTCTGCACAGACCTTGTACAGAGGATATCAGGTTGGGAAGGCTGTTGAATATAATTGACTTCGATTGTTCATTTGGTAGGAGCTCTCCAACAGTTCAGCCCTCAGCTACAAATATTTTCTGCTCTCAGCTGTCCAAGATCTTATCATACCTGTGCTGCAAAATCCTGGATGACCCTTAGATGACAGCAAACTAATACCCCAAACTCTTTTTATGACCCTCTAGTAATTTTTTTGCAAGCTAAATCTGGTAATCCTACTTAAGTAGAAAGGGCGTTGTCTTCTTCTGAGCACCCATTCTCGTAGGGTGGAGCTAGCCTCCAAGATTGGGAATAACACATATCGCAGCCAATTAGGACTGAGTCTGGAAACATATAAAAGCTGCCCTTCCAAGGTACACCCCCTCTTGAGACGAAGGACAGGCCAGACTCTCGGTACTCCCCAACTGAAAACAATGGAAACTCCTTAATCATGGGGGGGACTTGGAGGCTAGCTCCACCCTACGAGAATGGGCGCTCAGAAGAAGACAACGCCCTTTCTCCATAGTGGGTGGAGCTAGCCTCCAAGATTGGGACATGCCAAAGCCGAACGTCCCCAGGGAGGGCCTCACAACCCCTAATCCAAAACCCCCGGAGTAACTGCCGACTGTAAAACACGCCGGCCAAAGTCCGCTTCCTCAGACGCAAAGGCATCGACCTTGTAGTGTCTGATGAAAGGAATGGGCGAAGACCAAGTAGCCGCCCGGCACACCTCCATAATCGAGGCCCGCGCATTCCATGCCGCGGTAGTTGCTGCGCTTCTTGTTGAATGCGCCGTCAGGCGCCCCGGTGACGGAAGATGCTGCAGCTGGTAAGTAGCGGCGATTACACCGCGAATCCAATGGCCAATCATCGCAGATGATGCCTTGCGCCCCATGGAAGCCTGCTTGAACCCAAGGAAGAGGCATTCCGACCGCCTGAAAGAGGCCGTACGCTGAATATATATCTCAACCGCCCGTCGTACATCGACGGCATGCCACTGCCGTTGCTCCTCTGACACGGGTTGCGGGTAAAACGAGGGCAGTATAAGCTCCTGAGCACGATGAAATTGTGAGTTCACCTTAGGCAGAAATGTAGGGTCCAATCGCAGGATGACTCTGTCCGCGTGGAGCACACAAAGGTCGCTTCTGACCGACAGGGCCGCGAGCTCAGAAATCCGACGAGCCGATGTGATCGCGACCAGAAATGCCACCTTCTGGGTCAGGCGCTCGAGCGAGATCGTGCGCAGTGGTTCAAAGGGATCCTTTGTGAGACCCAGGAGGACCTTCTGAAGGTCCCACGATGGATACCTGTGCACCACCGGTGGAGAAATGATCGCAGCCGCCCTAAGGAAGCGACTCACTAGAGCATGGTTGGAAAGAGGCTCTGAAGACAGACACGATAAAACCGTGGAGAGAGTGGTGACTTGCCGCCTTAAGGTGTTGGGAGCCAACCCTTTGTCCAATCCCGACTTTAGGAATTGAAGGATATGGATGACCGACAAGTCCAGCGGACAAAGGGACCTCGAAGAGCACCAGTCACAGAACACCCGCCAGGTGGAGTTGTATATTCGAACTGTAGAAGCGCGACGGGATGACAGCAGTGTTTCGACGATGTCGTCAGGAATCCCGCGAATGGCTAGAGTGCGCCGCTCAAGCACCAGGCGGTCAGCTGATACCAGAGAGGATCTGGATGCAGCACTGACCCCTGGGAGAGCGACGACTCAGTTGGCGGGATCCGCCAGTGGGGGCTGGTGGATAGGGCCCTGAGGTCCGCAAACCACGCCCTCCTCGGCCAATGAGGGGCCAGAAGGATGACTTCTGCCCTCTCGGAGAGAATCTTGCGAATCACTCTCGGAATCAGCGGAAGAGGAGGAAAGGCGTACAGAAGGCCTTTTGGCCACGAGCAGCGCAAAGTGTCCACCCCCTCCGCCCCGGGCGCTGGGGACCGGCAGAAATAACGGGGTAGCTTCGCATTCCGAGGGGTCGCGAATAGGTCGACCAGTGGATGGCCGAACCTGAAGCTGAGCTCCCGGAAGATCGCTGGATCCAGAGACCATTCCGCTGCATCCACCTCGTTCCGGCTCAGCCAATCCGCCGTCTTGTTGGTCACTCCTGAAATATACTCCACCCAGATGGATAAGAGATGTGTCTCGGCCCACAAGCCCAACGCCTTCGCTTCCGCCATGAGGCCCCGGGAAACCGTGCCCCCCTGGCGGTTTATGTGGGCCTTCGTGGTGATGTTGTCGGTGAGTATGAGGACATGTTGGCCCGAGAGAACCTCCTGGAATCGGCGGATTGCGAGAAAAGCGGCCTTGAACTCCAGCAAGTTGATGCTGAGAGCTGCTTCTTCCCGTGTCCAAGTGCCCTGAGCAACTCCGGCCTGAGTGTGGGCTCCCCATCCGCTCAGGCTGGCATCGGTAGTCACTGTTACCCGAGGTGGGTCGATGAAATTGGTGCCCCGTGTTATTGCAGGCGAGCGCCACCACTGTAGGGATCGCCTCACTGGAGCGGGAAGACGTACCTTGGCTGAAGAGGTGCTCCTGCGCGCTCTCTGAAAAGGTAAAAGAAACCATTGGAGGTCTCTGGAGTGCAGTTGTGCCCAAGGTGTCACGTGGATCGCGGAGATCATCTTGCCCAACAGGGACGAGAGAAGGTGGATAGGCACCTGTCCCTGTCCCAACACCTGTTGGGTAAGCTGGGCTAGATCCTCCTGGCGCTCCAGTGACAGGTACACCCTGCACTCCTGAGAGTCAATGATCGCCCCCAGGTGTGTAAGCCTTGTGGTGGGGCAGAGGTGACTCTTCTCCAGATTAATCAAGAAACCATGCTCACGGAGCACCCCCAATGTGATGTGCGTGTCGATTTCAGCCTGTGTCGTGGAGGAAGACTGGACCAGAATATCATCCAGATAGCACTGGACCCTGACCGGAAGCGCCCTAAGGTGAGCGGCCAGCACTGCCAGAATCTTTGTAAAGACCCTAGGGGCCGAAGAGAGCCCAAAGGGTAGAGCAGAGTATTGGTAATGCTCCTCCTCGTAACAGAAACGAAGGAATTGCTGGTGTGCTGGTCGGATGGGCACGTGCAGGTAAGCCTCAGTGAGATCAATGGATGTCATAAGGTCTCCCTCCCGTACACTACACAAGATAGACTGCAACGTGTTCATTTTAAATTTATTATACACCAAATACTTATTGAGACGCTTCAAATTAAGGACTGCTCTCCACCCGCCCGAGGCCTTCTTGACGAGGAACAAATTGGAATAGAATCCTTGTCCTTGCTGGTCCGCCGGCACCGTCTGGATGGCTTCGATGTCGATGAGGTGTTGGATGGCGGACACCATGAGGGCCCGCTTCTCAGAAACTGTGGAGCGGGGGCACCTCACAAAGAATCCCGGGGGGTGGAGGCAAAGTCCAGCGCGAGACCGATAGAGACAGTCTCGCGAACCCACGCGTCAGATGTAAATGCCTCCCACCGTCCTGCGAAGAACCGCAGGCGGCCCCCAATGGGAGAGCAGGGTTCCACTATTTGTAGCGGCAGTAGGGGCGGCCGCCTGCTCCCCGAAAAGGGCGCTTGTTGCTCTGATCCCCTCTATTACGGTCTTGCCCCTGGTTCTGCCTCCCCCAGGACTGCCATCTGTTCTGGGTATAGGAAGGAGCCCTGTAAGGACGTCTAGGGGCAGGAGAAGGGGTCGGGGTGGGAGGCTTATTCTGGGCCTTGCGTGTAGAATTTGGCAACACTTTCTGTTTGTCCTTGGACTCCACTAGATAAGGGTCCAAGGCATCTCCAAAAAGGGACTGACCCTTCACAGGAGCCACCGCCAGGCGCCACTTATGCCGGCAATCCGCCGGCCAGCTCCGCAGCCAGTGCATGCGGCGCGCCACCACCGCTGATCCCATCGCCCTGGCCACGAACCGGGTCGCCTGGAGAGTCGCATCAGAGGTGAACTGAGATGCTGCAATTAGTTTATTAATATCTTGTCGCGTGCGGGTATCAGAAGTCGGGGTACGATCCTGCAATGCCCGCAGCCAACGAATAGATGTTCAGCAAAAGAAAGAGGCTGTTGACGAGGCCTTAATAGCCCAAGCTGCTGATTGATGAGTGCGCTGGAGGGCCTGTTCAGTGCGCCTATCCTGATAAATGTCAAACTTTCTGTGAATCAAGATAGGATGATAGAATAAAGCTCTTAACCCAAGATTGGGGAGACACAGATCCTTGGCCAAGACTGAGTCGAAAGAGGGGGTGTACCTTGGAAGGGCAGCTTTTATATGTTTCCAGACTCAGTCCTAATTGGCTGCGATATGTGTCATTCCCAATCTTGGAGGCTAGCTCCACCCACTATGGAGAAAGAACTATTTCTCAGTTTCGCTCCCTAGTGACTGAACTTGGGACTTTTATTTTACTTTGATATGAAATGCATATATTCCATCCTCTGAGCCATGCCATCTCCCCATGGTATGATATCAAAGAGAGCTTTTCAAGTAGCATAAATCTGGAAATCAAGAATTTCAAGGCAAACACAAAGGATCTCATCTTAGCAAAGCCCAGTGTTTTGTAACGTAGCTTTCTAAAATTGTGAAACCCCACAATGCAGTATAATATAAGAAGAAGAACAAAATGGAAATGATTCATCTTGATTTAAGAACAATTCAGCATAACAGAAGACATTTTAGGACCATTCCACCAGCTTCTCTTAAGGTGGCCGTTTCACTCACCTTCATAATTCCTTATTGCTTTTCTCTCATCAGCCTATTTTCTCCTCTATGATATATTGTAAACAATTTAACATAGCGTGCCAAAATTTTATGTGGCCTGTTTAACATTCACACAAAAGATTCCAAGGTAAAAGCAAAGATTGAACAAGCGGCAAAGGAGACAAAGAAAATCTTGAACTTCCAAAGGCTTTACTCATCCCTTTATTTGACAAAGTATATCTATATCGTTCTTTTGACAAGTGATCTGACCATTCATGGACTATCATTAAGCCATCCTTCATACAGCTCTAAAGGGACTGTCACTTGCTCTTCTAGCATCTGTTGGTAGCTGCTAATCAGATTTTGCTGAGCACACATAACATTCGTCTAAGAGATAAGGATGGATTGCAAGTGAGAATCTAAGGATCAGCAAAGAAAAATCTAAGGGTCAAGGAAAAGCGTTATACTTTTTTTTCAATAAGTTTTATTTATTTTTGATCTTTCAACATCTCATGTCATGAGCATTTGCTTTCTGAGTTTCATACATCCATACAATATATTTTTAATAGTTACAATTCATTATCATTTCATTTTTAATACATCTCTCATGTTTCTTTTTATCTATAATATCTATCTTTTAGTCTTTTTCCCCTCTTATTTTATTTCTATTTTAATCCTCTTTCCTTTCCCCTTTTTCCTACTCTTCTCCTTCCTTTCCATCAATCAAAGATGTGGTCTTTTCCCACTTCGTAAATTTCTAATATACATACATACATTTCTAACTTTAAAATATTTTGCTTCACTTCTCCATATCATCCTTACTCTTTAATACAAACTAATTTTATCTTCTTAACAATTAATTCTATCACTTTATCACCTATCAGTTAATCAGTTCAAAACTAATTCTTATATTTTATGTCCCATACAAATCACATTTCAAAATTACCAATTTTCAATTTTCATATTTCTATTGTTATTTTATAGTTTCATTTCTACATACTAATTCATACATGTGTTATTTTTTCCACATTATGGCTCTTCTATATTCATATCTTATATTCAAAAGTGTTATTATTTTTTATTCTTATTCTTATCACCGCAAAAAACAATTTATTCAGAATTATTTAGTTCTATTATACTAAGTTAACATACACATTCTTATTCTTTTTTATCCCTTATCTTTTACCCTGTTCCATATTTTTAATTCTCTTTTCTTTCTCTTTTTTGGTTGCCTCCCCCAAATTTCTTTCAACTCTTTCATTTCTATTATTTCAAAGCGTTATACTTTCAAAGAAACATAGAGATATTGAGTTGGAGAATGCTTACAGACCAGAAATTGAGAACATTTTCCAGGTCACAGCACTACTGGATCATTTTATGTGAAAACTTAAGTGGCCCCAGGCTACCCAGTTGCCAAACTCTTGCCCCAAAATCTTAGATCATTCACATGTTGGTTAAAATCTGGCAATTTCAGGAAAATTATGTGAACCTCTTGGAAGTTTTGGCAAGATTTCAGCAATTTGACCTAGGATAAATGCTTCTTGGGGTTCCAGCAAATGCTGAAGGGCTATGGATGCATGTTGCTAGGGTGTTCACGGAGAGTCAAAATGTAAGTGTGCGCGCACATATAAAAGGGGGAAGGGTTTCAGTTGCAATGCAGTGTACACTAACTTGCTGATTTTGACACCCACACGCACAATGGTGGGATTCAAATTTTTAACAGCAGGTTCTGTGGGTGTGGCTTATTTGGGGGCATGGCTAGCTGGTCATGTGACCAAGTGGGCATGGCTAGCTGGTCATGTGACTGGGTGGGCGTGGCTATGTGCATAGGGACTACTCAGAGGGCTGAAAAAAGTGAATTATGACCAGTCCTCATACATATGACCATCATCAGAGTGAGGGGGGAAGCTTGGAGGTTAAAGGAGGAGGAGAGAGGCGCTGAGAAAGTCAAAGCCCTCCCTCCCTCCCTCCTTCCCTCTTCTTCAGCAGTCTCCCCCCACCCCCCACCCCCGGTCCCAAGCATCCCGCCCGCCTCATCCCCGCCCTGTCCAGCTGGCACGGCTCTGCTTTTTGCAAAGAAAAGAAAAGGAGGAGGGGAGGAGGGGAAAAAAAAGTCCGGACACTAGAGAAGAAGCCCCATCGATCGGCCTCTGCATTAAACCACCTGTGGATATTAGCGAGAGGAAGTGCATTAGGAGCTTTTAAGTCCCTGGAACTGCGGGCGGGAAGGGGTGGGGCCAGGCAATAGTTGGTTTTACCAGTTCTGCGAACTGCGCAGAATCATAACAACCGCTTCTCCCAAACCTGTCCGAACCGGTAGAATCCCACCCCTGCACAAGCATGGATAGCCTGTTGTTACTGCAGCTCTGCAAATCAGCTTCCATCTGAGAAGTTCAGTGCTAAAATATTCAGGCTCTTTGGCCTCTGTTTGAAAATATTCGGATGTTGCTTCCTCTGGCTAAATTCCCAAACTGCTTCTATCATCAAGAAATTTCCCTTAGTCTACCCTTGTATAATTTAAGCCCTTTGGGATAGGAAAGGTAAACAAGAAAGAACATATTGTTGGAAGAAATATCCATCTGGTTCAGTTCCAAGCCGGGAGAAAGACACTGGAAACGTGGAGTCTGATTGGAAAGATGGTTTAATGGTGAAGCAGATGGTTCTCTGGTGCAGCTGAACACATGGAGTTGAGAGTGAGAGGTATTTATATCTTCTCTTGGGCTTTGAACTTGAGCTTCCTGTTCCTGTGCAAGAACATGTATTCTATTGGCTGTTGTCAGACGCCCATGGTGCCATGTACAAATTCCAAGGAGTTTGTCTGAGACAAGCTTGGTTGAAGTTTGGACTCTGATGCAATATCCTTAGGAGATTGTGCAATGTAGTGAGCTCTACTGCTAGTGGGTTAATCCTATTATGTCCTGGAGGGTCATGTCTTAATCCCTTCATCCTGGAGCTGAAGGTCTTTTGTTTTGTAGGTAGGCTGGCCCAATCTTTCTTAATGGGCATAAAATATCTGCTGGGGGAAGGGAGCTGGGGCTCTGAGTTTGTCTCCCTTAAGATTTTTATTTCTCTTTTAGGAGAAATATTTTATCCTGCCTTTTTTAATATTTCTCAAAACATTTCATTCTTCTAGGAGGGGGGTAGCTTCCCACAATATCTTTGTCTTCTTTGAGGTACTATTCAGTCCCATATTTTGGAGATACTGCCAGTCCCAGGGCCATCCTAGTACTTTTTAGTGTTTAAAGCAGAGAGACAGGCTGATTCCAATACTGCCCAGTAGTTGCTGCCCAGCATGAGTCCGACCATAGCTGAAACTCATGTTCTGAGTACCAAAAGGGAGAACATTGTGTAGTATTCAACTCTATAACTGACAAGCCATATGAAGACTCTAGGCCAGGGATGTCAAACTCACGCCATCATAGCGGCGTCACGTGACATATTGGGACTTTTTTTCCCCCTTCGCTAAACCGGGCGTGGGCATGACCAGCACGTGACGCATCTGGCCCACAGACCAGGAGTTTGACAACCCTGCTCTAGGCTGACTCTAGAGTTAGGAAAATATAGAGAATAAATGATGTCATGCATTCAGACTTATCCTTAGAATCAGAGGAGTCTGCAGTTATGATACCCCAACTAAGCAACAGTTCCTCACTGCAAAGTAGGAGTTGGTGACAATGGGGTTACAACAGTAAGTCAGCCACTGTGTTCTGCGGTCGTCCCCTGACTTGTTCTATGCGTAACTTCCAAAAAAGATTTCCCAGCTCTTTTGGAAAAATGGATGGAGGATCTTGGAAAGGTAGACTGGATGGAAGAACTCCTAAGGATTGTCACCTTTCACTGGAACAAGTATCTCCTTTCGTTTTTCTTTCATTCTATCCTGGAGGGGAAAGGATCCCTTCCCTACTGGCAACCATTGGAAAGCAGTGATACTGTGCTCAACTCCGTGCAAGAGTCCAGGTTCTGCAAAGACATAGCAGGTGGATGAGTTTCACTGTCAAGGGCCAACCTGTATTGCTGCTATGACATCAGGGGTGAGAAACTTTGGGATTGTTGAAGGCTAAATTTGTTTTGGGGAAAGCAGCAGGACACCTGGGAAAGTGATGGACTTTATTATCAGGAAATTGAGAGAGAGTCCAATTTTCCATAGGCTGCCTTTTCTCTCTCAAACACTTGGGATAAGATGTTTTTGCAGGTCTGGTCATACACACACACACACACACACACAGCATATCTAATCACTTAGCACCACTGTGCCTTCTTCCTGGCTCATCTCCATCCATCTTGTAATTGAATTGTGTGACATCAGTAACCCAAAAGCTATCTAGCAGGTCAAATTGAGATAAATGCTTCTATTCTAAGCCTCGGCAAGGGCCTGTTGGAGAGAGAAAAAGAGATGCTTTGCCAAAAAAAAGCATAATGACACATTGATAATAGAATTAATTTAATAGTAATATATTTAAAATCAGCCAGCACTGTACAAAAATTAGATGTCATATAGAAATTGCCATCTGATATTACTATCTGATATTAAAGATGTGGCACAGCTGGAGAGATAATGCCAGTGAAAGGTTGGCAAATACCAGCCTTAAAATGTGGTAAAATATGCAGAGCCACGATGCAACGTAGCACAGAATAAGATTCAGTTCAAAAGCAAACTGAGTCACTTACTAGGTCACTGCATATTAGCTACATGTTGAGTTATTTTCTGAGTTGCCTTTTGGCCCAAAGCACCATTTAAAACTTTCAAAGCAGCCTATTTTAGAATTGGAAAGACTACGTTTTAGAAATATTTTATTTTAGAAAAGGACAACCATAAACAATTCAAGGGGCGGGCTAGCCCACTGTTTTTCAACCTTGGCAACTTGAAGATGTGTGGAGATCAATTCTTGGAATTCCTTTGCTGGGGAATTCTTGGAGTCGAAGTCCAGCTGTCTTCAAGTTGCCAAAGTTGAGAAACAGTGGGCTATAGGCGTTCTTCAAATTATCTGTCACTACAGTTCTCAACTAAAAAGTAAAGAGGATTCTATTAGAGAGAGATAATAATATACCAGTTGTGGAGGAACTGGAGACAAAGATGTTGACTGGGTTCCCAAATTCTCCTTTTTCATCCTCTTTTCCTAGAAGACCAGAGCGTGGGATATCCAAGATAGTGAAAGTTGAGAGACTTAAGGCAAAAAACAAGGAAATGTGTCCAAGAGGAGTAGATGTGGACAAACTACCCAATTTGTTCTCCTAAAAGATTGTAATGGATAGAGATTAGACAATGAAGTCACAAGAGCTATTCGTTAACAAAAACACAATGCCTATCAGGTCTGTCCTGTTAATAAAATATTTCTGAGCTGACAATTCTGTCAAATAGAAAAATGTGAAAAGCAAATAAGCAGCATAGGGTGGCTGGGTTCACTAAACCACGGGGTCTAATAATCTGGAGCTAGTAAGAGATTGATTGCAGCTACAAAGATTGTTGAACGAGCAGGCACAAAAACAGCCAGGGAAGTGATTAAAGCCTGGGAAACCGGCCCCTTGTCAGTCAACAGGAGTGTCAGTTTATCAAATTAGAAGGCGAGAGCTTGGCAGCACAAGGAAACAACAGCCAACAACTTACTAGCCAGCCATCAGCACCCCAATCAACATCTAAAAAGCCACACACAACAGGCACACCCAGAACAGCCCAAAGCAGCACACACTCTGCTAAAGAGAAGTTTCCTGAGGATGGGCTCCAGCACATGTCCAAAAGCTTGGAAGACTAAACCCCTGGTCCTGATAACCAACCCAGTTCGTATCCTCTAATAAAATGATTAATTCAATATTGGTTAAGTTCACACAATATGCTTGAAACATAATCACTTTTTTGGGAAACCACAGCAGAACAGCATGCCACATTTTTGGCTTAGTGTGTTGTGCGAAGCCAACTGAGGTTTCAAACTTAAATCATTAGCATAGGTCCGTGGTGGCGAACCTATGGCACGCGTGCCACAGGTGGCACGCGGAGCCATAGCGGCCGGCACACGAGGGTTGCCCACCGGCAAACCGGAAGTGCGGAAAAACGTACTTCCGGTTTGCTGGTGAGCTGTTTTTTGCACTCCGGAGGGTTCAGGGAAGCTCCCTGAAGCTCCGGAATGCAAAAAACTACAAAACGGACAAACCGGAAGTGCATTTTTCCACACTTCCGGTTTGTCCATTTTGTAGTTTTTTGCATTCCGGGGCTTCAGGGAGCTTCCCTGAACCCTCCGGAGTGCAAAAAACAGCTCACCGGCAAACCGGAAGTACGTTTTTCCGCACTTCCGGTTTGCCCGTTTCGTCGTCCCAGCTCCGGTAAGGCCTTTGCGCGGGGGTGGGGGGGTGCGCATGCGCAGGGGGCAGCATGGGGGGGTGTTGTGCGCATGCGTGGGGGGGAGGGAATGGGTGTGGGCACGCAAGCGTGCGCGAGCGCGCCCCCCCCCCTTTTTGGCACGCGAGCCTAAAAAGGTTCGCCACCACTGGCATAGGTCATCAGTGGTCTTTGGGATGTAGCTCTCTCTAAGCCAAATTTCCTAGTGAATCAAAGGAGATGCAGTAAGGGGAAATGAAGAATATTTCTGGCTATTTTATACCACTATGAATTATTCTGAATTTATTATTATTAATTTTTTATTTGCTTCTGTTCAATAATACCTGATTCTCTGAGACTGTTGGGACAAATCCCTGCAGTTTTCTTAACAAGTTTTCCAGAGGTGGTTTGCCATTGGCTCCTTCCTAGGGCTGAGAGAAAGTGGTTGGTCCAAGATTCAGTTGGTTTTGTGCCTAAGACAGGACTAGAATTCACAGTCTCCTGGTTTCTACTCTGGTGCCTTAACCACTATCCCACACTGACCAGCTATTTTGACTTTAATATAGGGCAACACAATGGGTTGTTCTCACAGTCACCTCTGATATTTCATTAAATATAATAATATAAATGTAATCATAAGGTCCCAAAAGTGCTTTTTTTCAAGAGGCAACTGGACTTTCGGGTTTGTCTTTGAAGACGTTTCACTTCTCATCCAAGAAGTTTCTTCAGTTCTGACTGGATGGTGGGGAATGGAAGGATTTATACTCCGTGCAGACAGCTAGTCATTTGCATTATTTTAGAGGGTCATTAAGGTCACCTGGGGGGGGTTATCTGTGTCCTCAGGGTCACCTGAGTAGTGCAAATGGATGTGGAGCCTTCTTGGAACTGATGAAAGGACTGTGTTGAAGATTGGAGATAGAGGATGTCGTATCCCTCCCCCTCTGTTCAGAGAGGGCTGTTCAGTTTTGACATAGTTGCCCTCTTTAACCCCATTTTCAAATCCTTCCATTCCCCACCATCCAGTCAGAGCTGAAGAAGCTTCTTGGATAAGAAGCAAAACGTCTTCAAAGAAAAACCAGAAAGTCCAGTCGCCTCTTGGGGAAAAAAGCACCTTTGGAACAACCATGACCTGGAAGACTGAGATTCTCCATAGACATTTTCCTAAAGGGGTTTCTTCTACTTTTTATTTCTTTCTGTCTAGTTTGGAAAGTGCCATTATACAGCTACAGGCCTCAGTGCAGAATTTGAGAAAGTATGCATAACATTGCTTGCATTTAAAACCCTTCAGATTTCATAACTGGGACACATTGCTGAATTCCATTTATGTGGGCATGGCTTTTTTCCCCCCCTGGATTTTTAAAGTAAGCCCACAAAGACTTTTTTCTTCTTCTACATACATTTCTTCTGATTCAAACAGGCCTAAATAATTTGGCCCATGTGGAACTTTAAAAAAAGATATTGAGTTCCATCTGGAACATGGAAAACAACCAAGTTAGATTCTTAGTTCCCCTAACTCAGTACCGGTGTCATTTACTGGCAGCATTTTAAGTTTTCAGTGTGCACAGCATGAGAGCAGCTACTCAATCTCATCCCTCCTTCCATTGTCCTTAAGAACCAAGAGTTACAGGTAGTCCTTGACTTACAACAGTTCATTTAGTGACTGTTCAAAGTTGCAATGGCATTGAAAAAAGGGACTTGTTGTTTTTCACACTTAAAACCGTTACAGCATCCCTTTGGGGTTTTTTTGTTTTTGTTTTTTAAAAAAGTTTTTTATTTTTATTCCCATACAGACATTTTCACATATTTATCATCTCATTTCTCATTTAATTATTTTACAGAATCTTTACACATATATTCTATATTTATCTTATTGCTTTGCTAGTTCAAGGTTGCTTTTTTTGCCATCCTCCCTTTCTATCTCATACAGCCCTTCCTTCTTTCTTCTTCCCTTCCCTTCCTCTTTCTCTTTCTAAACCTACTTCCCCTCCCTCTTTCCTTCTCCTCTTCCCGTTACTGCATCCCCATGGTCACATGATCAAAATCAGGGGTGGGTTCTGGATTCTGCTACTGCCGGTTCACTCAGGGATGTGCCGCATGGGCGCGCAGGCGTTGCACAGTACTAAAAAAAAGCTTCTGCGCATGCGCAGAAGCAAAAAACAAGATGGCGGCGCCTATGGCGGCACCGAGAGAACCGGCTCACAGGCCTGGGTCACTGCAGGTCCCAGCAACTCAGGCCGCCAAGTTACTAACGGTTCTATAGAACCGGTCCGAACCAGTAGGAACCCACCTCTGATCAAAATTCAGACGCTTGGCAACTGGTTCATATTTATGATGGTTGCAGTGTCCCGGGGTCATGTGGTCAGCTTTTGCGACCTTCTGACAAGCAAAGTCAATGGGGAAGCCAGATTCACTTA
This sequence comes from Diadophis punctatus similis, assembly GCA_023053685.1. Classification (NCBI taxonomy): domain Eukaryota; kingdom Metazoa; phylum Chordata; class Lepidosauria; order Squamata; family Dipsadidae; genus Diadophis; species Diadophis punctatus. The sequence goes on from JALIGW010000001.1 coordinate 20,116,577, forward strand.
ACAACCATGTTACTAACTTAACAATTGCAATGATTCACTTAACAGTGGCAGCAAGAAAGTTCGTAAAATGGGGCAAAACCTCACTTAACAATTGTTTCACTTAGCAACATATACTTAGAGCTCAATTGTGGTCGTAAGTCAAGGACGGCCTGTATTCTGTGTGCCATAGGAAATACAATGGAAAAGTTTATTTGCATTGAGAAAAATTGTCCTCTGCTTCTTGGCAGCTTTTGAATCTCCAGGGTGTTGCTCCATCAAGGACAGCCAGCGCAGTTCCCATCTCACCTGACTATTTTATGGCTTCTTCCCTTTGTGTTGTTAAAGGCCACTTTTCCTTTGTTTACCTGTATAAAAGAGGCTGAATCGTCCTCTAGTGCTAGAGAGCTGTCAGCCAAGTTTCTATAGCAAACAACCAAAGAGCTTTTGACAGAATGAAAAGCCAGGCTGGGGTACAATGAAGTGACACTTAATACATTTAAATGTGAAGTGCTGCAGGCTGGGAAGATGGCCTGGGAAGAGGTACGTGCTGCCAGCCTGTGTCTTTGTTTAAACATGAGACAAATTCAGCAAGGAAGCCTCATGTCTCTGAAGCTATTAACCAATGCATCTCCAAAAGAAAGGAAATGTTTCACTCCCAAATAGAGGACAGGCCTAAAATTGCAGTTTTGTTTTCAGATGCTACTTTCAGGGGTGGGCTTCAAAACTTTTAGCAAGGGGTTCTCTGCCTGGTTGCAGGCTGGGTGTGGCCATGGTGGGCGTGGCCTAGTTGGTCTCCTGCACCACGGCGGGGGGGGGTTGTTTTTGCCCTCCCCGGGCTCTGGAGGCTTTCCTCGAGCTTCCAGGAGGGCGAAAACAGCCCACCCAGGCTCCAAAGGCCCTCTGGAGGCCAGAAACAGGCCATTTCCGGCCTTCCCGAACTTCCGGTAGGCCCATTTTTCACCCTCCCCGAACCTCCGCGCACACCCTGCACTTACCTGCATCCAAAGGAGGCTATGTCGGGACTCCTGGGAGGGGTGGGGTGGGCGGGGCCAGCCAGGAGTGGGATTTAGGTAAGGTGACCAGACGTCCCGCTTTTGGCGGGACAGACACGCTTTTCAAGCGTGTGTCCCGCGTCCCGCATTCTTTCCAAAAAGTCCCGCTTTTTTGGAAAGAATGCCGGGACGTCTGGTCACCTTAAGGGAAGCACAAAAGAGAGGTACCGGAAGCAAGTCGGGCAGAGCGGAATTTCAGCGAGGCGGCTGCCTGCTGGGGAGAGGGGGAAGGGGGGCTGCTCCTCCTCTCCTTCCCCCGCCCCATCCCTAGCCCCACCCTCGGAGGCGCCGCTGCTGTTGGGATGCGGGTGGAGGGGTGAGGGACGAGGAGCCGTCGCCGCTGCCGTCATCGGTTTGAGCTCACAAGCGGCCCCTCCGGCGGCGCAAACAGCCCTTCCTCGTCCCCCTCCCCTTCCTTCCCCCGTCGCCTCACTGCCGCCGTTGCCCTGGGGCTGGGCGGACGACCGGGAGACCGCGGCGCTTGGATGCCTGGAGCTTACGACAGGTAAGTTGCCAGCTGCCTCCTTTCCCCGTCTCCCGCCTCCCGTTCGTCGCTTGCCAGCCCGGCCCCAGGGCAGCTCCCGAAGGGGAGGCGGGAGGCGAGGAAAGGTCTCCCGAAGGGCTGCCGGCTCCCGAAGGGGAGGCGGGAGGCGAGGAAAGGCCTCCCGCCTCCCCCCCCCCACCTGGACACCGACATTTGCTGTGTTTTGCCCTCTGCGCATGCACAGCGTTCTGCGCATGCGTAGAGGGCAAAACTCAAATGGCGGCGCCCAGGCGGGCCCGCCCCCCCGTCCCGCTTAAAAAAAAAATCTGGTCACTTTAGATTTAGGTTCTCCGAACTGCACAGAATCTTAGCTAGAGGTTCTCCCAAACCCCTGCAAACCCCCAGCAGCCTACCCCTGGCTACTTTATATATGTAGAAATGCAAGCGTGGAAAAGGTAGTTAGCATTTAAACTGAAATACAATTGACTATGCTGTAGCAGGGAAGACTTAGTAGGGGCCTAGGTCAGGGGTAGGCAAAGTTGGCTCTTCTATGACTCATGGACTTCCTGAGCTAGCATGATTGGCTCAGAAAGTCTGGGAGTTGAATTCCACGAGTCATAGAAGAGCCAACTTTGCCTACCCCTGGCCTAGGTCAGCTTGGACTTCTGGGAACTGTAGTCCCTGTAAATTTGGAGTTGAGGGGGGTTGCTTAGAGTCTTAAGCAAAGAAATAAAAAAGGCCTCCCCAGTCTTTTTTCTGAGATGCAAAAAATTGAATCCAGGAGATCAAGGAAAAGACTTGTTCTGCCACTAGAGCCATTCCCTTTAATATTTATGGAAGCCTCACCTTATATTACCTTTTTTATTTTATTTATTTCATTAAATTTAGTAGAGCTACCCTTTCAAGCATACTTAGGACAGCTTACAAAATCAAAATCGAACTATCCATCCATCTTTATTCTTTTTTAATAAGTTTACTTGAAAAGGAAAGCAAGAGAAAAAAGAAAAAAATGCCACACAGATGAAGGGGTTAAACTATTTTCCAAGGCACCCGAAGGCCAGACAAGGAATAATGGATGGAAACTGAACAAGGAGAGATTCAACCTTGAAATAAGGAGAAATTTTCTGACAGTGAGAACAATCGACCAATGGAACAGAAGTTGCCTTCGGAAGTTGTGGGAACTTCATCACTTGAGACTTTCAAGAAGAGATTAGACTGCCATTTGTCAGAAATGGTGTTGGGTCTCCTGCTTGAGCAGGGAGGTTGGACTAGATGACCTACAAGGTCCCTTCCAACTCTGTTAATCTGTATCTGTATCTAAATAAAGATACATAGAAATTACAAAATACAGATAACAGAACAGAATAACAGAGTTGGAAGGGACCTTGGAGGTCTTCTAGTCCAACTCCCTACTCAAGCAGGAGGCCTTATACCAGGGGTAGGCAAAGTTGGCTCATCTATGACTCGTGGACTTCAACTCCCAAAATTCCTGAGCCAATCATGCTAGCTCAGGAATTCTGGGAGTTGAAGTCCACGAGTCATAGAAGAGCCAACTTTGCCTACCCCTGCCTTATACCATTTCAGAAAACCGCTGTCCAATCTCTTCTTAAAACCTCCAGTGTTGGAGCACCCACAGTCTCTGAAGGCAAGTCGTTCAACTGATGAATTGTTCTCACTATCAGGAAATTTCTCCTTAGATAATACAGGGGAAAGTTTGCAAAGAAATATAATAAAAATAAAAGAAAGTGCAAATCATTCCACTGGATGAAGTATTCTCATTTTAACTTTATAAAACCACTTGGATTAAAATAAATCCAATCTGGATTAAAATAAGATCCAACCTAGAAACTAAGAATGAGACATTTCCTGACAATGAGAACAATTTATCAATGGAACAGCTTGCCTCCCAGAGATGTGGGTGCTCCATTGCTGGAGGTCCAGGAGGTTGGACTAGAAGACCTTCAAGGTCCTTTCAAGCCCTACAATTCTATGATTCTAAGTATAAAAAAAGAGTTTCATAACAATTCACTAGCATTGGCTGCAAAATGCTAGGCTAACAGTTTCTGCCATCTCAACTGTGCTTGATTGGAAAGACCTGCTTTCACCTAGAATCTGTCACAGACCACATGCCTGAAATGAGATCTCCCTGAAGGTCTATATTGCTCCCACTTGAGTGATTGGTCTTCAGTCAGCCATCTCTTCTTTCCTTTGATATATGCTAACTTTTACTTTTATTTTATTGTAAGTTGTCACTGATGTGTCAAGCAGTCTTGAAACTGGCACATTAAATTAAAGACTAAAGGTCACTGCCCTCGGCCACATTCTCTTCCATTTGCTGAGAGCACATTAACCACTTGCTGCCCTGTATAACAAGGGCATGCCATGTTATGTTTTGTGTCTTCTTCCTACTTTCAGTGCTACATTTGGGTTTTTGATGTGCAAATCCACTTGCCATTTGCGTAGGCAAGATAAGCAGATACCAGGAACGGGTCGCCCTGCAGAAAAGACAGCAGCCTAAATTAAGAACATGGTTTTGAAAGCTAAACTAGGTGTTGGAAGTGGACCTGTCAAAATAACAACATTGCAAAATTCTGCAATTATTGCTAGATAGCAATTACTTAGTTAAGAATATACATTCATCTAATACAGTATTTTCCAACCTTGGGAATTATAGCAAAAATGAAACATGTTTTAAAATGAGTCAAAGCAACATTGCAGCCCATCTCGTGCCAAGAATGTTTGTAGTGCTAAAAGAGAGAGATTGTATCTTTGTAAGCCCATCTCTGATGATCCAGTGGGGTTTCTGAACTTTAAACAACTTTAAAATGTGTAGACTTCAATGCCACAATTCCCCAGCCCAGAATGGGATAACTCACTGCGGCACAAATTGCTGTGGGACAATTCAACAATTCCATTTTGTTAAGATATTCATGAACTGGGAGAGCCATGTTAACAAGGTTAGCCAATGAATAGGCATAGCAACTGAATCAGTCAATAGGACTAACCACTTCTGAGTCTGTGCAGAGAATTGAAATTGAAACTTAAGCTTAAGGCTGGGTGTGGCTCCAGTCTCCATTCTGCTCTCTCTCCACTCTGTACTCTTCCACTCTGAACTCTGCTGAAATGAAACTATCTGTTCTCTGCTATCTGTAACTGCTTGAAGAAGAACTCTACTAATGGTATTGTAAATTCATCTGTTACTATGTTTATAAAGAAGTTTATGAATCCAGCTGAATCAGTCATCTGTGTGTGCTTCTGGAAATTGATTTTTCTACAACAAACTTTAATAAATTTAATTATTTAAACTAATTTAAAAATTATTTTAATTTTTGTATATTTGCATTTCATTTTGTCTCTCCCTTGGCATCCTTTCTTTAATTATTCTATTCTACCATTTCTTCAATATTTGTGTAACTGAGTTGGCCATGGCGAGTTGGCCACAGGGAGCACACCTCACACTGGGAGCTTCATTCATCTTCTCCCATTTCTTTCCTTATAATCTGAGCCAACTCTTTAATTCTTCCTTGACCACTGCTGTGATAGCCCTGGGAAATTATTATTCCCAATTCCCTGGGTCTTCATGGTGACTGCAGAAACTTCCATCCTTTTTGCCTATAATTCATCAGCAGATATTTTTTATAGTCTTTGCCGATTCATCTTTCTCTTTGCTTACTTTAAGGAGCAACCTTGCTCAGGCTGATAGTATTTGAGTAGTGAGTGAGGGCTTAGAAACTTGAATTTAAAATATTAATTATAGACTAAAGCTTAATTAAAATTGTCTTTAACGTACAATGTTAGCTGACAAACTAATCAATCCCCTGTCTGCATATACACAATTAAGAGGGCTTGAAAATCACATTCAAGTCTTGGAGGTGTATAAAAACTAGGTCTATAAGAGCAAGGTCTATAAAAACCTATATTTATATCCTATAATTATAATTTAGGATATAATACTGCCATTCTCTTTTTATTTATGGTAACAGCATCTCAAGGGCCAGGTATTCTTCAATTTTCCCATAATATCCAATTGAGTAGAAGGGATCCTGGAGGGTCTAGAAACCATATTCTTATCTCTTCTGCTTAGAATGCATCTTAGATATCATAAGTTGCCAATACAGGTAGCCTTCAACTTACAACCACAATTGCGAATCACTGTGTTTGTTAAGTTAATAACAGGGTTGTTACATGAATCTGGCTTCCCCATCGACTCTGCTTATCAGAAGGTCGCAAAAGATGATCACATGACCCCGGGACACTGCAGCGGTCATAAATGAGTCAGTCGCCAAGCATCTGAATTTTGATCATGTGACTATGGGGGTGCTGCAATGGTTGTAAGTGTGAAAAACAATACGTCACTTGTGCTGTTGTAACATTGAACTGTAAATGAACTGTTGTAAGTCGAGGAATACCTGTATAGTAGGATCCAAATGTAATAGTGGGCTCAAGAAGACAAATTTTATTTATTTATTTATTTATGTTACTTATTTATTAGATTTGTTGGCCGCCCATCTCACCTCATTCGTTCTTGTGATATAGAAAAAATAGAGAAGAAATCAGTATTGTAGAAAGGAGTCAACATTAAAGAAGAGTTTGATTGTTACCAAATTGTGCAGTATCCAAGCGACAGAATACTTACATACTAGAATCCTTAGAATCCTTACATACTAGAACAATCTTTTCCCACTTGATTCTCCTCAAATTGTTGTGGATTCTGAGCTCTTGGCCAGTATGACCTGCTCATCTGTTTATATTACTAACAATCCTGACAGCATAAAAGACCTTCCTTTCACCTTGAGTTCTGCCTTATCTCCTTGCTTCTTTCTGAATAACAATATGCAGAAAGTTCTTCTGATCCTATTCTCCCCACTTGTTTCATAGTTTTCAGATTTTTTTTTCTGAGTCTCAGAGAGATTTACCCTTGTCAGCCAAGGTGGCTGTGATCAATGGGCGCTGAGCATCTTTTGACTCTCTGTGCATAAGGGGGAAAGGCTGACAATCCATTTCCTGCGTCTCCAAGAAAAAGGACACATAGAATAGAATAGAATAGAATAGAATAGAATAGAATAGAATAGAATAGAATAGAATAGAATAGAATAGAATAGAATAGAATAGAATAACAGAGTTGGAAGGGACCTTGGAGGTCTTCTAGTCCAACCCCCTGTTTGGCAGGAAACCCTATACCATTTCAGACAAATGGTTATCTGATTTCTTCTTAAAAACTTCCAGTGTTGGAGCATTTACAACTTCTGGAGGCAAGTTGTTCCACTGATTAATTGTTCTGTCAGGAAATTTCTCCTTAGTTCTAGGTTGCTTCTCTCCTTGATTAGTTTCCACCCGTTGCTTCTTGTCCTACCCTCAGGTGCTTTGGAGAATAGCTTGACTCCCTCTTCTTTGTGGCAGCCTCTGGGATATCTGAACACTGCTATCATGTCACCCCTAGTCCTTTTTTTTAATAAGACTAGACATGTAAGAAGCCATAGTATTTTTCACAAAATAGCAGCCATCTTGAGGATCACAAAATGGCAGCCATGCTGGGTTCTACAAATTGTTTCCAGTCAGCAAAAGTGGTGGTGGTGGGAGAGATTATCCCCACCACTTTTTTTAGCCCTGAGAATGCTCCAAACCATTACAGTTCATCACTGTTGGGGTTTTTTTTCTCTCTTCAGGCCAGAATAATATATTACTAACAAGATCCTGGGCTGCAGTCCTTGACCATTTTATATTCCGAGATTTATGCAGTCACCAGAGGCTATATTATAAATGAACAAAACGTTACAAGCCAGTGCTGTATATTGCTGCCTGCCAGTTTCCTATTCATTTTAATTAAAAACATCTACATAAATAATAAAATAGAAGGGGCAAGGGGGCTGGTAAACAGAGAAGGCAGCCCCCTTGGGGAAACTTTATAGTCATCTGATCCTCAATTTGATATGTTCTCCATAGTGGATGGAGCTAACCTCCAAGAGATCAAGTTAAGATTTGCATCTCCATGATAAACTTATTTTTCTACCCGTTCTAAAATCAAGAACTACAACTACAAGAAACATTAGCAGACGTCTTATAAGCTTTGCCTTCCTTACTTCAACAGCGGCAAGGTTCCTTATTTAGAGCCAAGATTAACTGGATCAGATTCAGATTACAAACAATTCTGACTGATTAATAACATCCTGAGCTTTGAAAGAGACTCCTTGATTCAGATAGAGTAGGACTACCATAATCCCAGTTATGATAGGCTTATTTGGACCAGTAGTGGGTTTCTCTTACCTTTCCTACCGGTTCGGGAACAGGAGCACCCGGGCGCTTTGCGTGTGCACAACGCTTCTGCGCATGCGCAGATGCTTCTGAGCATGCGCAGAGCATTTTTTATGATGTCTGAGCAGGTGGGCGGAGCCTCCCACTGCCACCGCTACCGGTTCACCCAAACCAGTGCAAACCGGTAGCAACCCACCACTGATTTGGACCATACAGTGCAAGCCTGCAAGAATGAGAATTTGGATAGAAATTGTACATCAGACTCGAAACTAGGAAACAGTGAATTCTAGTTCCACCCAGTTCCAGCTGGATGACTTTGGGGCAGTCACCCCTTCTCAGCCAAAACCCTCCTCACAGGATTGTCATTGTGGGGAAAATAGGAGGAAGGAGTATTAGGTATATTTGCTGCCTTTAATTATTTATTTTAAAAAAAATAAAGGCAGTATAAATAAATACATTTATTCACTGGCACAAGGTAGAGTATTCTCACATTTTTGTCTCCTTTGCTGCGTTCCCCACTTGTTCCAGGCCGCAATGTGCAAATGAAAATCAGATGTTATAGCTGTAAAACTTTAATGAAACACAAAGGTAACATTGTCCTAGTTTGCTCCAACTATTTCAAAAAATGCAATTAAATGCCTCATTGAAATATATGAAATGAAGTAAACAAAAATGATTTTTTTAAAAAATAAAATGCCCCCTTCTTTAAATCATGGAAAAGTAGAAGGCATACAGTATATTCTTGGGTGTGTCAGGGCCTTCACAGAAGGCAGAAAAATAAAATAAGGTAATTCTTTGGCACCATCTCTTGGACTCTACAGGAACTGATTCAAAAATGTAGTGCAGTTAATTTACATTGTAAGTGGAACTGGATAATAATTAGAATTGCATATAACATTAAAAAATAACTAAACTGTTTATAATTGCACTTCTGGAATGCTTAATTCTGACGTTCATAATTGAGCACACTGTGGAAATTAAGGCAAACCCTTCTATAAAAATACAAATTGCTGGTGCAACTGCAGTCTCAGTTCTGCATTGCCTTGGTTGCTCTGAGTCTAAAGTAGCATTTTTCAACCTTAACAACTTTTAAGATTTGTGCACTTCAACTCCCAGAATTCCCCAGGCAGCATGCTGGGTGGAGAATTCTGGGAGTTAAAGTCCATACATCTTAAAACTGCCAAGGTTGAAAACCACTTCTCTAAAGGCTATTCTACTACTGAAAAGGTAGAGAAGGCTGGTCAAAATTATCAATGGCTTTGAGATGCATTTAGGCTTAATGGTTTGAGCTTCTTGTGTTAGAAAAGGCAAGGGAATGATGAGTTTGATAATATCAGGGCACAAGGATGGAACCCCTCTATTTATAGTGCAAGGGCTTTGTCATCCAGTGACATTGATGGATAATGGATTGACAAAAAAAATGTTTCTTCAACAAGAACATAATTAATTGACTTCACTGTCCCAAAATGCAATGATGGTCACTAACTTAAATCACTTTGAGGAAGTGTAAGGACACTGGGGGAGTTCTCCATCAATTACTATGTATAAAGGCAGCTAAGGTTCCTGTGTTGTAGAGAAGCAGAGATGACCTCAGATAAGGTAGATGCAGACCATTAGCAAACTGTGAGCTCAGTCTGCAAAGACAAGATAGCATGAGAAATTTAATGATCTAGATGAAACTCCCTCTGATATAAGAAAGAGGGAGAAAGGCTTCTAGGATTTCAAAATTCTGTTATTATTATTTACTAGATAACCCATGGTCCTGTGGGAAGCCCCATCCCACCCCAGAAGAATGAAATATTTTGGAAAATATTAAAAAACAAAAGGCAGGATAGAATATTTCCCCTAAAGGAGAAATGGGGGGGGGGGATTTAAGGGAGGCAGAAACCAGCCCCAGTCTCCCTGCCTCCAAGCAGAAACTGAGGCCAGCTTTTAGAAATGCAGATTTGGTAATCCATTCAGAAATACTGGACCAAGACAGAAACTCAGATAAGCAAGAAACAAAAGGTTCACCAATTTAGCTCAGACAAACACCTAGGAGAGTGATGGCAAATCTTTTAGACACCGAGTGCCCAAATTGTGTGTGCGCGCATGCCCAAACTGAAAGGCGCACAATCATGTGCATGCGCGGACATGCGCGCATGCTCAGCAGAGACTCAAAGACCAGCTGGCCGGCGGGAGGCGGGGCATCCCAACAACAGCAGCGGGGCAAGAGGTAAGATATTTTTCTTTTGTGAGCTTCTGTTTCATTTGCAGGGAAACAGAAGCTCATGAAAGAAACGGCACAGAGATCTGACCTTGGGCGATGGCGCATGTGCCAGCAGAGAGGGCTCTGTGTGCCACCTCTGGCATGCGTGCCATAGGTTCTAGGACCTAGGATTTGCATTTCCTCTTTTGCCTATAGAGCCAGCTATGACCCCTACATAACCCCTACATGACCTCCATAGGAATCTGACAACAGCCAATAGAATATTAAAGGACATATTCTTGCACAGGAACAGGAAGCTCAAATACAAAACCCAAAGAAGGTATAAAAACCCACCCACTCTCAACTCCATTTTGTCAGCTGTCCCAAAATCACATGTGGTTGGTGGTTCTGCTTCATCATTAAACTTTCTTTCCAATCAGCCTCCATGTTGTTTCCAGCCTCTTTCTCCCAGCTTGTAACTGAATCAGATGGATTTTCCTTCCAACAATTCCTTGGATCATCGTTTCAGAGATGTTTCCTTACCAGGTTCCTCAGTGCCTTCAACAATGGCAGAATTTCTAATGTACTGCCTTCACTGGAAAAGTTGGGATACATTCAGAGTTGTATCAGCCCTGAAAATAGCCCATGTTGAACTGTATAGCACAAACATCAGCACGGGAAATGTGTTCTAACATTTTGAATTGTCATAAACTTTTCTTTGATCATGTTTCTGCCATAAAATATTTTATTAAATTTGCCAATGTTCAGTTGTATAGGAGTTATGGGCCCCAGATTTTGGACAGATTCTGTAAGTTAGCTCATTTGCGGTACTTTGGTTGAAAAAGTCTATGGAGAATGTCAATCATCTAGGTCAGGGGTGTCAAACTCGACTTCATTGAGGGAAGCATCAGGGTTGTTTGACCTCGAGGAGCAGGTGTGTTTTTGTGGCCAGGGTGGGCGTGGCCAGCTTGATGTCACTCGTGTCAGGGGCGCCTGTGGCGGCCTGAGCGCTCGCTGGTAGAGGCACCGCAGGCCGGTCCTTTGCTGTTTCCAGGGCGGCCCCATGGGCCAGATCAAAGCATCCCACAGGCCGGATCTGGCCCACAGCCTTGATTTTGACACCCCTAATCTAGGTCGCGGTTGACCTGAAAGTACTTTTTCTAAAAGGCAACTGGATTTGGGAGGTTTTTTATTTGAAAATCTTTCATTTCTCATCCAAGAACTGAAGAACCTTCTTGACTGAGAAGAAACATTTTCAAAGAAAATACCAAGAAAGTCCAGTTGCCTTTTGAAAAAAGCAGCTTTGGGACTTCGTTGAAAATGTTTTGCCGTATATGCATCATTTCAAGGTTAGAGGAAAGTGAGTTTAACAGTGTGCGTGTATAAAATTTTATTTATATTGATTTCCTCAGGCTACCAGTTGTTAGATGTGCAGGAGTCTTTGTGTTGAGTTGGATAGGTGTAGGGAGATAATCATCCAGGTTGAAGATGCACTTCACTGGTGCACTTCATAGAATTCAGCCAATTTAGACTTTGGTTTTTAATCAAAAACGTTCAAATCCTTATGGATGCAAATGTATTCTAAAGCTGTTGCTTGTGATTGTGTTGATACCGCACACTTAAGTAGTGACAAAAGATTGTAAATTATTCATCCCCCCCCCCCTCGCTGGGGAATTTAAATGACAATTTATATGTGCTTCTTTAAGCAAAGCCTATTTATCTATTTTGTATATGTGGAATTTGAACTATCAGTGTGTATACAATACTCAGCCCTCTGGCTCAGTGTCTGAACTTTGGAAATTGTCTTTTTCAGCCATCTCGAATTTCATATATACTGACCTTGTTAAGTATTACTAACCCTGTTCAACTATAATCACAATAACCGTATTGCTTTAGGTTTTTTTTAAGATTTACCTTTTGGAATTTGAAGGGGGGGGAGAAATGAATGCGGATTATCAGTGTAGCCTTTGATAGTACCATATGATTTATTTCTCAGGGCAAAAGTTCCCCAGAATTGCAACATCAATGCTTTGATCTACTAAATCAAAGGGGCAGCTAAGGCAGGCTAGAGAATTACAACTCAGCTGCAAGACAGAAAAATATCACCCCTTCCAAATTACAGGTGAAGGCTGAGGTAGGTCACCCAACAAGTTATTAAGTACCATAATCGAGTGCTTTAAGGTTGCAGAGATCTTACTTGAAGTTGTGAAAAATATCCACCTCTTGTTGGAATGATGCCTGCATAAGGGCACTTGAAGGCCTGGCTTAAGCAACATGACATATTGTTTCTATAAACACCGAACTATGAAGATATAAGTACGTTGAGGTAGGCTTATTTGTGGCAATGGTAGCAGTTACATTAAGCAGAATCCCCCTTTTCTGGCAAGTGTGCAATGTAATCATTTACATTTGCTGGGAAAGTCACTATTTTCTCTCTCTCTGAACTTTTACCATTCCCTCAAACCATGCCCAGGGACAGGCTTCAAGGAGATCCAATCCTGGGGAAAAAATTAATCTGAGGAAGTAGAGAATCAATCAGAACCTGAAGAGGAGGAATTTCGGTAAAGCAGCTGCCTAGTTTTTAAGGAAATTAACAATGCTGCAAGTCTGCCAACAATTAAAGATGACTAATTTGGCACTGCATCTTAAGTTTTCAAATTCTTCTCCAACAATATTAATTAAACAAATTCATATAGCCACCTAACTCACTCCTAAGTGACTCTGAGTGGTTTATATACTCTTTCCATCTAATCCATCCAGTCCATGGCTGGCTGGGGAATTCTGGGAGTTGAAGTCCACAAATCTTAAAGTTGTGGAGGTTGGACACTAATTAATTTGCATCTCAGCAGCCAGGGAGCTTGACTAACCATGAGCTTTCCTAACTCCTGCACCAGAGTAAATTATTTTATAAAATGTTACTTCAATTGTGGTTCATAGGAACATTTCTGTAGGAAATTCAGGATTGTAAGCATGGATTTTCCCCAAGATATGGGTGTTAGGACGTCAGTACAGATTAATTATAAGTAGCGGAGAGTAATGATATGCTTCACCTGGTCCTCAACTACCGGTATTCATTCTCAACTTTGTGACGTTTCCTTATGGTCACATGAACATTTTAAAAATACAGCTCATTTTCCTATAACCTGGAATTATAACTGCCTAGAAACAGCACAATATGCGTTAGCTAATTTTATCTGAATGGTCATCCATCTACGAGTCCCTTCCCAGGCAGTTCAGGTTAACCATAATTCAGAGACGTACACACAAATTATGACCCACACACAAAATACTCAGGGAATACCCTGGAAAAAAATAAGTTTTTTTTTTAAATTGAAGAACAGAATTCCAATTGATAGATTAGAGGGCAAGTCAATATCGGGCCTTCAGGCAAAAATTATTACTTTTGCCTCCAGAAGCCTTTAAAGTGACATGATGCACCTTAAATAAATTAAGGGGACAGCAGTTCTCTTTCTTCATTGATGCTTCACTTCATGCTCTTGGCAAAATCTTCACCTTTCTTGATGGAAGCTTTCAGCTCTCCAATGGCCCCGGCCACCATCTTCTCTTCAAAAGGCGTGATCTTGCCAATACCCAAGTTTTTCTCAATACCGTTTTTCTGAGAGAGCAGGGCAAGAAAGATTGAAAATTAGCACACTGTAGTAAAGACATTAATAGCAAGCACAACTTTTAACTGGAAAATCACTGGCTCCTTTGTAGCATAAGACACATTGGAGCCAGAAAACATAGGCTATTTCCAAGTTTCAAGATGGGTCAAATTAGCTGAGCCATATTTAAGAGAAGGCTCTTGATAAAAACTTGTGTCGATGATGTATACTAGTAGCCTACAAATGAACTGCTGTTAAATTAATACTCTGGCCTGACCTGTCCCATTATTATGACTTGATTCTTACACTATCAAGAGCTAATTGTCCACTGTGTACATTTGTCCACTGGATAACTGCCTCGGAACTATTATAGCTCCAACTCATCCTGTATTTACCCTACATAGGCTACCAATTAGAATGCTGGTTTCAATTTAATAAGTACTAACATGGATTTTGGGAGCTTGACTAGCCAAGGGCCTGATTGATAGAAAACTGCCTCTGCAAATCAAAGGACCTACTTTTAAAGGTCATCACCTCAAACATTATCAAGATAATTTGTTACTGGCAATTGTTATAGACCTTAGTCTTAGGGCTTGATATCTTAAATCCCATCAGTCACAGTCAAAGAACTGGAGTCTACTCCAGCAGAAACAAAAAATCCACTTTTTTCCAAGGACATTACAGCCACCATAGTACATGTAAGTTTACAGACTGGGGTTCTAATGGCTGTTTACCAATTAGACAACTCCTAAGTCCCACCAATAGTTTACATACTAGTCGAAACCCACAGATCTAAAGGATCATGTCTCCTGTTAGAATCCTGTTCAAATTTGTACAAGACCCAACATGGTCAGAAGCTCATCTTCCTACTACAAAGGAAGGCTTCCTCCTACACTGATCTCAGGTTATCAAATTCATCATCTTGGAACTGTTGGCAGTCCAACTCTCCGCATTTCTCTTTTTTGACAGGCTTTTAACAGTTCATTTGTTTTAGTATCAATTTTAATGTATTCCTGCTAACTATTCTGAGTACTCTGAAGAGCAGGAAAGCAGGGCAGAAATGAAAAAAAAATGCTTAGGACCAGTATACCTCCGGGACCGCCTTCTCCAGCATACCTCCCTAAGACCGATCAGAGCCCACAGAGTTGGTCTGCTAATGGTCCCGTCAGCCAAACAATGTCAGGCCCACGGGCGAGGGCCTTCTCTGTGGCAGCATCGGCTCTCTGGAATACACTACCCCCCGAGATCCGCATTATTCCCACCCTGCCAGCCTTCAGAAAAGCATTAAAAACCTGGCTATGTCGACAGGCCTGGGGCCAATGAATTCAATATAACATCGAGAACTCTTGGTCCCATGAATGAAGGAATTGCATGGGGTTTTTAAAATTGTTGTTTTTAATGTTTTTTAATGCTTTTTTTAATAATTATTGTTTTTAATGTGTTTTTTTATGTTTATTGTTTGCATGTAGATTTCTTATTGCTGTGAGCCGTCCAGTCTCTGTGGAGTGGGCGGCATACAAGTGCGAATAATAAATAAATAAATAAACTTTTTGGGTGCCTTTTAAAACAAATTAAAGGGGGAACTTGGGGAAATACCTGAAACCCTGGTACACAATTCGGCTGACTCCCTGGTGGCTGCCTGGAACACAGCAGCATCAGGGGCTCTAGACCGAATTGCGCCTAAGCGACCTCTCTATGGCAGTGGATTCCGGAAAGCTCCCTGGTTTACCGAGGAGCTCCGGGAGATGAAACACCAGAACAGACGTCTGGAGCGCCGCTGGAGGGCCAGAAAAACCGAGTCTGATCGAACACTATTAAGAATTTACATCAGATCTTATTTAGTGGCGATAAGGGCGGCAAAACGATCCTATTTTTCCGCTCTTATTGCATCCGCAGATTCTCGCCCAGCCGCCTTGTTTAGGGTGACTCGCTCCCTCCTTGCTAAAGGGGGGAGCGAGGAACACTTACAAGGCAGAGCTGAGGAATTCGCTGAGTTTCTGTTGGATAAAGTCGCTCAGATTCGGTCAAATCTGGACTCCGGCTGGGCAGAGTCCATTGAGTTGACAGGGGCTAGTCTTAGTCCATCATTATGGGAAGAGTTTGGGCCTGTTTCTCCCGAGGATGTGGACAGGGCTGTGGGAGCGATGGGTACCTCCACCTGTTTATTGGACCCGTGCCCCTCCTGGCTGGTCTCGGTCAGCAGGGAGGTAGCACGCGGCTGGATCCAGGCGGTGGTCACCGCTTCTTTGAGAGAGGGATCCGTACCACAGTCGTTAAAAGCTGCGGTGGTGCGACCCCTCCTGAAGAAGCCTTCCCTGGATCCAGCCGACTTGAAGAACTATCGTCCGGTCTCCAACTTACCTTTTTTAGGGAAGGTTGTGGAGAAGGTGGTGGTTACTCAACTTCTGCAGCTCCTGGATGAAACAGATCATCTAGATCCTTATCAGTCGGGTTTCAGGCGCGGCTACAGTACAGAAACTGCCTTGGTCGCTCTGATGGATGATCTCTGGCGGGCCCGGGATGGGGGGAACTCCTCCATCCTGGTGCTACTTGACCTCTCAGCGGCTTTCGATACCATCGACCATGGTATCCTTCTGCATCGTCTCAGCGAGTTGGGAGTGGGAGGCACCGTTTTGCGGTGGTTCTCCTCTTATCTCGCTGATAGGATGCAGTCGGTGCTGGCAGGGGGGCAGAGATCGTCCCCTAGGCCCCTATCATGTGGGGTGCCTCAGGGGTCGGTTCTCTCGCCCATCCTGTTCAACATCTACATGAAACCGCTGGGTGAGATCATTCGCACACATGGGGTGTGTTTCCATCAGTACGCTGATGACACCCAGCTGTACCTCACCACCCCGTCTGACTTCAGTGAGGCAGTTGATGTAATGTGCCGGTGCCTGGACGACGTTAGGATCTGGATGGGGAGGAACAGACTCAGACTTAATCCCGACAAGACTGAGCTGTGGATATTGCCTCCTAAGGACTATGACAACTGTCCCTCCTTGGTCCTTGAGGGAGCGAAATTGACTCCCTCGGACCAGGTCCGCAACTTGGGGGTCCTTCTAGATCCACAGCTAAAATTGGACCATCATCTTTCTGCTGTGGCTAGAGGGGCCTTTGCACAGGTTTGCCTGGTGCACCAGTTGCGGCCATATTTGGAGGAGGCTCTACTCACGGTCACTCATGCCCTTGTCACCTCTCGTTTGGACTACTGCAATGCGCTCTACATGGGGCTACCCTTGAAGAGTATCCGGAGACTTCAGTTGGTGCAAAATGCGGCTGCGCGTGCTGTGGTGGGTGTGCCAAGGTACACCCACGTGACATCGATACTCCGCCAGCTGCATTGGTTGCCCATCGGTCTCCGGGTCCAATTCAAGGTGTTGATCACCATCTTTAAAGCCCTTCATGGCTTGGGACCAGGTTATCTACGGGACCGCATTCTGCCTCATACTTCCCTTCGACCGGTTAGGGCCCACAGAGTTGGCCTCCTCCAGGTCCCGTCGGCCAAGCAATGCCGGCTGGCGGGCCCAAGGGGGAGAGCCTTCTCTGTGGCTGGCCCCGTGCTCTGGAACCAACTTCCGCCAGAGACCCGAACTATCCCCACTCTGCTGGCCTTCCGGAAAGCTGTTAAGACATGGCTTTTCCTGCAGGCGGGGGGTAGAGCTTAATTCACTCGAGCTCACCCCCCAAGTATGTATGATATTGAATGGTTGGTGATGATTTCTATATTATGTTTTAATTTTTATATTTGCTTTTAATTAACTTTTTAGATTTTGGTTATTCTTGTATTTTCTCACTGTTGTACGCCGCCCTGAGTCCTTAGGGAGTTGGGCGGCATATAAGAATTCCAAAATAAATAAATAAATAAATAAATAAATGCAAACAACAAATATCAGGCAAGGACAGCTCCACAGCAGCCCATACTGTGAGAATCTATTCCTGTGGAATAGGAACAAGCATGTTTCCCATGTTATTTAATGTTACCTATTTAAAAATGTCTGGCATAATCTATTTTTTCATTAATATTACTATATGTTGCTGTCCTGCTGCTCTGCTATTTATTTGAATGCTGATAAGATTGCTTTCATTCATTATGTACCACTGGGAGTTTTTTTTCTCTAAAACATAAAGTAACAATTACATCACTAGAAGGCAATCATACATAAAGCAAATTAAATTAAGAGCTGCCCAGATTATGTACCCCAAGTAGCAGAGGTGTTGAAAAGTAAGGACATTCTGTTTCCTCCGATCGGACGAAGGCACATTCAATGACACCTTCTTTCCCATTCACAGCATCTAGGACTGAGAAGACAAACCGGGCACCAGCATAGGCCATGGACAACGTGGCTGATCCTGTTGAAATAAAAGAGGAAGATTCAAAGATAATATATGTGGAGTTTCCCATATATTTTCCCAATATAAATCTAATAGTAGTTGTTTCATTTAAATCACTGAAATACATTTAGGTATATTAGGTATAATGCTCTCATTAGTTTGCCTAAGAACAATGTAGCCCATACAAGAATAAATGATGACACCTATTAGCCTGTTCCACTAGTCTCAGTTGTCCATCTATATTATGGGAACAATAAAGTTGATCCATCCTAGAGAATTACTTGAGATTTCAACACCGTGAATTGTTTTCTGCTTCCTTATTTGTTGTTGGGGGGTTTTTGGTAGAGGAGGACTGGCTAACAATATTGTGTTTGTCACCTTGGCTGAGAGATAACTTTTTGGCTCCATCCTTTCCTAAACAGTTTCAAATAAAGACTGTAGTAATAAGGTCTCATACATTGAGAACAATTAATCAGTGGAGCAGCATGCCTCCAAGGTTGTGCATACTCCATCACTAGAGGTTTTTAAGAAGAGATTGGACAGCCATTTATCCAAAATGCTATAGGGTCTCCTGCTTGAGCAGGGGGCTGGACTAGAAGACCTCCAAGCTCCCTTCCAACTTTGTTATTCTGCATTCTCCTTTCCCGTTTCTTTTCTACTATGTTCAGCTTATAAACCTAAAGGCAGAGACTGACTTGTTCTTAACCTGTGTAGTGTGTTACACATTAGACACTTCACAAAAGGGAGCAAAAGCTAGTCAGACACCGCTTTCCAAAGACAGCATATTATCCTGAAAAATAGTAGTAGGGAATCTGTTTCTTTACTATTCCTCAAGGCTAGTACTTGGCTCTAATTGCCAGCTGCCCTGAAATCTGAAAAAATACAGAGAAGTAGGCCTTTGCCCCCATTGTCACCCTCCTCAAGAGTTGTGGGCAGGACAGGGAAAATCTACTTAGCAAGCCCTAAGAAATCAAGGACATGAAAGCTTAATCCAACTGAAGCAGCACAGTTAAAAACAGCACTGGTTTTTATACTGAAATGATCAACTGCTAATGACTGGCATTGTGTACGCCTGGGCACGTGGGCAATGGAAATTCAAGGCAGGGATCCATTTGCAGCAAGAAATAAGCTTCACTTAGGGATGCAAGTTGCTCTTGTGTTCCATAGTTTCGACTGATAAGCAGGGATCTTGGTATATACTGTATGTACATATGGTTTTGTGTATATATGTGTAGGTAGTCCTTGACTTACAACTGTAATTGAGTCTGGCCATTACAGTTGTAAGATGTGCCGGTCATAAAGCGGGTCATTACATGGCCAATCAAATTAAAAAAAATTTTTTTTAATGTTCATTAAGCAAATCTATATTTTACTATGGGCCAGTTTTTGCTAGAAACTGGAAATAATTGCTGGTTTGCCCCCCAAATGTCATAAACCATGATCGTGTGACTGTGGGATACTGCAAAGAGTATAAATGCAGGCCACTTGCCAAGCACCCCAAATGTAATCATGCTTCATGAGTGTGGGTAACCATCAGAACTTCAAAACCAGATCATAAGTAGTTTGGGGGGGGGGGTGTTGTAATTTCAAATGGCTACTAAGCAATTGGTTGTAAGTCAAGGACCATCTGTACTGGCTTTGCTTACTTGGCAAAGAAACAAAATGTGATATTTTGTGCATGCATTAAATTTTTAAGGATTAAATTGCCTGTACATTACTTTTGCTCAGATTTTAATGGATCAGGTCAGTGAGGCTTCCCTCCATAGTAGAGACAACAGGACTTTCCCCACACTCATTGGGCAAGCAGCATTAACACCCAGCAGCAAAATCAAGAGGTCTCTCACCAAGATTATAAAAAGGGCTTGGGAAATACAGAAAACATTTCATCTGATTTGATTATTTCTGCATTGTTACTATTAATATGGCAGTCTATTTCAAATTCATGGCACTGGGCAATTAGTAATAATTAAAAATAACATCAAAATATAAAACACTAAAACACACACATGGGAAAAAATGCAGCCAGGGTAAAAACCACAATACTGTGATACAACCATTGCCGGGGCTTACAAACACACTCAAATCCCCAGGCCCGGCAATAGAAGCTGTTGGGTAAACTCCTTCCATCACCAGACAAACAAATTACTCTGAAGAAGGTGGTCATGAGAAAGCCATGGAGAGCCTTGAGCTGAAGCTGACCCAGGGGATCACAAATGAGGAACCAACCCATTGTGTGGACAACCCTTATGAGAGGAAGATGGGAAAAGTGCTGATACAAGCAAGAAGATGACTGTAGCTATGGAATCTAACACCCCAATTTCTCATTATTAAGGTCTCATGTGGTTTCTTGCAGTCACATATCAGAACAGCTCACCTGTGCTACAAACAATCCAGGTAGAGGGAAAATATTCCACAAACTAACCTGCGCCTGCTTTTGCTTTGACAACTTCAGTTCCAGCTTCCTGAATCCTTTCAGTGAGGGTCACCAGCTGAGTTTCAGGAAAATCCACCTTCGGTGTGCACTGCAACAGGAAAAGAACACAGGATTTATTTCATCTCTATCATACGCTTAAATTATTGGGTTTTGAACAGGAACTTTCAACAGCAGAACTGAAGCTTCTTTCTCTATCCCTTAGCGATACACCAATCAAGAATCAGATCTGCATTAACTCATATTGCAGACCCAGCCTTCAAGTCAGCATTCGTATATTAATGTTCCAAGGGCAGTGGATTCTGTCAGGAAAAGGAATGTGGAACCCAAATCTTCTACTCCACCATTTCTCAATTATCCTCCTCCAACTTTCCAGAATAAAGCAGCTGACAGATTCATTGGTGCAAAGACCTGAGGAAGGGGTTCAGCATTTAGTTTTCCAAAAGAGAGTAGTCCTTTAAAGTAAGAAACTGCACTTATGACTGCCTGTACTGTTACATTCTGGACCAACTGAAGCTTCCAATGGTTCTTCAAGAGCAACCCCATGTAGGGCACAAAGGAGTAGTCCAGCCATGAGGTGATCAGGGCAAGTGACTGAAGGGGCCTTTGATCTAGGAAAGGGTGCAACTGGCACATCATCTGAGCCTTCATAGCCACAGATGCCATCTGCTCATTCAGCAGGAGCTATAACTCCAGAAGGACCTCCAAATTGTGCATCTTCCTTGAATGGTGAAGTGCAAATCCACTCAAGCTCTGTCAGGCAGTGATTTTATATTGCCTGTTACATGTATATGCAGGGAGATGCATCCCTATCTAATATAATGGTTTATTCCTGAGCACGTGATTAATATGTTCCTAGTACGCATGTGTACATTCTTTTCTTTGTTCCTCCCTTCTTTTTCAGCTTCTGTAAGGAGCAAGACCTGTTTTATAGCCAGGATGTGATTTATTTGGTTTTGTACCGAAATAAATATTTTACACTTTAGTATTTAAACTGCGGTTTTCTTTCTATAATGTCAGAGTTTCAGGAAAAGATCTATTTCGCCTCTGATGAGAGTAATTCTTATCTAACAAGCTCAAAGCTGGAATAGCCCAGATTTGGCAGTCCAATCACAGCCACTCAATTTTGGTGAGACTGATTGACCCAGAGATGGTTCCTTCCTGTCCAAACCTGCAGAGCTTCCAGGCACTGGGACACAGCCTTGACAGCTTCAGTTGGCTGGCCCAGAGTTGAAAGATATAATTATACTTCAACCCGCAAAATTAGGCTACTTTCATGTTAGAACACAGAGCTGCATTTGACAAGTGGTTGAAAGCAGAGACCAGCTTCTTCCAAAATTCAAATTCTTTTCTTGGGTCCTGCAGGTTCTACATAGTGATATGCTCCCTTATCAGCCAGAGCTACTCAGAAAAATGTAATTGTATCACTCACCTGTGAGATTAGGGGGATGATGGTCTTCCCTGCATGGCCACCGATCACAGGAACATTGACACGAGCTGGATCCAAGCCCTGTGGAAACGGCAATTTTCAAGATATATTGGGAACTCAGCTCTACCCCAAGCTGGGTGGATCACAGGTAAGCACAATGTGCATAATTCAACAGTAAAACCTCCCACTCCTCACAAAACAGAACAAAAATGGAAAATGTGAGAAGGAGATGTATGGTTTATAAATCTTCCTTTTACTTTTTTTTTGTCAGAGAAATTGGAATTCAAACACTTACACTGTTTTAGGTTCTCAGTTCCAACTGTGTTCTGACCTGGATTTTTTTTCTCAATTTAAAAACATACAGCTTGTTACCTCGAGGGCCATACCAGGGCTTTGCCTGTCATGCTGAGAGATGCGCTTCACTTAAGCCAGGAGGGCTTAATGGTAAAATGGGAACGTTAAGCCTTTTTTTCATTGTAAACTTCAATATCCCCAAACTAAACAAAAATAGCTAACATTTTTAGTTCCATTGACTCTGGGGAACTTTAGGAACACAAATGGGACGCTGGTGGGCCTCCTGAAGACCCAGGTGATGCTTCTTGCCCCTCTACTCTGAATTACTGGAAAACCCAGACAGGCTGCCATCAGCCAGGCAGTTTCTATGATCTGCAACAGGAAGACGTAAACTGCAAACTGCTTAGGATATTTTAGAGGTATTTTAGCCATGTAATACCAAGAGAGATGAGCTGCTGTTTCGTAGCTGGGCATCTCTGCAACAATTTACCAATGTGGTTGGTCCAAATGTGGTCAGAGAACAGAGATTCTTTGGCTGTTTCTTCTTTACGTCCTGATAGCAGACTAATAATGCAGACTAATTCTGGAAGTAATTGTCATGCAACCAAACCAAAAGGAGTAAATCAGAACCATGTCATGGGAAGCCTACGTATATGATCCTAGCAAGCATAATGCCAAGGTGACAAGAGGACATACTGTCCTGCACAAACAGACAGATGTGGTTTGCAGTTGGCCAGGAACCAGTTTTTCACAACTTGGCTTTGGAGAGGACAAGTTTTCTACTGATCACTAAGCCTTATTAGCTAGCAAGAGAAATCCCAGAGGAACAACTATTAGCCTCAATGTCTATAGAGATTCTCAGTCATCCAGGTCATGGTTGTCCCAAAGGTGCTTTTCCAAGAGGCAACTGGACTTTCTGGTTTTAAAGCACCTTTGGGACAACTATTAGCCTCCTTCACAATTTGTTAATCAGGGGATAACACCAATGCTGTAGAAAACTGAAAGATTAAGCTTGTATTAGAGATCAGCAATAATTTTACGTGTCATCCACAATCTGAAAATATTCCTGATTTATATCATTCCATTATGGGGTAGGGTGTTGAAGGAAACCACACCAAACCACACCTGCTTGTAAGATATTTACCACCCATTCACAGCGTGGGACACTAAGGCATAAACAAGCAGTGTCCTTGACTTGCTGAGATTGCTAGCATTTATTTTTTACTAGCATTTAAAATTTAGTCCCCTGTTGAAGTTACAGGGACAAACTTCTGAGCATGAGTAATGACCCCTCAAGATCAAAGAATGAAAAGTTTATTCTTTGCCTTAGCTCATATGAAAATTGGTCTAATGATTAAGGCACTAGGCTAGAAACCAGGTGATTGTGAGTTCTAGTCCCACTTTAGGCATGAAAGACAGCTGGGTGACTTTGGGCCAGTCACTCTCTCTCAGCCCCAAACACCTCACAGGGTTGTTGTTGTTATAGGGAAAATAGAGGGAGAAAGGAGTTTTAGAATTGCTCTCAACCTTTATATTATTTTTAATAATAATAAAGGTAGGATTAAAAAATATCTTTAAAAAATATGCCAAAATTGTAATGAATTCTGATTCATGATCACATTCCTTGACCATGCCTGTTTAGTCAACCAATCAATGGGAGAAACTAAAATATACAAAAAAAACTTAGTAATGAGAGAAAATTTACTATGATCCCATAACTGATATACCCCTAATCTGCTCTGGATAATTCCTGATTCCTCCAGAGCAGATCCGGGAAATCACATGGAAATGTACTAATTGGTTCCCAGACGGATTAAAATAGTCTCCTGAATTTTTATGTAAACAGTCAGCTGCAAGCTTTTCCATTATAGTATCAGTGCAGACCCACCTCCTTATCGTATCATCGGTCAGAAGTCTATTAATCAGAAAATCGGTGCTCTAATATACACAGGGATAAATTAGTTCTAAAGAAGAAAAAGTTTAGCTGCTGGAATTTTTCTATGTCTATGCCTCTTCTCAATTTTATTTTAGCAAGAGAATACTGTAACAGTCATGCTTAGAAAAATAAATTTTGTTGACGCTGACAGGAGGATAGAAAGAAGAATCCATTTCAATGGAAAATGCTTTGCTGTGAAAATGACACCATTGATTGCAACCTGACTCTTACCAACATACCTTCAATTCAGCTACAAAAGTATTTGCTCTCACAATGTCCAAAGTTGTGACCCCAAAAATTGTGTTAGGATTATATACACCGTGTTTCTTAAAAACCTCGGAAGTGATTGGGATGGTGGAATTGACCTGAAAAATGAAAATAGTTTATTGCCTCAATTTTAAATATACAACATTCTTTTTTGGGTTTTTTATCTTAATTTTCTAATATTTTAAGTTTCCCCTGAAGCAGCTCTCACCCAAACCGTTTAAAAACAGAATTTCAAGTTTATATATTTAATATTATCTTGAAGGTAAGATGATAAAACAATCATAAAACAGTATGTGAATTCCTTTTCCTTTACAGTAGAAACCACAAGAGAAATATAAAGCAATATATCCCCACCAATTGTTTTAGTAGCACAGCACATGCATACGGAATTCCTTGCATATATCCTAAGTAACAGTTCTACCATTAGTATCTGCTACCTCTCAACAATCACTTCAGTAATTGGCTGTTCTGTGGCAGGGCCAGGGAATGTGGTAGTCTGTCATTCTAATCTGAATGAACATGGAGGTGATGAAACTCTATGTATATGGCTCTCTTGGAAACATGGGGAGTCTGCGGTTAATGCTCAGTAGGCCATTTGGTTTCCACCAGTTATAGTAAAAACAGAAATGTGCTTAAAGTGGCAGCAATGTGTCTACATTTTCCTTATGTGGCTTGTATGAAGCCACTGCAGCCAACCACAACATATTTGCATGATATTTCTCAAAGAACATGGCTGGAATGTACTTACCGGATTTGCAATAATACAGATAAGAGCTTTAGGGCAATGCTTGGCACAAGCAGCTGCCAAGTTAGCAACGATGGTAGCATTTGTATTGAACAGGTCATCACGAGTCATTCCTGTATATTAGCATAAAGAATCTGTTAAGTGTTCTGCACCCCATCCAGATCATACTTGACATATATGTCAACATAATTTACTATCAGTGCCCCCAACTCCCTATATACTGCAGCGTACAGCTAGAATTGCTCCCCCCACCCAAAAGCTGTTTCTTCTATTTCAAGGATATCCTTCAAGATTTTCTGGTCTCCAGCAGCCATCTGAATCGCAGGGATAAGAAACACTTTACAGAACTGATAAAAGGTTACTAACAAATATCCCTTTGGAGGTAGGCAGAATTTATACTCTTATAACAGCAGAATAAACCATCATTTTTCCCATCTCCACACTTAGATGAGTGTCAAATCTAAGGTCAAATGGAAGGTCAGAAATCTCCTTCATGACTAGAAAAGATGTCTCAGACTTTAGACTGACTTTTCCTCAGATTTTGAAGCACTGGTAATCTCATCAGAACTTTTTTAGTATTTATCGATTTTTAAATTGCCCATCTCCCACAGAGAGGGATTTTGGGTGGTGTACAAATAAATATTAAAACATAAAAATAGCATATAAAATTTTAAAAGACAAGAATGATTAAAAAATCAATGTTAAAATTAATTAAAAGGCAGGGTGAGGGCCTTCAGGCCATTAACTAGCCCCACAGCTACTCCGGGAGCCCCATTTGGCAGCAGCAAATTGTTAAATGTATTTTAGCAGACTTGAAAGTTGATAACAAAAATTTCATGAAGGATCAACCAGTTCACATTGCAAAAAATTGACCCCGCATACAATGCTCTCAAGAATCATATGGAACCAGTAAAAAGCACAGCAACAGAGCTACAATCACTACAGGGCAAAAATTCCAAGGAAACTAAGGCTAATGCCTCCTTAAATGACTCCAGTCGATTTATAATCCTTATAGAGCTGTACTGTAGAGATGGGAAGTAGTAAGAATCCACAGGAAATAATTTAGTGCCAGCAGTGTTGGACAAAGGAACAAAATAAGGAGAAATCTGCTACAAGATAGAAGAGGGGAAATCTTTCAAATGGATTAAATAAAGTAGTATTTTGAAGAATAAGGAAGGAATTGACAGCAGATATTAAGATTTATTCTAATTTCACAGAATACTTTTATAACAGATAAACAATAGCCCAACAATAGTATACAAAGAACACTGCAGGATAAATAGATACAAGCTCTCTTTTTTCCTATTTTGCAGAATATAGGCAAATCTTAACATCCATTATGGCTAGATGCTCTTTTGCAATGACTCCATGTGACCTGGATCTCTTTGCAATCTCTCAGACTGCAACTTACCAGGCTTTCTAGGGACTCCAGCTGGGATTACTACAACTTCGCTGCCCTTTAGGCAATCTGGCAACTGCTCCGGTCCTAGGAAACCTAAAGCAATGAAATGAGCAACTATATTTACAACATTCTGTTGGCTGGGAATTCACTGAAAACATTAATATAGTGAAAATTTTGTTTAGAAAGATTTGTACCTGGGATATGACATTTTCTATCAATACCTAAGAATCTGGACATTTTAAAACTGATTTCCCTAATCAGTTTCAATGGTATTATGATAACCTGTTGCTCACAGAACACAAATATAGCCAGATTAAGATTCTCGTGGAACAGGTTAGATAAACCAGTAAAAGACAGAAGGAGTATACATGTAAAGCAAGCATAATACCTAAACTGATTTACATCCAAGAGATATAAATAAATTTCCAAACTGGACACGACAGGCTCAGACTGAACCAATAAACAGAAATCATAGATAAAACAAAATAAAAAGATTTCAATTTCTTGATGCCATGGAAATACCTCAAATGCATGAAGCATCTCATTCTTGTAATACAAACCATAAATTTAGCTTTAGAACCAAATAAGGTCATTAACTATTTTTATATAGCCTGGTCTTAGTTTTCACACAATTAAAGACAAAAAAAACTTCCTGGTCTCCAACTGCTTTAGAAACCTGGATTCTGAACAACCCATGCTTGTTCAGAACCAAATTTAATAGGACTTAAGCTCCAATAAAGACAATCTAAGCTGCAGTTTTCACACAAGAGCAGATATCCTCCTATCCTGAATTGTAAGATACAGGGGAAGCTCATCTTAGATTAACAGATAGCAATAGCACTTAGACTTATATACCGCTTCATAGTGCTTTACAGCCCTCTCTAAGCGGTTTAAAGAGTTCAGCATATTGCCCCCAACAATCTGGGTCCTCATTTTACCCACCTCGGAAGGATGGAAGGCTGAGTCAACCTTGAGCCGGTGAGATTTGAACAGCTGAACTGCAGTGCTGCACTTTAACCACTGCGCCACCTCGGCTCTTAAAATGAGGAACCTTTTTCCTGTCAGTGGTTGCATGCCAGGATCAATTTCTTTTCCTTGCTGCCCATGGGTGGCCAAGAAGGATATATTGTTTTAAAAGCATATATGATCTGATTGCCTTTGGAACCTTTTAAAATCAGGCAAACTGAAAAAAGCTAGTCAATCCATGACTGAGATTCTGTCTACTAACATCAATAACTAGTTCTGGGATTGGAATCTATCAATTGTAGCTTTTACTATAGCAACAGTACCCATTTAATAAGTTCTCTGAATTAGTGGTACACCAGGAAATTATAAAAATAAAGCAAGATATCTGAAGTGAGCAGACATATCTTACCTTTCACTTCAGCTCTTGTTTCGATGTGGCTGAGGTCAGCTGCAACACCAGGTGTGTGTGCGATATCATAGAGATTGAGTTGACTGACTAAAGGGCTGTTCTTTAGCAAGAGGGAGAGAGGCTGGCCAATTCCACCAGAGGCACCAAGTACAGCCACTCTAGCATGATTCTGAATAGGGCAAGGAAAAAGAAAGAAAAAGAAACATGGAGATCCAAGTGTGCATCCTAGAATTGTTTGTAAGAAGCTTCTCAATTTTTTTATATCATTATCCCTTATATGCTGAGCTTTGGAAGGATGGTAAAGTGTTTTAACATTTTAATTGATTAGATATCAAATCTCAGAAGACAAAGTGAAATATGGCAATAGTAAAAATATCTGGCTGCAGTTCTAGGCATAGAATAAGTAACCCAAGCAGAGCAGCATATAGCACAGTGGTTTTCCACTGTGGTGAGTAGACATCTACCACATGGGTCTGCTACATCTCCCCACTTTAATTAGCCTGAATTTGCTCTCCAAAGTCCCATCTGTTTGCCTTCACCAACAACCAGCAAGGAGAGGCATGGTTGAGGCAAGCTGTCAGGAGAGCTGTGAATGAGAATGGGAACAGGCTGTGACCAGCTGATTGTTGGAGAAAGCAGACACAGGACAGAACTGGCTCTAAACTGGCCAGATGGTTAGCAGTGCTTGTATAGAAGCCTCTGAGAGTCTAGTCCCGTGATGGCGAACCTATGGCACGCGTGCCACAGGTGGCACGCAGAGCCCTCTCTACGGGCATGCCAGCATCGCCCCAGCCCAGCTCCATAGCACAGGTGTGTGTGCCTCCCGCCGGCCAGCTGATCTTCAGGTGTCTGCCGCATGGGGCCTTCCCAATCCCTGCAGTTCCCCCCACCCCCCAGCATGCCCTACCTTTCTCCTGCATTTCTGCCGCCCGTGCCTTCCCCAATCTCCGCAGGTTCCACCCTCCACAGGTGCCTCTCTGTGGCAGAAATGCAGGAGAAAGCTAGGGCGCACTGGGGGAAGAAACTGTGGAGATCGGGGAAGCCAAAACGGGGCACGGGGGAGCCGCACGAGGCTCCCCAGCCCTGTTTTGGGCCTGGAAAGCCTCCTGCACCAACCTGGAAGCCAAAATGGGGGCCGGGGAAGCCAGGGTGCATGCATGGGGGGAGCATGTGCAGGGGCAGAGCGCATGCACGGGGGCGCACGCATTGCATTTTGGGGATTGGGGCACATGCGCGTGCATTCGCATGCACGTGTGCGCACTTTGGGCACTCAGCACCAAAAAGGTTAACCATCACTGGTCTAGTCAGAATCTGCTCATAACCTTAATTCTGCCTTCCTGTATGCACTAAGAAGCAGCTGGCCTGACCGAAGCCTGCTTGCTATCTCAGCTCCCACTTCAAGTATTGAAGAAATAGCTATTTGGGGGATAAAATATAAAATATCTCAGTCTCTTCACCTTCAAAAAAATATTTTATGTCCATATTCATCTTGTCTGTATTGAATTAGGAATGAACAATTAAATGCTTAACACTGTTCGTGATCTCCTAAATGTAGAAATAGATTGTTTTTTGAAGCAATATAATGTGGTAACATTAACTTATATAAATCCAAGCACAAACAAGATATCAGCATTTTTTAGGAAAAGTCTAAATGCTTGTTGGAATTGAGCAATAAATTCTTATCTCCATTTAAAATCAAGGAGAGAAGCAACCTAGAACTAAGGAGAAATTTCCTGACAGAACAATTAATCAGTGGAACAACTTGCCTCCAGAAGCTGTGAATGCTTCAACACTGGAAGTTTTTAAGAAGAGATTGGATAACCATTTGTCCGAAATGGTTTCCTGCCTAAGCAGGGGGTTGGATTAGAAGACCTCCAAGGTCCCTTCCAACTCTGTTTATTCTATTCTATTCTATTCTATTCTATTCTATTCTATTCTATTCTATTCTATTCTATTCTATTCTATTCTATTCTATTCTATTCTATTCTATTCTATTCTATTCTATTCTATTCTATTCATCTAATCTAATCTAATCTAATCTAATCTGAAATGGTACAGTATAGTGTTTCCTGCCAGAGCAGAGGGTTGGACTAGAAAACCTCCAAGGTCCCTTCCGACTCTGTTATTCTGTTAAAATGGCTTACTCTAAGCTGCTGCCCTAAGAATTTTCAAAAACCATAACCTATAACGATACTACAATTCTGTATCTGGCTAGTAAAAAAGATTGGGTTGTCATTTGCACAACTGCAAGAATGTTTCAGAAATCATGAAAAATATGTTGAGACAGGAGATTTCCATCCTGTGACCAAGGAAGAAAGTTCAGATATTGACATTTGAGGTTTTAATGGTACACTGCTGATAATACATTTCTGTTACAATTGCAAATGTGACCCCAACCTTGTGTTGCAATTGGCTAATGGAATGAACTAAAGGTAAGAGATTATTTCCAAGATAACTCTGTGTTCTTCTGCCTGCAGTGACGTCATATCTGGCTTTAAAGTTTCGGTACTTACAATTTTATTCACCTCCACAATAAAAGCTAGTTCCATATCCCTAAATAGGTAAATTAAATCTTGCAAAGATTTTAAGATAGGAGTTCAGGAACATGAAGAAAATAAAAGGCATTCATTAACCTAACAACACCAAGTGTTAGACTTGAACCAAATCAACTTATTTGTGATCCTTTCTGGGTATCCTTTCCCACAATTGGGAAATAATAAAGCTAAATATTCAAATATTTTATCCAAGTTTCCTCACAGGCTTTATACTAATTCATAAAGCTGCATCTGAAGATGAGGAATAGAGGTTTAAAAATGGTCAGTTATCTATGTACCAGACATAGTATCTGTACAGTATATTCTTGCTTCCTTGTTCCTTATACAGTATATCACATCAATTAAGCAAGTAGTAAGAAAATGCAAGGAATATGTTCAACAATAACTGCATGCCAAAGGCGGGATGCATCACTGAGCTGGGAAACTGCAGAGCAAGTTAATTTCTTTAACTTCAGCATTAAAAGTTATCAGGCAGGATAATCTTGATTAAAAAAAACAGGAAATGTACAGCCCTCTAGATGTTATTCAGCTGTGATTCTAGCACCTATAGAAACTCAAATCAAGCAACACTAGCAAATAGGGCATTGATTTATGGAACAACTTCAGAGGAAAGATATATATATATTTCCAACATTTGCATAAACTAAATAAAATATTAAGCTATGAACTGAAATTCATCATGTCTAGTAACAGATATATTCTTGCCCTAAGATCTACACAAAGTAATACAGTCAAGTAAAAATCAATCCATCCTGGCTTTCTAAAGTGAAATGAAATATTAAAAAGAAAAAAAAACTTGCATGTGTGAAAAGAATCAGGAAAAAATTTCTGATCTACAATTTCATTGAATTATACAGTTTCATTGAATTATACAGTTTCATTAAATATACATTCGGCTTTGCTTTTTTACATTGTGATTTGGTCTATTGATGGATTTGTGGAATGCTAATGAAGCTCAATTTCACAAAATAATTTTCTTATTGCCATTATTAAATATGAAGGCACCTTTCACATTTTCTGATTAGCTACTTACACAGATGAATCACAAATTAAAATCCACATGAACCATTGGCCAGAACTACCTTATCAAGACCTTAGCTCCAATTCCAGAAATGCTCTTAACTTAGGCAGGAACAAGAGGTAGAATTTAATGAGGGATCTCTCCCACTCCAGGTAAACGTCTCGGTTCTCCTCTGCAGCTCAGCTTCCCCCTCTTACTGAAATTAAAATTCCTATCGTGGCCAAACGTATTTTTTCCCTTATCAACCTGTTTCTCTCTCCGTTTGTCTCTGTATTGGTAGAGGTCACTTTAGACCAGTGTTTTTCAAACTTAGCAACTTTGAGGTGCGTGTCCCAAAGGTGCTTTTTTCCCCAAGAGGCGACTGGACTTTCTGGTTTTTCTTTGAAGACGTTTCGCTTCTCATCCAAGAAGCTTCTTCAGCTCCGGGACAACCATGACCTGACTGACCGAGAATCTCCATAGACTTTAAGGTGCATGGATTTCAATGCCCAGAATTCCCCAGCCAGCCTACTGTATGTAGGGAGCTGTAAGCTGCCTGGGGAATTCTGGGAGCTTAAGTCCTTGCTGTAGACTCTTCTAAATGGAAAAAGTTCCCAGTCAATCAATCCTAAGGCCTAAAATCGATAACGCCAGCAAGGGAGTAAGATTGCTGGGGCTGCCCTGTGGGGCACGTCTAGCCCCGCGATCCCTTTAACCAGGCCGGCCACAGGGCCGCCCTCCAGACCCAGCGGAAAGAATGAGTCTAGCCCTCCATCTGCTCCGCATTCCCCACACTCCTGACTACCTGCGAGGTGGTGCCGAATCCTCTACAAAGCCCAGCGCAGGCAGATCGTGTGAAACGGGAGAACATGGCGGGAGACGTCGGCAGAAAAGAGGGAAGGAACTCGGCGGGCTTTTGCTCCTTATCCTCGACGACCTCCAGGCAGAGCGAGGGCACCGCGAGACTTCCCGCCGAGCTCTCGCGACAATTTGGCGGCTCGCGCTCGACGGCCTTTTTAAAATCTCACTCGATCTCGCAAGACCTGTCACATCGCGAAATCCGCTGTCGCCGGGTTTTTTTTAATTCCTCGGGGAGGGGGGGATTCGGTTTTCAAAGGGTTTTTGTTTTATTTTTTTTCATTCTTGCTGTTTTCAATTAGGGAAGCCGCCAAGAGTCACGTAGGTTGAGATGGGCGACGATATAAATTTATCAAATATTTAAATAATACATAGAACAAAGAAAACGAATTATTTCGCTGATTTTAGCGCTCGCGTGAGAAGGCGACCTGCGGCTGTCTTGCGTTGTAATTCCGATTTAGACGTTTGTCACATCGGCAGAAAAGTTTCTCCGTTCATGCTCACGTTTCAAAATGAGAATTGAAAGCAGGCTTTTAAACTCTAAAATAGAATTGCCTTCTCACAAAGCTAACGTGTGGCTTTGCAACGAAATAACGCTGAAAGAATTGAATGAGCCTGCCGGGTTCATTAATGCCAGCTCTACCCAGTTCTCACTGTGCTTTCCTTCCCCAAACGCTCGGGAGCCCGTCTTATTCATTTGCTTTGTCTGTCACCAGCTTGTCAATTTATTCTAGTTTGCCTAGGCCCCGAGCAATGAAACAGTCATTTCGCTCCTGGGGAACGCTAGCGCCTCAGACAAAGTGAGGTTAAGCGAAAGGAACTTTTAACATATTTTCCTGACAGAACAATTAATCAGTGGAACGACCTGCCTCCAGAAGTTGCGAATGCTCCAACACTGGAAGTTTTAAAGAAGAGATTGGACGATCATTTGTCTGAAATGGTTTAGGGTTTCCTGCCTGAGCAAGGGGTTGGACTAGAAGACCTCCAAGGTCCCTTCCAACTCTGTTATTCTATTGTTTCTCTTTCTATTCTATTCCTATACTATTACTATTACTATAATATATTACTATTACTATACTACACTATTACTATACTATACTATACACTCCAGCTTTCAAGGTAACAAAGGGAGAAAGTTCCCAACTCTCGCGAGAACCCGGTCCATTTTATAACCGGTGACTGGAACTCTCGCGACAACTTAACAGCCTCGCCAAAAACGATTTCTTGTCATCAGCCTGTCGGGGTTGTGGTTAGCGACGTGTATCGCGAGAGGAAGCGCGAGTACGAAGGCGCGAGTGACGTCTTCTCATAGTTACCATAAAGCGTCTCTCCATGGGAGCGGGAGCTTCATGGACCCGGTGGGTCTATCGCAAGAGGTGGCGATGGGGACGCGAAGGAGATCCCCCTAGGCGCAGCGATGCTTTTCTCCCTTGAAGTTGCCCATGTCACCCTGGACGGTAAGGACCTGCCGAAGACCGAGGGTGGTAGAGCGGATGCAACTATAGTAACTGTAACACCATTACACTCGGTAATATGAAAAAATAGATTCTATGGTTACCCTGGTAACCGTGGACAGACACATAGCAACAGGAACCACAATTGCCCTGACAGTAGATGTCACGAACTGCACATGGTTGGTGGGTTTCTCTTTTTAATAATGCCTGCTAGGTTCTGAACTGAGTTGATCAGTATTTTACATAATTTTTTTTTCAATTTTATCTTATATAAATTAATTTGATAAATAAATGTGGTTTAATTTCATCAGCTACGCGATAGAGAACATATAGGTCTTAACCTAAATTTACTAGCCCCAAAAAGCAAGGCTGTGTTTCCGAAGCATAAATAATGTTACAATTATGTTCACATCTTGCCCTTCCTTGAAAGAATCCTTCCATGGAGGATTAATTAATTAATCAATTTATTTATTTTAGCAATTCTTATATGCCGCCCTACTCCCGGGGGACTCAGGGCGGTGTACAGCATATACAAGAGCAGCTATAATATAGTTAAAAATACAATCATAAAAAACAATTTTTAAAAACAGAAAAAACCTACATACGCCATTCATACCAAGGGGGAGACTGAGATGTTCAATGGTCTCTCACCCGGCCTGCAGGGGTGACCATGCCTATATCTTGCTTTCTATTGTCCACAGTGATACTTCACAATTCCTTATATGTGTGCCTTTCTTAATAGAAATATAAAGGGTTGAACCTGGAATTTTGGCTTGCAAGCATAAGCTCTGCCATTGAGACTTCTGTAAGGAAGCAGTCAGTATTCCATTTCAGCTTATTCATCCATAGACAGACAGCAGTTTGCGCACACATACACACATACACAGAGAGAGTTAGTGATTATCCTGTCAAGTTTGATGGTCTGTACCACACTTGCCATATAGTATTGCTAATCATGAAATTGACATGAGGCAAACTATATTACTGAGTACATAGCTAATTCAGCCCTGAATGGGGAAGCCCCTATTTATTAGCAGTAGAGGGGGGAAATGAAAGTAGTGCCACCTTCATTGTATCAATAAAGCCAATTTTACTGAACACTGCCTCTCCCTCAATTGCCGTCCTAAAATCTACTATAAATCCCTTCTAATATTAAGAAGTAATGCCTGAATATTCTTATTTTCCTTTATTCATCCCTTCTGTTTTCCTATTAGGTCATACCTGTCTCTTTATTTAATCCTACTAGGAGCCATTCCACTTGAAGCACAAGGCAGAGGATGTTCAGCAAACATTGAATCAATAAAAGATATTTTAATGTCTTTTCCTTTTATATCAGGCATTTTCTTTTATAAGCCTTACCAACTGGTTTTTTGCCGATTTCTGCAAGCCATTTTACAATTGAGTTAACAAGATTTCCTATATTGAGTGTGTTACCTCTATATGACGATGCCATTTTTTTCTGCTTTTAGAGTGAACAGAATCCTGGTACCTTGGATTTCAGTTTAAATATGAACTATTTTTTTAATGGAGGAGCCACATGACTCTGGATTAGTCTTCTACAAAAATTAATCTTTAGAGAATGCAATTGGATTTGTGGCACTGAATAATTTTTTCCCCAGTGTGATGGCAGGAGTGACCTTGTGTGAACCAACAGAACTGTATAATTTGTTGAATCAGTCTACAAAGATCTCTAGATTAGCAGAGCCAAACTATCTCTGTTTATTGGGTAAGTGAAAATTATCAAAGATAGTTACATTAATACACGGTGCAATTGGACATAGGAATACTGCACTTTGCCTACCAGTCATCAGCATCCATGTGAAAGAGGGCAAATGATGAGACATTATGATGCAAATGTTATCATTTTTGTACTAAGTTCCATCCTTAACCTGATGAAATCACAATACATATAGAATATTAACATGGGTTGTTGCAGATGCCATTGCTGCTATTTTTTCCCATTTTTAAAACTGTTTCATATAAATCCTGTATATTACTGTTTGAGTGTTGCTAGGACTATGAGCCTTGTCTACAAAGCTATCATCCCTTGATCCTTTAGCAAATCCTTGAGGACCCTGGTCTAGCTTTGGGACTAAAGCTGATCAAAGAACACTTGAGGTTCTTACCCACTGAGACCATATTTATTTTATTTATTACCTTTATGTCCTGACTTTCATTCAGGAGCATTGGTACCTTCTGTCCTCCTATTTTTCCCATCAAACTAACCCTGAGAAATAAGATGGGCTGAGAGAGAATGGTTTGTTCAAAGTCACCTAATGAACTTCTCTTAGAACTTGAGTCTCTCTACTGATTTCTTCAGCACCCACAAATGTCTAGCGTAGGGATGAGGAGATTTAAAAATTGGCAAGTTGGTGAACTTAGAGTTATGATGCTAACCCTATCTCTTTAGAACATCTGCAGCACATTAGCACATATAGAATAACCAGAGGCGGGTTCCTAATTTTTTTACTACCACTCTGTGGGCATGGCTTATTTGTGGGTGTGGCTTGCCAGCCATGTGATCGGGTGGGTGTGGGCCTCAGGAGCTTGTCAGCAGCCGGAGAAGCAGGGGGGCATTGCCCACCCGCAATGCAGCCCCCAGCAGTGGGAGCAGCAAGACCGCAGCAGCGGTTCTTCTAGGAGGCTCCGTCCGGCCTGAATGCTTCTCCCCATTTGATGATCCTAGGCTCCTACCGCCTGTTCCCCCTCCCCTCAGCAGCTCGAGAAGCCTCGAACGTGCGAAAATTCCTGGGATCATCACTGCACGTTCGTGGCTTCTCGGACTGCTGAAAGGAGGGGAACTGAGATAGATCCTGCCGCCTATTCCCCCTCCCCTCAGCAGCTCGAGAAGCCTCGAATGTGCAAAAATGCCTAGGATCATCACCACGCTTTCGTGGCTTCTCAGACTGCTGAAGGGAGGGGAATGGAGATAGTTCCTGCCGCCCATTCTTTCAGCATCTCACGCGCTCCCTCAGCCATCCTCCCCTGCTTGGACTCACTGTGGGGTAGGAAGGAAGCGCATGCACAGTGCCGGAAACTCGGCTTCTGGGCATGTGCAGAAGAAATTTTTTTAAAAAAATTAAAAATATTTGTTTAAAAAAAATGGCGGCACCCAGGCATCAGCAACTGACCGCACCGGTACTGTGACGTCACCAGCAGGCCGCTACCGGTGCTATAGAGTGGACCGCACTGGTAGGAACCCACCACTGAGAATAACCATTCCAAGGTAACCCTGCTGGTTTCCTGGGCCATTCCTAGTTCAGCACCTTAACCACTACTTTTCACTGCTCTTCTTTTCATATACTGTACATTTCAGTATAGATTTGTACTTGTAGATTTCATAGAAATATATTTTCTTTTTTCTTGCTGCTTTACTTTCAGATGCTCGTACCAAGAGAGAATATAATGAAAGCCACTTGATGACAGCACTAAGAGTCAAAACAGTGAGTTTTATTTCTGGAGAAGTTTATGATTTTTAATCTCCTCATATACCCTAAATCAGTGTTTCCCAACCTTGGCAACTTGAAGATGTCTGGACTTCAATTCCCAGAATTCCCCAGCCAGCGAATGCTGGCTGGGGAATTCTGGGAGTTGAAGTCCAGACATCTTCAAGTTGCCAAGGTTGGGAAACACTGCCCTAAATGAAGGATAGCAACCATGCAGAGATTTTTCTAATGGCTAGAAACTCTTAATTTTCTTTGCTAACATTTATGGAACGAAATTAGCTATTGCTTTTATGGTCATACTCTACCTTTAGGCTAAGCGGCATTATCCTGATATAGCCCTATCAGACAAAATGGGGCTTGTTGCTTTGTAAATATACATTGCATGACACAATAATAAAAGAGCAGAAACATAACCGAAACAATCTCATTCTTCACTTTATTGAGATAAATGGAAGAAAATAGAATAGATTTGGCTTATTGCCTAGAAAGCAAGAAGGAAGAAACCAGGTTCCTGTGTGATTAATGTGTTCCAACATTTGGACTACTGATTGAAAAGTGTTTTGAAATTAAAACAAACACAACATTAAAAAAGCCCTGTTTCGTGCTTGAATGTACTTCCCAACATTACCAGTACTGTTCTATTAGTAATCTGAAACCATTCTGAAGCTTTTCAAGTTGAAAACACTTCCTTTGAATTTTGAAAGTGAAATTTTTTAATTTAGGGAATATAATTTGATTTTGATGGCTTGTTTTTGAACAAAGGATTAGGGTCAGGATTCAGAATAGTTCGAAAACTGTTCTTAATTGGCAAGGCAGATTCATGTTAGACTAGAAATTTGTTTGTTTTGAATACAGCAATCAATGGTTCTTGGGGAACATATTGTTCCATAGCAGTTTCCATAAAGTAGCATTGAGCATTTGAGAACCGGAGTTTTGAGGTAGCTATATCATCTGCCCACACCAATACGCATATGTGACAGCGCTATAGTTTCTTGGCATATTAAGACAAGAAACACACAAACACTGTAGTAATAATCTTAAACATTAGTAATATCAATTTTCTTCAAAATAGCAATAACAGTAGCACTTATATACTGCTCCATGGTGCTTTTATAGCATATCTCAAGACCTAAAATGGTCATCTAACATCAAAAACATCATCAAAAAAGCACAACAAAGAATGTTCTTTCTGCGCCAACTCAGGAAGCTCAAACTTCCCAAGGAGCTGCTGATACAGTTCTACAGAGGAATCATTGAGTCTGTCATCTGCACCTCTATAACTGTCTGGTTTGGTTCTGCAACCCAACAAGACAGACACAGACTTCAGAGGATAATCAGAACTGCAGAAAAAACAATTACTGCCAACCTGCCTTCCATTGAGGACCTGTATACTGCACGAGTCAAAAAGAGGGCCGTGAAAATATTTACTGACCCCTCGCACCCTGGACATAAATTGTTTCAACTCCTACCCTCAAAACGTCGCTATAAAGCACTGCACACCAAGACAACTAGACACAAGAACAGTTTTTTCCCGAACGCCATCACTCTGCTAAACAAATAATTCCCTCACCACTGTAAAACTATTCACTAGGCTGCATTACTATTACTATTAGTTTTTCTCATCGTTCCTATCACCCATCTCCTCCCACTTATGACTGTATGACTGTAACTTGTTGCTTGTATCCTTACGATTATTTCATATTGATTGTTTCCTGATTGCTTACTTGAACCCTATGACAACCATTCTTGACAAATGTATCTTTTCTTTTATGTACACTGAGAGCATATGCACCAAAGACAAATTCCTTGTGTGTCCAATCACACTTGGCCAATAAAGAATTCTATTCTATTCT
This sequence comes from Diadophis punctatus similis, assembly GCA_023053685.1. Taxonomy (NCBI): domain Eukaryota; kingdom Metazoa; phylum Chordata; class Lepidosauria; order Squamata; family Dipsadidae; genus Diadophis; species Diadophis punctatus. The sequence goes on from JALIGW010000001.1 coordinate 20,155,514, forward strand.
ATTCTATTCTCTCTGAGCAGTTTACAATGTCAGCATATTTCCCCCAACAATCTGGGTCTTCATTTTACTGACCTCTGAAGGATGAAAGGCTGAGTTAACCTTGAGGCCTGTAAAGATCAAACTCCAGGCTGTGGGCAGTTAGCCTGCAATACTGCATTTTAACTACTGGGTCACCTGGGCTCAAAACCCTAGGGGGAGGGGGATAAAAAATCCTGAGGGCTGTCTTTCTTGTGATATAGGATAATACTCAAAATGAGGAATTGAATGTACATCCTAAAACAGGTTGCACATTTTCCTCAAATATTTTTAACTAACCCATACCCTAGCAAACATGATCCAGAGCAAGATTCTTTGGGAGCCATTATTTCTACCCTAAAATTGGTCTCATGTCTTCTCCAACACACAATTGGGCATTCCAATGTCACCATTTATAAGGAAAGGGCTATTTCATAGCTGAAGGTTTCAAAATCAGTTTTACTTTATAAGAATGGGACCAGATCTTGGATATTTCTATGTTAGGGTTAGGGTTAGATTAACTTCCTTAGGATCCACCACAGAAATACCACACTCCATTCTTTAGTATTTGTATTTCATGCTACTTAATTTACCTTTGTTTGTTTTAAAGAATCCATTGGGCAAATATTTGGTGCCTGAATCCGTCAACCTGGAATGTGTTCGATACTGTGTAATATATGATGGCAAAACGGAGACTGTGGATGCGGCTTTTGACATGGATTATGATCTACTTGATGTGGATAAAGAACTAACACGTATCATCCCTCTTTTTTTCAAAACTAAAAAGGCAGGGTAGTTTGCTAAGGCTTGGCTCACTCTAGAGCAGCGGTTCTTAACCTTTTTAGTGGTCAGCATCCCCTTGAATCTGAAAATAAGCTCTTGCACCCCCTTAAAAATGTGTGTATATTTTTTATTTAAGAAAAAACATTTATTGCATAAACAAATGCCGTGTTTATTTACAATACAGTATAACATAAAAAGCAATATTTAAATTTTAATGGCTAGGTTGTTGTTTATTCATAATAATTCTATTAAAACGAGGCTCTTTTTTTGAAAGAGCCACGTGTAAGTCATCAGATGCATTTAAGCGATTTCTGGCTTTTGTTTTGATGTGCAAAAGTGCTGAAAATCCCATTTCACAAAGGCAGGTGGTGGCAAATGGTAAAAGTGTCTCTAGTGCTGCTTTTGCCAGTTGTGGATAAGCTTCTAACTGTTTACACCACAACTGTTCTAAGTCTAGTTTTTCAAATTCCATTTCCATATGGGCATTAGCTCGTATTTTGATAAGATCTTCTTTTAACAAATCGTTGTCCTCCATTGAATTTGGATCAAACAAAAATGGATTGAGTATCCATCTATTAATTTTGCTAATATTTCCTGTGGAAAAGTATCTATCAAATGATTCACTCAATTGCTGGAGGCATATTATAATTTCTGGTATAATTATTTTTCCGTTTTCCAAAATGACTGAATCCAGCAAAGGAAAGTTTGCTAAATTCCCATGTTCAACTCGACGTCTCCAAAGTTTTAATTTTTCAATAAATGAAGCTAATTTTTCACTAGCTGTTATTATGTTCTTGCAAAATCCTTGCATTGAAATGCTTACTTCATTCATGTGGCTAAATATATCTGCTAGGTAGGCTAGCCGAAGCAATGCGTCTCTATTTCCAAAAGCTTCCACTAAATCACTATTTTGGTTCATAAGAAGCTATAATTTCTTCGCGCAATTCAAAAATCCTGGTCAGCATGCGGCCCTTGGAGAGCCACCGTATTTCCGTATGATGATGAAGCACAGTTATGAACAGCACCGATTTCTTCGCACAAAGCACGAAAAATATGATGATTAAGCGCTCATATTTAAGATCCTCAGATGTACTTAACTACATTCACTGTTGTAGTTAGATTTGTTTCAAATTCTCTGACAAAGTTTTCGATGCAAGTGCATGACGATGCAACATGCAGTGCGTTACTGTAACTTGCGGTAATTCTCTCTTCATATGTGAAATAAATCCAGAATTTTTACCCAACGTTGCAGGGGCCCCATCAGTGCAAATTGAGCCTATAATACTCATGGGTGTTTGGTGTTTTTTTTTTAAAAAATTAATGTGATTAAAAACATCAGTGCCTTTTGTCGTCGAATCAAGTGGTTCACAAAATAGAAAATCTTCTACTATTTCATTTTCTTTAATGTATCGCGAAAATACTAATAACTGACTGCAATTATCAACATCAGTTGAGTCGTCCAGTTGGATGCTTATTTTTAGAGGGCTGGCTTTGATATCTTCTGCTATTTGCAGTAAAATATCAGCACTGAGATCTTCAATGCGCGATCGAATCACATCATTCGATAGCGGAATTTGTTGAATTTTCTTTTGTGCTTCAGAACCAAACAAAATTTTTGCAATTTCAAGTGCACATGGTTTTACTAATTCTTCAGCTATTGTATGGCTCTTTTTTTTTTTCTTAGCACACAGATACGCTACTTGATAAGAAGCTTCTAGCAAAGGCTTTTCAACTGCTGCAACGTTAAATTTTGTAATAGTACTGCTGGCATCAAATTGTGCTTTCTTAGATTTCAAGATGTTAAGACTATATCCTGCAGATTCACCACCATGCTGATTACATTGACATAATACATAATACACAAAATACATTGTGGTCGTTGCGTACCATCTTTTTCTGTTGTACAAGTGAATCCATAAGCGACATAATCGTCTTTCCATTGACACTTTTTCGACATAACGAGGGTTACTACAATTAAAAAAAATAAATTAATTGATACTATAAATTTTTATCGATGGGTAAATTTATTTATTTAATTTCAATAAATACTACATAACATTAATTAATTAAAGTAAATATTGTTACAAACCTCGTTTACGTTCTTATTCAAGGTATGCGAACACGTCTCAACTAGTTTCTGTACTGCACGTGACAATGTGACTACATTAACTGCATGTACTGACGACTGATGACAAGTGCGTTGTGCTGAGAGACGGTAGAGTAGAGAGTGTAGAAGTGAGATGGTAGAGAGTGAAGAAGTGGGGGTGCCATGTTGCTGGGTACCACGGTTTGTAGAGAACACGGTTGCCTCGTTCGTATTTTTTTTTAAAAAAAGTTGAAATTTCTCTCGCACCTCTGGAAATGCTCTCTTGCACCCTCAGGGGTGCACGCACCCCAGGTTAAGAACCACTGCTCTAGAGTGATGCTCCAAAATGTCTCATTCTTATTGAACTTGGTGATGATCAGCTGTACTGGAATCAGTGTCTAGAAGTCCCAGTTGGGCTCCTGACAGTCTCAGACCAGCCCATCAAAGGCTTAATTAAATCAAGCGGTTGCCTTACTCCACCTGATGCTGCTGAATGAGCCAGTCTACTGTAGCAAATTATGTGCATGGGGACTTCTTAAATGGGGAAAATGCTTCTACATCTTGTAATAAAAGTTTCAGAACCCTGTGTTAAAATCCTTTTGTTTCTTTTTCTCTCCATCTAGCATTTGACACAGGAATTGACATAAGGGAATTAAGAAAGAAACCATCCTCTGAATATAGTATGTTTTATGTTATCGTTATAGTGGCAAATCACTTGTTCATGTAAATGGGATTTAAGGGTGTAGATAAATCCACTACTCCTTGACATGTGTCTGCCTTAGAAGTACAGTGGTACCTCGAGATACGAGTGCCCTAACATACGAGATATTTGAGATACGAGCTGTCGAGCAAGCGAAGTTTTGCTTTGAAATACGAGCAACATTTGAGATACGAGGAACAGCCGGCTGCACATGACCCACTCATTTCTGCAACATTCTGAAAGGGAGGAAACCTTCAGCCAGATTTGAATATCAAAGAGAATTTTCCCCCTTTAGCTTAGCCATCGTGGCGTCCGTAGGGCTCTTGGGGGGGGGGGAGGAGGCAGAGAGAAAGGAAAGGACTGCCGATCTGCCTTCCCTCCCCCCAGCCTAGCCGAGAGCACGCTTGGACTTGCCTGGGTTTCCTAGAGTGAGTGGGAGGAAAACACTCTCTCTCTCTCTCTCTCTCTCTCTCTCTCTCTCTCTCTCTCTCTCTCTCTCTCTCTCTCTCTCTCACACACACACACACACACACACACACACACACACACACACACACAGACAGACCCCTAGCAGCCAGCCCAGCCAGCGCAGCCAGCCAGCCTGGGGGCTGGAACGGATTAATGGCATTTCAATTAATTTCAATGGGGAAAATTGCTTTGAGATACGAGCAAATTGACATACGAGCAAGTTTACAGAACGAATTAAACTCGTATCTCGAGGTACCACTGTACCTTCCTTTCCAGCATTTTTTTTGGGGGGGGGGGGGTGTTGCAAGCCTAGAACAAAAATAACTGGGTAGCTCCTGTAGTTAGATATTAATAACATGGTTAATAGAGCCATTGCTGCGAGATGTTATAGAATGCAGTATTGCAGGCTAATTCTGCCGACTGCCAGAAGTTCGATCCTGACCAGTTCATGGTTGATTCAGCCTTCTATCCTTCTGAGGTCGGTAAAACGAGGACCCTATGCTGACTCTGTAAACAGCTTAGAGAGGGCTGTAAAGCACTACGAAGCGGTATATAAGTCTAAGTGCTATTACTAGTGCTATAAGTCATTTAAATAAATAAATATCAGGGGGGGAAACAATGGAGTGTCAGATATATAGAAAGAGGCATTGCTTTTAAGAGGCAGAACTTTGATCCTATTGTAATGAACACGGGAATATACATGTAATAGAGATCTAATAACAAATGGGATGGACTTATAGAAGCCCATGGCACAAATTAATAAATATTTTATATTAACACTTTACTCTCTAAATGATCTGCTTGTAGATGCTAAAGAAGGCTCTGCGGCTCGCTGTGCAAGAATTATGCAGCGGCTCACCCGCTTTCCAGTCATGATCTTAAGAGGCGGTTATGAACGCTTTACAGCCTCCTACCACTACCTCAGGACCCAAAAGATCTTTTGGATGCCTCAAGTACGACAAACATCATACCTTATACTTCAAGATTTCCCTTTTTTTTTCTTCAAGTCAGAGGAGTATTATTTTTTTATTAATAAATTTGCAGTGGGAAACCTCAGGTATATATGCACACCCACATATATGGCCATCTTTGTGATGGGAAACTTAAATCCTCTTCTTTGGTGCTCCAATTAGTGGAAATGTCCAAAGGTATATGTAATCATATTCAATTTTTGCTTTATAACTCTGCGTGTGAAGGTTGGACAGAGTTCTCGTATAGGTAATTAGCCATATTTTTCAGAACTTTATGATGCATCTTACAATCCAAATCTATGTCAGGATGTAAAAATTAGGGAAAGATGTATACAAAACGTGTACATTACAACATGCAAAAGAAGTTAATGTCAAAAGATGTTAATGTCAACAGATGGGAGATTAGTATACAGAAAAATAATCTCAGAATTTTGGTTGGGAACTCTTGTTCTTCTATAAAGTAGACTGCATTCTCTAAGGCTTAGCTTACAATATTGAATAAAGCAATGATTGGCTGGTTCATGTTCATGTAGCAGTGGCTGAAAAGCAAGTATTGTTCAAAAGAGTCTCCCACTAAGTAGGTAGATTGCATCCCAATTTTTTTTTAAGAATTATGTCTAGCATTTGATACCCTAAATACTCTTTCTACCTCTATTATTCCCTAATGTCTTTAGCGGGCCTGTTAAAATTATTTGAGGGGTCCTGCTCAGCGTGTACACACAGTAAGCTGAGTATAAGCTCAAACCTCCTCTCTCAGTAGAGACTAGATTTTTATTATCTAGAAGAGGTGTTTGAACTCTGCATTCCTTCTCTTTTCCTCAAGTAGCAAAAGCTTCCCAGATCCAGCAGGCACTTGAGGCAGACCACCAGAATCCTTCCTCCTTAGGGAGGTCTGTGGCATCAGTTTATTCCTGTTGGATATTTTTTTTAAGGATTCTTGCATTTTATTTCATTTAAGAACTATCCCTGCAATATTCTCTTGTGAATTTTAAACCTTTATATACTTCTTTGAGAGAGCTCTGCTAGCAAAACTCATGCTGCCTGCTTTCCCTTTGTCTAATGAGAAGTACGTAGGTACCATTGAGTTCGATGGGACTCATTCTCAGTGGTCTGCAGCCTGCAAGGTTCTACACTTTATTGGATTTGAGATGTGAAGCTTAATCACTCAATGACTCCTCTTGCAATCAAGAGGATCTTGAAAATGGCCATATTGATTTCAGCTCCCTGACTTTAAACAAGTACTGTGCTTTCATCTGTCCCCCTCCCCAACAGGAATTGGAAGCCTTTAAGACCTATCCAGTCGAAATCTTGCCTGCTAAGCTGTACATGGGAAACTACGCACAAGCCTGTGACAGTCAGATTCAGAAGGATCTGAAAATCAAGGCTCATATTAATATCTGTGAGGAAGCTGGCATATTGTGAGTATGCAGCCCCCAGTAGCAGTATACTGAAGACAATTCAGCACTTTTCCAGTCTTGTAAGAGAAATCACAATAGTTACCTTCCCATGCATTATTTTATTAATATCCTGGGTATATTATAAGGCCGTTTCCAGTCATGCCGCTGAATTTTAGCACTTGAATGTTTTTTTTAAAAAGTGCAATTTCTGCAGTGGCATTTATAAATGAAAGACCTAGAGTAGGCTTAATATTGTTTTTAAAAAGACCTTCCTCTATTTTCACCCAAAAAATACCTGGAAGAAAGAAAACCAGCTTACAGTGTCACCTTAAAAAGTGTGGATTTCTTATCAACCAAAGATTGTCTACCTCAATATCCGATAGAAGTGGGTAGGTGATTGAAAAGCATCTCAGCCTGAAGGCAACCTTTGATTCCATGTGCAGGTCTTAAGAAGGCATACTTCCCATTTAAAGACTCTTTCTAGGCAATTTGTATCCCCTGCACAATGAGAATAGATCTACAAAAATATAAACTCGGATTACCTATGATTCCTTGCCCATTTTTCAAACTCTGCTGTGTTTTTTAAATGACACATCCTCTAAATAGCTTACAGCATATATAATTCCCACCACCATCACCACATTATCTTTTCAAACAACTCCATGAGTTAGGCCAGTTTGAGAATGATTGACTGAAGACCATCCCATGAGCTTTATACCTAAACAAAAATTTGAACTACTCCAATGCTAATGAGTTATAATATTGTGATGATATTGACTGGGCTGATTCAATTTTGCATGCTTCTAAGCAGATTGTTTCTTTTTCCCCAGCTTCCTTGAAGAAAGAGAAAAACTGTTTCATATTCCTATTCCTGATTCTCTAGAGGCAGATTTATTTTCTCACTTTGGCAACATTTGTCACTTTATTGGTAAGTAGACTGCAATGGTATTCTCCTCCCCCAGTCCAGAGGGTAAGTGTGTAGCCACAAACTCGTTTTTTTAGCTGTTTATTCCAAATATTCAATCTTTCCATCATTTCACCTCATCACATCCCTGCTAAAAAGACAGGATTGTCATCTGCATTCTCAGTACATCTGTAAGTTAAAAGCCTTCAGACTAAACTTCTTGAGGGAAGTCCATGGGTGGACTTCCAACTACCAGAATTCCCCAGCCAGCCATACTGGCTAGGGAATTCTGGGAATTGAAGTCTACTCAAAGTTGCTGAGGTTGAAAAACACTGATTTGGACTATAATATAATATAGATCGTCCCCTAGGCCCCTATCATGTGGGGTGCCTCAGGGGTCGGTTCTCTCGCCCATCCTGTTTAATATCTACATGAAACCGTTGGGTGAGATCATTCGCAGACATGGGGTGTGTTTCCATCAGTACGCTGACGACACCCAGCTGTACATCACCACCCCGTCTGACTTCAGGGAGGCAGTTGATGTAATGTGCCGTTGCCTGGACGACGTTAAGATCTGGATGGGGAGGAACAGACTCAGACTCAATCCCGACAAGACTGAGTGGCTGTGGATATTGCCTCCTAAGGACCATGACAACTACCCCTCCTTGGTCTTTGAGGGTGCGAAACTGACTCCCTCAAACCAGGTCCGCAACTTGGGGGTCCTCCTAGATCCACAGCTAAAATTGGACCACCATCTTTCTGCTGTGGCTAGGGGGGCCTTTGCACAGGTCCGCCTAGTGCACCAGTTGCGGCCATACTTGGAGAAGGAGGCTCTACTCACGGTCACTCATGCCCTTGTCACCTCGCGTTTGGACTACTGCAATGCACTCTACATGGGGCTACCCTTGAAGAGTATCCGGAGACTTCAGCTGGTGCAAAATGCGGCTGCGCGTGCTGTGGTGGGTGTGCCAAGGTACACCCACGTGACACCAATACTCCGCCAGCTGCATTGGTTGCCCATCGGTCTCCGGGTCCAATTCAAGGTGTTGATCACCATCTTTAAAGCCCTTCATGGCTTAGGACCAGGATATCTTCGGGACCGCATTCTGCCTCATACTTCCCTCCGACCGGTTAGGGCCCACAGAGTTGGCCTCCTCCAGGTCCCGTCGGCCAAGCAATGCCGGCTGGCGGGCCCTAGGGGGAGAGCCTTCTCTGTGGCCGGCCCCGTGCTCTGGAACCAACTACCCCCAGAGACCCGGACCATCCCCACTCTGCTGGCCTTCCGAAAAGCCGTTAAAACATGGCTTTTCCTGCAGGTAGGGGGGACAGCTTAATCCACCTGAGATCACCCCCCAAGTATATATGATGTTGAATGGATGTTGTTGTTTTAATACTGTTTTTAAAAATTTGTACTCGTTTTTTTAATTATGTGTATTTTGATTATTCTTGTATTTTTCCCTGTTGTACGCCGCCCTGAGTCCTTCGGGAGTTGGGCGGCATATAAGAATAACAAAATAAATAAATAAATAAATAAATAGTCCCAAATTTCTGATCCTAAATTCCAAATTGTCATGAAGTCAGAACAGTAAAAAAGAATTTGTGGTTTAGCTGTTTTAGACTGCTGTTGATCCTGTCACAATCACAACCCTGTAATTGAGAATCCCCAGATTTTTTGTGCCAGCAGAACATTTAGGGATCACCTAAAGTGGTGAGAATAGACTCTGAGGTAATGGGGACAAAAAAAGGAAAAAGATGCTAGAGCACACACTTAGCCCCTGTCTGCAACTCCTTAAAGCAGCTGCATCTTTTTTCAGGATCAGGAAAAGAGCAACTACTTGAGTCACCTTCTCTAATATTTTAGATTTAGATTTTTAGATTTATTATTAGAGTTGGAAGGGACCTTGTAGGTCATCTAGTCCAACCCCCTGCTCAAGCAGGAGTCCCTACACCATTTGAGACAGATGGCAGTCCAGTCTCTCCTTGAAGGTCGCAATATATATGAGTATGGACCACTTACTGAATATATGAGTATGGACCACTTACTGAGGCAAGGGGCTTTTGAATAGATATGTGCAGATCAATGCAAATTTGATCCTTTTGCCTATTGATTTGCAGTAGGTAATTTATGCCTGCATTTTTATTGAAATATACAGACATAAATATACAGACATAAGCCCATTTAGAGAACATCTATAGAAATCATCATCATATTGTGTGCTGTTTTTTGGTAAAAATTTTGAGAAGTAGTTTGCCACTGCCTCCTTCCTTGGGCTGGGAGAGACCAAGCTGACTCAATGCCAGAGGCAGGATTAGAACTCAGTTTCCTGGTTTCTAGCCTGGTGTTTTAACCAGTATAGTACAGCAAACTGGTTTTCCAACTATATTTATACAGTGTTTTTTAAATCCCTTTTGTTTAGAGAACTCATGGTTCTCAAAAGTTTTAGTTCTCTAGATAACAGACTTCATTTCCCATTGGAATATGAGAAATAGGCCCTCATGTCCCCTGGGGACATAATCTCACGCTTTCCCATAACTCTTATATACCTTGACACAGAAATAAGTCTGACTGACATCAATGGGACATCCTACTGGACTGAAATGTATGAGCATATACTTGAAGAATTCACATTTGGCCCAACCATCTCTCATAATTTTCCTATTTAAACTGGCATCAAGATTAAAACTGTAAAATAGAAAAATTGACTGTTTTTATGTAGAATTTATTGCCTTCAAACTCTTAATGAAAAAATTAAATTAATGAAAAAATTGTTTAGATGCTCATATCAGTAAAGGAGCAATCCTGGTCTTCTCCACTTTTGGAATAAGCAGGTGTAGCACAGCAGTGATGGCTTACCTTATCCATTCTTGCAAGCTTTACCTGAAGGTGAGTATAGTTGACAACCTTTCCTACTAGATGCTCTCTGGGACTATAATTTCCCAAACACCTGGAGAAGACAAGTTGAGGGAGGCTATCATACACTAATGGTAGCTCTCCCCATCCCCATGTTTTGCCATTATGCTGATCATTCGTGTAGCTGCACTCATCACGTTTTATTGTCAGATATCTTTTTGTCCAAATTTCTCTCCCATTCTCTATTATTTAGTATGTGTGTCAGTTTTTCAACTGTAAGACTCTTGGAACAGAAACCTACTGTATTTTTTGGAGTATAAGACGCACCTTAGTTTTGGGGGAGGAAAATTGGGGGGGAATCTACCTACCAGGTATTCATCTGGCTAGCGTCCTTAGTCTGTTCAGCTTCAGCACATTATTTTATCCCCTGGTTAGGGCTGAAAAGACCTTTTTCAAAGGAGTAGGAATGAAAACAAGTCTGCAAAGACTTAGGGCTGGTAAAAAAAACTACTTCAAGGGAGTAGGGATTTAAAAATGCTGCAAGCGGTAAGATCGTTAGTACCTCCTTAGGGCTGAAAAAACCTTTTTCAGAGGAGTAGGAATGAAAACAAGCCTGCAAAGACAGAGTGGGAAGCCGGGAAGATCGTTAGCACCTCCTTAGGGCTGGGAAAAAGCTTCGGAAAAGCTACATTCGGAGTATAAGACGCACCCAAATTTTCAGCCTCTTTTAGGGAGGAAAAAGGTGCGTTATACTCCGAAAAATATGGTACATTGTTTGTAAATTTTCTACTGTCAAATTAAGTTTGATGGTAATCAGTTTAGGCAGTTTTAAAAACAGAATGTGAATTAAGAGATGATATAGTGGCCTTTATGCCCAAGTTAGAACATGAATCATGTTTATTTTAAAGTGTCTCACATTATTAGTGTCTCATACTGAGTCTTTCTTTTTGGTCCATTTTGCCTAATATTGCGTGATCGTCAGTGCTCAAAGGCTCAAGCATGGAGATCTTCCCATCACTTGCTTCCTGACTCTTAGCTAGAAACTGAGAATGGAAAATATGGCAAATTAAAGCATGGGTTGTGCTACTTACTATGGCTCCAAGGGTATCTTCAGGAGCAGTCAACAAAAACAACATGGTGTGCATGGCTGAAGCCCTGCACCTTTTGTTGTATACTGTTATCGTCATCATCATAATTTTAGCCATTGTCTATCCACTGCAGGATGAAAGCCTCTTCTGCATATTTCCAACCAATACGGTCCTGAGTTTTCTTTTGCCAATTGGGCCCACAATACTTGCTGATGTTATCGATCTGTTTTGTTTTAAGTCTCTTTTATGGATGCTTTTTATCAAGTGGGATTCATTCTATGATTGCCTTGGTCCACCTGCCATCAGTTCTTCTTGCTATGTGACTACCCCATTGTGTGTTGTATATACATAAAAAGCGGTGAAGTTTCAACTGATGTATCAAGAACTGAACTTAGGGTTTTGGCACATGAAGCATGTATTCCACCATGAAGTTACAGAGAACCCTTCCCTGATTATGGTTTAGATGGCTGCCACTCTAGGAACACATAGTTCAGTGCAAGTCTTCTGTTCCCCCAAGATGCTTGGGGATTTGCTCAAATATTTTCCCTGCTCCTGATCTTTGCATTTTATACCTTTCTTCACAGAACGCTTGGATTCATGTCCAAAAATGTAAAAATAACATGCGGCCCAATCGAGCATTTGTGAAACAGCTATCAGATTGGGAACAACAGTTCTATATAACTGCCATCACTGACACTTCAGAACCAAATTACTGATCGGCAGCTTTGTTTATTGTGTTAGTGGTACAGAAAAGTGAGGAAGGAAACCAACGTTTATTTTTCAGAAACTGTTGAAAGAAAACTTTACCTTCCATTGTTTGCACTATTGCTGACTTCATCATCTGTCTCACACTCAACAGACTTCATTATGTTTTTATTTTTCGTGAGCTTGTTTGTCAAGGTCAGAAAGATATTATATAGAATAAACTTTCAGGCATCCAAAATGCTGTTCCCCAAACAAGATACTTCCACTAAAAATCTGTGTTTCCAGCTACAGATCAAGAAAAGTTGTAACCCCATCCTTATGGAACACTATCACCAGAGGTGCTCCCACCCTTTTGGCCTTCCTGAAGGATATTAAAACTTGGCTTTGCCAGTTGATATGGGGCCCCGAGGGAGGCTCTCATTGCTTAGTTCCCATCCCATCTCTTAGTTCTGGTTTCTGTATAGTTTTTAAAATATTAATCTGTGGAGTTTTGATGTTATATTTTAATTATTTTTCTATTTGTTTTATAACCTGTAAGTTTCCCAAAGTTTCAGGGGAATTAACAAGTATAAGCTGTAGGCACACCCATCAGCGTGTAGGGTTAGAAAACAAGCAATGTGCATTAAACCCTACCAGAGAGAATGAGAAGTAAAAGCTCCAGCCTTATTTTTGATTTTTTTTGTTCTCAGCCATCACACCATAGGCAGAAGAGGGAGTACTACAAGGAGTGGATGGTCACTCTGACTTTACAAAGGTTCTACACAGTACCATTCAGGGCCACGTCACAAGAAGTCAATATTATTTATTTATTTATTTATTTATTTAATTGCATTTGTATGCCGCCCAACTCCCAAAGGACTCTGGGCAGCTTAACAACATTTGCAAATATAAAAGCATAAAAAAATTAAAACAAGTACAACAATTTAAAAACCCATGCGTTTCCTTTCGTGGCCGGTCGCGAGATCAACGGCCTCAAGCCTGCCAGAAGAGCCAGGTCTTAACTGCCTTACGGAAGGCCAGTGGGGGGGGGGGGTAGTCCGGATCTCTGGAGGTAGCTGGTTCCAGAGAGCCGGGGCAACCACAGAGGAGACCCTTCCCCGTGGGCCCACCAGCCGGCATTATTTAGCTGATGGGACCTGGAGGAGGCCAACTCTGTGGGATCTCATCGGTCGCTGGGAGCTGTGTGGCAGAAGGCGGTCTCGAAGATAGCCTGATCCTAAGCCATGTAGGGCTTTAAAGGCAATAACCAACACCTTGAATTGTGCCTGGAGACCAATAGGAAGTCAGTGCAGCTCGCGGAGGATTGATGTAGTGTGGGTGTACCTAGGTGCACCCACGATAGCTCGCGAGACTGCATTCTGGACCAATTGCAGTCTCCGAACACTCTTCAGGGGTAGCCCCATGTAGAGCGCGTTGCAATAATCTAATCGTGAGGTGACAAGGGCATGATTGACTGTGAGGAGAGCCTCTCAATCCAAGTAGGGTCGCAATTGGTGCTCCAGACAGACTTGTGCAAAGGTCCCCCTAGCCACAGCTGTCAAATGTTGCTCTAATTTCAGTTGTGGGTATAGGAGGACACCCAAATTACGAACCCGTTCTGAGGGAGACAATTTCTCTCCCCCCCCCCCCAAGAGCCAAGGATGGACAGTTGACATAGTCTTTGGGAGGCAATATCCACAGCCATTCGGTCTTGTCTGGGTTAAGTCTGAGCCTGTTGACTCCCATCCAGACCCTCACGGCCTCAAGGCACCAGCACATCCCATCCACTGCTTCACTGAATTGACGGGTGGAGATGTATAACTGGGTATCATCCGCATATTGCTGATACCTTACCCTGAATCTTCGGATGACCTCACCCAGTGGTTTCATGTAGATATTAAATAGGAGGGGAGAGAGAACCGAACCCTGAGGCACCCCACAAATGAGGGGTCTAGGGATCGATCTCTGTCCTACTAACACCGACTGGGATCGACCAGAGAGATAGGAGGAGAACCACCGTAGCATGGTGCCTCCTACACCCAGCTCTCTTAGTCGTCCCAGAAGGATACCATGGTCAATGGTATCGAAAGCTGCTGAGAGATCAAGTAGCACCAAGATAGAGGAGTGACCCCCATCTCGGGCTCGCCAGAGATCATCCATCAGTGCGACCAAAGCAGTTTCCATGCTGTAGCCAGGCCTGAAGCCAGATTGAAAAGGGTCCAGATAATCTGTTTCATCCAATAACCGTAGGAGTTGAAGTGCAACCACTTTCTCAACAACCTTTCCTACAAAGGGTAGGTTGGAGACTGGATGAAAGTTCTTTAATTCAGCTGGATCCAGGGAAGGCTTCTTGAGAAGGGGTCACACAACCGCTTCCTTTAAAGGTTACGGGAAGGACCCCTCACTCAAGGAGGCATTGACTAACACCTGGAGCCAGCCTCGTGTCATCCCCCTGCTGGCTGAAACCAGCCAGGAGGAACTCATCGCTCCTATTGCCATGTCCACTTCCTCAGGGGTCACAGATTCAAAATTTTCCCATATAACAGGACTAAGACCTGCCCCCTTATGAGACATAATAACATATATTTTTTTCAGGTGCCAGTTAAATATTCACTGAGCTCTACTAGGGTTATTTGGGTTCTATTAGGAGCCTTAATAGAGTAATCCCTTATAGGGAGTCCTGTAGAATATGATTGCCTCAGGAGAGAAGCCAGAAATCTCACACAGGTACCGTATATTAGAAATGAAGGGGAATCCTGCATAAGCAAACTACTTGAATAATCCCTGACCATCCACGTGACTCCAAGCAAGCAAGTCATATATTCCCTCTGCCTGACACACCAGTAACATCTTGATAGTCCTATATGTGCATTGGGACAATGGTAGTAGAAAGACTTAGTTTTTAGTGCCGAAGAACTAAGCAAAGTCATGATCTCAGCTCAGCAACAATCAGGATTAGAGTTCAGAAAAAGCAAAATGCATGTATGGAACCATCAGCCAATAGCATGATGCCTGTGAAGCTTGCCAGTCAGCTGGCAGCAGGGGTAATGACCCACATGGATCTAATAACGTATCAAGGACATAATCATGTGCTGCATGACAGTTTTATTATGAAGGTTGCAAGAACTTGGCTAGAGCAAATAGACCGGCAATTTCCTAAGCGATAACTGACAGTCTGCAGATTGCACATGGCTCTCAAACTTGTTTTTGGCCCTTAGAATCTCCCCCCCACCCCACCCAAGTAACTAGGCAGCAAATTGCACAAAACTCAAAATGCCTCCTGCAATTATGCCACCTGCTCCAGCAACTCTCGCCCTGTTGTGATGGAAACTTGTGGTTTACATCCGAAGGGAACTAAAGAGAAGTTACAAACGTTGCGGCAAAAACAGCTGTGGCAAGAAGCAAATCACCATGGACCATTAAAAAATGGTTGCTTAAATACAATGAATTTAAAGAATAAGAGGAAGTTGTTTGCAGAGAGTTCTCACCAGTTTCTACCAATAATGTAAACACTTATGTGACTTCGAACTCTGGTGACATAGATAATAAAGGCCTGGTTTGTTGCTTGCCTGATCTGGAAAGGGTCAGATCAGGTTACAATTGAATGGGAGACAAGTGTAAAATCATAGAGGTCCAAATGAAGGAGCAAAACTCTTTGCCAAGCAGGCAGTCCATGAACTCTCCGGTAGTCAAGCTAGATCCGGTGAGAGTATCTTTTATACAGACCCAACCAATGGGTGCTTATGTGACAGATCATAGCTAAACAAACCTTGGCTTAGCAGGATAGTTAGGCCACCATGTCGGTGCGACTTCACCGGTATCTGGCATCCTACTGTCTGAACCACACAATCTCTGGAAAGAGTGCCCAGAAGAGCAACAGAAATGATTATGGGGCTGGAGGCTAAATCATACCATGAACGGTTACAGCAGTGGTGGGTTCCTACAGGTGCGGTCCACTCTGTAGCACTGGTAGCGGCCCGCTGGTGACGTCACAGTACCGGTGCGGTCGGTTGCCGGTGCCTGGGCGCCATTAAAAAAAAATTTTTTTTAAATTTTAAAAAGAAATTTCTTCTGCGCATGCCCAGAAGCCGAGCTTCTGGCACTGCGCATGCACTGCCTTCCTACCCCACAGTGAGTCCAAGCAGGGGAGAATGGCTGAGGGAGCGTGTGAGACGCTGAAAGAACGGGCGGCAGGAGCTATCTCCATTCCCTTCCCTTCAGCAGTCCGAGAAGCCACGAACGCGCGGTGACGATCCTAGGCATTTTTGCACGTTCGAGGCTTCTCGAGCTGCTGAGGGGAGGGGGAATGGGCAGCAGGACCTATCTCAGTTCCCCTCCCTTCAGCATTCCGAGAAGCCACGCCTACCCGGTCACATGGCTGGCAAGCCACACCCACAAAATAAGCCACATCCACAAAGTGGTATTAAAAAAATTAGGAACCCGCCCCTGGGTTACAGGAATTGGATATGTTTAGTCTCACGAAAAGAAGGACACGATAGTAGTGTTCCAATATTTGAGGGGCTTCTACAAAGACGAGGTGGTCAAACTTTTTTCCAAAGCCCAAAAGCCACGACAAGAAACCATGGTTGGAAGCTAACCAGGGAGAAATGTCCTAAGGGTGAGAGCAATGAACCAAGTGAACGGCTTGCCTTCAGAAATTGTGGGTGCTCCATCACTGGAGGCTTTCAAGAAGATATTGGACAGCCGTTTGTCTGAAATGTTATAGGCCGGGTTCCCTGCTCGAGCAGGGGGTTGGACTAGAAGACCTCCAGAGTGCCTTCCAACTCTTATTATTATTCTATGTTCTTGTGGGGGGAGTGTAGCCTCTGCTCTCTCTCCTCGACCTCCAGCCCACCTAGCCGTCCTTCACTCCACCCGCCCGCCGCTGGCTTCACATCGGCGCTCATTGGCCGGGCCCTCAGCGGGCGGGTCCCCGAGAGCCCTGGCGGATTGGCCGAAGCGTCCTTCGGAAGCGTCGCTCCCGCCTCTTTCTCCACTCCGCCCCCGCTCTGCGGGAAGGCGCGTCGGAAAGGGTTGCCCGCCGGTCTCAGACGCAGCCGCCATGGACCGCGGGCCGTCGGTCGCCGAGTGCCTCCGGGACTGGGGGGAGCTGCAGGACGGCTTCCAGCTCGCGCAGGTGCTCTCCGGAGGAGGGGGGGGGAAATGCCACGTCACGGAGAGGGGCGTCGTCGAGCGGAGACAAACGGAGTCGGGCGGAAGGGTCTGGCCGGCGGCGGAGGGGAGCGGGAGGAAGCCGGGCTCAGCCCCGCCGCGGCCGCCTGTAGCGGGGTGGCTGGCAGCTTTCCTCCAACCGGGTGTCATCTGGAGGAAATGAGGGCTGCTGCTCCGTTCCCAGCCCGGGAGTTGACATCGGACAGGAGAGAAAAAAATAACGCCTCTCGGACTGGGTCAGCAAACCGTTTGCTCTCCTTCCCGCTTGGGTGAAGAAGAAGAGGATTTTAAGCATGTGCAGAATGCCTGGGCCCGAAGGGAGGGGGGCCGTCCGGGCACAAACTCGGGTTTCTTTAGGTGGCAGGTAGAAGTCCAACCTCTGTATTAAAGCCGAAGAGAGAGAGAGAGAGAGAGTTTTTATATCTTCTAGTCTAGTGCATGCATGAGAAAAGCATTGCTGAGCATATGAAGAGTGCCTTCCCCTGCTGCTTTCAGCAAGGGTGAAGGTGGCAGCTTTTCTGAGAGTGCTGCCTCGCTTTCTGTATCTAAAAGCATTTGCAGACCAAATGATCTGACTTTATTTGAATGATCATTTATTTAAATGCCTTCTGCAAAATAGCCACGTTTGGCTGGAGCAGCCTTGTATCCAGCAGTAGATACTATATACAGAAGACATGGCTATCATTAGTTACTAGTCCAAAGGGTTATCACATTATCAATATCAAGGGCACTGTACTTCTGGCACCAGTTGCTTAGTAGCAATTATTACCGTAAATGGCTTTTGCTCTACTGTAAATTACAAAATCAAAGGATATCTAAGATATCTGCTATGAAGGTAGAAAATAAAATCTTTATAACTACAGTTTACCTGTCATTTACCTGTCAGTTCCTTATCTAGCCTCTGTTTGAAAGCATTCTATCCAAAAATTGACCACTTTTCTTGGTAGACTTTTCCACTATTTAGATTTACAGTGTTTCCCAACCTTGGCAACTTGAAGATGTCTGGACATCAACTCCCAGAATTCCCCAGCCAGCGAATGCGAATGCTGGCTGGGGAATTCTGGGAGTTGAAGTCCAGACATCTTCAAGTTGCCAAGGTTGGGAAACACTGATTTAGAAGGATATAATTCTGTATGCTGGCCAGATTCACAGAACATCATACTAAACCATTGTGGGTTGCTGATTTATGGCACTGTGTGTATGCAGACCCAGCCAGCTGTGTTTACTCAACAAACCATGGTTTGGTTTCAAACTTTTCAGGTTGTAGAGTGTGATTATCTATCTTAAATCCTGATCAAGAAAGAAAGCTATGTTCAAGACAACTTTTTCCCCCTTTAGTGTCTCACAGAACCCCATCAAATTCTTGTGTTCATGGTTCTGCAAAACAGTTTTGAAAACCTGGTTAAATATGTGGCAATCTTAGGCAGATCTTGATAGTTGAAATCATCTTTTGAGGAATTTGACTGTTAAGTTTCCTGGAGGTATCTAGCTGACCCCTTGAAAATAGGATGCTGAATTTTCAGGTATCTCTGTTGATCAGGAATAATTGGATCTCCTTTTTTTCCAACCAGACTGACTTCCAGCCCTTCTTTTTTCATATATTAAGAGCCGTGGTGGCGCAGTGGTTAAAAGCAGCACTGCAACCTACTTCAGCTGACTGCTAGTTCAGCAGTTCAGCTGTTCAAATCTCACCGGCTCAAGGTTGACTCAGCCTCCATCCTTCTGAGGTGGGTAAAATGAGGACCCAGATTGTTGGGGGCAATATGCTGAACCCTGTAAACCGCTTAGAGAGGGCTTAAAGCACTATGAAGCGGTATATAAGTCTAAGTGCTATTGCTATATATTATTAGTGAGGAGAAAACTGAAAGTGTGTGTGCATGAGCTCTAGGTGCTATGGAAAAATCCTAAAACACTGCAGGTGTGGATGAAGCTAGGTTTGATTATGGGATCTGAAAGGTATGGCATGGAATATGGGAAAACATTATCCTCTGATCCTCCAGTTGTTTTCTTAGAAGTTTGAATTGTTGATCTATTGATACTGGAGTTACTGAGAAGGAAGGTAAAGAATTTGGGGAAAGATATTAAGAAATGAAAGTGATTGTAGCTTGACTGAGAGCGGTATCTGTTCTAGATGTTTTATGTCAGTGATGGCTAACCTTTTTGTCATCGTGTGCCGAAAGTGCGCAAGCGCAACATTGCACGCACACGCGCACCCAAAATGCAATGCATGTGTCACACACACACACACACACACCCTGCACCCCATTTTGGCTTCCAGGTTGGTGCAGGAGGCCTTCCAGGCCCAAAATGGGGTGAAGGGTGCGTGTGTGTGTCGCACTGCACCAACCTGGAAGCCAAAATGGAGCGCAGGTGCGCCGCGCGAGACCCCAAAATGCAATGTGAGTGCCCCCGCGCATGCGTACCCCCGTGCATGCGCATGCACATCCCCCGCATGCATCCCATGCATGTGTGGCAGAGACCTGAAGACCGGCTGGTGCATGCGTGGTGAAGCTGGGCTGGAGCAATGGCTGGCATGCCTGCAGAGAGGGCTCTGCGTGCCACCTATGGCACATGTGCCATAGGTTGGCCATCACAGTTTTATGTGCTTGGAGTTTATTCTGGAGCAAAGGTAGAATATCAGTTATATTTTATTGAGTTTATAGATTATATGACTGTCTAAAATACAATTGATCATATAGTGTCCTTCTCAATCAGCAGAGTATTTGGGGTGGGCGGCACAGTGTTTTGCTAGTTCACCTCTTTCCTTCCGGGTCGATGCCAGTTGGTGATGATTGGGTAGGATTTTAGATTTATTATTAGAGTTGGAAGGGACCTTGTAGGTCATCTAGTCCAACCCTCTGCTCAAGCAGGAGTTCCCACACCATTTGAGACAGATGGCAGTCCAGTCTCTCCTTGAAGGTCGCAAGTGTTGGGGCTCTCACAACCTCCGCTGGCAAGCTGTTCCACTGGTTGATTGCTCTCACTGTCAGAAAGTTTCTCCTCACTTCCAGGTTGAATCTCTCCTTGGTCATCTTCCATCCATTATTCCTTGTTTGGCTTTCTGGTGCCATAGAGAACAGCCTGACCCCCTCCTCTCTGTGGCATCCCCTCAATTATTGGAACACTGCTATCATGTCACCCCTGCTCCTTCTCTTCGCCAGACTGGCCAAGTTCAGTTCCTGCAACCGCTCTTTGTATGTTTTATTTTCCAGACCCTTTATCATCCTGGTTGCTCTCTTCTGCACTTTTTCTAGAGTTTCAATGTCTTTTTTGTAGTGTGGTGACCAAAACTGGATGCAGTACTCTAGGTGTGGTGTGACCAAGGCTTTATAGAGTGGTACTAGTACCTCTCTGGTCCTTGATTGTATCCCTCTATTTATGCAGCTCAGGACTGCATTGGCCTTTTTGGCTGCTGCTGCACACTGTTGGAGATGTCCTGCCCTCAGCCCTACTGTTTGAGGTGCCTCAGGAGTCAGTTGGTGCTTCTCCTCTTTAACATGAGGACATTGGGGAAACTCGTTATTGCAATGAGTTGAGGTATTATTACAGGTAGTCCTTGACTTACGAACCACAATTGAGTCCATAATTTCTTTGCTAAGTGAAACATTTGTTAAGTGGGGAGTTTTGCCCCATTTTATTTACGAGCCTTCCTGCCACAGTTGTTAAGTGAATCCACTGCAGTTGTTAAGTGAATCTGGCTTCCCCATTGACTTTGCTTGTCAGAAGGTCGCAGAAGCGGATCACATGGTCCCCAAGCCACTTAAATATAAATATGAACCATCATAAATATGAGTCAATTGCCAAGCATCTGAATTTTGATCACGTGACCATGGGGTATGCCACAATGGTCGAAATCTAAAAAAATCACCATAAGTCACTTTTTGAGTGCTGTTGTAACTTTGAACAGTCACTAAATGAACTGTAGTAAGTCGAGGATTTCTTGTATGCTGATGATACCCAAGTGTATATCTCTGCCTCTAACAATGCAATGCTATGAATTTTTTATACTATCCTATCATACTATTATACCCGCAGATTGTGGGGTTCTGAATGGGGAACAACAGGCTTCAGATGACCCCTCACAAGTCTGAGTGGCTCTGATTTTGGAGCCCACTGATTCCAGTATTGTGCCATCTTTGGTGCTGGATGGGGCTGCACTGCCCCAGACATACCCAATGTGTGATCCGTGTAAACTCACAACTCCTGCTTAATGAGCAGATAGCAGTCCATTGCTCTGAGGGCCTTTGCACAGCATCTTATGTGCCAGTTGCACCTATGCGCCAAGGTTGACTCAGCCTTCCATCCTTCCGAGGTGGGTAAAATAAGGACCCAGATTGTTGGGGGCAATATGCTGACTCTGTAAACCGCTTAGAGAGGGCTGTAAAGCACTGTGAAGCGGTATATAGGTCTAAGTGCTATTGCTATTCCTGCTCACAGTCACCTATGCCCTAGTTCAGTGGTCACCAACAGGTGGTCCACGAGAAAATTTTGGCGGTCCGCAGAAAAATTATTTGCATTTTTTATATTGCACTAAATACTATTTATCTTTCTTAAAAAATTCATATTACTGGTCCGCGGGATTTAAAATTATGAATGTAGTGGTCCCTTAGGTCCGAAAGGTTGGTGACCCTTGCCCTAGTTACCTTCAGTTTAGACTACTGTTATGCACTCTTTATGGGGCTGCCCTTGAAGAGTATCTGGAAGTTTCAGCTGGTACAGAATGCAGCGGCACAGGCGGGTTATGTGTGCTCCTGAAACAGTGCATGCTGCACTTTTGCTCTGCAAGCTGCATTGGCTACCAGTTTGTTTCTAGGTCTAATTCAAGGTGCTGATTTTAACCTTTCAAGGTTTTCATGATATGGGACTGGGTTATCTGAGGGACCAGCTCTCCCCAATTACATCAGCCCCCACCCCATTAGACCTGGCACACGCAAGTACCATCAGTTAGGCACATACCGTACATTTGGTGGAACCCAGGCAGCAGGTGGTCTCTGCTGTGGCATCTGCCCTGTGGACTGTTCTTCTGATTGAAATTAAATTAGCTCTGTCCTTGTTGAAGTCCTCAAGACCTGTTTATGTCACCAGGCCTGGGGCTCCCAGCAATCTGGAGATATGTCTAGATCAGCAGCCCCCAATCTTTTGGGCACTAGGAATCGGTTCCGTGGAGAGAGGTTTTCACGTGGACTGGAAGGGGCGTAGTTTCTGCATCCTGCAGATGGGGCTTCGCTTGTTTGCGTGGCTCAGTTTATGGAATGCCACGGATCAGTGCTGGTCCACAGACCCCTGGTCTAGATGGCTTCACTACTGAGATGGATATTTCCATTCTCTCTTTGCCTGGGGTTTGTATATTTTGCTTTTAATAATATTTAACTTTTAATACTCTTACATTTTAATATATTGTTGTATTTATGTGGGTTTTTTTCTGATTGCTGTACACCATTCAGAGTCCATTTTCATGCGATGGGGGGGGGCGTATAAATTTGATTGATAAATAAAATATTGCCATTACCAAGGAGACTGAGTTCATGCAATACAGGTAATCCTCAACTTACAATCACAATTGAGCCCAAAATTTCTTTTTGTTAAGTGAGACATTTGTTAAGTGAGTTTTGCCCCATTTTATGACTTTTCTTGCTACAGTTAAGTGAATCACTGCAGTTGATAAGAAAGTGACACGATTGGTAAGTAAATCTGCCTTCCCCATTGATTTTGCTTGTCAAAAGGTCGCAAAAGGGGATCACATCAGTGGTGGATTGCTATCGGTTCGCCCCGGATCAGGAGAACCGGCAGCGGCAGGAGGCTCTGTCCACCTGCCCGGATGTCTCTGCGCATGCGCAGAATCGCCACACGCGTGTGTGCTCCCAATAACAAACCGGTAGCGAAGATAATTGAAACCCACTACTGGATCACATGACTTGGGGACAGTGCAGCCAATGATAAATATGAACCAGTTGCTAAGCATCTGAATTTTGATCACATGACCACAGGGATGCTGCAAATGTCGTAACTCTGAAGAATGGTCATGTCACATTTTTCAGTGTCATTGTAACTTTGAACAGTCACTGAATGAACTGTTGCAAATCGAGGTCTACCTGTACACAGAAAGACACTAATTAGGAATGAAACTGATCAAGAGTGAAAAATATTAATCAGGCTTGGTAGATGATGCATTTGTAGACATTAAATAGATCTGGTTGTACAAACATAGCTTCTAGTGAATTGATTTATTTACTAGACAAACATCCCAGCCTTCATCAGGAGCTCAAAGCAGTTTATACAGGAATTTTAACCCTATGAAATTGATCCTAATTACCCAGTGTGTTACAATGGATTAAGGGTGGGCTTGAAATAGGATCTCCCTGATCCTAGTCCAGATGTCACAACAGGTGGCAGCCTTTAGCTGATCTTGGCTGCTCTTAAAAATCTCAGGCAGGATCCGAGTTGATTAGCTCTTGGATGAGAGACCACCAAAGTAGAAAAAAATATCCTAGAAAAAGCAGTAACAAACCACTTCTGTGTTATTGCCAAGTGACCTCCATGTTTGGAAGTCTTATCTTGATGTGAAGGAGTCTTAATTCAAGAACTACTTCATTAAAGAGAAGGAAGTCCATGCACGCAGAAATAGCAAAAGATACAAGGAGGAAGTTTGCAATGATATTTGAATGTGTAGGTGGTGGTGCTTCTTCCTTCCTGTTGATAACGCAGCTTATCAAAACAATATTCTGATTCCCAAGGATGGGAATAACAAGTAATAGAACAGAATAACAAGAATGGAGGGAATTCTCTGGACTTTTGAGCTCCTGTCCTTTTCCAGCAGTTTTAATGTACCAGATTGCAATTTGATGGATACTTAGGAAGTTTCTGATCATTAAAGGACAACAGTTGGAATATCTGATCTTGTATCGCTGCACCTAGACTTTGACACATCTACTGACCTTTGGTTATAGATGTCTTCTACATCTGCATACAAAGCACAAATAATTGCCCTATGTTACTCAGTAATAACTGTGGCACACCTTTTCAAGATGGCACAGAAACTTGAATAATGAGGGAGTTCCCTTTGTCATCCTTCTGACTTGTATTTGCATCATGTGTCCTGGCTGAAAGGTTGTTCCTCACCTTTGTGAAGTGCAATAGGTTGAGCAACAGGGCTTGGCAGAGACCAAAGTACAGTCTTGCTTACATCATCAGTGCACAGGGCCCTTTCAGAAAACTTCCAGTTCCTGAATCTCCCTTCTCCCCCTCCCTTTTCCACATGCAGAGAAACATTGGAAGCAGGGGTGGGTTACACTTACCTTCGCCACCGGTTCACATCGCGACATTTTGCGTGTGCGTGATCGCTCTGCTCGTGCAATTCTGCTTCCGCACATGCTCAGTAGTTATAATCAGCCCGGAACACAGCTGAGGAGCTGATCAGTTGTGCTTCCGGTGAAGGAATAAAGGTAAGTATAAACCCAGGGGTTGGTGGGAGGGCCCTTTTTCAAGCAGCAGCAGAGGAAAAAACTTCCAAACAGTAAAACATTCGGAAAAAAATCCAAAAAAAAGATGGCGGCGCCCACGGACCGGCACCGACTGGACCGGATCCGTGACACCATTGTGACGTCACCAGCGGGTCGCTACCGGTTCGGGCGATCCCGTCCGAACCAAGAGGAACCCACCCCTGATTAGAAGTTTTCTGGTCAACAATTTTTGGCTCATAAGCTACCTCACAGGTCTTCAAACTTGGTAACTTTAAGACTTGTGGACTTCAACTCCCAGAATTGGAGCTATGCTGGCTGGAGAATTCTGAGAGTTGAAGTCCACAAGTCTTAAAGTTGCCAAGTTTGGGGACCCCTGAGCTACTTGATACCTACTGGATTCATGCACTATTGTGGGGTTTGTTTCCTTTAGGTTTGTTTAGTATAGGTAGTCCTCGACTTACAACAGCTCGTTTAGTGATCATTCAAAGTTACAACGTCGCTGAAAAAAGTGACTTAGGGACATTTTTTCACACTTATGATCATTGTAGCATCCCCATAGTCACGTGATCAAAATTCAGATGCTTGGCAACTGCTTCATATTTATGACCGTTGGAATGTCCCGGGGTCACGTGATCCCCTTTTGCGACCTTCTGACAAGCAAAGTCAATGAGGAAGCCAGATTCACTTAACAACCGTGTTATTAGCTTAACAGCTGCAGTGATTCACTTGATAAAAGTGGCAATAAAGATTGTTAAATGGGGCAAAAGCTCACTTAACACTCTCGCTTTTCTCAACAGAAATTTTCAATCTCAATGTGGTCATAAGTCGAGGACTATCTATATATATGGTGTGAATTTAACCACTGTAGTTTCTAAATCAGGGTCTGTGGCTCAGCATTTTGTAACTTATTTCTTTTAAAATATGTTCAGTTTGTTTACCATCCAAGCAACCTGTATACCAGTTAACAATGAAACTTTGTAAAGTTTCTGTTGTTTCAGAAGGATGTGATTAATTTTTGCCCTAAAGCAATATGTGGCCCCAGGTATTGTGGTTTATATAATAAATTATGGTTTAAGATGTGTCAACTCGTTCATTGTCTTTATAAATAAATGATTTGTAACAGCTTTCCCTAGTTTGGAGGCCTGCTAGATATGTGAGCAAGAAGCCAGAACTCTTCAGTTGAGAACTTTGGAAGTTTATTTATTTATTTATTTATTTTGGTTTTCTTATATGCCGCCCAACTCCCGAGGGACTGCACATATCTGGCAAGTGCCCAAATTCAGAAAAGCTGGTGTATAACTTAGCATTATAGATAACTTCATGATTATGGCTTGCACAACCGATGACGGTTTGAGGTGATTTTTGAAAGAACCCTGTGGGAGCTGCTTAAATAAGTGAATGTATTGACTACCTTCCCACCCATGTCTGTTATTAACGACGAAGCTCTCCAACTTTTTGTTTACCAAGCACGTACTGACCTGCATTGTGGAAAAAATGTCAAGTTGCTGTCCTAAGCTGTGGTACTCTGTTCTTGTTTTCCTTAGGAAACTCACAAGCAATACAAACAGAAGCTGGAGGAGCTGACAAAGCTCCAAGACAACATCTCCAGCTCCATTTCACGACAGAAAAAGCAGCTAAAGGAGCTCTCTCTGACTCTTAAGAAGTATGTTTATAGTCATTATTCCATATTGTTTGCAATGCATGAGTGGAAGTGCTTGGACAAGTCATATGTATTAACTACTGAGCAAGCAGATAACTTTCGTATTATACAAGGGTGAGTCAAAACGTAATGCCATTTTCTTTAGGACAGGTATAATTACCGACACAGGAACATGTAGCATACATCAAAATGAAGCTGGTCCTCTGTGGATCACATCCCTACTTTTTTATTTATTTATTTTTATTTTATTTATTTATTTGTCAAACATGTATAGGATAGTAGTCGTTTGTATAAACATAAGTAAAAAAAGTTCCAATAAAAGAGGACAATAGGACAGTAGGACAGGGACGGTAGGCACAGTGGTGCGCTCATACACGCCCCTTACAGACCTCTTAGAAACGGGGAGAGGTCGACTGTAGACAGTCTAAGGTTAAAGTTTTTGGGGTTTGGGGAAGAAACCACAGAGTCAGGTAGTGCATTCTAGGCATTGATCACTCTGTTGCTGAAGTCGTATTTTCTGCAGTCGAGTTTGGAGCGGTTTACATTTAGTTTGAATCTATTACATGCTTGTGTATTGTTGTGGTTGAAGCTGAAGTAGTCATTAACAGGAAGGACATTTTGGTATATGATTTTATGAACTACATTTAGATCAGATTGGAGGCGACGTAGTTGTAAATTGTCTAATCCCAGTATTTCAAGTTTGGTGGAATAAGGTATTTTGTTGTAAGCGGAGGAGTGAAGGACTCTTCTTGTGAAATATTTCTGGACTCTCTCGATTGTGTTTATGTCTGATATGCAGTGCGGGTTCCAGACAGGTGAGCTGTATTCCAGAATTGGTCTAACAAATATTTTGTATGCTCTGGTTAGCAATGTAATGTTGCCAGAGAAGAAGCTACGCAAGATTAGATTAACAACTCTCAACTTCTCAACATAGTCACCATTTCTCTCAATAGCAATGTTCCACCTTCGAATGAGAGCATAAATCCCTGTCTCGTAAAATTTTGTTGACTGTTCTTTGAGCCACTTCTTCACTGCAGTTTTCACTTCCTCGTTCCATGTTCCAACAGTTCCCACCTTTTCATCATTCAGACGATGGACCCACCTGCATACATTGCTATAATCTAAAGTATTGTCCTCAAACGCATTTTGTAATCATCTGTGAATGTTCACAGGGGTTTCCCCCTCAGCAACAAGGAATTCAATTACTGCTCTTTATTTTTGACGCAACTCTAAGGGGGCAGCCATTTTGAATTTTCCTTGCGAGTCTAAAAACCTGAAAAGTAAGAAACAAAATATTTCAGAACGTAAATGATATAATCATTTATAACTGGGGAAAATTTAGGTATTTTTTATCAAAAACTTCACCTGAAATAAAGAAAATGGCATTACTTTTTGACTCATCCTTTGGTATCTAAATGCCAAAAATTGAATTATGAACCATGAAATTGAGTTGGCTCTCTTTTCTTCCAAGTGTGTCAGCTCCTTCACCTGCTCCTTTTCCCCTCCCCCTCCCTTCGTTTATAGGAGACCAGACAGCAACTAGGCTTGAAAATGGTTTAATAGTTTATATTCTTCCCTTCCTCTCTTAAGTCCATCTTAAAAGTGAAAATCAGTCTGTTGAAAAGTCTTGCCCACTTTATTTCTATCGGGGCATCTTCTGTCTCCGCACAAGAGTTGGGAGAAGCTGGTAGAAACAGAAATTAAGCCAGGAGCTGTCAACCTATTCAAGTGATGGGCGGGAAGCTGAAAATTAATTAATATGAGATGAGATTTTAAGCTGAAGGTCACATACTTTGGCCACCAAATGAGAAGAGAGGGCTTGTTGATGATGAGATGGTTGGATAGTGGTCCCTGACGCAATGAACATGAATTTGGGCAAATTCTGGGAAACAGGAGGACAGGGAGGCCTGGCAGGGTACAGTCCATGGGGTTGCAAAGAATCGGACACAATTTAGAGACTTGACCAACAACAACAAGAGGTAAGATTTCAGCATTTTTGCCTCGCAGAATCTCACATTGTTTGTGAGATTTCATATGAGAATATTGAAAGCTTAAAGAGTTTGACTATTTTAATTTTAATCAATAATTTAATGCAGGAGTGGGTGGGGGGTACTATATTGCTGGCTCCTGGGTTAAATTTTTCAAGCTTCTGCTTGCCTGTTTCACGAGCTGGTAGTATATGCCCCATTGCCATATGCCGAGGTGGTGCAGCGGTTAGAGGGCAGTACTGCAGGCCACTTTAGCTGACTCTGATCCGTAGGTCAGCAGTTCAAATCTCACCGGCTCAAGGTTGACTCAGCCTTCCATCCTTCCGAGGTAGGTAAAATGAGGACCCAGATTGTTGGGGGCAATATAAATATACATTGCTTACTAGTGTAAACCGCTTAGAGAGTGCTTGCACTGTGAGGCGGTATATAAATTTCACAAATAAATAAATAAATTGTGTGGGGGAGACAGCTTGGTTGAGAAATATTTCACTTAATAATCTTTACTTGAGTTCAGGTAAGAATTGTGCCATGTATAACCCACTAATTACATTCTGAGGTTTTTCTGCTAATATGGTTTTAAACTTTGTTTGGATAAATGCTATTTAATAAATGTTTACGCATGTCTAAACATGTTCCTTTTATTCACAATTATGGGGAAGCTGAGCTAAAATTCATTTTCTTTCAGAGCTAATTTAAATAAGTTTGTACTATTGAATATTGTATGATTTACATCAGGGGTCTCCAAACTTAGCAACTTTAAGACTTGTGGACTTCAGTGGGCTGTCTGAGAAATTCTGGGAGTTGAAGTCCACAGGTTTTTAAAGTTGCCAACTTTGGAGTCCCCTGGTTTACATGACATTTTGCAATGCTACCAGTCTGTGTTTTAAGCCAGAAATTTGTGTTTCTTCTGAATAAATCCACACATCAGCCGGCAGAAAAGTTTTAAATGGAGTAAGATTATAAAAGGATGAGCCTTTGAGGTAGAAGAGTTAATCTCCTTATGGGAACGAGGAAAAAGAAAGATAAAATGACTGATTGTTGAAGCAGCAGTGTTAACGCTTATTAAAATTAAATTACTAATAATAATTGCACTAAGCTATAGTGCTCTTCAAATACTTGTTTCTGCAACATTATATTTGCTTATCTGCTAAAACCATGTTGGTTTGTAAATAAGTCTTGCATGAATTGTAATAATAATTAGGTTGTCAGTCGGAGTGTTGGTAGTAATTTTTTATATAAATTGTTTTGCAATTTGATGTTACAAAAGACTTTGAAATGCTCATTGTAGGCTCCGATAGCTTTCCATCTGCATGTATTTCTTGCCTTTCAAGAGGCAGAAGCAGACTTTATATCCTGAGTGCACATTCATAACACCCTTCTATTGCCAAATATTAGTTTTGAGATTAGTGTGTATTTGGAAAGGCTTCTCATTACTGCTTAGATAAGCACTTCTTTTGTGACTTACCCCCAATGGCTCACTTAAAATGGGAACAGGAGATGGCTTGTTGTTAGGCTTTTTCAAAAAGGCATTTTTTTGAAAAAGCACCTTTGGGACTCCAACCACGATCCTCATCTGTTTCCATCTCCTCCACATGTAGCTGGGAGAAAAAAATCCCTGTGTGAAATTCTAGAGCACAGGTGTCAAACTGTGTCACGTTGCTGTCATGTGATGTGATGTTTTTTCCCCTTCGCGGAGCTGGGGTGGGTATGGCCTGCGCGTGACGCATCTGGCCCGCAGGCCGCCAGTTTGACACCCTGAGGATACCATCTCAAAGCTGAGGCTCAGACGCTTTGAAACAGGATCTGAAAGCTTAAGATGCTGGATTTGGAAGTTTAAGGGGGGGGGATTCTGCTGCTTATCAATCACTTTCTGTCTTTGAAATGTGTTCCTTCTTCCTGGTCCTGCACAGGTGCAAATCTCTTCCTCACAAGGAGCAGGATGAGGATGGTCTCGAAGAACTCCAAAACATGATCAAAGAGAGACAGGATGTCTTTTTTGAAATGGAATCATACTTGCCAAAGAAGAACGGGTAAGGGGATTGAACTCAGATTTCCCCCAAGTTAACACGGAAATAAGAAGGATTCTGTTCTTAATAGTTTGCTTGATTATTTATTTGGTTTATACTGCCACCTTTCTTCGTTCGCAACTCTAAGCAGCTTACAATAAAATGAATAAAACATAGGAAGACCTCAACTTACAATAATTTGTTTAGCGACCGTTCAAAGTTACAACAGCACTGAAAAAAAGTGACTTATAACCAATGTTCACACTTATGACCATTGCAGAATCCCCATGGTGACGTAATCAAAATTCAGATGCTTTGCAACTGATTCATATTTATGATGGTTGCAGTGTCCTGGAGTCATGTGGTCCCATTTTGTGATCTTCTGACAAGCAAAGTCAATGGGGAAGACAGATTCACTTAACCACCATGACACTGACTTAACAACTGCAGCAATTTGCTGAACAGCTCTGGCAGGAAAAGTCATAAAATGGGACAAAATTCACTTAATAAATTATTTACTTAGCAACAGAAATTTTGGGCTCCATTGTGGTCGTAAGTCAAGGACATAGTATGTGAGATCAACATTTTTTTTTCTCTTCTTTTTTTTTATTTTGCACTTCCCCCACTTTTTAAATCTTTACTTTCATTGTATTTTATGTTACATTAAACCTCAATAAAACTGTTTATAAATATTTATAAACATATTTTTTAATAATTTTTATTAAACATTTTCAAGATTAAAAACAATACAAAACACACAAAAAAACCACATAAAACACACAAACAATTTTCCTCACTACAGCAAGTTCGTACCGGTATCTCTAATAACAGTTACTTATCAAAATTCTAATTTTTAATATATTCTACTCTATTGTTACATTATTATTTACATTATTACTATTTACACACATATTCCCTTTTTTACATTCTCTTACATACATACATATAGATATTCATATGTTATTATCTAATTTTTATTTCTATTTTCTAACCAGATATACCATCTACTCCAAACTTTGTAATATTCTGATTCATCTCTTTCGTTTAGCTCCACTGTCTAAATTTGTCCATTTAGGCACATTCCAGTATTTTACTAATAATTTTTACATCTGACAGGCATTCGGACTGTTTCCTGTGTTGTGCTAAGATAATTCTAGCGGCTGTCAGTATGTGCATTATTATATATTGAATTTCCTTATCCATTTTCGCCTCTAGGATACCAAGAAGGAATAATTCCGGTTTAAATTGTATTTTTTGTCCTGTTATTTCTTCCATCCAATTCTTTATTTTGCACCAATACTTCTTTGATTTTGGACAGGTCCACCACATATGATAATAGGTACCCTGCTTATACCCACATCTCCAACATTGTGCTGAACAATTTGGATACACACACACACACACACACACACACACACACACACACATATATATAAACAGTTTTATTGAGGTTTAATGTAACATAAAATACAATGAAACTAAAGATTTAAAAAGTGGGGGAAGTGCAAAATTAATAGAATAGAATAGAATTCTTTATTGGCCCAGTGTGATTGGACACACAAGGAATTTGTCTTTGGTGCATATGCTCTCAATGTACATAAAAGAAAATATACATTTGTCAAGAATCATGAGGTACAACACTTAATGATTGTCATAGGGTACAAATAAGCAATCAGGAAATGTGTGTGTGTGTGTGTGTGTGTGTACACACACACTCAAAATATAATATACACAAAAACTTAGCAGCCAAGCATCATCCAAACAACTATCAACATAGTCAGGAGATGGGTTTATCACACACACAGGACCCCAAACTCAGGCACAAAACCAAGTTGTCCAGGATTTATTGGAAGGCCAGCAGGGGTGGGGCTAATCTCAGAGGAGTTGATATTCCAATGGGCAGCAGAAAAGCCCACATTTCATGGTAACTGGAGCATGACCCTCCTATCAGATAAGGTTGGACAGCGAGAGGCAGTCCTGTAGGTAACCTGATCCCAAGCCAGGTGACAACCAACACCTTGAATTGCACCTGGAAGTACACTGGAGCCAATGCAATTTGCAGAGCGGTGATGTGGAAACCGAAGGGACATGCTATATAGACCCTATTGGCCAAGGAATGTCTTCTGGTGATGTCCAAGAAAAAAGACTTTTATGCTGCAGCACCCACCCTCTGGAGCATCCTATGCCTTGAGGTGAGATCTGCCCGCCCCCTCTTGGCTTTTCTAAAGGCCTTAAAACTTGGCTGTCCAGATGGCTCGGGACCCAGATACGGGTATGTCATCCTGGAGGTGGAATCATTACATAGATAAATGCAGGTAGTCCTCAATTTACGACCACAATTGAGTCCAAAATTTTATATTGTTAAGTGAGTTTTGCCCCATTTTACGTTTGTTTGTTTTTTGGCCACATTTGTTAAGTGAATCACTGCATTGTTAAATTACTAACACGGTTGTTAAATGAATCTGGTTTCCCCATTGACTTTGCTTGTCAGGAGGTTGCAAAAGGCGACCACATGATCCCGGGACATTGCAACCGTCATAAATGTGAGTCAGTTGTCAAGCATTGGAATGTAAATCACATGAGTATGGGGATGCTGCAACGGTCACAAATGTGAAAAATGGTCATAAGTCACCTTTTTCAGTGCTGTTATAACTTCGAACGGTCACTAAGCGAACTATTGTAAGTCAAGGACTACCTGTAGAAGATACCACTTCCATTCTATTGTATAACTCCCACCCACCCCGTATCTAAACTTTTCCCCCCACCCCTTAATTTTAATTAATTTATTGTCTTACCGTTTTTATCTTTTATACTATAATCTTATCCAATAGTAAGCCACCCAGAGCCACATCACAACGAGATTGGGCACCAAATAAATTTAATAAATAAACTATAAGGAGAGATTCCATTTAGCTACTTATAGTCAATGGCTGTTCAAACATAGGCAGTTTTAGATTTAGAAGACTTAGCATAGCTTTATTGTCACTTTGAATGTACACTTATTGGCATACATTAAAATTAAAATATTAAAATTAAAATATTTCATATGACAGAATTCCAGTATGATTCTATAGCCAAAGGTGTTTGTGCTGTGTTTTCCCGAAAATAAGCCCTCCCCCCAAAATAAGTCCTCCCCAAAAAATATTTAAACGCATGCGCAGCCTGTTCCTGCCATTTCCTCTGGTTAGGGTTAGGGAGACAGAGCTGGAAATCAGGTAAGATGGCAAGAGGAGCCCCGTCTTGCTCCACGCACCCCAAAATAATAAGATATCCCCAAAAATAAGGCCAAGCGCTTATTTCGGGGTTCAAAAATATATATAAGACGGGGTCTTATTTTCGAGGAAACACGGCAGTTAGTTTGGTGCCACCAGCTCTTTGTAACTCTGGGAACAGATGTCAGTTGTGTTCTAATTATAGTTAATTATAGCAAAATCACATGTTATATACCCTGTTAATGCAGGGTTCTCACAGCTGCTATCAAAAGAAACCAGGCAGCTGATCACTATACCTTATTATGACTCCTTGCAGATCAATTTGAGATGTTGAGTATGCTCTGAATGTGAGCCTTGTGTGACTCAGGTTATTGTTACGGAGGTGTACTTTCCCCCTCTTTCTGTTGTGTTCCAGGTTGTACCTGAGTCTCGTGCTGGGAAATGTGAATGTCACTCTGCTGAGCAAGCAAGCCAAGTAGGTGCTAATTGATTATAGTTTATCTGCTTGCTGAGATGTTTTACGGATTAGGAATCCTCTTTTAAATTTCAGAATATGCAAATGAAGTTTCTCGGTGTGCTAAGCCACAAAACCAATCAAACAAGCCAAGATTAATGAGCCATGGTGGCGCAGTGGTTAGAATGCAGTACTGAAGGCTACTTCTGTTGACTGTCAACTGCCGGCAGTTTGATTCTCACCAGCTCAAGGTTGACTCAGCATTCCATCCTTCGAGGTCGTTAAAATGAGGACCCAGATTGTTGGGGGCAATACGCTGACTCTGTAAACCACTTAGAGAGGGCTGTAAAAGCACTGTGAAGCGGTATATAAGTCAAAGTGCTATTGCTATTAAACTCTCTGTGTTGTATGTTATATGTATTTGACTCAACTTACAACAGCAGTTGGGATTGGGACTGCTATCACGAAGTGACAGAGTCGTAAAGCAGAACATTACATGGCCCCGTTGTTTAGTGATGATTTGCTGTTGCTTTCAGTAAGTGAGGACTGTATGGGTCATTAAGTGAGGTCTTCCTGTGACTGCAACTTCCTGCCAGCTCCCCCAGTGACTTTGCTTGTGAGAAGTTGGCAGGGAACATTTTAAGTCGCAATCATTCGATTGTGAGGATGCTGCCATTGTCAGAATTGTGATCATAAATACCATTTGTTCAACGCCATTGTAAACCGAGGTCTATACAGAATCAGATTAATCATAGGAGCCGAGGTGGCGCAGTGGTTAAATGCAGCTACTGCAGGCTACTCCAGCTGACTGCTAGTTCAGCAGTTCAGCTCTCACCAGGCTCAAGGTTGACTCAGCCTTCCATCCTTCCGAGGTGGGTAAAATGAGGACCCAGATTGTTGGGAGCAATATGCTGAACTCTGTAAACCGCTTAGAGAGGGCTGTAAAGCACTATGAAGCGGTATATAAGTCTAAGTGCTATTGCTATTGCTATAAACAGAGGCACAAAACAATGCTTGGAGAAACACAGGTACATTCTTGAAATTTAAAAAAAAAATACTCTCCTAAGTATAATTTCATTGATTTAATTAATCCTGCAGGGAGGGTATTTCATTCCATTCGATTCTAACAATTCTTGTTCCTATCTATGGAGATTCTCAGTCACGGTCATGGTTATCCCAAAGGTGCTTTTTTTCAAGAGGCAACTGGACTTTCTGGTTTTTCTTTGAAGATGTTTCACTTCTCATCCAAGAAACTTCTTCAGCTCTGGCTGGATGGTTCATTCCCCACCATCCAGCCAGAGCTGAAGACGCTTCTTGGGTGAGAAGCGAAACGTCTTCAAAGAAAAACCAGAAAGTCCAGTTGCCTCTCGAAGAAGCACCTTTGGGACAACTCTTGTTCCTGCTTTTCCTTAATACAGAAGTCTTCAAACTTGGCAACTTTAAGACTTGTGGACTTCAACTCCCAGAATTCTCCAGCCAGCTATGCTATGGAGTAATTCTCCAGCCAGATTACTATGCTGGCTGGAGAATTCTGGGAGTTGAAGTCCACAAGTCTTAAAGTTGCCAAGTTTGAAGACCTCTGACTTAATAAAACCAGAAGCCACATAGGAGAAGGCTTTCTGATGCTCATTGCTAGGCAGACTCACATGACAGTAAAGTGTTCCTTAAGACATCAGAGTCCCAAGCTCCAAAGAGATTTCATATCAAATCAATATTTATTATAATTATAGATTGCCATACAGGTAATCCGTATTTAACGACCAGTTGTTTCACAGCTGTTCAAAGTTATGATGGCCATGGAATAGCTGCTTTTTGCTGCTCGTAAAGCATCTCCAGCTAACACTGCTCCAACAAAAACCATGAATTGTGGTCGCACAACCGCAAGTCAGCTTTACGATTCGTGGCATTCTGCTATCACACAACTGCGATTTGTAATGTGTTCGCTGGTTTCCAGCAAAAAAAAAAATCTCCCATTTAAATGAATGGGTTTGCTTAACAACCCTTAGCAAACAACATTTGCTTGACTGCAGCATTCACTTAACCACTGGAAAAAAAAAAGGCTGGAAAATTACTTTCGTTCCCATGGGTGCCTCAACTTACAACCACAGTGACTTTTGTCTGTAATTCTGGACTCAATTGCAGGCATATGTTGAGGACTCCCTGTAGATAAAGAGCTTGAGAAGTTCTTCTCCATCTGCCATCCTTCAGATTATGTTGGAACTCCACTTCTTAGGGTGGTTAGGATTTGGGGAGTTACAGTCGCAAGATACTTGGAAGATAGCAGGTTTGGAAAGACGGAGCCAGGATCACAAGTGGCTGTCAGCACTGGCTCATTCCCCCTCTCCTTTTGCCTCCCCTTTTAGGTTTGCATATAAGGACGAGTACGAGAAGTTCAAGCTTTACCTCACCATCATTTTGCTCATCATCTCCTTCACCTGCCGCTTCCTTCTTAACTCCAGGTGAGTCCACAATCCTGAGAGATGGACAACCTCTCCCCTTCCTTTCAGCCAGCCGGAGGTGCTACCTCCAATCCTCGGAGGATTTTGGGAAATGGCAAGGCAGAGACGGCTTCCTTTTTTGGAAAGGCAACCCGGGTGTTGCAGGAAACAGCATTTCAATACAGTGAGATTAATATTAATGGACATCCAAATATAAACAGGCTAAAAATTGTAAGCTGCCAACTTTAATTATTGATAGTGATGAGTGGTAGTGACCTCTCCTCCCTTGGTTGCACCCAGCTCTGCCTTGCTGTCTCCTATGCAGATGAGAAAGGTTTTGGAAAGCCAGCAAAACTTCCACTGTTATTAAAAGGGAGGATTATTTAGATTGCAGAATCTTCCTGTAACTGGAGCGGAGGTGAACAGACTGGGGCCATTTCCTTGGCGGGAGGGAAGCATACAGCACATCTCCCTTATTCTGGGATGTGAAAGATGACTTAGATCAGGGGTCCCCAAACTTGGCAACTTTAAGACTTGTGGACTTCAACTCCCAGAATTCTCCAGCCAGCATAGCTCCAATTCTGGGAGTTGAAGTCCACAAGTCTTAAAGTTGCCAAGTTTGAAGACCTCTGACTTAGATTCAACACGAATACAGCAATGGAGGGAGAGGAGTTTTTCTCATGTCTTCTTTTTTTTAACGTGTGTGGTGAAGGACATCTTAAAATTGGGATTGTTACACCATTGATGGAATACAGTAGCTAATATGACTAACAATTTAGGAAAGTAATGAAGATTTTTTTCCCCCCTTGACAATGCAGGAAACAATGATGATGGAGCTGGCATGAGATGGTTAATTGATGATTGTGCATTTTATGTTTACGCTGGTTATTGTTACAAATGGTCATTTTATTTTTAGTGTCCTATGTTTTAATATTTTTTCACTGCCCATAGTTAACTTTGGACAGCTATACAGGTATTCCTCAACTTACAACAGTTCATTTAGTGACCATTCGAAGTTACAACGGCACTGAAAAAGATGACTTATGACTATTTTTCACATTTATGAAGAGAGATCCAATCTAAAATTAAGGAGAAATTTCCTGTCAGTGTGAACAATTAATCAGTGGAACGGTTTCCCTCCAGAAGTTGTGGGTGCTTCAGCACTGGAGGTTCTTAAGAGATTGGACAGCCATTTTTCTAGAATGGTACAGGATCTCTTGCCATGTGCAAGGATTTGGACTACAAGACCTCCAGGGTCCCTTCCAATCCCATTCTATGTTCTATGTTCTCTGTCCCAGAGATAGAAACTGACAAACAGCCACCCACTTCACCAGACAATTATATTGTTACAATTGACCCATCTCTTTCTCACTTTTTATGACAGGGTAACGGATGCTGTCTTCAATTTTCTCCTGGTCTGGTATTACTGCACGCTGACAATTCGAGAGAGCATCTTGATCAACAATGGTTCTAAGTAAGTAGTGCTTCTGTTCAGCGTTTCTCCTTCCTTAAGCTAAGAAGGCCACATACATATTTAGCCGGGACTCCCTGCACCTTCTCTGCAAAACCATTCTTAGGCCTGCTTTAAAATTTTGGAGATTGAATATGGGAGCATATTGGCTTGCACATAATGCATTCAGGGGGTGAGTCCATCTAGCACAGCAGACTGCAGAAATTCTTCTGCATTTTTGTGAAGAAAATCAATCCTGGGTGTTCCTTGCAATCTTAAACAAGAGTAGAATGGGGGGCGGAGGGGATACGTCTCCTCAAGAGGTAACTCGGGTGTTTTCCCTAAACTTATGGCCATTGACACTGTTTGGTGTTCAGTGCAAGGTATTCCAGCTGCTATTCCCCTCGCACCTTCCAAACAGAGCTTCAAGCATTGTCTTATTATATTGGGCTGTCTCATGCTTAAAAGACAAATACTAATGAAACTGCTTACCTCTGCTCTTCCAGGATTAAAGGCTGGTGGGTACTTCATCACTACATTTCCACCTTCCTCTCAGGTGTCATGCTGACTTGGTGAGTCTTGATCTCAGTTGCCTTGGCAATTTCCCCCAAAAAAAGTTAAGCATAACGCTTGTGATTTCCGTGGTTTTAACTAATAGCCTGTGACTTTGATTAATTCTTTTCTGGAGCCTTCTAGAACAATAGCAAGTGTCCATCACATGTCAGTGGATTCTGATTACATGTGTGTTTCTGCATTCCCTCTGTCTTTGCAGGCCAGATGGCCTTATGTACCAGAAGTTCAGAAACCAGTTCCTCACATTCTCCATGTATCAGAGTAAGTGGGACTGCATTAAAGAAGAGGGAGGAGGGAAGCAGTTGTAGTATCCGGGGAGTCAGTAAAATGATAAATCCCAGCCTTTATTTTCGTAGCTACATTGCCAAAATTCTGCCACACGGAACATAGAATGCCATTTTCTGAGGGAGGCTTCTGTTGTTACTGCCTGAGCGTTTGAATAAGGGGCAGTCAAACTACACTATGTAAGGATTTCCTCGGGGGAGGAAATTGAGATGAAAGGGCAATGGCATAGGAGCTGGCAGTGAAGCAAAGAGCAAATTACTGTAGCTGAAGCAGCTTAAATGTATTGGAGCTTTTCCCCCTCCAATACTGTGAACACTAGATGTTTTTGTTTTTAAGAAGGGAAAACCCATACTACCACCAAAGGTATGGATGAAAGAGTTTAAAACTAGAGTTTTGCTTTTAAGGGATACTTTAATAACAATGAGGGATGGGTAATTTAAGTATCTCAGTGTGTATGCTACTCCCCTGAATTTTGACCTCCTTTGCTGAAATTTGATAGGCTTTGTCCAGTTTCTTCAATATTATTACCAGAGTGGTTGTCTGTACCGGTTGAGAGCTTTGGGTGAACGACACAACATGGATCTCACTGTGGGTAGGTAGCATTTCTGCTTTCTCTTTTTCCTTTGCTGAGGCAAACTGTCCTGTGTGAGGGATTCACTAATGGCTGTGAGGTCACAGACTGTGGTGGCGCAGTGGTCAGAATGCAGTACTGCAGGCTACTTCTGCTGACTGCCAGCTTCCGGCAGTTTGGCAATTCTCAACTATTCAAGGTTGACTCAGCCTTCCATCCTTCCGAGGTCGGTAAATTGAGGACCCAGATTGTTGGGGGCCATAGGCTGACCCTGTGAACTGCTTAGAGAGGGCTGTAAAGCACTGTGAAGCGGTATGTAAGTTTGCGGTTTGCTATTGCTATCCCTACAGAAGGTGCTCTTCTGGTCACTGGTTTTGAAAGGAGAAAGAAGTGACCATAAAGATGGGATCATTGTGAAATACTAGGGCTGGGAAGCCACAGCAGGCCAATGTGCCTGGCTTGCTTCGTCAATTCTCATCTTTCAAATATGCTTGTATGGTCCATAATTCCTCAAACTGCAGTTTCCCCCTAGCTTTGGGTACTGGAATTAGATTTTAGGCTTGCTTCATCAATTTAGATCAGGCCTAGTTCATATTTGGATGGGGGATCTCAAGGGAATCCCAGGGCTGTAAGCTTTATTTAGCAAGCCAAAAAAACCAAAAAACACCAGAATAAGGTAATGACTATTTTATGTCATAGCCAAGAAAATTACATAGGAATGTCCCTGAAGTCACCAGGAGAGCTTAATACGAAAGGACTTTTTTAAAATCATGTTTCATATGAACTTTCTGGCTTTAGAGACATTAGCATTTTTACAGTCCTCTTCTAGGTATAGTTGTTAAAAAGCAGAGAATTGCAAATAGCCATGTTAACATAGTTAACAAAAAAAATAAAAATCTGAATCTGACTAGGAGGTAGTTTTGCTTTTCAAACCAGCTTACTCTGCCTGTCCTCTCAAAGGGATGAGCATTTTATTCTTGGGGAGGCGGATTTTAAGAATGTTTGGCCTGTCTCTAAGCTTCTCTATTTCCTTTTCTGGTTAATGCTAGCCTAGCAGAGGGGAGAGGTCCATGTTAGCTGTCAAATCTCCCAAAGATTGCCGTCTCAAGTCAGTCTGAAGAGCCCATTGGGACTGCTGGGCCCTGGCCTGATTCTTTGGCTGTGTGTTTTTCCTTGCAGAGGGTTTCCAGTCCTGGATGTGGAGAGGCCTCACTTTCCTGCTTCCGTTCCTCTTCTTCGGCCAAGTAAGTGTGTCATCACTTTTTTCGGGATTATCTTTAGCCTAGGCAAGGCAAAACCAGGTTTATTGTATCTGAAGGGGCATAGTTTCTTCTGAGTTTTTTTGTGGGGGTTATTTAATTAGCAATTTATAATCCTGTCTTTTATTATTATTTTTTAGAAATAAGTCAATGTGGCAAGTATGCTTAATATTCCTTCCGCCTCCTATTTTCCTCACAACAACAAATCCTGTAAGGTGCATTGGGCTGAGAGTGAGTGACTGGTCATAAATCACTCAGCCTGATTTCATGCATAAGACGAGACTAGAATTCCCAGTCTCCTAGATTTTAATTTAGACAAACCACTAGACTAGACTAATGTAAGAGTTCTTACATATATTTTATCTTTT
This sequence comes from Diadophis punctatus similis, assembly GCA_023053685.1. Lineage (NCBI taxonomy): Eukaryota > Metazoa > Chordata > Lepidosauria > Squamata > Dipsadidae > Diadophis > Diadophis punctatus. Next base: position 20,196,357 of record JALIGW010000001.1, read on the forward strand.
CTCTTACTAGCTCTTTTTTCAGGGGAAATGCATACTGTGTTTATAAACAACTGACTAAATGAGAGACAATGAAGCTGTGCTTCATAGTAATAATAATATATTTTATTTATTTATTTCATGTTATAAATTTATAAAATAAATTAGAAAATTGAGCTTTTACTTCACAATAATAATGTTATAAATGTTCGTCATGTTATGAAGACTAATGTGAGATGCTTAAAGGAACAAGACCCCTTCCCTTCCAAATCTATTTTCAAACTGAGAGTTTGTTACAAGGGACTGTAATATTCTTATGACCAGTGTGGGCAGGGCAGTGATGCCAAATCACGATAGAAACTGGCAGGTACAAGGGATTCTGGCATCTTTGTGAAGATTGAGAAAATTCATCTGATTTGTCCGGTTTGTTCTGTTTTTGTGTTTTAAACCTATTGCACTCCTTAAAAAGATATTGTGTTTTCCCTCATTTCAAATACCAGTTTTTAAAAAGATATTGTGTTTTCCCTCATCTCAAATGCCAGTTTTTAGGCGGGGAAACTGCCTAATTTCTTCACTGTGTTTGGTGGAGGACTCTGGGGTGAAGTCCAAAAACGATCGAGGTGAAGAGTAATTGAGACACATAGCCCTGGAATCATCTTCCTTATTTACACCTAATAATTTGATGTATCGATTAGTGTTTCATGTGCCTTCTTTCTCCTAGATGGGATGCACCTACTGATTAACTCACGTGAATAATCTGGATTTTAGATGCATTTTGTACCCCAAATAAACTATTGTCCCCTTATTGTGATATTAAACTGCCAAAAAAGCCTGTGCTTATATTGAAATCCCAATGGGTGGCAGAGGGAGGGACAGGGATGCTCATCGGAGCAGAGAGTTCTCCGTTTGAAGGAGAAGTTTTTTGATTAAAAATCCAAAAAATTCTGCTTCCAGAAACCAGTGGTCTGACCTCACAGTGACACCTTTGAGGGTGGGAGTCGGAGATGTTGCAAATAAAACAATTATCTTCTCTCTCTAGTTCTGGCAACTGTTCAATGCTGTCACACTCTTCCAACTGGCCAGCCATCCGGAATGTAAAGAATGGCAGGTAAGAGTGAATTTGTAAGCACGGGAAGAGGAAATACTCTGTTCCTTTCCCACCCTTTCAAAATCAGGGCCTGGTTGAGGAGATTACAAGCTTTGTCAATGCTTTCAGAAATATCCAAGTGCCTTCTAAGTGCAGCCAGCATGATACTCATGGTAAAATAACATGTAGCTATCTCAGTAATCCTCCCAATGCCCATTATATCAGCTTTTCTCATAGTGTGGATAGCAGCCTTTGAAGGGATTACAGGCAGTGGATGGAAGTTTCTCAGGTAATGGAGAGAGATTTTGTTATCTCAGCATGGCCGTCTAGGAGTGCATACCAATACAACGTACAGCTTCTGGTACAGGTAGTCCTCGACTTACAACAGTTCATTTAGTGACCGTTCAAAGTTACAACATCACTGAAAAAAGTGACGTATGATCATTTTTCACACTTACGACTGTTGTATCATCCCCATGGTCATGTGATTTACATTCGGATGCTTGACAACTGACTCTCATTTACGACGGTTTCAGTGTCCCGGAGTCATATGATGGCCTTTTGCGGACTTCTGACAAGCAAAGTCAATGAGGAAACCAGATTCACTTAACAACCGTGATTACTAATTTAACAGCTGCAGTGGGTCACTTAACCAATGTGGCAAGAAAAGTTGTAAAATAGGGCAGAACTCCCTTAACAAATTTCTCACTTAACAACATAAATTTTAGGCTCAATTGTGGTCATAAATTGAGGACTACCTGTATTTTGCCCGCTTATAGCATTTTAAGAGATGTTGATTTTAGGCAAAAAAAAAAAAGACCCCACACTTCTTATGTATTTGACTTGGACAAATGAAAGTGGGTTTTCTCAAAATGAAATACAAAGTGATCAAATACATTTTTCATTATAGCGTTTTCAGGTTTTAGTATTTTATACTACCGTTTCCCCAAAAATAAGACATCCCCTGATAATAAGCCCAATCGGGCTTTTGAGTGCATGGCAATAAGGCCAAGCGCTTATTTCAGGGTTCAAAAAAATATATAAGACAGGGTCTTATTTTCGGGGAAACACGGTAATTGGTTTAATACAATGGGGAGAAGGGGTTGCACAAGTTCATGTTTTTTTAAGATTCAGAGTAATGTAGATTTTGGGAATGGTTCAATGATAAGAGCATGAGCTTTTCCAATCGTCAAATTCTTCCAGATTAAAGCAGTGATAAATCACATGAATAAATTAAAATATTGTGCAAAAGGCAGCATGGCTGGGAAATCCCTGTCTCTGCCAACATCAAGTAGAGTAAAAGTGTGTGTTCCAAGGACTTGATTGTAAAGCTGTTTCTTATTTAGCCATTGCTAAATAAGGTCAGTTGGGCTGCTCTCTAGGGATGAAATGTTGGCTCTGCCAACATGTATGAACTAATCTGGAAGTTGAGTCATGACAACTGGAGTTCTTTCCTTTTTATTTTGTAATATTTCGCAGCTTACCCAAGTAGCCTCTTCAGTCTGAACCTGCTTCAGTTTTGCTCAGACTGAAGAAGCTACTTGGATAAGCAGCAAAACGTTTCAAACCAAAAAGAAAAGAACTCCAGTTGCCATGACTCAACTTCCAGACAACTCTACCTGGATGATGGGGAATCTTCATCAACATGTATGAACTGATCTTAATTTAAAATCAAGACTGAAAGGCAGGAGGAGGAACTTTCAGAAGATTAACAAAGCAAATGAGGAACACATACTGGATTTCAAGAACTGGAAATGTCCTGTAACGCGAAACTATGCCAACAAGGTGACTTGAAAAGAGGATCCAGTGTTGTTCATTCAATGTGTTCTGCTAAAAAAAAAGTGCTAGTGAATCCATTGTTCTGCTTCTCTGGGATGTGAATAAGTAAAGGAAGGTACAGAAACAATGTATAAGCAAATGCCATTGGGCTACTGCCTTCAGATCATGCTCTGTGTTGGGATGGGGAACTTGCGATCCTCCAGTTATTGCTACATCCCCAGCAGATTTAGACATCGCAAAACAAGGACTATAGTATTTGCATTCGGATTCACAGTTCTTTCCAAAGCATGGTGAGTCAGTTGGCTTTCATTTGTGACCCGCGATTAACAAGTGAGGGGGATTTGAAAGTGGAAACTTGTAAAAAGCCGGATTTGGGCTTGTGCAAAGCATTCAAAAAAGATATTTCACAAAGAATATTTTATGGGCAAAGTTCCCATCTTGAAGCATTAAAGCAGCTATCTCCTTTTGTGAGACTTATTCCTGCTTCCAAGGCTGTTCCCAGTCAATTGTGTGGGTAAAAACAACTCTTTCTCTCAAAACACCCATCAAAGTGGCTGTACATCTACACATAAAGACAGTTAAGGACAGCCTTGTAAATAACTATGCAAGCCTCACGAAAGACATAGATGCTTTAACACTCCATGGTACAACACCTCTTTCTGATGCTTTGCGCTGCTCTCCCTGTTCTACTCTAGAATTCCTGACAGTTTTGCAGTCCAGTCCTTTTGAAAACTGCTGTGTGTGTGTGTGTGTGTGTGTGTGTGTGTGTGTGTGTGTGTGTGTGTGTGTGTGTGTGTGTCTTTATGTTTCTCTCTCTTCCTCTTAAAGCAGTAAGCGCTGACCATGAAAATTTCATTGGCAGGTCCTGATGTGCGCCCTCCCCTTCCTCACCCTCTTCACTGGCAACTTCTTCACCACATTGCGAGTTGTTCATCAGAAATTCCAGAATAAGACCAAGAAGGAATGAGCCTTCAAGTGCCTGTCCCCCTTCCTGGCTATCACTGTTGGTGGGAGCACTACTCCTCTGCTGACCGAAGGATCCACAGTACACTGAGTGTTCTCCTCCTCCTCCTCCTCTCCCTCCCTGTGATTCTCTTGCATACAGATGTCAATGAAGCCACATCCGAATAGTGCTTCTGCCACCAACTTGAGGCCTTGAGGCCTTCCTGCTGCCCAAAGGAACTCTGGACTTAAATCAGGTGTGAGGTTCAAGGATTAGGGTAAAGTACTGTATGAGGAACTCAAGTGACTCTTGGGATACAACTCCCAGCTGACACCTGCATGGTTTTGGTACCTTTCTTCCAAAGCAGGGGGCTGATAATTCCCAGAGCCTGTCTGCCCAAACTGAGTGACGGGAAAAGGAATGGAGCAGGTTCAACCTAGGCCACCTAATGTTTAGTACTGAGGACATTTAATTATTATTGGAAGCAGATTATATGGGCAAAGAGTGTTCTCACTATTTCTGCTGGGTTGATTCTTTCCTCCCCATCTTCAGAAATGTTCCCCTATCCTAGATTTCTTCATTACTACGTATGAGTGAGCGGAGGAGACAGTTTCTCATCTGCACCTTCAATACAGAGCCTGCTTTCCTTCCTTGGTGTATATTTTATGACAAATCTGAGGTGATAACCAGTGGCTGGCAGATTATTTTCAGCCCCCTCGTCGCAGTTCTCCCCCTGGAGTTGCCTTCTCCGCTCTTGAGGGGCCAAAGACCCAGCGCTTCTACCCCTGTGCTCTTTTTTTGGGAACATGGATTCACAAGCACCTAGGATGCATCTCGCCAGAGAACCTTTAACAATAGTTGGCCAAGCAAGCAGCAGCTGTGGTGGCATTTGGCCGCCTCCGATCTCGGTCCATATTGTCATTTGTCTGTCTTAAGTGTTATAGTGGTTCCAAAACTGGAAAAAGCTGGCCTACATCCAAACATGCATTGTTGTCTTTGAATGTGTATTCTTATCATATTAAGGGGTGGGCGGGAGGTTGGAAAATAAAGAACGTGGAGAAGCCTGGGTCCCTGGCACTTCTAGGCAAGGGAGATAGTATTATGTTAAGGATGTAAAACTCTGGAATCTCAAGAACGTAACCGTTGATTCTTAACTTTAATGCATAGATACTTCATACCGCTCAGGGTTCTACTAGGAGAGGACCGTACACCATCATGTACTTCATACTACAATCCCACTTTTTAGGAATGATTCTGAATCACACTAAAATCTCAGTTTAGGCACTCTTCTGCTGGAATGAGCAACCAGATCCTACAAGTAGGCCAATTGTGGACCTCGGCATTAAGAGGGATCACACCCTTTTCAAGGGAACTTTCTAGACTCACTGGAACCCATTACATTGAAAATACATCTGAAAATGGTGTGAATCCAAAGCGTGCATGGCCTGATTGGAAGCTACAGTGGTACCTAGGAGTTGTGAGCTTTCCTGAGATTCTGGAGAAATGGAAGAGCTGTGTATCACCAACCTATCAATGCAAATATTGTTCAAAGCAGCAGAATTTCTTTCAGCGGTTTTGTCTGGATGTTTTTAAGCAATGTTTTGATTTTCTCCTCTCCCTTAAAAACAGATGTTGCAAATCCCATCGTTCCCAGTTTTGCTGGTTGGTTGGTCCCTCCTCTCCTCTCCTCTCCAATGTGTAGATACAGAGAAATGTGATACAAGACAAAGCTTAGGCGCACAGATTGTCCTTGAGGTAGTCTTACTCTTTATTAAACTTATATGGCTGCCCATCTACCAGAAGGAACTATGGGCAGCAGACAAGAATCAAAACCATAATATAATTAGAACATTTTAAACAACATTGAGGCCCTGATAAAACTTTCATCCCTCAAGCATTAGCTACTTTCTAATGGCCAGCAGAGTTGGGGCCAGCCATACGTCTGGGGTGTAGCTGTTCCATAAGGCAATACAGAAGGCACAGGGAAGATTGCTATTGCAGTCTTTCTCATAGATTGATTTCCAGATGTGCTGGGTACAGCTGTCATCACTGAACTAGGCCATTGGGCACATAGGCTAAAGATGACTGGTACTTTAGCCCACATCATGCAGAGATAGGTAAAGCTTAAGTAGAAGTTGCACTGCAATGGAAAGTTACAAAATGAATGGGAGGAAAAATGTGTTTTGATATTTTAAAGAATACTACATGGAAAATGAATACAGAATTCCCTTTTCACATTCTTTGGAGATTTTAGTCCCTGATCATCACATTTCCAGATAATGGTACATGATATTGGTTGTGAGCGGGGGAAGACTACAAATGATAGGAAGAAGTCCTATTTAAAGCCCAGAAAGCCAGTTTGGTCTAATGGTTAAGGCATTAAGCTAGAAAGCTGGAGGCCATGAGCTCCAGTCCCAGTGTAGGCATGAAAGCTGGCTGCATGACCCTAGGCATGTCACACTCTCAGCCCAACTTGCCTGACAGAGTGGTTGCTGTGGGGGAAATAGGAAGGTGTGTTGGATATGTTTGCCACCTTATTTGTAAAAATAGTAAAGGCGGGATATAAATAAACCTTTTTTTAAAAAAATGTGCTGCACTGGGATGCCTCAAAAATCACTTTGTTGGAATTGATTCTGTCTAGCTGCTCCAGCCATCAAGAGAACTTCTGAAAGTTTTAAGATCTCCACCTTGTAGAACACAAGCCCCACCTTAATGCTATTTGATTCATGAGGTAAAACTTGCTTGGTTTCATTGACTCAGCCTTCCATTCTTCAGAGGTTGGTAAAATGAGGACCCAGATTGTTGGGGGCAATATGCTGACTCTGTAAACTGCTTAGAGAGGGCTGTAAAGCAGGGGTCTCCAACCTCCGTGACACACTACCTTGAGCCTTTCGGAACCAGTCCTCAGAAGTGGCGGGTGGGCCAAAAATTGAACTGCCCGAACAAGCGCGCTTGCCCGCCACTCGCACACTATCTCCTGTCTGCCCCCCCCCCCGGTCCATAAAGCTGGAAAGGTTGGACAATTTGGCTGTAAAACACGGAGTGGTATATAAGTCTCAGTGATTGCTATTTCAGTCCAAACGGAGTGCCTATATTGGGTTTTATTTGGGATTTTATCTTTGCTTTTCTTCATTGTCGACATTTGTTCTTCATTTGGATTTACTTATTTATGGTTAGGTTGGTGGTGCTGATGGTAATTTCTTTGCTGTGGAGTCATTTGGAACTGGGTATTTTATAAATACCTTAAAATAGCAAGGAAGGCAAAAGAGTACCGAAGAAAAAAAATATTTGCGTGTTTAAACATGACAGGGCCCAGGACTTTAGACTGAGCATGTTCAGTCCTGAAGCAGGAATATGAGTACAGGGTGTTTGTGGAATCTGCAATGATGAGCTTTAGATGTCTTTTTTAACAGGAAGGCAACATGGCAAAGGCAGTCTACTCACAGATGTTCACCAGAATGGCAAAATATAATTCCCAGTGGAGGGTGTTCATTTCTCCAAATATCAGACTGTTGTGACTAAGGCTAGAAGCACTACCTTCTAACCAGCAGATGCTGGCATTCTGGTGGACTACAGTGATCTCTCGCTATATTGCGGTTCACCTTTCACGGTCTCGCTGCTTCACGGATTTGCATTGTGTTCTGCATTCTGATTGGCTGATTAGTAAAACAGCTTGCCAAGAGCAGTGAAATACACGTGAAAACTTCCCTCTTGCTCCAGCGCAAGCCGTCATGGAGCTTAACTCCGATACCTGACTGCCTGGAGCCGTGCAAAGCGCCTGGGGCAATGGGAACGCCCGTGACGAGTCGGAGCGCCTGCTGCTAGCAAGGTTAACCGCTGCTCAGTGAATGCTGTCCGTCGTCTCCCGGATTGCCGGGGAGGGGAGGCGCATTAGCGAGTCCTGCTTCATGTGCTGCGCGACTCAGCAGTTGGCCTTGTAGCCTCTGTTTCCCGCAAGCCGCCCAAGAATCGGGAGCAATATGAGGCCAGCGCGTGCGTGCGCCTATGCCTCCCCAAATGCCGACTGCCAACTGATCGAGTGGCGGGGAATAGGGAGGGATATGAAGCCAGCGCATGCACGCGCCAAGCCGCTCCGAATGCTGACTGCCAGCTGATCGAATGGCGGCAGTCAGGCAAGCCACAGAAAACCCCCCTCAAGCGGGTGTAGCGCGAATTAGGTTACTACACGGATTTCGCCTATCACGGGTTCTTTTTGGAACGTAACCCCCCGCGAAAAACGAGGGATCACTGTATACCCTTTCTAAAAAAAAGTCCCAAACTACTACATTAATGGAACTTTTCATATCTTTCCTTTCTTCGTTTCCCACTTCCATCTGGGTTAACTAGACAGTAAGCAAATTGCAAAAATATACTACTGAGGAAAAAGGTACACATTGTCTCATACATGGCTCTAGAGCAGGGGTGTCAAACTCGCATCACGTGACATATCGGGACTTTTTTTCCCTTTGCTAAACCGGGCGGGGGCGGAGCCAGCACGTGACTCATCCAGCCCACAGGCCGCGAGTTTGACACCCCTGCTCTAGAGAGTAAATTATAATCGAAGGATACATAAATAAGCTTGGTTCCTATGAAGCAAAGCTTCCCCACCTTGTTTTAACAGCGTGGTTTCAGCTACAAAACCTCCAGCCTCCCTTCCCTGGAAAAGTCCACAAAGAGGCAGAACAAAAGAATCAGAGGTTATTTTATTTCAAGAACAAGTCTTAAAATTATGTACAATCTGTAGACAGGCTGCTTGGCCAGTTTCCAAACACACATTAGGCACCAGACCGCAGCTTCAACAGGGCGAGTCAAGCGACGGGAGGCAAATTTGTGTCCAGAAGAGCAGCAGGGGACTGGAGGCATCAGAAATGGGATCAGCCTCAGTCCAGGATCTCGTCCAGTTAGGAACAAAGCAAGGGAGAAATAGAAGGGGAGGTTTGGAGAAAGCTCAGATTCATGTAAAATGAGTTCCCCCCCCAAGAGGGAAAGAACAAAGGAAGTGAAATATCACAAGCAGGTTCTTCTATGGTCCATACTGAGGCATAGCATCTAGTTCCACCATCACCTCCAAGCATGCCTTCTAACACACGAAGATGAGAGCTTCATTTTACTGGTGGTTCTTGTAAACCCACTGCTGCTATCCCTTGCCTTCCAAATGATTCCTTCTGCCTCCCCTTCAGACATTTCCCTGGCGCCCATCCCACATGAATCCCAACAACCAGCTGCTGACCAAAATGAAAACCGTTGCCACTGTATTCTTCAGTGCAGCCCAGGGAGGACCCCAGCCTCTTGATAAGGCTAAAAGAGACAGTGTTGAAGGGCCAAGGTCATCTAAGCACCATTTCCATCAGAGCAGAGATGCCTGTGAGATGAGACAAGAAGGGTGTTCCTTCTTTCAAAAAAGGGTTTGTTGGGTAAAGAAGGGGCGGAAAACCCACCCTCAGATATGTCCTTTAGCAGCTACCAACCAACCAACCAAAGAAAGAGAGAGAGACAGCCATGCTGGTGTTTCTACACTGCTCTGAGAATCTAGCTCAATGCGATTAGATCTTGCCATAGAATACCAAAGCCCACTAAATTCACCCTGCTGAACAGTCTAACAGGGGATGGGTAGGGGCTAGAGAAAGTCAAGGTATGCACAGATGCACAGTTCCCTGGAGGCAGAATGATGAGTCCTTGCCCTACTCTTCACCAGCCACCTGCAGTCACCCCTCTTTTCTGCAGTAAGTGCCCCCTAACTCCAAACATCCAAGGAATAGCGGCCCTTGGTCATCAGTTTCTTGACATAGTCCACAGCCTGCTGCTGGTTCATCTTGCCATATTCAGCTACAATCTCGTAAAAGGCATTCTGCACATCCCGGGCCATGTTGCGTGCATCACTGGAAGGAAGAAAAAAAAAGGAAGAGTAAAGGGTAAAGTCAGACAGCGAAGAGCAGTGGCTAGAACTCAAGATATCAAAAATTCAACAAGCAAGCTTGGAGAAATGGCATGTTGCCAATTTCAGAGGACTCGGGTGCAGACAGAAATTCTGCCTCTCGACCTTGTGGAGGAAAACAGGCTCTAAAGGAGCCGAGGTGGCGCAGTGGTTAAAAGTAGCACTGCAACCTTCAGCTGATTGCTAGTTCAGCAGTTCAGCTGTTCAAATCTCACCGGCTCAAGGTTGACTCAGCCGTCCATCCTTCCGAGGTGGGTAAAATGAGGACCCAGATTGTTGGGGGCAATATGCTGAACTCTGTAAACCGCTTAGAGAGGGCTGTAAAGCACTATGAAGCGGTATATAAGTCTAAGTACTATTGCTAAGATGGGCAGTTACAAGATGAGGACAACAGTATTTTACAGATCTAAGTGACAAAAGCACTCTAATCGCCCAATTGCAAGCAGAGTCCCACTTATTTCCCACTTATTTCCAGGCAGAGCTAGGAAATACTCCCAACTGAGCCCACCTCTCCCCCCCCCCCCCAAATTGTGCCATTTATTCTCTGACTGGGGCATTGAAATAGAATTCCTTCAACTGAGCCACTTTAATAGGATCTGTAGTCTCCATGGATAGATGCTAGGTCAGCTACTGGGTTGGAATGGCATAAGAAAGATTCTTAGATGGCTATCTCTTGAAACAGAATCAAGGCTTCTCTTGACGAAGTTAAAGACTGACGTTTGTGTGAAGACAGATGGGTGCCATATTGTTAGTTATGAGACTGACTGACATTCAGTCAATATATCCAGGGAAGTCATCCACTTCACTTCACTTGAATTATTTTGAATATTTTTGTGCTTTCGGCAAATTCTTCAGCAAATTCTGCAAATTCATATTGATAATTTACATGTCAACTCACGAATCATACTTTGCAAGCTACTTAACCTTTCCTGGTACCCTCAGATATCATTTTCAATACCAGCATTTCCAGCTAGCATTGCATTGCTGTTTTCTTTCTAACTCTTCTGCCCCAGGGGCAAAATTACTAATGACTTGTTTTCAAGTCAATTTCTGACTGCTTACTGCTGCAAGATAACCTGTGAACAAAAAGAGCTTGCCATCCTTACCCGCACACGTAGATGTGACCATTTCCTTCATTGATCAGCTTCCAGACGTGCTCCTTGTTCTTTTTGAGCAAGTGCTGCACATAAATCTGAAAGAAACAACATTGGGTGTCAACGGGGTCTTAACAGCTGTGTATATTCCCTGATTGTGTCTCCTTCAGCATAAAAACTGGAATATATACAGTATATTTTTTAAAGGTAGATACCCGTGTTTCCCCAAAAATAAGACCCTGTTTTATATTTCTTTTGCCACCAAAAAAAAAGGCACCAGGTCTTATTTTCGGGGGGGGATGTCATCCACTGACTCACCTCACTTGCGTGCATCACCCCCAGTCTCTTTTTCGCTATCAGAGGCCTTCAGGAACCTCTTCGTTGGGCAAATCCAGCAAAGTTTCTGCCGGCAAGGCTTTCCTGAAGGCCTCTGTAACCGATAACAGAGCTCCGGATTGATCTGGAGCTCACAATCGGCTACAGAGGCCTTCAGGAAAGCCTTGCTGATAGAAAAAATGGGCCGAGGTGTGCGAGGCCCGGCTGCAACTGTCCGAAGTTAAGTAGTAGGACAGCTCCACCCTCCCCACCCTAGCTTAATTGTTACCTCTGCACCCTGGAGTGGGCGGGGTCCTAATTAGGGCTTATTTTGGGGGAAGGGCTTATATTGGGAGCACATGTAAAAATCAAGCTAGAACTTACTTTCTGAGTAGGTCGCATTTTCGGGGAAACACGGTATGAGGACTACAAAAGTGCTTTTGAAAAAAATAAAAAATGCCTGGTCCAAAAATCCGGCGAACCAGACTGATAGCAGGGAAGGAGGTACAAAATGCCTTTACCAACATTTTCTAGAATTATGGAAAACACAGGCATTATTTGGTTCTTTTTTTCTCAACAGAAGTTTATCCAAGCACAAAACATACAAACAGTTCATTTTTCAAGCAGACCCAACCCAACAGGACAAACCAATGCAAATGCCCCCAGATGGTGGAATGTTTTAGAATGGCGCAGGCTTACCTTTTCTGGCTGGTCCCTCGAGAAAGCCACATTGAGTTGAGTAAGGGCTCCTTCTTTGACAAATTTGGCAAGTTCTTCCTTATAGATGTAGTCCTCCTTCTCGTGCCGGCAGCCAAAATACAGCACTGTCTCCCCAACCTCCTTGCCTAAAACACAAGGACACATTCCTCAGTCCAGAGCTGCTGAGTGACCTTGTGTAGCCTTGCAACAAATAGCAGCCTGAATGTGTTGCTTCAGATCTGATCTCTAGTTCAGAAAATATAGAATAATAGAATAACAGAGTTGGAAGGGACCTTGGAGGTCTTCTAGTCCAACCCCCTTCTAAGGCAGGAAACCCTATGCCATTTCAGACAAATGGTTGCCCAATCTCTTCTTAAAAACTTCCAGTGTTGGAGTATCCACAACTTCTGGAGGCAAGTTGTTCCACTGATTGTTCTAACTGTCAGGAAATTTCTCCTTAGTTCTAGGTTGCTTCTCTCTTTGTTCAGTTTCCATCCACTGCTTCTTGTCTTGCCTTCTGGTGCTTTGGACAATAGCTTGACTCCCTCTTCTTTGTGGCAGCCCCTGACATATTGGAACACTACTATCATGTCTCTCAGTCCTTCTTTTCATTAAACTAGACATACCCAATTCCAGCACCGTCCTTTATATGTTTTAGCCTCCAGTCCCCTAATCATCTTTGTTGCACTTAAACTTACATACTGCTCCATAGTGCTTTAGAGCAGGGGTCTCGAACCTTGGCAACTTTAAGACTTGTGGACTTCAACTCCCAGAGTTCCTGGCTGAGGAACTCTGGGAGTTGAAGTCCATAAGTCTTAAAGTTGCCAAGGTTCGAGACCCCTGCTTTAGAGCACTCTCTGAGCCTTTCACAATGCCAGCATATTGCCCCTAACAGTCCGGGTCCTCATTTTACCAACCTTGGAAGAATGGAGCCCTAACAGGATCAAACTCTATATTGTGGGCAGAGTTAGCCTGCAATACTGCATTCTAACCACTGCACCACCAGGGCTCCTCACATGACTCTGGGGATGCCGTAATGGTCATAAGTGTGTAAGACTTTTTTCCAGTGCTGTTGTACCTCTGAAGAGTTTCTAAACAAATGGTTGCAAGTCAAAGACTACCTGTATTTAAATGGAGAAGTTCACTTATTCAGGTTCCTGCTTAAACCAATACATTTAAATGTAAGCCTGCCAAAGCCAGGGCAATGTAGAAGACTTTTACTCCAATTTGGCTAAGAGTGAAAAGATTATTTGGGGTTGCATCATTGGCACAGTTGGATTTTGTCCTTTGAAAAGTTATTTTTCTTCCTCATTGTTAGAACCCTGTTCAAACGATTGGGTATGCTAATATATGAACAAGCCACAAATCAATGTTATGTGTATATAGCTTTAAGAACATTGTAGGCTGATTATTATATAAGAAAGCAAGTGAGCATGCTCAGTATGTGATTGTGATTGTGATTGACTCTGTGTTCCGTGTGTTCCGGACTGCTGAATCTCTCTGCTACTTCACTGTTGAGTAATTGACTTAGTGTCTGTGTAGAATTACTTGAAGAATTGCTGTGTAAAGACTAACTATCTGTGATAGTGTAGGTTTGAATGTTAGCTGTAATCTTTGTTTGTTAGTTAAAACAAAGATAGGCAAGAAGAAGAAACTTCGCATTGACTGAACTAACTGTGTATGACTTGGACTTCCTATTGAACTTTGCTACTACTAGAAGCAAACTATTTTGTAAATACTAAACATATTCTGCTTATTGACTGAATAGCATTCATATCAAACTGCAACACCCAAAACCACAATTACTATTTCGCTGTGTATGTGCTTAACAGCACAATAACTCCTTAACACTCATCAAGGGCTTTTATATAAGGCATGGATTGGTTCTGAGTTAATCTATTAAAAGGAGAGTCAGCCAAACTATTCACATCAGATGCCCTTGGTCACACTATCAGAGGTTGACAAAGGAACTACAGTTCCATTATGACCCATTGGCAACTGCAATATATTACAACATAATATATGTTTTTTGTTTACAAAAGAGATCAACATGAAAGGGTTTGCAAAAAAAGTCATTCACAGACAAATCAAAGAGGGATTTTATAAGTCGCCCAAAGTCTGCTGGAGTGGGTGGCCATAACCAGATGACGATAACGATGATGATTTACAGCAATTATACAAGGAGATGCCAGCAAGAAGCTTTCCCTAGCTGAGGATCCTGGTTCTCACCCTAACCAGTCAGCTGTCAGACAATTGTTTTAGCGAAGCCTTAAAGCAAGACACAAAAGCCATTGGGCACATGCAGTTAGGGCCAGAGTAATGAAGTGGTCAAGATGTTTGATTCAAGCAGACTGCTGGAAGACCATCCCGAGATCTATTAGAATAAAAGAACACAACAATAGAAGAAGAGAGGAGGAGGAGGAGGAGGAGGAGGAGGAGGAGGAGGAGGAGGAGGAGGAGGAGGAGGAGGAGGAGGAGGAGGAGGAGGAGGAGGAGGAAAGAAAAAAGGGAGAGGAGAGGAGGCTAAGGAGGGGGAAAGAGGATAGGAGAGAAGGGGAGGGAAGAGGAGAGTAATAGGAGAGAGAAAGGGATGTAGAGAAGGACGGAAGGGAGGGAAAGGAAAGTAAGAGTAGAGGGAGAAGGGTTGTGGGCAGGGGTGGGTTCCTACCGGTGCGGTCTTGCCTGTTCGTCGCCGCAGAGCCGAAGAAGCTGGCGGCGTTCGTGGCACGGGGCTTCCCCCGGCCGCCTGGACGCCGCCATTTGCGTTCTTTTGCCCTCTGCGCATGCGCAAAGCGTTCTGCTTGCGCAGAGGGCAAAAGAACGCAAATGGCGGCGTCCCGGCGGCCGGGGAAAGCGGCCGGGGGAAGCCCCGCGCCGCGAACGCCGCCAGTTTATTCGACTCTGCGGCGACGAACAGGCAAGACCGCACTGGTAGGAACCCACCCCTGGTTGTGGGAAATAAAAAGGGGGAGTAAGGGATGGCAAAAAAGCAGTCTCGGTGGTATAAAAAATAACAATTGTTTTAATGAGAGAAAATATGTATAAGAGTATTGTATTATTATTGAGAAAATGAAATCGTATATTTGTGATGTAAAGATGTGAAATAAAATTTAAAAAATGTAATTTAAAAAAAAGATGTTTGATTCGGTGCAAGGAGACTCTTAATTCAAGCCTCCACTCAACCAGATGGCTCACCAGGCATGGCTCTAAACCAGTCACCCTGTCAGTTCAACCTGCTTCACAGGGTGGTTGTTTGGATGATAATGAGAGAAGATAACCCATATAAGTTGTCTCGAGCTCTCAGAGCAAAGGCGGGAAAGGAATGCAACGACTAAAAGAAACGGCCTACTGCCTCTGCCAACAGATGCTCTATTCGCCCCCACAGCAGGGGTGAAATGCTCCCGGTTCGCTCTTCCCTGTCAGTCGTCGCAGAGCCGATGGAGCCGGTGGCAATCGCGGCACGGCTTCCACCGCCCACTTCCCCCGCCCGCCTGGACGCCGCCATTTCAGTTCTTTTGCCCTCTGCGCATGCGCAAAGCATTCTGCATGCGCAGAGGGCAAAAGAACTCAAATGGCAGCATCCAGGCGGGCGGGGGAAGCCCCACGCCGTGACCGTCACTGTCTGCAACGACTGACAGGCAAGAGCGAACCGGGAGCATTTCACCCCTGCCCCACAGCAAACCATCTGGGGATTTCCCTGGCTTTCTTTCCAAGCAATTTAACCCGGGGACCCCATTGATGCTCAGAGGGCCAATCTGAGCTCGGCACCCACCTTGTTCTTTGAGCCAGCCCCGCTCCTGGATGAAACCGATGAAGGGAGCGATCCCTGTGCCTGGCCCAATCATGATGACAGGAGTGTTAGATTTGAAGGGCAGCCGGAACTGGGATTTCCGAACATACAAGGGCACTGTGGATTTGTGCCCATTCTCATTGGGCTGCTTGTTCTTCAGCCAGTTAGTAGCCACCCCTTTGTTTACTCGGTCCGTTTTGGTAGTGTACTCCACGACAACGGAACAGATATGGATGGAATTTGGGTGTACCTGGAGAGGGGATGGAATGCAAGAAAGAGCCATCAGGAGCTTTTAGGGACAACAGTGAAGTCTCCAATTCTATCTACATCGCACACTTCACTTGGGGACAGGATTAATCTCTGTCCAGGGTTCAGAATGAATCATAAACAAACCAAACAAACCTGAGGGCATGGAACATGATGAGCTATATATACTACCTAACCAAGGTTAAAAGAAATAACAGAGTAACAGAGTTGGAAGGGACCTTGGAAGTCTTCTAGTCCAGAGGTCTTCAAACTTGGCAACTTTAAGACTTGTGGACTTCAACTCCTAGAATTTTCCAGCCAGCATAGCTGGCTGGAGAATTCTGGGAATTGAAGTCCACAAGTCTTAGAGTTGCCAAGTTTGGGGACCCCTGTTCTAGTCCAACCCCTTGCTCAAGCAGGAAACCCTATACCAGAATTCCCCAACCTTTCCAGTTTTGTGAACTGGGGGGTGGAAGGGGGGATGGTTCCATATGCGCAGCTCCATTTGCGTAAGCGGCAGACACGTGCAACCCACCGCTCGTGCAAATGGACCACGCCCGCACACGCTCGCCCACTGCTTGCACAAGTGGGGATGCATGCACATGTTCACCCGCCGCTTCCGCAGTCCGATTTTGAACAGCTCAAGGCCCGGCAGTGGGCCGTGGCCTGAGGGTTGGAGACCCCTGCCCTATCCCATTTCAGACAAATGGTTGTCCAATCTCTTCTTTAAAATGTTCAGACAAGAACCGTGACTTGGGTTTCCTTGGAGTGCAAGGAGGCAGAGAAGCCCAGAACTGAGGACTGGATTCCGACTTCAATACGGAAAGATACTGAGGTTCAAATACAAGTTTCTAGTGAAATATGACCATAAATATATGCTCAGTATTTAGGCAATGTCTCAGTGGATTCTCTGACATCAGAAAAAACAGAATAAGGAAGATGAGCAACCTTGTAGGCCATCCAGTCTAAACCCTTGCTTGATGCAGGAAATCCAAAATTACAACACATCCCCAGGGACTTCTCCTGTCTCGTCTTGAAGGCCTCTCTCTAATGAGGTAGCATAGAGTCCTCAAGTTTTCAAATTGATTGTTTGATTAGGAGCCGTCAAGTTGGTATCAATTCTTGGCAGCCGCATAGATAAATTTTATCCATGATGATCTGTTCCTAATTGGTTCCACTTTTTGGATGGCAATAGCAATAGCACTTAGACTTATATACCGCTTCATAGTGCTTTTACAGCCCTCTCTAAGCGGTTTACAGAGTTCAGCCTATTGCCCCCAACAATCTGGGACCTCATTTTACCCACCTCGGAAGGATGGAAGGCTGAGTCAACCTCGAGCCTGGTGAGATTTGAACTGCCGAACTGCAGCTAGCAGTCAGCTGAAGTAGCCTGCAGTACTGCACTCTAACCACTGCGCCACCTCGGCTCTTGTTCTTATTGCAGACTGAATATGAAAGAAACCTAATATTCAGCTTCCTATATATGAAGACCCTGAAAACAATATTTTCCTTTCAACAGCAGGCAATTCTTTGGGTTCTGAAAATCATCTGCATGATCTTTTCTTCTCTCTCCATCTGCTCTCTATGCCCAGGACCATTTACTGCCTTTATTTGAATCCATTTTAGTTTGCCTCAATCTTTTTTCTATTGCTGGTCTAACTAGTGTGAAATAAAACAAGACCACTGCTTCCTTTGGTGGAATTCACAGAGTCTAAAATGAGAAGAATCTTCTTTACATTAGAGATTTGCTGAAAAAGATCGCAAGGAAGGAAGGGCATCAGCCTTTCCCATGCCTTATTCCATCTTCCCTTGCAATTAGTGAAATCATTGTTTCACACACACCCTCCCTTCTTTCACAAATCACTTCTTTCTAATAAAGCATTTGCCAGAGCTGTAACCCAACTCCTAACATCTTTAAACTTCTCATCAATGGCTGTTCAGGCTGTGACGTTGCAGCAGGGAGGTGCATTGTTGCTGAAGTGAGAGGGAGGAAGACTCACACAGAATATCAACCATCATTGCAGCTAGCGTAGGAAAATTTGAAAGGTCGTTTTCGACTAAGGCAAAAATGCAAGGACTGGGGACCTGGGTGGGTAGAAGAACTAAAGTACACAAGTTGTAGTAAAAAAAAAAGGTAAAAATACATTGGATTGTCAAAGAGAAGAGCTCCTGGCATGCCTTGCCAGTGTGCTCACCTTGGATGTAGAAGCGATGGAGTAATAGCGAGCTTGAAGACGAGGAAGCAGTTCACAAAGATGGTCAATAGGAGGCCGCAGAGAAGGTGTGTCCTGCAGGATAGCCAGGATATTCCTCCGGGACTCAACAACCCAGCTGAGATACAAAGTCTAGATTAAGCAAACATTTATGTTAGGGGAGAAAGCAATCAATGTGGATTTATTTTTCAAAAAAGGTTTGTTCTAGACCAGGGGTGTCAAACTCGATTTCATGGAGGGTCGCATCAGGGTTGTGTTTCATTCGGGGTGGGGAGGCACGGCTGGGGGGGGATGGCCAACCAGACATCACTCATGTCGGGGGGCACCTGTGGTGGCCTGGGCAGGGCTCGGGGGATCCACTGTCTCCAGCGGAGGAAGGCTAGATCAGGGAGAGCGCCAAACCATTTTCCATGGGCTAAAACAGCAATCCTGACAACCCAGATATTGTCCATCCTTATTCCATTTCTGCCTTACCAGAAGAACAGACTGGGAAAAGCTAAGTGAAATATGGACCATGCATGTCTATCTTCCTGTTTTAGCATTTCACTGCTGAAAACAGATTCTGTACTATTTTGCTTGTCTGATTCGAAGAAAATTGGAAATCCCCTATGACTACCAATTCCAACAAGTTCTCCTTCCAAGGATCAATGGTACCGTATTTCCCCAAACTAAGACCTAACCGGAAAATAAGCTCTAACATGATTTTTCAGGATGCTCGTAATATAAGCCCTACCCCCAAAATAAGCCCCCGTTAAGTTCGTCAGCCAGACGGACGCATCTAGTACCATATTTCCCTGAAAATATGACCTAACCGGAAAATAAGCCCTAATGTGTCTTTTGGGACAAAAATAAATATAAGACCCGGTCTTATTTTCGGGGAAATACAGTAGGATTTTCAGAGCTGGGCTGCAATACAGAGGACCACCAGATGGCAGTATACTGAGTTTTTGCCTTTATCTTTGCCACCACCTACTGGTGGCCTGGATCGCTGCAGTACAAATTTGGTGGCACTAACCACAGACGTAACATTAAGGAGAGCAGCAAACGTAGATCCGTACCCACCTTGCCTTCAGCAGAGGAGGAAGCCATCTTGCGCAGTTGCTCCTGCTCACTGGCATTTGTGGCGTATTGTGCCAACTCATAGAGAACATTTGTGCGTGGTGGATTAGTGATATCCAAATAATAGGTCAGGGCTGTGCGGTATGAAGTTGGGCAAGGGAATGGGTGCTTCTTGTTGGATTCCTCTGCAAAGAGGAGGAGAGAGGAAGAGTTCAGAAATTCAAATACAGTGATAACTTGGTACTGAATTGCTTTGAAACTCATTAAATTCAGTACTCAACAATTTTGATGTGATAATTTTGTCCCGGTAGATATTGTTTGGTACGCAACATACAAGCTAGAATTTTTTGGTGTCAGCTGCCTTGTGACTCACTAAATTATTCCTTATGGGGAAAATGTGTTTGGTACTCATCATTTTTAGTACTTATTGATGTCCTGGAACCAATTAACGATGAGTACCAAGGTACCACTGTATAAGCCTCCAAATCCTGCATAAAGAGCCCAAGCATCAACCCATAAAGGATTGTAACTGCCTGGCTGAGACCGAAGGATAAGATCAACCACAGTTTTCAATGACTAAAAAACTGAGCTTCCACCACAGTGATGCAAAGACAAAATATCGGCTTTCTAACAGGGACCCAAAGTCATATTCAAACCTTCCCCAACCTAGCATGGCTCCAGCTAAGAACTATAGGAGTTGAATGTCTCTGGAGATTCTCAGTCATCCAGGTCATGGTTGTCCCAAAGGTGCTTTTTCAAGAGGCAACTGGACTTCCTGGCTTTTCTTTGAAGATGTTTCGCATCTCATCCAAGAAGCTTCTTGGATGAGAAGCGAAACGTCTTCAAAGAAAAACCAGAAAGTTCAGTTGCCTCTTGAAAAAGCACCTTTGGGATATAGGAGTTGAAGTTCATATATCTGGATGGCGTTCATACAGGGAAGGTAATCTACCCAATTCTTAACTCTGCTGTTAACTGGACAATTTTCTTGCACCAACATACATACATACATACATTCATTCATTCATTCATTCATTCATTCATTCATTCATTCATTCATTCATTCATTCATTCATTTATAGTTCTTATAGGCCGCCCAATCCCATAGGACTCAGGGCGGCGTACAATGGGAAATAGTAGAACATTGTTCTACTGCTTTTGGTAGTTATGGAGACCAGAACCATGTGTCCCAGTGGACAATGCAAGCTGGACAACTGGATAAAAACAGGACAAAATGATTTCATTAAAGTATCCAATTTCCAAAGCGTTCGTGTGAGATAAGGTCACCTTGCGAGGGGAAAGAAAGCGCTCGTGTGAAAGAGACCAGCACACTTGAAATCTGAGAAATAATTGCAAAAGAGCACACAATGCAGGAGAACAAACAGTTCACTAAGCTGAAATATGAAACAAAGAAGGAGCCCTCATTCAGTGGTTTTACCACCTCCCTCGCCATCCACACTGTAACAAAGACACAATAGCAATGGCTCCGTTAAGAGCTTAGGCGGCGGCGGCGCTAAAAGCTGCCAACTGCTGAGCCCAGAATCTATTGGAGATTCAGCTGGGAGATTCACTCAATATCCCCCAAAATGCAAGTCGAGCATGCCTGCCCCCATCAACTTAATACACATTCTCAACAGGCCTAGCGAGTTTGGCAGGTCTCCCCACGTCAAACGTCGAAGTCTCGGGTTTATAAAGAGGACCAAAGAAGACTGCAGAGTATCTTAATTGAGCAACCTGATTGGGCAACTGGATGTAAACGCCCCTGAAATCAGGTGTGGAAACTAGTTCTGCCAGAAGTGAATTCCAGGTTCAAATAGTTGCTATGGCTCAGACTGGGAATGATGCCAGCATGAAAAAAATTTTGCTGCAGCAACTGTCAAACAAACTGTCAAAGAATGAGAACTATCCATGAAAAGCAAAGTACACTCTTAGCTATGTGCATCTCTGAAGGGGGCCCTTTTAGAGCCGAGGTGGCGCAGTGGTTAAAGTGGTGCAGGCTACTTCAGCTGACTGCTGAACAATCTGGGTCCTCATTTTACCGACCTCAGAAGGATGGAAGGCTGAGTCAACCTTGAGCCTGGTGAGATTTGAACAGCTGAACTGCTAGTTCAGCAGTTCAGCTGTTCAAATCTCACCGACTCAAGGTTGACTCAGCCTTCCATCCTTCTGAGGTCGGTAAAAAGAGGACCCAGATTGTTGGGGGCAATATGCTGAACTCTGTAAACAGCTTAGAGAGGGCTATAAAGCACTGTGAAGCGGTATATAAGTGCTATTGCTATTTTGATAAAATGGTGGGAACACACTGTTCCTAATAACCATAAGGCAGTATTTCTCAACGTTGGCCACTGGAAAATGTGCGGACTTGCATTGCTGGCTGGGGAATTTTGGGAGCTGAAGTCTCCCACACCACTTCAAGGGGCCAACGTTGAGAAACACTCCCAGAGAGAAGGGTAAGAAGGTTGATGGAAGAGATGGAGATAGTGGGAGGGGAGTGAAAAGGTAAAACAGAAATACAGACTGATGAACAGATAGCATGGTATAGGTGCAGAATAGGATATTGAATTACAATTGATTAGATAGAATTGTGTAATTATATATGTTATTAATATTTTTTTAAAGGTATATGCATTGATATGTGTATGGATAATGTGGAGAGAAAATAAAAAACTTTTTTTTTTAAAAAAAGAGAAACACTGCCTTACGGTTATTAGGAACAGCATGTTCCATCAGCCACAGATTGTACGGTAAAGAAGAATGGGAATGGTTGATCAAGAGATCTCATTAAACAGGGAGAAACATTTTGCACCATCCATTTTCAAAACGAAAAAGCACATAACTTATGCAAAGAAGGCATCTTTATATACTCACCATCTAAATTGTTTAAGGAGATCACTGCATCCAAATCAGCACCAAGTATTTCACCAAGTTGATTCACCAGTGAAGTATCATTGGCTGGATACACAGCAATATGGTCTCCAGATTCATACCTGGGAAAGAAATCAAGAGGTTGAGTTTGTAAATCAAGTAAGGTGTGGTTTAACTATGGTCTGTTGAATAAACCACTGCTGTCTGGATCTATACAACGTGCTCAGCCAAAACAAAAGCACATTATGATTTAATGAACCAGTGTCACATGGTTTAGTCCAGGGGTGAAATTCACTCCTGGGGGAAGGATATTGCAAAATCTCCATTCCCACCCCACTCTGGGGCAGCCAGAGGTGGTATTTGCCGGTTCTCCAAACTACTCAAAATTTCTGCTACCGGTTCTCCAGAACCTGTCAGAACCTGCTGAATTTCACCCCTGGTTTAGTCTGAAGTACATCTCTGGATTCACAATCCTTGTTAAGGGTCCCCACTAAGCCTGGGAATTCCTCATCAACACAATAATAATAATAATAATAATAATAATAATAATAATAATAATAATAATAATAATAATAATAATAATAATAATAATAATAATAATAATAATAATAATAATAACAACAACAACAACAACAACAACAACAACAACAACAACAACAACAGAGTTGGAAGGGACCTTGGAGGTCTTCTAGTCCAACCCCATGCTTAGGCAAATGGTTATCCAATCTCTTCTTAAAAACTTCCAGTGTTGGAGCATTCACAACTTCTGGAGGCAAGTTGTTCAACTGATTAATTGTTCTGTCAGGAAATTTCTCCTTATTTCTAAGTTGCTTCTCTCCTTGTTCAGTTTCCACCCATTGCTTCTTTCCATTCCACCCATTACACTACTTAATTAGATTAAGAGTATTAATCTAATACTCTTAAAGCTAGGAGTATTAGCATTTCATCTCTATTACACTGGAGTCACACTTTTTAAAGCAGGAGGCGGCAGATCTTTTGACATGGATTTAAGGCTGCATTCACACAATGTGTTTCAGCTGGTTACTGAATTTATCCATAAAAATAGTCCTCACTTAATGACCATAATTGGAGCCAGCAACTCCTTCGCCAAGTGACATGGTTGCAGTCAACACCATGTGACTGCAACTTGCAATTTTACTGCCAGTTTCTCCATCAACTGCTTGTTGGAAGCTGGCTGTGAAACGCACAAATATTGATCACAACCGCGGGACACTGCAAAGGTCACAAACGCCTGCCGATTGCGAAATGCCCAAATGTTGATCAAATGATCACAGAAGCACTACAAGAGTCACAAATGCAAGGACTGGTTGTTAAGTTACTTTTTCAGCGCTATTGTAACTTTGAATGGTTGCTAAACAGGGCAGTCATTAACCAAGGTCTACCTGTATGCAGAGTTTGTGCAATACAACAAACTATTAATTAATCAATTGTGCGCTACTTAATACAACTTGCTAATCCACACACAGAGAAGTAATTTAGGTTATCCATAAACAAGTTTAGCATGTTGTATAAACACAAACTGTTTTGTCAACGTAGCCATCAAGCATGTGTTTAAAGCAAGCCTCTTCATTCCAGTGCCCTGCAGCTTTGCTGATTCCGGAATCCCCAAAATTCCCATCTCCAAAATTCCCATTTACCTGATTTTGGACCCAGTGATGTCCAGTTCATGATGCATTAGGTGCCTCTCTCCACCTTGGTTGAGCTTCCGGTTCAAAGTAACGGGGGCCAAATAGGGATTCTTGGCATCAAATGGTCTAAAAGGAAACCCAGGAGTCATATCTGGTTAATGATTTGAATGATTTATTGCATTGCAATTGGATCTTCTGAACTCAAGGAGGTCCTTAACAAGAAAGGCCCCAAAAGCAATTGTTTGCAATGGCATCCATGCTACGGAGCTCTCTGCGCACGCACGCACGCACGCACGCTCACACACACACACACACCATAGGCCAGACATCCTCTCTAGTAGATTTCCAAAAAGCAATTCATGCAATACCTTTTGATATCATCTTTTTCTATTTTGTAAATCACCAGGAGCTGCTTGAGCAAATATACCAAGTTTGCTTCCCCATAATAGCTCTACATGGCATCAGCCGTTCTTCAGAATTAAAAAAAATAAAACCAATAGCTGAAATATCACGAGATCCTGGTGTCTTCATGAACACTCATTTGCTTTTGACCAAATGAAAAAAAAAATTGCTGAAGCTTCCTACCCGCCCATTATATTCACTGCTATGGTGGCACATCTGATGAGGAAGTCACTAATTAAAGTAGGAACGAAGGGCTGGCCACGGTTAGCTATCTCCCAGGTAATTCTTTTGCAGGGAGGCTCCCCCCTCATTCTTTCTTAAAGGAAAACTTCAGAAAAACTGTGAACGTCTCATGGTCCTACGTTTTTCACCTGCCCTTGTTACAGGAAGCAGTTCTCAAAGACTGTATGGCTGCCACCCAGCAGCTGTGCCACAACTCGGCTCACCAAGACTGGGTGCAATTTCTTAATACCTCTTCGATGTACAATTGTTCACAAATGGGCATCCTTATTCACAACTGGATGAGGGCTTCCTGCTGCTAAGAACTCTCCTTAAGTTACTACGGTACATCCCTTTTCGTAGGGATTTCTTTAAATGGGATTTTAAAGAGAAGGGATCGCTTCTTGAATTGTATTGTTTCTATTCCCTGTGTGCCCTGCTGATTTCATATAGCACTCTTTGTCCCTTTTAGGACTAAAAAGGGGAAGTAATAATAATTAAGTAGAAGATGGAGGAGAAGGAGTAGCAGACGATCTAATAACAGTAATAAAAAGAGGTGGAGAAAGAAATAGTAATAGTTTTAAAAGGAAGCAGGAAGAGGAGAAGGAAGTACAACAGAAGAAAAACTATTACTGTTACCACTATTGCTCTGATAACAAAGATGTATTTTCAGATTTCCTTGCAAGGGGAATTCAAACATTTTGAAACGGTCAAGATTTTATTGTCGCAGTTTGGGAAATGCTTACAACCAATTCAGCCCTCACCTGTGGTGTGGAATCAGGGGTGGGCTGCTGGGGGTTCGCAGGGGTTCCAGAGAACCTCTAGCTAAGATTCTGTGCAGTTTGGAGAACCCCCAAATCCAACTCCTGGCTGGCCCCGCCCACCCCACCCCACCCCACCCCACCCCTCCCAGGAGTCCCCACGCAGCCCATTTTGGATGCAGGTAAGTGCAGGGCACATACAGAGGCTCGGGGAGGGCGAAAAATGGGCCTACCGGAAGTTCAGGAAGGCTGGACCGTTTCCGGCCTCCAGAGGGCCTCCGGAGCCTGGGGAGACCGTTTTCGCTCTCCCGGAGGCTCAAAGAAAGCCCAGGGAGGGCAAAAACGCCCCCCCCCCCCCACCATGGTGCAGGAGGCCAACTAGGCCACGCCCTCCATGGCAACACCCAGCCAGCAACCGGGCAGAGAACTCCTTGCTAAAAAATTTGAAGCCCACCCCTGTGTGGAATGTAGTCTGGATTCCCAAATGGAAGGGGCTGCATTCCAGAGGGCAAAGAGGAAGCCAAGCTAGGAAACTGTTCAGAAATAATTCCATGTGTCTTTCCTGGTTTGGGGAGGTCTGCCACCAGTTCATGCTTGGAGGGCTTTGACCTCCATGCCTTGTTTGTCTCTTTCAGCCTTCCTTTTGATAACTTACGGTTTTTGGTTCTCATAGCTCTTGAGACGTCCCATTTCACCCATGTAAACTTTGGCTGGGGCAATGTCTTTGTGAACCACCAGCTCGTACTGCCGAATACTAGAGAAAAAAAGAAAGGAAATAAAGTTTGTGTAGAAAGTCAGCTTGGTCAAGTGGTTAAGGCACCAGGGCTAGAAACTACAAGACCATGAGTTCAAGTCCCACCTTAGCCATGAAAGCTAGCTGAGTGAATTTGGGCCAGTCACTCTCTCTCTCTCAATCCAACCCACCTCATAAGGTTGCTGTTGGGAGGGGAGGAAATAGGAGGAGAAAGGTATGTTGGGTATGTTCTCTATCTTGAGTTATTTGTAAAAATTATTAATAAAGGCAGGGTACAAATAGATAGATAAGATACTGGGATTTCAATTTCAGGGGAGAGAGTGGGATGAAGCTCATATTGCCACGTGGTGAACCTGGAGGCAGACATTAAGGGACTCCCCCATGATCAAAGCAGAGGCACAAGGCCAGGGGTTTCGCCCTCCTCCTTCTACACGCCATATTTTTCCAAGAGCAGTTTATCATAGGTTACATGATGGGAATGGACAGGACCTCCATCTTCCCTCTTTGCTGCCACCATGCAAAACTGCTCTTGCTAGAACTCAAAAGCTGCTTACTTGAAGGCTACTTTGGAAATGAAGCTGAGAACCACCAGTGCCCCAACCTACTCTTTGCAGGTGGTGTATCATCAGGGGTTCCCAAGCCCTCTCCTCTTACTAGTTGCTATTCCACACTGACCTGGATTCATCTCCTGTGGCTTCCACACCAAAATGTTCACACACAGCTGGCCAAAACTGTTCACGCCAAGTGATGAAATCTTCTTCCAAGCTGTTGGAAACAGTGAAGGGGGGGAGATGAGGAAAACCACAGGCATCATATTCAATATCCAGTATGCAGATTGAAGATTCTCAACCTCAGCAACCTTAAGATGTGTGGATTCCAACTTCCCATTAGCTGTGGAATTCTGGGAGTTGAAATCCACATATTTTAAAGTAGCTAAGGTTGAGCAACCCTGATCCAGATCTTTCATCTTATCATCCTTTCTGACTTTTTATACTGTCCAAGCCATAAGAAAGAGCGGATTCAATCATGTATCTCTTTGATCAGTTGCAAAAATGGCAACATTAGTTCTATTGGCATTTATATGGGACATCAATTACCGTATTTTTCGGAGTATAGAACGCACCTTTCCCCCCCCCCCCCAAAAGAGGCTGAAAATTTGGGTGCGTCTAATTCTCCGAGTGTAGTTTTTTTTTTAAGCTTTTTTTTCCAGCCCTAACCTGCTTGCAGGATTTTTTCATTGCTACTCCCTCCGAATAAGTTTTTTTCCAGCCCTAAGTCTTTGCAGGCTTGTTTTCATTGCTATTCCCTCCAAAAAAGGTTTTTTTCAGCCCTAACTAGGGAATAAAATGATGTGCTGAAGCTGACCAGACTAAGGACGCTAGCCAGATGAATACCTGGTAGGTAGATTTCCCCCCCTATTTTCCTCTCCAAAAACTAAGGTGCGTCTTATACTCCGAAAAATACGGTATATTGGCATTTATATGGGAGGTCAAAGGCCCAATGCAAAAGACAGTCCTGTGGCTTTAAAAACTGCAGAGTCAGGAGGAAGTTCAACTAGTACTACTCTTGCTTAAATGAATTGCTTTACTTATTCAGCTGCATCTGAATAATGCAGCTATTTGTTGCATTATGCAGCTATATTTCACACAACAAATAAGCTTTACAGAAGGGTTTGGAAGAGGTACTAATTTTTCAAGTTTGTAGGCAGTATGTGACCTTTTGAACAGCAAAATAAAAACTGCATTCCAAAAAGTAAGCCTGACTAAAATTATATTTGATTTCATTTTAATGCAATTACAAGTGTATTTTATGAAGTGAAGTTAATTAAGGGCTGGTTACTTCAGGGTTTGCCAATCTCCCATAGTATCCACCAGCCAATTCAATCTGGGAGGGTTGGCATGCTACAGGTTCATTCAATTAAACAATGCCATTTATTGAGACCTCAGAAGTCTGCCTTTTCTGTAGTAATGTCTGCTTTCTGGAATTAGGTTCTCCCAAGATCTGAACAGCTCCCCCACCCTACTGGGGTTACAAAGTGGCCTGAAAGCCTGGCTTTTTACTCAGGCCTTTGGTGAGGCTGACTGAAGTCTCCTGTTCACCTAGATCAGGGGTGTCAAACTCAAGGCCCGCGGGCCGGATGCGGCACGTGGGGTGATTAGATCTGGCCCATGGGGCCGCCCTGGAAACAGTGAAGGACCGGCCCGCGGTGCCTCTGTCAGCAAAAACAGAGCTGGCGAGGGCCACCCACCACTTTCCAGAGCTCCATTTTTGCTGGCAGAAGGTTACAGGAGGCCGTCCCCACCGTAAACCAAAATCGGGAGCCCGTTTTCGCTGGCAGAGCGCTCGGGCCACCACAGACGCCCCTGACATAAGTGACGTCAAACTGGCCACGCCCACCCCAGCCCCCCCAAACACAACCCTGATGCGGCCCTCAATGAATTCGAATTTGACACCCCTGACCTAGATTGTTCTCTTTTGTTTTTACTTGGTTTGTTATTCTACTAGCTACCCTTTTTGGTTTTTCTTGTTGTGCTTTTCATGCTTAAATGAAAATCTGTAAATCGCCCAGAGCTGCTGGGAGTCGAGTAGCATACAGATATAGTAACAACAATAATAGAAATAATAATGTTGATATCATAAACATAACCCATTTTTTTCTTCTTTATATTAAAAATTATAATTGCATGGTAACTTCAGGATGGCTATGTGGGGCCACTTCCAAGCTTTCTTAGGGTTACTTATACAACAAAGTATACAATAAGGCATACATAACATATGCATAGTTTAATGTATAATGTGTATAGTAAGGTATTATTATGGTTGATCACACAGCCCGTGGTTTAGAGTGGATTTAGCCTTTTTATCCACCTTTTGAGTTTTTCCCAAGGACTAAGATAAGCAGCTATGTGATAGCAATAACAATATTAATATCATCAATGGAAGCAATTTTTTCCTTGTTGTCATATTAAAAATTATAATTGAACGGTAACTTCAGATGGGCTCTGTGGGGCCACACTGAAGCAATCTTAGGGCTCCATGTGACTCAAAGGGCTCACATTATTCAGCCCTGTTCCAGAGAAAGTAGGCATCCAACTCCACTTAGGATTGGCCATGCCTGAAGACCAGCCTGCTGTCCTCTATCCTGGCCAACCAACCAATTGGAGTAGAGATTTCAGCAGCCACTCACTTTCCGTCGTCATCTCCAAGGCCAAGTTCAAATATCCGTTGAGCTCCGAGTTCCTCCAGCTTCTTGTCTACAAATTTCCCCATGGCGTTGAAATGCTCGTACGTTTTGTTCCCAAGTCCAAACACCTGGAAAGCAGCAGAAGATTGGTTCAGTTCACAGGCAATCAGAAGAATCCAAGGAATATCTCCTTGGAAATCAGGTAGTTTTGAGTTTCACAAGGCTTTCCTCTGGTTTAGATGAGGATTCTGTCTTAAAACGTCTGTTAAACAATGCTGGACCTAAGGTTTTCTTACTCCTTGTAAATTGGACATGGAATACATTTTTGTGGATTCACAAATGTTTACGATATCCATCTTTGAGGTGATATAAAATGTATCTGTTCATCGAATTTACATGGCTACCCAACTCATAAGAAATTACTTTGGGTGGCATAAAACAAATGTTTCAGTATTGTGTTTATTGCCACCAGAGCAGCACAACTCCTCTGGAATCTTCTTCTTTAAATGCACAACTATTTTAAGGGTGTGCACTTAAACTTGGCTACTATGGGTTGAAGATGGTTGACTCAAAGACTTCAGCAAGGAAAAGGAGAAGGATCTGGAAGGAACAGGCTTTATCCAGCTTTACAGGCAACCGGGGTGAAAGAACAGACTCATTGGATAGAGATTAGATGACCTTTCAAATCAAAGATGGAGAATCACCAGAACAACTAGACACAAGAACAGTTTTTTCCCGAACGCCATCACTCTGCTAAACAAATAATTCCCTCAACACTGTCAAACTATTTACTAAGTCTGCACTACTATTAATCTTCTCATCGTTCCCATCACCCATCTCCTCCCACTAATGACTGTATGACTGTAACTTTGTTGCTTGTGTCCTTACGATTTATATTGACTGGTTCCTAATATGATTTGATTGCTTATTTGTACCCGGACTATCATTAAGTGTTGTACCTTATGATTCTTGACAAACGTATCTTTTCTTTTATGTGCACTGAGAGCGTATGCACCAAAGACAAATGCCTTGTGTGTCCAATCACACTTGGCCAATAAAAAATTCTATTCTATTCTATCAAAATTCATGGGGGAAGGAGAAAATGTGTATTAGGACTGAGGAGGAGAGCAAGAATAAAATTTTGTGTTGCATCCAAAGCAGAAAAAGTCTACCATATAGAGATGTAAGGTATCTGTCACGTAGTGAATATTGTCAGTTGTGAGTCTATGCAGGGTGATGCACCCCTATCCTAAATATGATGGTACTTTCCAATACAAGCAGAACATGTGATATGATGTTTGCGCATGTCTACATTCCTAATCCACCATTAATCACTTCTGCCTTGGCTCCTGACCTGAACGGTCGTGTTAATTAGCAAAGATGTAGATTTATTGTTTTATATTGTTTTGTACTGAAATAAATATTTTCTATTAGACATTTAATCTCGGTTTTATTTCTAAGTGTTTGAATTCCAAGGAAAAGATCCAAATATCGCCTCTATGAGATATTCTTTCCTTAACACGGTAGGGACGGATAGAACTTTATCTCAACTTAACAGTATCATATTGTCAAAGTAGCACAAGATGAATTTTGTAAGGGTAGCAATAAAAGAAGAAAAAACAGCAGTGGTCAAAGCAAAAAAAAAAAAGCCAGGTCTAACTCAAGAGGAAATAACATTATTTTCACGTCTCTCCTCTTATTAGAATGGGAAAGAGAAAAGGACTGTAGCCACAGAAACTGAGCTGTGATTGATGTCATACACCTCTGGATATTATCTGGCTTAGGTCATTAACTGTAGAGGGTAGAAATACGCTATAGGGTAGAAATAACTATATATCATATAGTTATTTGATACATTTATTACTGACCATTAGATGGAAGCACTATAGAAAGAGCAACTAATTAGGGAGAGCTGGATGTTCAAGGATGGAAGTGGACAAGAGCTTCTCAAATGGCAGGCGTGGAAGGACAGGAATTGAAAAACACTATTTATGGCTGGAGAGAAAGAGAGAGAAATGCCTGTTTTCATAGAAGCAGCCCTAGGAAAATAAAGCTAGGAAGTAGCTAGGAAGGTAAGATAATGAGAGATAGGCCTAAGATCTCTTCGTTAGCTTTTCAGTTGCCAAGGAAAAATTGTCAACGTTGAATCTCTCCAACCTCGTTGCCTCTTTTCTGGCATACACCACAGCACCTCAAACAAAGAGCTAATGATGCATTTGAATAGACTGAAAAGAGAGGAATAAGAGTAGTCTGATCCCTGGAGCTCAATCAGCCACAAAATGCTCCAAAATCCAAGAACAATTCTCAGAGGAATTATATTTGTGGCTTGATTTGCTTCCTCAATTCTCAGGCGTGGATACAGAGGGCACAGAAGCCAACTTGGCCCACGCAGGAACTGTGCTCATCAACTCTAGAATGTAACATTCACCACTTCCTTCTCTCCTTGTCCGAATTCAGACTAACCTAAGGGATGCAGACTTTACAGTCCCAAAGCTCCATTGGAGATAAGATTAAAAGCTGCAATGTGAGTGCCGAGCACCTTATGCTAGAGAGGCTAGGCAGAGGTCATTGAAGAAAGCTAGGGATGTAACTGATTACTTGGGTGAAGGGAGTTGGGTGTGATCACCACAGGGGTAAAATCCAGCAGGTTCTGACAGGTTCTGGAGAACCGGTAGCGGAAATTTTGAGTAGTTCGGAGAACCGGCAAATACCACCTCTGGCTGGTCCCAGAGTGGGGAGAGAATGGGGATTTTGCAGTATCCTTCCCCTGTCACGCCCACCAAGCCACACCACACCCACGCCACGCCCACAGAACCGGTAGTAAAAAAAATTGGATTTCACCACTGGATCACCACCCTTCCTATACCTAATGACCAGGGGCGGGTTGCTCACTTACCTTGCTGCCGGAGCCATGCACGCGCATCTCCATGCTTCGGGGGGGCGCGCTTGCTACGCACGCGTGCCCCCTTGCGTGATTTTGCTTTTGTGCATGCGCGGAAGCAAAATTGCACTGAAATCTCACAAGGGGACGCGCGCGAGCGTGAGATTTCGGCGCAATTTTGCTTCCGCGCATGCGCAGAAGCAAAATCGCCTGAAAATCATGGGGAAAAAATGGCGACGTGCCGGGTGGACCGGCAGAGAGGGCTCCGGAGCGGTTGCGAAATCCGCCGCTCCCTACCGGAGCTGCGTATCGGGCAGCTCCGGCAGGAACCCACCTCTGCTAATGACGCTCAGTAAACAAAATTGCTGTAAAAATTAGAGTAAAAGAGAATTGGAAATTTTGAGCATTCAACAGAACAGAAGGAGAATGGGAAAGAAGGGAGACCTTCAAACAACGACATCAGAATTGCTCTAGTCTAGTGGATCCACGCTGAGCAGGGAATTAGACTAGGCGAGGTCTAAGATACCTTCCAGCTCTACAATTTAACAAGCCTGCATGCATGCACTTGCACAAAAAATAACTTTTCTCCTTTACCCTTTGGACTTCCCTAATAGGACTCTGATTCTTCTCCGATTAGAATCTGCCAAATGAGCATTCCTGTCAGGAATCAGGGATAACCATAACACTTGATCAATCATTTTCTGGGACTAGCCCCCCTAGCTTTCACAAAGTGCATAAGGGTTGCATTCAGATGGGTTTTGTATATTCAGAATTCATATCCACATTGCAATGAAATAATCTCAACTTCTGGGCAGCCCCCTTTACCCACTGTCTCCCATCACACAAGTAACACTAACGAGATCATCAAAGCTCACCGCGTATTTTATACCAGACAGTTTGGCATCTGTGTCTTGCAACCAGTCGTAGAAATCTTGGGCATTATCGGTGGGATCCCCTTCTCCATAGGTGGCCATGCAGAAGACTGCCAGAGACTTATCCATTTCCGATAAATGACTGAGGTCCGACTATATGAGAGAGGGTACAGCAAATAAGGAACTCATAAACACCAGCTTTTCTTTCTATCCAGGGTAATAGCACCTGCTAGCAATTTAACAAAAAGACTGGAGATACTATGAGATTCACTTAAGGTTTCAGGTCCTGAGCAAGACTAGCTTCACCGATTCCCTTTCTTCTCACAGAAATCATCTAAATGTCATACAATTCCAGCCATTCTTTTATTTTGGTTGTCATTATTACAGTTTTAATTCTGACGGTTTGTCAGAGCCTTCTGAGAGATTGACAAGGCATCTAGCGTACAAGGCATGCTTTACTAAAAGAGCAAGTGATAATTACACGAAATTATAACCGAGTGCAGTTTTCCCCAACCTGAAGCTATCCAAATGTGCTGATTGCAATTTTCCCTTCAGGTTGAGGATAACAGTAGAACTCTTAGAGGCATGAAGTTATATACTCAATCCCTGCTGCCTAAAGAAGGAAGAAAATTAAAATTATTTATCATTCTTTAGATCCTCGCAGCCCAGTGCAGCTACATTGCTGCTTCCCTTCTGCTGAAGAAATTGGAAAGGCATCAGGAAGAAAAAGCTAGTAGAGAGCCCTGGTGGCGCAGTGGTTAGAGAATGCAGTATTGCAGGCTAACTCTGCCGACTGCCAACAGTTCAGTCCTGATTGGCTCAAGGTTGACTCAGCCTTCCATCCTTCTGAGGTCGATAAAACGAGGACCCAGATTGTTGGGGGCAATAGGCTGACTCTATAGGCTGACACTTAGAGAGGGCTGTAAAACACTATGAAGTAGTATATATGTCTAAGTGCTATTGCTATTGCTCTTCTTATGCAATTCTCCCCAATTCGTTTGCCGTCCTAATGTGGAGCGAACTAAAATGTATGTAGAATTCCTATTTTATCAAACCACACTGGCTGGAAAATTCAGCAAGCTGAAGTCTTATCACCTAGGGATAGCACCAGGTTGGGAAAGACTGAATTATTACTTATGCATGATGAGGTTTTTTTTATGGGCACTTCTTTGACAGCAATCTTCTAATATTTAATAAATTCAAATCTCAGCAGATTTGATAGGACAATGTAACCTCAAATTCAAGTGATACCAGCAGGGATTGAAAAGGGTGGCAAGACTGCTGAGAACATACCAAGTCATATTCTTCTGGATCAGCAGACATGCCACGCATCCCGTAACGCTGAGCATCTTTTGCAAGGCGGTTGGCAAATTCTTCAGCGGTCCCTGTTTGAGATCCATAGAATACCACAATGTTTCTTCCCTGGACAGGAAATCAAAAGAAAGAAAGAAAAATTAGCAATGACTTTGGAACTACTCAAAGTCGATAAAGTCACTTATGCCAAATCATAATTTCTATCTCTATCACTACAACCAGATCTGAAATCAAAACAGAAATTAATGTATTCTTCTAAAGTCTATCAGAGGGAAACATATTTACTTTTTGCACACAGCTTTTAGGCAAGCCAAAAATTAGGCATCTCTTGAAGACATGACCTCGATTACATGTGTTAATTTGCCTCAATGTGCAACAACATGCACGTGATATCACATGCCCTTCCTTGGGACAAAACTAGGTATTATTTGAGATGGGTGGGTTTTTATTTTCCCCTTTAAAATATGTAAGGGGAAATTGTAGCCCATTTGTTATTATGAAATTTCCTAAGTAAATGTTTTCCGTTCTAAAGGTTCAAGCAGGCTTCTCTGGCACTGAACATCAAAGAATGCATGTTAACTCGTGAAGCTTCCCTGACCTGCTCCCGAGTTGCCATAGGCAGGAGGACGGGAAATCGTGCCTCGCAGCAGCACCAAGGAATTTACTCCTCAGTCATAACAAGATGCATTTGGGCTGACCAAGTCAAGGCCATCTCCGTGGATACCAGCAATGCCTGGAAGGGAGTGACTTCTGCAACCCGCAAAATTATCTCGTTGGGGAATGTGACATACTTTGGGGGGAGGAGGAAACAGGGTCAGAGGCAAGGCGTGAAGGGTGTGAAGACAGAGTAGGCTTCACCTAGGTAATGCTGACATGGTGCTTCTATTAAAAGACTGGATTTTTATAGCCGGATGGCTTGAGACTCCTGATTGTGTTAGGGCACTGGTCGGAACCCTGACAACTGCGTTGTTCAGGACGGTTG
The DNA here is from genome assembly GCA_023053685.1 of Diadophis punctatus similis. Lineage (NCBI taxonomy): Eukaryota > Metazoa > Chordata > Lepidosauria > Squamata > Dipsadidae > Diadophis > Diadophis punctatus. The sequence continues at coordinate 20,231,373 of JALIGW010000001.1, forward strand.
TGTAGGCGTTCCATTTATACTTCTTCCAATGTAACATTCTGGCTAGGGGACAAACAGCAAAGCACAGAACAGGAAATACATGCACTTCCACACAACGGTTGGGATTTGGGAGTTTGGCCCATCTACAGCCACCCGCAACCCACGCTCTTACCCATCAACCTCTCTGCAGCGTAAGTATGTGGCGATACCTACATTTAGTTGCAGACAACTCTAAATCAAGCTTAAGCATGCAATGTTTTGTAAGGCTAATTAGTAACAGAACGCATAGAGAATAGACTGAACAAGTCCAAGTTGCAGCTAACATTTTACATGTGGTTTTTCCAGGAAAATGCAAATGCGTCCTCAACAACCCTTTGCAACTTTTTGGGGAATGTTAAAATTATGTTAACTGTTCCCTGTGCCTTTTTTGTCTTAAATGATAAACAAACGAAGGGAAATGTAGACTACTGACTTATCCAACAGCTTATTATTAATTCCTCCTTGAGAAAGTGGCAGAAAGTCTCCCCCTTTGGGGTCTTTTTGTGCGGGGCAGAGGGGGGCAGAAATTCCGACTTGGGGTCTGCTTCAGCCTCCTGGTGCGGAGCTTTGGGCGAAGGCTGGAGGGAAGCATCGCTGGAGGCGAAGAGCCGGAGGGCCTTGTTCCAGTGGGACTGTATCATGGTCTGGAACTGGCTGACCATCTCAGCCCGCTGAGCCTCCAGGCGCCGGTACCTGGCCTTGCACTCCTGCAGGTCTTCTCTCTGCTTGGAAAGCCTATGCTCTTAGTCCTCAGTGAGGTGCTTCTACTGTGCCTCCTTCTCGGCCAGATCCAATTTGAACTGAGCTGTTTTGCCAACTCTTTCTTTGGTGGCTGCTTAGCTCCAACAACTGCTTCCTGTTGGGGCCCTAAGGAGCCCGAGTGGGCAGGCGAGGAGTGGCTGGGAGGGGAGGGGCAAGTAGAGGCTGGAGATATGACGTGAGTGACATCGAGTTGGCCACGCCCACCCAGTCACATGACAACCTAGCCACGCTCACCCAGCCGGTCATTAGGCAGATCATATTAGTCATCCGCGGGATTTAAAATTATGAAATTAGTGGTCCATGAGGTCTAAAAGGTTGGTGACCCCTGGTCTGGATTGTTCCACAGGATACATGGGAACTCTTACAAATAGCCCAGAAATGTCATTTTTAAAGCAGTAAAACCGAAGTGCTGCTAATTGGGAGATGCTAAGACAATCCTATTAAGCTAATGACTTGCCTTATATCCTGGCTGCTACTTTATTTCTAAGCCCAATATAAAATGCAAGTTTTCTAGCAAATGGCTTGGAACCCAATCCACCCAATTCTTTATCCAAGATCCTTCTACAAGACAGGCAAGAGAAAACAGTGCAAGCAACAACAACAAAAGATTTTCATTAATAGCATCTCCTTTTTGAAGTACCTTTCCTATCCGTTACCAGGAATTTTTTTAAAAATTAAGTAAATCCTTGGATATTCTTTTGCTACTGGTTTTACTCTGGTTTTATGCATTTATTTTATATGATTTTTATTGTTGTTCTTGCTAACCGAGTTATCTCTTATAGGACATTATTTTAATTACAAAATAATCTACAAGAGAAAAGAAACAGAAGGAAATGGAAATATAGCAACCACATTATCATTATTATGACTTGTTGCAGCCAGCATGTTTAGACCGGATTTGGCATTTATTATTATTATTATGGTTTGTTTCAAAGTCAGTCCAAGGTTTAGACTAGATTTGGCATTTTTATCCGCCCGTTGAGCCCTTTTCAAGGACCTGGAATATGCAGACGTTCTTGTTTGATGGTATTAAAGGTATCATAGCAGGATATAAACTGTTCCAAATAGAGCTCCTTTTGCAATTGTCCAATGGTGATTTTGTCAATGCTCAGTCAGCTTTGCTGGCTGAGGAATTCTGGGAATTGAAATCCACAAGTCTTAAAGTTGCCAAGATTGGAGACCCCTGCTCTAGATGTTTCAGGATTGCACTAAGGGCAACTATTACTACAGGTGGCCCTCAGGTTACGACCACAATTGAGCACAAACTTTTATGTTGCTAACCAAAATATTTGTGAACTGAGTTTGCCCCATTTCATGACTTTTCTTGCCAGAGTTGTTAAGTGACTCATTCCATTTGTTAAGTTAGTAACACGGTCGTTAAGTGAACCTGGTTTCCCTCTTGACTTTGCTTGTCAGGAGGCCACAAAAGGGGATCACATGACCCCGGGACACCGCAACCGTCATAAATATGAGATAGCTGCCAAGCATCTGAATTTTGATCATGTGACCATGGGGGGTGCTGCCACGGTCGTGTGAAAAACGGCGCTAAGTCACATTTTTCAGTCTCGTTGTAACTTTGAACGGTCACTAAATGAACTGTTGAAAATCGAGGACTACCTGTACTGGTACTATCTTTGCTTTCTTTTATCAAAGTTGTTCCACTTTTATTTGCCTTCCGTAAAGCAATAAAAACTTGGCTCTTCCAGCAGGCGGGGTGAAAGTGAGACCGAGCAGATTATACTTGGGTCTCCCCCCCTTGTTATGAATGTTGGAGATTTTTTAATTTTTATATCTTTTTAACTGTTATATGTTTTTATTTGTAATGGATTTGACATGCTGTGAGCCGCCCAGAGTCCCCCGGGAGTTGGGCGGCATACAAATCTATTAAATTAAATTAAATTAAATTATTAGCAGGTCTTTGTATTTTGTGATTTTCTTCTGTTGTTTCTCTTCTATTCTGCTGTCTTCAGCTACTGCCATGTCCACTATTCAGACTAGTTTGTCTTTCTTATTGACAATTGTTTAGTCTGAGGCAGTGATGGCGAACCTATGGCACGCATGCCACAAGAGGCACACGGAGCCTTATCATGTGAGCTCAGGTCCGGGGCGCATGCGCGCGCCGGCCAGCTGATTTTCGAGCCTTCTGGGCCCACTGGCAGTCGGGAAACAGGCTGTTTCCAGCCTCCGGGGTGGGGAAGGCCCATTTTTTGCTCTCCCCAGGCTCCAGAGCCTTTCTAGAAGCCTGAGGAGGGCGAAAATGGCTTCCCCACCCCCACCCCGGAGGCCCTCCGGAGGCCGGAAATGGCCCGTTTGCCAACTTCCGGAAGTTGGGCTGACCCCCTTTTGGCACGCAAACCAAAAAAGGTTCGCCATCACTGGTCTGAGGTGTTATGTGGCAACGCCTGTTTGAATTCTAAAGTCTCAGAACACTGCCCCTTATTAATAAAATAATTATTATTAGCAGTACAGGTTGTCCTCGACTTACAAACACAATTGAGCCCAACATTTCTGTTGCTACGCAAGACAGTCGTTAAGTGAATTTTGCCCCATTTTACGACCTTTGCTGCCACAGTTGTTAAGTGAATCGCTGCAGTTAAGTTAGTAACACGGTTGTTAAGTGAATCCGGCTTCTCCATTGACTTTGCTTGTCAGGTGGTCTCAAAAGGGGATCCCATGACCCCAGGACCCCTGCCACCGTCAGAAATATGAGTTAGTGGCCAAGCGTCTAAATTTTGATCGTGTGACCATGGGAATGCAGCAACGGTCGTAAGTGTGAAAAACGATTGTAAGTCACTTTTTCAGTGCCGCTGTAACTTCAAATGGTCACTAAATGAACTGTTGTAAATCAAGGACTACCTGTAGTATCACCACTGGATTTGTATGCTACCCAAGAAACTGTAATTTTTGGGCAATCCAAAACGTTGATGAACAAATAATTAATTTCTTAGCAACATTTTACACTAAATATATATATTTTACACAAACATGGCTTCTCCCAGCATGACATGACATGAAGATATTCTCCAGCGAAGGCTTTTTCTAATATTTATTATTCCCAGCTACATGATTAAGAACAGTAGACACTGTACTCCAACTACATCTGGGAATCCAAGACTGAAAAAATATTCCCCCCCCCCCAAAAAAAATCTATGTTCTGCTGCCATCTGGCACTCACATACAGAAGAGAGGCTGAAATAGCTGGAAAAGCTTGGATAACAAGCATGTTTCAGTAAGTACAAACCATGAAAATAATGAAGTGAAACTTACCGTCTTTTTCATTTTTTCAATAAAACTGTTTTCATTTGCTGACTGCCCACTAAAAAAGAGAGAAGGGAAGGGTTGGTTTTGAAACGTTCACAGTTGCAGCTATGTACCAAACACTGGTTCAGCAGATTCTCCAATCTGCTACTTATCAACATCGGTCAAGCTTAGAATAGAATAGAATAGAATAGAATAGAATAGAATAGAATAGAATAGGATAGGATAGGATAGGATAGGATAGGATAGGATAGGATAGGATAGGATAGGATAGGATAGGATGATAGGAGAGGAGAGGAGAGGAGAGGAGAGGAGAGGAGAGGAGAGGAGAGGAGAGGAGAGGAGAGGAGAGGAGAGGAGAGGAGAGGAGAATAGAATAGAATAGAATAGAATAGAATAGAATAGAATAGAATAGAATAGAATAGAATAGAATAGAATAGAATAGAATAGAATAGAATAGAATAGAATAGAATAGAATAGAATTCTTTATTGGCCAAGTGTGATTGGACACACAAGGAATTTGTCTTTGGTGCATATGCTCTCAGTGAACATAAAAGAAAAGATACATTTGTCAAGAATCATGAGGTACAACACTTAATGATTGTCATAGGGTACAAATAAGCAATCAGGAAACAATCAATATTGATATAAATCGTAAGGATACAAGCAACAAGTTATAAGTGGGAGGAGATGGGTGATAGGAACCTATCACCCATCTCATTTATCATTTCAGTGGCACATTATCATTTCAGTGGCACAAATAACATTTTGGGGATATTAATTATGATAAGCTATCTTAATTAGCAGGCATCAAGTTCAGCAAGGCTGAGCTGGCAGCTGCATTATGAACAGTAATGCTATTTTCTTACCAGACCAAGATCAATAGTCTCTATCAGCTGCATCACAACCAACGTTTTCTGAAGTCAGAAAGTCTTAGGCGGGGATATGTGGACTTCAACTCCCAGAATTCCCCAGCCAGAATGCTTATGGTTGCTAGGCAACCATAAGGTTGAGAAGCACTGGCCTGGAGCATAAGCTCCTTTTCACAATCCACATGCAAGATTCTCTCTGGTTCACACACCCCAATTATCAGTGGAACATAAACAATACCCCAAAATTAATCCTTCCTCTATCACTGCTTCCTATGGAGAGTGGCTAAGTCACAGGGATAAGAAGGGGATGTCACTTCTTCAGACATTCCCATTTGCAGCTTGGGAAAAACTGTACTGGGCGTGTTAAAAAGAGTGTTAAGAATTAACAACAGCACATTCAAGAGTAGGCTGAAACACCTTAAAGCAGCGGTTCTCAACCTGGGGATCGAACGACCCTTTCACAGGGGTCAGGAGACCCACAGAGGGTTCTTTTACCCTCTGTGCATGCGCAGAACGCTTTGCGCATGCGCAGAGGGTAAAAGAACCCAAATGGCGGCAGCGGGGTGGGGGTCACGGTGGCAGGCGCGGGGTGGGTTGCGGTGGGGGCGCAGGAGCAGGGTGTGGCATTAGGAAGGTTGAGAACCACTGCCTTAAAGAATGTCTTGTTTTTCAAAGGCCCCACTATCAAACCAGGAATCTGGAAGCATCTTTTCCAACTAGTATGCTTTATTAAAAGGCATACATTTCCAAGAGTTTAATAAAATGTTTAGCAGGTTAGTAGTTAGTTACTACCAGACTGGGGGTTTTGCCACTACAGGTAGTCCTTGACTTTCAACAGTTCATCTAGTGACTGTTCCAAGGTACAACAGCGCTGAAAAAAGTGACTTACGACCATTTTTCACTCTTACGACCTTTGTAACACACATATACCCATGATCGTGTGACCAAAATCCAGATGCTTGGCAATTGCTTCATACTTGTGACCGCTGCTGTGTCCCAAGGTCAAGCGATCCCCTTTTGCAACCTTTTGACAAACAAAGTCAATGGGGAAGCCCAAGTCACTTAACCATCAGGTTTCTGACTTATCAATGGCAGTGATTCACTTAACAACGGTGGCACAAAAGTCGTAAAATGGGGAGAAACCCACTTAACAACAGAAATTTGGGGCTCAATTGTGGTCGTGTCAAGGACTACATGTATAGACTAATAAGGCTCTCCTACCTACACACACACACACACACACACACACACACACACACACACACACACACACACACACACCCACCAGTAACTAGCCAGCAGAAGATTGTGAACTCTTTTCAAAGCAGTAACCCCAAGCCAAACACAATGCAGCTATTCACTTTGGAGGTAACCAAAGAAAGAATAGAGAAGATATGTCTAGTCATTACACTTATTTTTTAACACTACTACCAAAGCAAGTATTCCTCTCGGTTTGAATTACTTGGGAAACACAGCAAGAGGGTACTATGTGTTTATCTCTTGCTTATGAGACTCACAGATGTTATGGGATTAAAGATTGATCTTCAGTTTGATGTAGCACCCCTCTTTCTGTTCTTAATGTGCTATATTCCCAAGCTATCATCCCTTCCTTTGGTATCCTGCACAAGGCAGGTATCTTAAAGAGTTGCTTTCGGTTGAAAAATAACTTTCCCTGCCAAATAAAAATTTCTGCTTTATTTCATCTCTTTAGTACCAAGAGCTCCGTTTTACATAAGCTAGTGCAGGAGGACGGAGGAGATTAAGAGAAATTAATTACATAAGCTAGTGCGGGAGGACGGAGGAAAGTAAGAGAAACTTCCCAGCATCACCTCCAAATAGTGGCCTCTCATGGCAACATCCATGTTTATGTCAGAGCAGTTTTCCTGAATCAAAGCTGCTGCCAAACCAGTTTTTGCATTTAAAAGGCTTGCTCCGACCCTGCCCCCAATTTAGCAGACCCCCAAATCCACTGAAGGCTTCCAAACCTCCCAGGTTAAACTTACCTCCCAGGAAACGTCTCCTCAGGCTGTGCTGAATACGCGCAACCCATAGTGAATTGGAAACAGCGGAGAAGGGATGCAGTATTTCACAACCCTGCAATTTCATACTGGCTACAGACAGCTAAACTTCACGCTGAAGCAAAGCGTCCCCAGAGTTCCTCACACTACCCCTCTTTGGATCTTTAAGGCAGCGGGCCGGCCTCCTTTTGTTACAGCCCAGCAAAGCCTGCATACCAACCCCTCGAGTCAGACGGCACCAGCAGCCTGATCCTCTGGGATTCACGCCGGCTGCTTTCAGAATTACCCAGAGGGCCCCCGGCACAAACCCAAGAATGTCAACATCTGGCAGCAGCAGAAAGGAATGAGAAAGAAAAAGACTCACAAACGAATATTCCCAAGGACCCTTGCACCCTCCCTCCCTACTTTTACCATTCAAGAATGAGCAGGGGGGGCTTCACAGTGAGAGACCTCCATTGCCTTAGCTACTGTTTTACATCACAGACCTTTCAAAAAATAATTAGAAGCCGCTTTCTTTTAATTTTGAGAAGTGCCCTTCACTGCAGAACCGCTTCTGAAGGCTATATATCTTGTTCCAAAAACAAGATATATAAAAAAGACTATGTCCAAATTAGCAGTGGGAAACAAGAAAGGTCAATATAATAATCAGTCCAAACACTTATCCATTGAATTCAAAATCTCCTTAAAGATAATAAAGCCGTCTTCCCACTGCCTGTTATTTCTCACAGGACTCATTCTGGAAAGTAACACAATTCATTGAAAGGAGGAATGCGAGTTTAGCACCACCCATTAGCATTGTCTTATTTTTCCTTACAGGAAACATGTGTTGGAAGAAAGCTCCCATTGTTTCCCAAACTTATGCCCTCCAGATTTGTTGGATGGCAATACAAGAGATTTATAGGATCAATTCATTTGAGGGCAGTCACATTTAGGAATTCAGGTCTTCAGGACCCATCGATTTTGTTCTGAGTCACTGTGCCAAGAAAACGGTGCAAGGATTCGGGCACATATCATCTCAAAGCACTTTCCCAGGTTCTCAGAGCCAACTCACTCCCTACAGCACCACCAACTTTTAGAAGCGCAATATCCCAGCATTTGTAGACTCCTAGAAGTGGAAAGACCCATTCAAGGCTGTGAATTTAACTCTATAACCTCAGAGATGACTGGGAATAATCATATATTTAGCCCAATGCCTAGAACAGAACACTGGAAGTGCCATTTTTAAACCCTGAACTCTCTCTATCAGTTAAATAACAGGTTCCATTAGTAAAGCATCCTGACCAGTGGTGGGTTGCTACCGGTTCGCCCCAGTTCGGGAGAACCAGTAGCGGCAGCGGTGGGAGGCTCTGCCCACCCGCCTGAACGTCATCACAGACGATCTGCGCATGCGCAGAAGCGCCACACGCAAAGCGCACACGCGTTCACAGTTCCAAACCGGTAGCGAAGGTAAGTGAAACCCACTACTTATTCCTGACCATGAAGAAATTATTTCTAATATTCAGCACAAAAAATTGCTTCCTAAAAACCACTATTCTGTATCTTTTGCGTGGGGATAATAATGAATAGATTACGTAGCCTTCTTCCTTGAGACACAGCTTCAAATAGCTGAAGAATGCAATTTTATGTGTGATGCAATGCTTCAGTGTCATGCAAGTGCTTAAAAACCAAAGGCTACCTTGGGATGCATTAACAGGAACACAGAACAGAGATCATAAAAGTAATGGTTCCAATTCTACCCTCCCTTGGTCAGACCCACTGAAATCCTGTATCGAGCTCTGGGCAGCTTTCAACTTGACATAGTTTGAAGCAAATCGAAGCAAGTTCAGAGAACAGATTTTACAATGGTGAAGAGTCTGGAAACTAAGCTCTATTAGAAGCAGTTAAAGGATCTGAGAGTGTTTAACCTGCAGAAGAAACAAGTGGAGATAGAATATTGCCTTCAAATATCTGATGGGGTTGTCATAGAAGAGGGACAAAATTTGTTCCCTATTGCTCCAGGAAACAAGTTACAAATACAAGGAAGTAAATTTAGGCTAGACAGCAAGAAAAATTTCCCGATTCTATGAGTTATCAACCTGCGAAACAGGCTAAACATGAAGCCAAGAGTTCTTTGCAGGAGGTCTTGATACAGAGGCCAGTCAATCAACTGTCAGAAGGGCCTCAGCGGATTTGCACTGAACAGGAGGTTGGCCTAACAGGTCTCTAAGGTTCTTCCAACTCTATTGTTATATATTATCTTCCCTCAGTCATATTTTCTTAAGGCTAAACATTCACAGTTCCCTCATTTTTTTTCCTCCTAGGAACTAGTATCCAGTTGATACTAGTTCCTAGTTGACACGCTATCCTTGAGGCCCTTAACTGTTCTAGTTGAAATCATCAGCATGTGGTGTCCAAACTGGAAACAATATTTCGGAAGGATCCCAAACAATGCAGAATATTTTGGAAGTATGGCTATTAATCATCTTGGCAGTTTTAACTTAATATGGGTGGAAGACAATCTTTATTGAAATTAAAATAAAAGGAAAGGTAGGAAACAGAGATAAAATTTTTTTTTTAAAGTCATAACAAACTCTCCTACAATTGATCAACAAAAACATTACATTTAAGTGATTGATTTTACACCAAAGCATCTGCTGCCAAGATTCTGGTACTCTCTGTGCTTTTAAACAAGCTCTTTCTCGTTCTCTCGGTCTCGGTCTCTCCTCTCTGTCTGTCTCTCTTACAATTAACATAGTTAATCTTGCGTTATTAAGAATATGCTTTTTAATTAGTTTTTTTTTCAATACAGTAACACACAAGCTGATCCAACCAAATAGGGTACATGTCTATTAGATGAAAATAACATTTTTCCTCAAAAGGTTCCAGTCTCTTGTTGAATCCAACTTTGGAGTAATTACTTGCACATTAAAACAATGCAGGGAGCATTGATACAATGTCCTACAGAAGGACTCAGATTTGGAGAAATCAGATACCCAATATTTTTTCCCATCTATTCCCATGACACCAAAATGCAAGAGGTAGTTCAAACAGAACTATGGCAGTCTTCTCCAACTTGGTGAGCCCAAAGGATGACCTGGACAATATACTTCCTAGCCAATCAGATCATTTTTCTAGGACAGGGATGGGCAATAAGTAACTGCAGCATACAAATACCATAAATAGTACACTTAAGATATTGCAAAAAAATTCTCCAAGGAGTCTATATTTTCAGTGCAGGCTAAATCCTTAATGAATTCAAGATGCTCAAATCCAGCACTCAATTCTTAGAAGCTAAACAGGATGTGAGAGAATCATACTGCATCCACCACCCAAGAAAGCCAGATGCTCCTTAAGTGCTCCTGACTGTCGAACTACTTACGTTGTTCCTGCTGTTGGTGTCTGGATTTTTGAAAACTCTGGGATCTCCTCTTTCTTCTTACGAAAGAAAAACCAGTAGGTCAGGAGACCAATGACAATGGAGAAGAGGAAGACGTCCATCACGTTGAAGGCAGCTGAAGCCTCTGGACTCTTTACAGAAGAGGGTTCGTCTTTAGATGATGCTGTCCCCATGGAGATGAAAACTAAATGAAAATAAAAAAGAACGTGTCACATACATTGCTACAGCTTTGAATATCGGCAAATCTGGAATCTTCTGGAGCCAAAAAAACAGGGCAAAAGAAGAAGGGCTTCAGTCTGGGAGTGCCAGGAGATTATCCCAGATTAAGTAGAATAAACCAGAGACAATTTCTTGAAGAAAGCAGCTATAGCCACGTACCTGGAAACCACAAAAATATATTTCATTTTGCACCCAGGACTGGACCTGGCTTGAAATTTGATAGGAACCATCAGCCTGATCACTCCCATAAGTTTCATAACGTTCATGTAAAAGGACCTTGCCAACAAAATGATCTCTAACCCAGAAGGAAGATAATTATTGCATACAGGTGTATCCCTCTCTCTTTCTAGCACTACTGGAAGAAAAGTCATATTAACTTAAATTATTTTTCACCTGCCTTCCTTATAGACCAGTCCAGGCATGCAACTAATTAAATAAAGTGATACAACATACTTTAAACCCTGCCACTTCATTAAGACAAAAGCTTATGTTCTTCTTAGTTCTTTTTGGAAGGACTAAGCATGCCAGTGGTGCTGCAAAAGATGGAAAACCAATATGTGGCATCAGTTCAGGCTGACATTCAAATCCACCTGCAATTATGGATGATCACCGGAGATTTGGGACCTGTTGCTTTCTCTGAGCAAAACCTACTTTGCAGGGTTTTTACTGCAAAGAAAATCTGGAAGGACAGGCAATATGTGCGCCACTTGAGTCTCTGAAGGGAACGACGAGACCTAAAGCCAACAAATAATAAGGTACTGTTTCACATTCAATACAGTTACTTTGAGTTCAACCTCTTACTGAATGTTTAAAGTATCCTTAAGGTGAGATCATGGCAAGCACACACCTGTAAACATATTTTTGGCAACAATAGAGAAAGCATTGCTCTTCCAGATTTGATTTGTCAATTAAGCCAGGCCCATCCCTTCTTAGCTTCCAAGATCAAAGGAAGTTGGCCAGGTTCTGCCATCTTCTTATATCGCATAATATAATTTTAAGAGTTTTATAACATGCAATGTAAGAAGATGGCAGAACATTTTTTTAAAAATGTGGCTTCTGAATATAAGAAATGATGTTTGTTTTTGCAGTTCAGAATGAGTGAAATGAATGTTTGGAAACTTAAAAGAGTTGTAACTAGATACAGTAATCCCTCGCTATATCACGGTTCACCTTTCACGGTCTTGCTGCTTGACAGATTTGCATCGTGCATTGTGTTCTGCATTCTGATTGGCTGATTGGTAAAACAGCTTGCCAAGAGCAGTGAAATACACGTGAGGCCAGGGGTGAAATCCTCCCGGTTCGCACAGCTCAACAACCTGGTGGCGTTCGCGGCGTGGGGCTTCCCCCACCCGCTTCCCCCGCCCACCTGGATGTCGGCATCTGCGTTCGTTTGCCCTCTGCGCATGCGCAAAGCTGAAGTTACTACTTCACGGATTTCGCCTATCACGGGTTCTTTTTGGAACGTAACCCCAGCGAAAAACGAGGGATCACTGTATACAGAAAACCATGGTTTTTGTCTTTAAGACATTTAGGTTATAATCTTCTGCCACATGTAACTTGTAACTAGTTATTGGCTAATACCAATTGTAGCAAAGCAACATGTGATTGGTTTATAGCTTTGCATGTGTGTGAACTCAGTCACAGTGATTAATAACCATGGTTATAATGCCTTTGCATGCTACCTGGATCTAGCCAGGTAGCTAAGAAATCATGACAAAAAAACCTGTTTCTCTAGCTGGTCACAACTTTTAACTTTTCCAAACATTCATTTCATCTCATTCAAATTGCAAAAAAAAAAAATCACTGTTCTTGTATTGAGAAACCACATTTTAAAAAAGAAAGAAAAAATGACAATTAATGGTGTCAAAGGCTGTGACAATAATATGGTGACATAACCAGTTTGGGGTTTGTTGGAGGGGGGGTTGGTGTTTTTTTTCAGAGGTGGAAGTGTTCAGCCTTAAGTACATACCTGTACAGCTTCATACCTGTACTCAAATGATCAACACATAAATCACTTTGGTTTCCTAGGACAGGGGTGTCAAACTCGCGAGGACACGTCATCATGTGACATATTGCAACTTTTCCCCCTTCGCTAAGACGGGTGGGCGTGGCCAGCGCATGACACATCTGGCCCACGGGCCACAAGTTTGACACCCATTAACTCATTAAGTACATAATGCAAGTGATAGCATGCCAGGAAACAAACATTTTAAGTTGAAAGTTCTGAAAGCCTACTTATTATCTGAGTCTTATCAGCTTAATTACAATTGTTACAATGCATTAATTTATTGTATTCTTGATGTTCTTAAACCTTAATTTTTCTCTTGCAGACATTTTATCCGCAGATTAGTTAATAGGAAGAAGAAAATCAAGCACCCAACAGTTCAGCCTTTACTTACATATACTTATATATTCTCCACTATTGCATCAATTTATGGCTGAAGGGCCCAGGACATCTGACTTTGTGTGGTGCATTATATACACCAACCATGTATAGACCCAGTAGAATGGATAGATGAATGATGAAACTCAAGCTGTAGGCGATGCGAAAGATGTGAAGGAAGAAATTTTGGCAGACAGGTCAACCTGAGGAGTTCCATCTCTGTCTTGTAACACAGCCAGTGGTGGGTTCCTACTGGTGCGGTCCACTCTATAGCACCGGTAGCGGCCTGCTGGTGATGTCACAGTACCGGTGCAGTCGGTTGCCGGTGCCTGGGCGCCGCCATTTAAAAAAACATTTAATTTTTTTTTAAATGTTCTTCTGCGCATGCCCAGAAGCTGAGCTTCTGCCACTGCGCATGCGCTGCCTTCCTACCCCACAGTGAGTCCAAGCAGGAGAGGATGGCTGAGGGAGGGCGTGAGACGCTGAAAGAATGGGCGGCAGGAGCTATCTCCATTCCCCTCCCTTCAGCAGTCCGAGAAGCCACGAACGCGCGGTGATGATCCCAGGCATTTTCGCACGTTCAAGGCTTCTCGAGCTGCTGAGGGGAGGGGGAACGGGCGGCAGGAGCCTAGGATCATCGAATGGAGAGAAGCATTCAGGCTGGATGGAGCCTCCTAGAAGAACCGCTGCCGCGGTCTTGCTGTTCCCACTGCAGGGGGCTGCGTTGCGGGTGGGCAATGCTCCTGAGGCCCACGCCCACCCGGTCACATGGCTGGCAAGACACACCCACAAAATAAGCCACGCCCATAGAGTGGTAGTAAAAAAATTAGGAACCCGCCCCTGAACACAGCCATACTGATTATGCAACATGACATATTTCCAGGGATGACAAATATCACATTTATAACACAGGACCTCATTTTCAGACCACACAGACCACACAAATATTAAGCCAATGCACAACTTCATTTTCAGCCATTTCAACCTTCCTCTGCAAAAAAATATCTCCATGACTTCACCCTTTTGCTGACCACAGTTTCTTTGTCAGCAGTAACAATGATCAAATCAAGGAAACTAGGGAATAGAACATTATATTTCTCCAGCATGATCTCTAAATCCTTCAGTGAAGCCCACAACATGGTAACCATAACAACACATGGTTGACAACAGTCACCAGGGTCACCATGACAACCTTGAATTGAAATCTAGCAAATCACCTCAGACAGTAAAAAGCTACAGTATATTTTGCCTTTAAAGGAGGATAAAAGGAGAGAGAAACCCTATCTGGATTTTGAAGCCAAAGAGCTTCCAGATTGGTTTCCAACACCAAATCATTAACACTACCTTGAAATGGGAAACCATGCCAGCTTTTTAACCATCTGTCACAGCCTATACCAGGGGTAGGCAAAGTTGGCTCTTCTATGACTCATGGACTTCAACTCCCAGAATTCCTGAGCTAGCATGATTGGCTCAGAAAGTCTGGGAGTTGAAGTCCACGAGTCATAGAAGAGCCAACTTTGCCTACCCCTGGCCTATACCAACCATACACCATGACAGTAAACCACCTGCTGGCATAAATCTATGGCCCTCCTTCTCTTCTGTGGCCTGAGTTTGCGACAAAATGAGAATCTCAATAGGGAATCATGCTCATACAGTATCTGATAACAGCAAATCTCATACTTTGCTCTCTGTAAGTAAATCTTCCTTTAAATTCTTATCTATTACGCATACCTTATTATGCAACCTTTGGGCAAGGTAGCTGGAGGATTAGCTGCCCTTTACTAAGGTGAGTGGTGAGAATAATAGCATTTACATTCCTCTGGAGCAAGCATCAAGCTAGGTGGCAGAATGAGAGAATACACTGTTGTCTGGAGAGTAGCCAAAAGTATCCATGACATATGAAAACCAGCAGAGCACCGCAAACATTAGGAATAAGTAATATAAATGAAAACAAACATTTCTGATCCCTGATTGGTTGCTAAGGATTTATTGTTCATCAATCTTTTGAAGGCAATAGTACTACCGGTAGATAAAATATTGTTGGGATCAGAAGACAAATCAATAAAGAAAATCTATCAACATCTACTAGAATACAAAATGGAAGAGGAACAAGTCAAAGAAACAATGGTCAAATGGGCGTGTCAGTACTATGTTTAAAACTGATTGGGTTACTAATGTATAAATAAACCACTAATCTAAGTGGTTTATATTTATATCTATGTTTATATTAAAAAGTGGTATTGCTTTAAATTGTAAGCATTGTAGGCTTGCTGATAATTATAAAAGAGAACAGGTTAGCTTGAGTAATTTGTGCCGGTGTGCTTAGTGATTCGACTGATTGCTTGACGGAGAGATTGCTTCTACTCACCCTCCTGTATCTGTTTGAAGACGTTACGGAAAGAAGTTCAAGGTTTTTGGTGAACTGTTTGAAAGAACTTTATCTACAAAAGATTAATAGCTAAGTGCTAAGAGTTTGACTTTGTGTCTGTATATTAAATAGCTACAATAACTGTTTGCTATTTCAAAAGAAGATAAGTTCAAGAAAGATTCTTCGTGGACTATTTGTTTTGAAGTTTTGCTAGTTTATTTAAGTAAATTATATTTAACACTTTGAAGACTTCTGTTTATTGACTCTATAGTATCGAACAGCAACGCCAAATTCCGTTGCGTATATTCATTTCATAAATACATAACCTCAACAGGGTGCAAAACTTTGGATATAATATCAACCTAGAGAAATGGCAAGAACTATGGAGTAGGAATAAAAAACTAACACTAGCCACTACATATAAGGAAAATCAATACAAAATGTTCTATAGGTGGCACATGCCACCAACACAATTAGCGAAAATAGATAAAAAGCTTTCACCAAAATGCTGGAAATGTAAATTAGCAAAAGGTTCATATTATTACATGTGGTGGCTATGCAACAAAGCAAAGATGTATTGGAACAAGCTGCAGTCATGGCTAGAAGAAATACTTGGAAGAAATATAGAAAAAACATCAGGGTTGTTTTTACTAGGAATAGCCCATGAAAAATATGAAAAAGGACAATTCTATCTAATGTTACACATAATAACTGCGGCAAGGTTAATATACGCACAATACTAAAAAAATGAAAATATACCAACAGAAGAAGAATTAATAGAAAAAATAATGGCATGTGCAGAAATGGACAGATTAACAATGGAAATGAAAGATAAGGATGAGACAGAATACTATGTAATTTGGGAGAAATTTTATCATTGGCTAGAAAAGAAAAACAGTCAAAAGAATTGAAAAATAAGAGTAGAAGGAGAAGGATTGGATAAAAATATATAGAAATGAGAAATGTTTGTGCAAGATCTAAAAATAATGTAATGTAAATAATAATGATATTACGTGTTATGGAAATACTATTGAATGGAATGACAAAACAGGATGGTCACAAAGTGTCCAATGTTTTTAAATTTGTTTTTTTGCATGTTTATATAAATAAAGAAAATTTAAAAAAAATATTTTGAAGGTTAAAAAAAAAACATAGAAAAAATCCCACTTTCTTTACAGCAGGCAATTCAAGGATGAATCTGGCATTTCCAGCCAAAGGTCCTTGACAATTAAGATTTTTCTGAGATAGCAGGGACAGCAAACGTTTCCCAGGAATTGATGAACTACAACTCCTAAGTCTCTTGTTATTGGCCAGCTGGCTGAGGGGTGATCCAGCCATTCTGGAGGGCCAGTTCATCCTGGAACAAAGAATAATGTACTGGGCTAGATCACAGATGAACAAATAGCGTTCTCACAGTCTTGATACTCCCCAAGTTCATTCTGACACAATCTGGCAGTAAAGCAAAGTATACTGGCAGTGCAATTCTTGGTGGCAAATTCATTTGGAAAGAAGGGATTCTTTTAATTGAGGCCAAATAATATTAAAAAGCATAGCTCTTGATCACAAAAATATCACCCCAACCTTCGGTTAGATGTTTATCAAAAATGTCTAGCTTCTTACGCTCAAAGAATGTCCAGGGAGTATTAGGGGTGCGGAAGATGTTCTCCAAGTGTTGAGGACAGAGCAATCTAGTTCAACCAACAACACCAGTAGCTCTGCCAGTTCAAATCCTGACCTACTTTGCTAAGACATTTTGATTGCTAGGGTGATTTTAATATCCAAATCAAGTTAACTATTTGCTCTTTCACAAAAGCAATATTCACGCAACACTCCAAATTTATTTATTTATTTATTTATTAAAATTTCTATGCCGCCCAACTCCCGGGGGACTCTGGGCGGCTAACAACAGGTATAGAAACATATAACCAATAAAAGCAATTTTTTTAAAAAAACATGTTAAAATACTATCAATATTTTAAAAAGAACTTTCACTCATACCCTGCCTGCCGGAAGAGCCAAGTTTTTAATTGCTTTCCGGAAGGCCAGTAGGGTGGGGATGGTCCTGACCTCCGGGGGAAGCTGGTTCCACAGGGAGGAAGCTCCCACAGAGAAGGCCCTCCCTTTCGGCCCTGCCAACCGACATTGTTTGGTTGATGGGACCTGGAGGAGGCCGACTCTGTGGGCCCTGACCGGTCGTAGGGAGGTATGCGGCAGTATGCGGTCCCGAAGGTAACCAAATCACATCAATCAAAGGCCCAACAAGCCCATTTGAAACCATGCTGAGTTGGCCTTGTTTGAATCTGGTAGCTTTCCCCCTCCCGGCCCCAGCTTAATGCTTAGTGTAAATTGAAACCATATAGTTAGTTGTGCAAACCCACAACATGGATTTATACAGTAATCAGATTAAGTTGAATGTGTAAACACTACTTTAAAAAAAAACAGTATTGGTTCCAGAGAAGATACTAAATAGGGAAGTGGGCTTCTGCAAGGCTATTTTTTTTAACCTCCTGATTGTAAGCTCTGCTTGGCAACTCTGAAAAATTAAAGGCCCCGTCCACTTAAAAGATATTGCCAATTCTTTAGCCAAAATGACTACCTGTATGTGATTTAAATACTGGCAATATAAACAAGACATCTCTGGCAGCATGTTTAATGATCTGAACAATGCAAGTACAAACCGGGGGTGGGAGGATGAATGGAGTTCTTCAAAAGAGGATTATTTTTACTTTAGTTTAGAAAAATTCAGCATTATATATTAAGGGTCTAACTCTGGTCTGCTGATCTATCAAGAATGTGGAAAGTAACCCGTATGCAATGTCAGGGGCAAGGAACCAGAACTCAGCATATACCGGTAGGCCAAAGCAGATCTTTATTGTTGATCACCTACATTACAAGAATCCCGACAGACTGGCTGCTTTCCCTTGGGAACCAACAGGTAAGGCTTAATTAGTCTGCTCTATGATGTTTTGTTCACCAGAGGCACTCCATATTGGAATGCCTCTTTAAAAAAAAAACCTCTCCTTTAGCCAGTAATTCCACCACATCCTTCCCAACACCACCAGATAAGACTACTGCAATGAGTTCTGGGGAGAGCTACCATTTGGAAACTATAAAAACTGCACTTCATTGGTCCATGGATTGGTGAGAGAAGCCATTACAGCCATATAAACCTACACTGTGCGCGCTTTACTTACCTCCAACGAGCTTCTGAGTACAATCCAAAGGACTGGTTTTAACCTTGAAAACTATACATACCGGTAGTTGCGTTCCTAAATACTACACAGTTGCCTTCTTCCAGTTGCCAACCTATCTAGTATATAAAGCAGGGGTGCTTAAAACTGGTCCGCGGGGCCGGCCTGAAAATAGCAAAGGACTAGCCCACAGTGCCTCTGGCAGCCAAAATGTCTCCCCCCATGCATTTTTTGCCTGGACGGCCTCCTGAAGTACTCTGCCGGTCAAAACAGGGAGCACGGGGCCATGCGATGCCCCCACACACCCTGGCTTGGCTGGCAAAGTACTGCAGGAGACCATCCAGGCTGAAAATGGGGCACGGGGGGGCTACACGTGCGGCCACCCACACCCCATTTTGGACGGCAGGGTACTGCAGGAGGTGTCCATTTCGTCTCCCTCCTCCCCCCAAGCTTTGGTGGTGAAGCACCCACTCTCTTTGGGGGACTTCAATCTGCAAGCCTCCAGAGGGGTTTGGGTACACCTTGGGAGCTCATGTCATTATGATGACAATGGCGTGTCTTAGATTATTTCAGTTCTAATGCACATTTCCAAGGCACACACTCATTTTTATCTGAGCAGTTACTGAATGATCTTGAGACGGAGGAATTTCCCTGGTCCTTTGCCACAGTCAGATCATACCCTAGTCTGATTTATGATGGTGGCCTCCCAGGACCTCTCTAAGGCAATGGAAACAATTCAGGCAGTCTCTCTCAAGCCCCTAATGCAGGGGTCGGCAACCTTAAATATTCAAAGAGCCATTTGGACTCATTTCCCACAGAAAAGAAAACACCGGGAGTCACAAAAACCTTCCCGTGCCTGATTATTTCCTGAGCGGCCATAGAACTAGCATATGTAGTTGAATGTAGTTGAAAACGTTCTGTTTTCTTCTGAAACTTTTCTTTTCTTGGATTTATCCATGGTTGGCCTACTGGTGGTCGAAAAGCTCAATAAATCGCATGCCAGCGGGTATTACACAATGACGGTTGTGACGCATATTTTGAGCGACAAGGAGCTGCATCAGAGGGATGAAAGAACCACATACGGCTCCAGAGCCACAGGTTGTTGACCCCTGCCCTAATGGATTTTCAGAGGGTATGTGGGGATCTTCCCAACTATCTTGACAGGAAGTTCTGTTCGGCAGCCAATAAGTAGCCAGTAGCTGGAAGCGAGTCAAGCCTACTGCTGCTCCAAAGCGGGACTCTTTCTGGATCCCGTCCCAGATGGCACCATGGCTTACTAAAACCCTTCAGGAGCTGAAGGGCCAGAAACAACACATGAAGCACCAGTGGAGGAAGTCTAGTAGCAAATCTGACTGAGCTGATGTATTTGCCCATGTTTAGCCTACATGTGACAATAAGAGAGGCAAAGTGTGCTTACTGTATGAGACATCTGCTGTCCAGTAGCCCTGTTGGAAAGGAAACAATCCCGTAAAGTCCCAGCTGTTGTGTTCAATTTGCACAACATTTTTCTGATAAAGTACCGGGATTCATTGCAATGTGGACAGAGTCTTTAGTGGTGACTGGGGCATCATCTTGCCTTGTAACTTCTCAGCTACTCCTATGTGGATACTGCAGGGTTCTTCTCTCCCCTCATTGGTCATCTGTCAGTTGAGGGTGAGGTGTCTTCTGTACACAGTCTATATGGAGTTGCCTTTTAAGACTACTCAGAAGCTACAATTATAGCTGCCTCCAAATGTTATATTGCAGTTTGGGACTTAAAAAATGCTTCAGCCCATTCTGCCCCCTCCCTACGTACGTCCATCAAATCATCCTCCTTACTCTCTACTACACCATTATACCTGCATAACACCTGAGCTGGAGGCCCTGTACTAGGTGCTAATCTATGCATTAGTTTCCATGTAAAATTTAAAGTGCTGGTTATCACATTGTTAGGTGTTTTTCTTAATAAGGTACAGGACAGACATACAAACTGTAATCATTTATTATACAAAGGTAAACTCCTTTAAGCTCACTATTCTGTTTCTAATCTAATCTATGATATTTTTTCCCCTCTATTTCTATGGTCCTATGGAAGAGACCATCAGAATGTTGGATTCGGACTGGCTGCTAGGCGACCAGTCTTAAGTCAAGGACTACCTGTACATAAATAATGTTCTAAGTAAAATTCAAAATATTGATTTTACTTATTTAAAAGACTTACATGGCCATCCATCTCAAGGCATGACTCTAGAAGTGTCATCTTGAGGTGAGATGGGTAGCAAATAAATTTAATAAATTTAAAAAAAACAAATAAATCAATGGCTAACAGTAATATAAAATAATTTTGACCTATAAAGCACTACATGGCATGGCAGTGGGTACCTGTAAGATCACCTGTATCAACCCAACTGCTGTGGTCTAGAGCAGGGGTCTCCAACCTTGGCAACTTTAAGACTTTTGGACTTCAACTCCCAGAATTCCTCAACCAGCTTTGCTGAGGAATTCTGGGAGTTGAAGTCCAAAAGTCTTAAAGTTGCCAAGGTTGGAGACCCCTGGCCTAGAGGTGGAGCTTTTGCCTCACAATCAGGAGGTTGTGAGTTCGATCCTAGGTAGAGGCAGATGTAGGGTCTCCTGCTTGGGCAGGGGGTTGGACTAGATGACTTGCAAGGTCCCTTCCAACTCTGTTAATCTGTTAAGTGGTTCCTACCTATCATTTATCACTATGCTGATGGTCCTTCCCCAACCAGAGATTTTGATAAAGAACTCAATGTTCCTCATTGAGAGTTTCCATCCCTAGGAACAACCTCTCTCTGCAGATTCAGAGATGGTCTGAGTTTGTGGTTTTTAGGAAAGCCTTGAAAATAGAGCTATTCAGAAGGACATTTGATAGTTGTGGAATGCCTTTTAACAAAATTTCAACCATTGGACTGAAGTTTGATTTTCTTGGCTATTAATTTTTGTACAGCATGTTGATTTACTGGTGTTATGTTGTATTTATTCAAATTATACACTGTCAGGTACTCGTGATATGTGGTGGTAAACAGGATGTAAATAAGAAAGCCAAAATCAAGTTACAGCTTAGTCAACTGTGTGAACCTGGCTTCTTTGTTCAGCCACTTTCTCCAAGCTAGGTGCCGTGATCCAATACATCTGAAGGAACCAGTTTGGCCAACCAGCTGGCCACCAGAAATCGCAATATCCTGTGCTAGTCACATTGCAAGACTGGGTGCCACAGCAAGGAAATCCTTCCCATACTGTTGTTTGGAGGAACACAGTTTTTAATATAGCATGCAAGAAACCCTGCCTCTTACAACATCATCTTTTGTTTGAAGATTAATCTTAGTTCTCACTTCAAATGACCTTCTGTGCCAAGTATCTTACACAACAGGATTAAATGGCTCTTCTGCCTATTTGTGCAGCAAAAGGGGGGGGGGGAGTAATTTTGCTTTTAAAAATGAGCAAGGAGGAAAACATGGTGCAATGGTTGCCAGCAAGCTGACTTGACAGAAAGAGGTGCTCACATTGACTCTAATTCTAGTGACATTTAACACACTGCCATAGATAAGACCTTTGCCCAAGTGTTCCTGGATAATGTTTGTAGACTTTGCTTAGTTTCTTTGCAAGCAGCAGTAAAAAAAAAAAGAGAGAGGGAGAGAACAAACTAAAGTAAGCCGATTTAAAATGAGTAGCGCAAGTGTGGGAAATTCCTGACCAGGGAGTGTTGGAGGGTGTACTTTAATTAACTGAAGAGCCTATTTGCCTACAGTTTAGTGAAATGAAAATGATACAATAGTTAGGTAAGGTCCAATCTGCCAGCTGTAGGATTATCTGAACATGCTGTGATTACACTAAGATCTTCATTTGCACCATACACCTAATTTAATTAATTTATTTATTTTGTCAACACGTGTATAAGATAACAGGTATGATATAAACATAAACAAAAGTAAAATATGTATAGGTAAATTACTGAGAACACTTTGGTGGGGTGTGTGTGCAAAGAAGTACATAGAACCCAAAACTAGCCAGCTAACCTGAGATTACTTAATAATCTATACTGAAAGTGGCAATTAGACTAATAGCAGATCCCCCCACCTTCCCCAACTGCACATCCTGCTGCCCTCCCCATTGGTATTTGTAGTAATACAAATCACTATTACTTTCACTGTTTTTTGTTTCATTGCTTTTACTGGAGTCATGGTGGCTCAGTGGATGGAAAATAAATAAATATATGTACATAGCAGTGGTGGGTTGTAAATGATTTTGCTTCCGGTTTGCGTGCGCAGAAGCATTCCGGGCGGGTGGGAGGAGCCTCCTGCCGCCGGTGCTACCGGTTCTAACCCACCGCTGGTACATACATAGCCACAAAAACAAATATAAAACCAAAGTTCCCTCTAACCAAGCTTGGCAACATTGCACAAAACTCAAGACACTAGACCAGGTGTCAGCAACCTGCGGCTCCGGAGCCGCATGCAGCTCTTTGGGCCCTCTGCTGTGGCTCACTGTCGGGTGATCCCAACACTGGCTGGCCCCGCCCCTCACCCTCTCCTCCCAGTCACTCCTCGCCTGGCCTGAGAAGGTAAGGGCGATAGCAGGGGATGGAGAAGCAGGGAAGAGACAGAGAGATACAGAGAGAGGGGGAGAGAAAGACATAGAGAGATACAGAGAGGGAGGGAGAGGGGGGAGGGAGGGAGAGATGTCAAAAGGGTTTTGTGGTTCCCAGTATTTTTTAACAACTGGTTCTCTGCCCTAATGACTAGCTGGGTAGGCGTGGCTAGGGGGGTCCTGTGACTGGTGGAAGTGAGTGACGGCGAGTTGGCCATGCCCACCCAGGTTTTGTGGCTCCCTGTGTTTTCTTTTCTTTGGGAAACAGGTCCAAATGGCTCTTTGAGTGTTTAAGGTTGCAGACCCCTGCACTAGACCTTTATTCAACCAATTTAAGCATATTTTACAAACCAAGCCTTACTGTCACTCAGAAATAAACTTGACGTTTACTTATTAAAACTTGATGCAAGTTGTTGCAATAAATCCTCAACTTACAATCATAACAGGAGTCTGCCCATTACAAGTTGTGACTGTTACAAAGTGGATCATCCTATAACAGACCTGATTTTACTACCTTTATTGCATGTCATTAAGCAAATCATTATGGTCATTAAGTGAATTTGCGGTTATTAAGGAAGTTTGCTGTTTGCTATAGGGTCTTTTTGGCAAAACCATAATCATGCATACATGACTGTGGGAAACTACATACAGCTGTAAATGCGGGCTGGTAGCTGAGCACTTGAAATGCAGTCACAACACGGGGGGGGGCAAGCACTGTAACTTTGGAACAGGGTTGTAAATATTGTTTTGGGGTGGGGGTAACTGTTGTGAGTCGTAAGTCAAGGACTACCTGTAACATTACTCCAGAGCTCTTAAATCAGAACAGGAGCCATGAAAGACATGGCGCAGCCATGGGTTTCATTCTTTATAAAGGGCAGTTCTCATCTTGCTCAAACTCTCATTTTCCTGTAGAAATGGGAATATGAAATAGCTGTTCCCTAAATCCTTTATTCTGCATGAATGCAGGCTTTTTCCAACCTGATGCAGGA
Source organism: Diadophis punctatus similis (assembly GCA_023053685.1). Classification (NCBI taxonomy): domain Eukaryota; kingdom Metazoa; phylum Chordata; class Lepidosauria; order Squamata; family Dipsadidae; genus Diadophis; species Diadophis punctatus. The sequence continues at coordinate 20,255,411 of JALIGW010000001.1, forward strand.
CTACATCTACCAACAGCTACAGCCTACAAAGACATAGGTATCAGGGTAATTAAGTAAGGCAGAATTTGCTCAATCAAAAAGCAAACCAGTCACAATTATTTGAGTTCAACACAACAATACCCCCCCAAAAAAAACTCTCATCAGTATAAAGTTTGAAACAAAATACTGAATAGCAATAGCACTTAGCACTTAGACTTATATACCGCTTCATAGTGCTTTACAGCCCTCTCTAAGCGGTTTACAGAGTTCAGCATATTGCCCCCAACAATCTGGGTCCTCATTTTACCCACCTCGGAAGGATGGAAGGCTGAGTCAACCTTGAGCCTAGTGAGATTTGAACAGCTGAACTGCTGAACTGCAGTGCTGCATTTTAACTACTGCGCTACCTCGGCTCATCTGACCTTAACTACTCACTTTCTGGTCTGCACAAGGAATCAGAGTAGGCCAAAAACTGTCTCGGATAGTTTGTGATTCATCCAGGCTATGGAACTTATCCAGTTAAGTCAAGATACGGTCTATTACAGTGGTGGCTAAACTTTTACATCGCCGCGTGCCGACCTACGTGCCGGAAATGGCACGCAAAATCATCCCAACTGGGCTGGCCTGCGCGCGCAGGGGTGACGAAACCCAGAAGAGCAGCGTTCCTGTGTGCATGTGCACACTGGCACCCGAACGTCTGGTTTCCGGCGCGGACACGCGCCCGATGAACAGCTGGAGCACCGGAAACCCGGAAGTTCGGGTGCCAATGTGCGCATGCGCACCGGAACGCTGCTCTTCCGGGTTTTGGCCCTCCTGCACGCACAAAGGCCAGCTGACCAGCACGTGTGTGTGCACAGGAACATGGAAGAGGAGCCAGCGAGGCCGCGTGTCCCACACGGGATGGCTCTGCATGCTGCTTCCGGCACACGTTCCATAGGTTCGCCATCACGGGTCTATTATATTAATAAATTAAGTGCTTTGTTAACAAAACCTCTGTGGAAGTTTATGACCCTAAAGAGGCCAATCATCTCCATGAGCCTGACCAGCCAGAGAGCTAGAGTATTTCATAAGCAAAATCATAAAGCACTAAAGCAGTGGTTCTCAACCTTCCTAATGCCGCGACCCTTTAATAGAGTTCCTCATGTTGTGGTGACCCCCAACCATAAAATAATAAAATTATTAGGAAACTCAGGGGTGGGTTCTAACTTACCTTGCTGCCAGTTTGCTTCCTCCTGTGCTGCGTGGCCGCGCCCCGTAGGCACGCGTGCGCTTTGCGTGCGCATGCGCAGTGTCGAATTTTTTTAAAAAAATGCAAAAAAAAAGGCCAAAGCAAGATGGCGACGCATGCGCAGCGCCGGAAATTCGGCTTCTGTGCATGCTCAGAAGTTCCCATGGTACAGATAATTTTTTTTGTTTGCAGTAGTCTATTTGCATGTGGGTGGACCCGCCTGGAGACTGATAGAGAAGTGGTGTCTCGGTTTCTAAGACCATCGGAAATATGTGTTTTCCGATGGTCTTAGGCGACCCTTGTGAAAGGGTCATTCGACCCCCAAAGGGGTCGTGACTCACAGGTTGAGAACCGCTGCACTAAAGACTTCCCAGACTTCTACTCTAGGAAGTAATTCCTACGCTCCCGAGGGTTCAAGCTCAGCCAAGGAATGCTTGGAAACAAGGGACGGGTGGAATTGCAGAGCCCATTCCCAATATTCAACAGGGTCACTGCAAATCACATTCACATATATGAATGTTGCTGACTAAGCAGGGCATTAGTGAACATCATCTGGAGGAACGGAGTGAATACAGCTGGTTCTTTTTTTTTATTATTCCATCAAAGCCACAATCAAGTTCAGCTGCCTAAAAGTAATCTTGACAATTTGATTTATAAGCAAGGAGCCTCAAAATCAGCTTCAATTTAGATCAGCTGGAAACTCATTCTCAGGGCCAGAATGAGACAGGGGGGGGGGAATAAGCTTATGTAAACCCAGCTTGGAAGGATCTATTACAGCCCAGACATGAAACAGAGCTTCTCCAAAAGGCAACACTTTTGTAAAAATGATACCTTGGGAAGCTAACCATAAACCTGAGAAAAATAATGACTTAATACAGCAGAAAAACAAGACCAGTAATTTGCAGACTACTTTGGAATTAACCTGAACAGGGAAATTCAGACTGTCAGATTATCTAAGCTAGTGGCTAGTTTTATAAGATTCCTAATTATGCATTAGGTTCATATGACACACGAAATAAATAAAAACCAAGTAAATAATGTTATGGCATACTGTATCTGTTGCCAAAGACATGGTTCACATCTCAAATTCATATGGCTAAGAACCACCAAGCTTGGGGCGCGCTAAGAACTCCCTGGTTCAACTCCGAGCTACAGATACCGTATTTTTCGGATTATAAAACACTCCGGATTATAAGACGCACCTTAGTTTTGGGGGAGAAAAACAAGGAAAAAAATGTTTTCGATGCAAAGCCCATTAAAAGTCTTCTACTTACAGTGGCCAGAAGTAAAACAAGCCCAAAAGTGATAAGCAAAAGGAATTTCAGCAGGTATATCCTGCTTATCATCTGGTCATCCCACATAAAAGTAGTTCAAACAAGCAAAAGATTTATTTAGGATATCTTTTTCAATAAATTATACCCAGATATAGGGACCTTGACATGGACCTTGACAGACAAGGAAAGGAGAACTTTCCTATGGTACTTTTTTTTCAATAAAAGGAACTTCATTCTGATTAAAACTGCCATAAACATGCTGCCATTTAGATAGTTAGTTGTCTAGTTCTTAAAATTATCAGACACTGCAGTGGCTGCTAAAAGAAAATACTGTAAGTAGATTTGCAAATGTTGGAGAGAAGAGTTATAAACATTCATACTATGTTTTCTTCTTTAAAAAAAGTAAATACTTCTGAGGAATATTTCTGCTTCTTTCCAGTACACTAAAGCAGATATAGGAATAATAAGAATCAATAAATAAGATTTGAGAAGTAGTATTCTGCTATTTAAAAGAAGATACAAAAGCACTGGGCCTCTTCAGATCAAGCATTTATTTTAAAAAGCTTCTTCATTTTGTTAAATTGTCTAGAACAATAATAAAGCAGTCTTTAAAAAATAAGTCTAATAATTTGAACATTCTATAGACATTTATAGTTATTGCCTTACCTCCTTGCCAGCAGTCCACCTCCCCAATTTGCCTCCGTGCAGCTTTAGTTTCACTTTCATTTTACCATGTGGCAGCCTCTCAGCCGTCTGTCGGGAGGCTGATTCTGACCTGCTTGTGCTAATCGGGCTCTGGCTGTTTGCTGCAGAGGTAAATTGATGGGAGGCAGAGACCAAAGGGTGGGGTGGCTGGGTGGGGCTACATTCGATGTATAAGACGCACCCAAGTTTTCACCCTCTTTTGGGGGGGTAAAAAGGTGCGTCTTATACTCCGAAAAATATGGTAGATATTCTCTATTGGTCTTGAGTTGTCTAGTGTAGCTATAATCTGGTATGCCATCCGAATTAGATAAACTGTTCACTCGTTCTTCATCTTTTTTTCACTTCCAAGAGGAATGGAGGCAGGGAAGACCCAACTATCATTTACCCTGCAATGGTGGTTCCAATTAGGTCACCATCCTATGTTTGAATTGCTTTACAGTTAAAGACAAAGAGTGGTAAACAAGCTACTCTAAAAGTGATTGGGATATTTAAAGTCAGCAACAAAGACGGAGGCAGATTTTGCTGGTTCAGTGCATCAAATGCAAAGCAATTGCTCACATGCTAATTTAAACTGAGCTTCAGTTGATCCTTAAAAATGCAATTCCTGGGACATTTTTCTGGAAGTTGGTCCCACGAGGATCAATGTCAATTACCGTACTTTTCAGAGTATAAGACACACTTTTTTCTTCCCTAAAAGAGGGTGGAAATCTCAGTGTGTCTTATACACCGAATATAGCCATTTTTGGCCTCCCGAAACCCCGCCCCGTGCATCCAGTTTTCACGAAAACGGGCTCGTTTTTCACAAAAATGGGGTGCAGAGAGTGCTCCTGGAGGCTGGGGAGGGTAAAAACAGGATGCGTGGGGGGTTTGGGAGGCCGAAAATGGGCCCGTTTTTCACGAAAACGGCCCCGTTTTTCACAAAAATGGGCCCATTTTTCGCAAAAATGGGATGCGCAGAGGCTTTGGGAGGCCTGCAGAGTGCTCCTGGGGGCTAGGGAGGGCAAAAACTATTTTTTTCTTGTTTTCCTCTTTGAAATCTTGGTGCGTCTTATACTCCGGTGCGTCTTATAGTCCGAAAAATATGGTACATCAGTCTGAGATAAAATATCTTAAGCAAACTGACAGTCCTGCTAACCTAGCCAATATTTCCAGTTCACTGGCACATGCAAATGAAAATTGTCCATATCTAAAGAGAAAAATGGGCAAATTTATTTGCCAGGAAAATTCTGCCACTGTCATCTATCACAGATCACTAGAAGAGGGACTCTCAAGTGGAATCCTTGGTGCTCTGAGTTGGTCATTACTTCATTATCCAATCCAGTAATATCATCAGTGGAGCCAGTGTGGGGTTTGCTCCCTATTTATATAGAGTTTCCTCTGCTGATGAGGATATCCAGGAAGGGTAATATGTTGTTTTCTTCTTTCCTTGTGCATTATATATTCCTTTGAATGTGCTGATCATTTCATGTGTCATCTCTAGTTTTTTATGATGGTGTCATCTACATACTAGATCCATACTTTTGGTTGTATGTGTGGTGATGGTATAATTTCTAGATGCTGCATTAAATCTCTACTTTGAATCCCAAGAGTGGTGATCCCATGGGTGTTCTTCTGATTTTCTGGTAAACTGAGAATAACTAGTGAGGCAGGGTTCGTGAGGTCCATGATTCTGGGTATTTCAATCTTTGTGTACATGTAGTCCTCGACTTACAACAGTTCGTTTAGTGACCGTTCAAAGTTACCATGGAATCGAAAAATGTGATTCATGACCATTTTTCACAGTTATGACCTTTGCAGCATCCCCATGGTCATGTGATCAAAATCCAGATGGTTCATATTTATGACCATTGCTGTGTCCCAAGGTCAATTTACCTTTTGCGACCTTCTGACAAGCAAAAGTCAATGGGGAAGCCAGATTCCCTTAACAACTGGGTTACTAACTTATCAACTGCAGTGATTCACTCAACGACTGTGGCAAGAAAGGTCGTAAAATGGGGCAAAACGCACTTAACAAATGTCTCGCCTAACAACAGAAATGTTGGGCTCAATTGTGGTCATAAGTAGAGGACTACTGTATCTGGCTAAGTCATGTGTGTTGCGTAAATGCTGCTGCCATGGATACGTCGCTAGTTCTGGATCTATGAATGTAAAGACTGTCATGATACTGAATTAAACCATAATTTCATTTTCTACTTTTAGATCTTTGATCTTAGATCTTTGGCGGGACTGTAATGGGGAATTGATAGAATATTCATTCCCCTGAGATGGCCAAGGTTTATTATATTATAAGTTCTTTTGCCAAAGAACTTATTAAAAAAGCTGTAATGTCTCTCCCTCTGAAGCTAGTTAATGGTGAACAGGATAGCATGACATTAAGTGGACACAAAGCTGGCTCAAAAATCATACTTGATGCCCACCATAGCCATGTATGTTCATGAGGTTGGAGAAGGTATTAAGTGGAAGGTCACAAGAATCAGTCTTGAGTCTTCTATTCTTCACTACTTTCATTAAAGATTGAATTATGAGATAACTTTTATCAAATTTGTAAATGATACAAAATTGGGTGGTAACACCTTAGAGAGACAAAATTCAAAGTAGTCTCAATTCACTAGAGAAATGGGCTCAAAATAATCAAATAAAGTGAAACAAGAACAAATGCAACATTGTTAACATAGGAAACAAAAGAAAATACTCATGTATATTAGTCTCAATTCACTAGAGAAATGGGCTCAAAATAATCAAATAAAGTGAAACAAGAACAAATGCAACATTGTTAACATAGGAAACAAAAGAAAATACTCATGTTGTATACAGTGGGAGACACCTGACTTGCTTATAGTTCCTACAAAAAAAAGACTATGAGTTAGAAACATGATGTGACTTAAAAGAAGACAAATACAACTATAAGTTAATGTCCAACTGCCCAGAGTTGCTAAGAGTGAGGCAGCATATAAATTTACTTAATTATTAATATATATTTTTACTTAATTCTGCTTTGGTCAAGTGCTGGGTCAAATTCTGGGCACATTTGAGGAAGAATTCAGAAAAATCATAGGTTCAGGGATCAGAACAAAGATGACCAAGGCACTAGAAAGCAAGCTTTACGAAGAGGTGGCCCTGAGAAAAGCCATCAAAGGAGAGAAATGACAGCACTCTTCAAATACTGAAAGAATGCCACAAAGGAAAAGATTAAAACTTATTGTCTTTCCTTCCAGAGTGCAAGAAGGAGAAAAATGGATTTAAGTTACAAGCAAAGAGACTCTTTAATGTCTAAAGAAACATCCTAACAGTAAATGTAATCTGACAGTAGAACCAATCCTCTAGAGCAGTGTTTCTCAAACTCAGGGTCTTTTAAAACGCAGAATGTAACGTTAGCGTATTTGATCAAGGTTAAAATAGATACGTTATCTTTGGAAACCCTTAATTGACTTTTGCTGACATCAAGACTGAAATGACAAGGCTTTATGGATTTGTTTATAGATAAGACACAGGATATATGAAGAAGAGATCCTTTGTTGTATTTTAAAAGAAGGACTGGTTACTGAAATTGCTTATATTTGGGGTGAGGATGAAAAGTCACTTTATATATATTTTTGTATTCTTTACTATATTATTTTTCTCTCTTTTCTACCACCTGCTGAGGTGGTGCAGTGGTTAAAAGCAGCATTGCAGGCTACTTCAGCTGACTGCTACTTCAGCAGTTCAGCTGTTCAAATCTCACTGGCTCAAGGTTGACTCAGCCTTCCATCCTTCTGAGGTGGGTAAAATGAGGGACCCAGATTGTTGGGGGCAATATGCTGACTCTGTAAACCGCTTAGAGAGGGCTGTAAAGCACTATGAAGTGGTATATAAGTCTAAGTGCTAGTGCTATTGCTATTCTATTGTTTTCTTGTTTCTTTCCTGCACTTTTTACTCTTTTTATTCCTTCTAGGCCTACTAGAAAAGGTCTGAATTAACATGACGGGATTCTTTCTCCCTCCCCCATTATCATGCCCGGATCTCTCCAAGCTCTTTCTAAAGGGAATCTAATGAAATCCTGCCACCTTGCACTTGTGGCAGGATTTCACTTCACCACGTCATAAGATGAACTTCTGTCCCCAAAAGAGGCAGTGAGGGGAGAAAGAGACAGAACATGACGTGCTATTCGATTACAGAAGGCAAATAGTGTTTCTATCTTCTTCTTTTTTTTAAGACATCTAACCAACCAGATGTCAGAGATTCTTTCAACTCCTCATTCCAGGGACAAATCATCAAATTCTGGGACAGAAGCCAATTCTGATTGCAAACAGAGAAGAGGCACTATTTGGTCTAGAAAAGTTGCAATAACACTCACGGCCCATATCAATAGAAGTATATTTGATTCGAGTGTGGTCACAGTTCACATATATGGGATCCACTCTTTAGGAAAAGTCCTAAGAGGGACCACTCTTGGGCAAAAAGACAGAGATATATTTTAATGTAAGGTTAGGAATATGTTTTATGTATCTGAACTAAAGGAAATCATAAGTATTCTACACAGAAATCTCAAAGAGACAGAGAAATGAATATATTTATTCATTTTAGCAATGTTTAGCAATTTTATTGTCATGATTAAACCTGTTGGTCAAAACTTCACAGCAGTTAGAAGATGCCTTAAAGTTCATCTAGTCCAACCCTTCTGAATTATTGCTATAAATTTCAAATCTCCATCAAGAGTTTCTGAATTACTTTTTTGCCTTCTCTGGTCTAAATGAGCAGGCCAGCTTTGCCATCATGACAAGAAAAACTATTATAAGGGAGTGGTTTCTACAACCAATAATGCCCCAAAGCCAGTAGGAGGCACTACTCTAAGCAATACTAATACCATAATAAAGAGCTAATCCCTAAGTATATACTTGAGGTTGTCTTTTGTTCTGTAGTGCACTTAAAAACATTTTAAAATCATGTATTACATAACAAGGAAAACTGCTGCCAAGTATCATGAAAAGTCATTATAATTTTCCAGCTGTCACAATCAAAGACTAGGATATATAGAAGCCCAAACATATACTTTGGAGAAAAAGAATAAGACCAAAACTATTTTGAAGTGAGCATTATTCAGTGGGCGACATTCATCCAGAAAAATGAGTCTACAGTTGAAGAAAACCATGGAGAAGGGGTTGAAGGGAATATTCAGAAGCAGTTGAGCAGAAGTAAGAACCTGGTGATTAAGGCCTGGGAAAGGAGATAGTATTAAGAAAACACTGGGGCTGGCTCCTTCCTAACTCAGTGGGCCATACAATGAGGGAGGGGAGAAGCATACTCAGACTTACAATATTCTGTTACTATGGGCTATAAAATATATATCTAGTCTTCTCCTGGGGAGTCAGTTTCTTGATCAGATCTATCTCCTAGGGCTGACAATCAGATCTATTATTTATATATCAAATTTCTTAACATTGCATGAGTAAGAGATAGAACCAGATAGAACCAAACTGGAGACCAGGTGTATTTGGGGGGTGGAAGAACAAATGGAAAGAGATTCTACATTACACATGAAGACTATTCCCACCCAAGGAAAACCCAAACTCTCTTTGAACCCAAATAATATTTTTAAAAGGTCAAGGAGAGTCAGAACATGGGGGAAAAAGGGTATATGTGGGATTACAAATGTCAGCTAGTAGCGCATCCACGCTCTGAATCAGACCAGCTATATATTTTAAAGATGTGCAAAGATTTGAGATTTGAAGACAAAAAGGGATCTTGGAAAACACAGCAACTCTTTTTAAGACGCATTTAAGAACATGCCAACAGGAGCTATGTGCGCACACACCCCTTCCAATTCATTTTTTCCCAAATCATGTCATGGAATTCAGTTCAGTCTATATCCTTAATATATCACAGGGTTAGTCTTTAATTTCTGAAAAATGTATCCCTTTCAGGTATCTCACTGACATTAATTAAAACAGAGCACTTGCCACATATTAATTTCTAAGAAGTTAATCGGTTAAAAATTGCCACTGTAAGGCATCCTTGGCTCACATACTTCAGGCTTCCTCAAAAGGCATCAGAACCTATGACAATTCAACTATCAATGTATGTTATATTCAAGAGCCACCTCCAGTATCCTGATTCTAATTCCTTCACTTGCTAAACAAAACACATTTCCTGCCAGCCTCCATTAGCAAGTCAATAGAAGAACATAGTCTTCTCAAACTAAGCATGATGCTGCTGCATTTAAAAGCTTAACAGAAACTGATTTACAAGGCACCAAAATTCCTGACACAAATCTCAAAATTTCGGCTGAGTACATAAAGGAAGCTTCTAATTCCACCTGAAAAATTGAAAGGTCTCAGTCTGGATGGCATTCAGAGTTCATTCTGAAACACAAAACTTTTTAAAGGAAGAAAAACTAAAGGGTCCAAATGAGATGTTTATGCCAATATTACGACTTTGATTTCATTATTATTTTTTTATCTATCATGCCAAGGAACCAGCATTAATCCCATCCACTCTTTCCCAATGAAATAGGATGCTCTGTCTTTATAGCCACCTAACATCTTCTCTTTTAAAAAATAAAATAAAATTGTAGAATTTCACTTTTTAAAGAATCCATCCAAAGGTGTCAAGCAAGCGCCTGGCTGAAAGGCAGGAACTGAACCTTTTGAACCTCAGTATTCCGTAGGCCCAGAAGAACCGGGGATGCCACACGATGCCACTTTGCTTTTATCTTTTCCTTTTTTTGCAATCTCTCGTTATCGTGGGATCTAAGACTCTCAACTTTTCCCTACTTCCTACTCTTAGACCGGTTCCTTCCTCTTCTAAAGCAAGCAAGAACCCAGAAATTTGGCCTCTACATTGCCCTCCGTTGAAAGCAAGCCAGAGGAACCCAGGAGAGGATCTCAGCCCCAGTTCTTCCCTTCCACATTTGGGGATCCCCAGCCTGCGCTCTATCGCCCCAAACTCACTCACCCACCAACGGTCCCAAGTGGAAGGAAAACGATGGCCAATTGCAGCGGCGACAAGCAGGAGCAGCACCTCTCCTCCCGAAAGCCCAGACAGAAAGAAGGGGTGGAGAATGGACTCTACCACTGAGAGACGTGGGGGGAAGGGCTAAGAACGTAGCCCGGGCAAACTCCTCCCTCTCCCAAAGGGTGACTTTTTAATATATCTTGCGCCAGATCCAACCCAGCGGTTCCATCTGCTTCCGTTCCCGGGAAGGCGAATTTTCCTACTGCCTTTCAGTAGCCTCCCCGCGCATACGAGGAATGGTACGCCCTTCCCGGCTCCAAGCTGAATGGAAGACGCGTTATGTTAAAGGTCCAAGGCAGGATCGAGATTAAGGATTGGGTTACACCAGCGTTGCTCAACTTTAACAATTTGTGTGGACTTCAAAGAGAAACCCTGGATTAAAGTGGGATTTCTATTCAGTTGAGTTGTTTCACGTCTTTCTAAAGAAAGCCTCAATCCAGTAGGCAGGAACAGAGATTGTGTTCTCAGAAGATACTTAAACCAATCAGGAAAAAGCTTAGCTGCATTCTCACAATACGCTTTTTTTTAAGTTAAACCTGTTCCCCCCCCCCCTTTGAAATACCGGGTGGTATGAGCTCAGTTTGGTTAGTTTATGGTTAGATTTTTTTTTTTGATTTATTATTAGAGTTGGGAGGGACCTTGTAGGTCATCTAGTCCAACCCCCTACTCAAGCAGAAGTTCCTACACCATTTGAGAAAGATGGCAGTCCAGTCTCCCCTTGAAGGTCGCAAGTGTTGGGGCTCCCACAACCTCCGCTGGCAAGCTGTTCCACTGGTGGATCGCTCTCACCGCCAGAAAGTTTCTCCTCACTTCCAGGTCAGCTTCCTTGGTCAGCTTCCATCCGTTATTCCTTGTTTGGCTTTCTGGTGCCATAGAGAACAGCCTGACCCCCTCCTCTCTGTGGCATCCCCTCAAGTATTGGAACACTGCTATCATGTCACGCCTGGTCCTTCTCTTCGCCGGACTGGCCAAGCTCAGTTCCTGCAACCGCTCTTTGTATGTTTTATTTTCCAGACCCTTACAAAGGTCCAGTGTGTAAATCACATGGAATCAGATTGGATATCCCTTATGAAACCTAATATTAATTATATTATTATTAATATAGGCATCCTAGATTACAGTATATTTAATTAAATCTATGAGATGGATTTAACAGATTAACAGAGTTGGAAGGGACCTTGCAGGTCATCTAGTCCAACCCCCTGCCCAAGCAGGAGACCCTACATCTGCCTCTACCTAGGATCGAACTCACAACCTCCTGATTGTGAGGCAAGAGCTCCACCTGTAGGCCACAGCAGCTGGGTTAAAAAATTAATTTTTAATTTTAAATAAATTTTATTTATTAAATTTAGTTTTGACAAAGGAGTTCAACAACTGTTACTGAAAGATAGGCTGTGGGAGGAAGTGATAAAAGAAGTACCGTAATAAGGCAATAGTTTTTGCATTAATGAACTTAGTTAACACATGTTTTGGTAACAGAATCCATTAAAAAATGATCCCAAGATCTTTACATTTGTGAGTCTTTAAGGTGCCACAAAATTCTGGGGACTGTGACCTTAGTACAATGGTACTTGCCAAGTACATCTTAGGGAAAACATTGTTTCTATACTGGACTACTTTAAGATGCCCCAGAGTTGCTCTGCTGTGGGAGGACACCAAAATACAGGTGGAGGCATGCAGGGTTGGGAAATGGTAATTTAAGATACCTTCAGGCTGGGATGAGAGAGCTGTGGATTTCCTCAGTTTTGCTGGCTGTTGCAAAACTGCAATATGGCAGGTTATGAAGGGCTGAATGACTCTAAAGATTAATGGACAGTCAATTAGAAAAGAACCTTGGATGATGATTTTATATATCATAATCTCTGGGAGATTATGTGTCTAAGAATGGGAAAACTCTAAAACACCAACAATAGAGGAATGGTTGATGAAGATGACAGAACTAGCAGAGATAGCAAAATTAATTTGTGTGACTAGACTAGAGAAAGTTCAACAACTATATTTAGCAGTTACTGGAAACTTCTTATGGATTTTTTGCTGAAAAAGGTAAAAAAAATGAATTTATGATGTATGGGTTGGAAAATTAGAAAGGACGGTTTATGGAAAGAAGGACATTATGAGGTAGCCTTAGAGAGGGTAAAATATAAGCACATTTATAGCTGCTTGTTAAAAAGCGTGGAAGCAGTTTCCTTTATCTTTTCCCCTTTTTTACTATTTTCTTTTTTTCCACTATTTACTATTTTTCTTTATTTTTATGATTTTTACTTCATTAAAAAAATTTCAGTTAAAAATAACATTTAAAAAGATCCAAATGAAAATATTTGGACCGCCTGGGATTAATAGCCACTCCAGCGAAAGTGCTTCCCTAAAACCACCACCTACAAGTAGTCCTCGACTTATGACCACAATTGAGCCCAAAACGTCTGTTACTAAGTGAGACAGTTGTTTTTTATTTATTTATTTTATTTTAGTGTTCTTATATGCCGCCCTACTCCCTGGGGACTCAGGGCGGCGTACAACATTTAAAGAACAACTAAACAATATAATAATTTAAAAACAGTTTAAAAAGAATTTAAAAAACATATAAAACCATACATACATGAGGGAGAACCTAAGGTGTGAAATTGTCTCAAATCACCCCGCCTGCAGGAAGAGCCATGTCTTAATGGCTTTTTGGAAGGCCAGCAAGGTGGGGATAATTTGGATCTCTGGGGGTAGTTGGTTCCAGAGAACAGGGGCCCCCACAGAGAAGGCCCTCTCCCTAGGTCCCGCCAGCCGGCATTGTTTGGTTGACGGGACCTGGAGGAGACCCACTCTGTTAAGTGAATTTGCCCCATTTTACGACATTTCTTGCCATAGTTGTTAAGTGAATCAATTCAGTTAAGTTAGTAAAATGGTTCTTAAATGAATCTGGCTTCCCCAATTGACTTTGCTTATCAGAAGGTTGCAAAAGATGATCCCATGGCCCAGGGGTGAAATCCTCTCGATTCGCTCTTACCTGTCGGTCACCACAGAGCCTTTGGAGCTGGTGGCATTCGCGGCGTGGGGCTGCCCCCGCCTGCTGCCCCCACCCGCCTGGACGCCGCCATTTGAGTTCTTTTGCCCTCTGCGCATGCGCAAAGCGTTCTGCATGAGCAGAAGGCAAAAGAACGCAAATGGTGGCGTCCAGGTGGGCAGGACAGCCCCGCGCCACGAACACCACCAGTTCCAAAGGCTCTGCAACGACCGACAGGTAAGAGTGAACCGGGAGGATTTCACCCCTGCCATGGCCCCAGTTTATGGAACTGTCATAAATATGAGACTGTTGCCAAGCGGCAGAATTTTGATCACATGACCATGGAGAGGCCACAGTGGTTCTAAGGGTGAAAAATGGTCAAAGTCACTTTTTTCAGTGCCAATGAAACTTTGAACGCTCACTAAATGAATGGTTGTAAGTCAAGGGCTACCTGTACAAGCTGCCAAAATCTGAGGAACTACTAAATCAGGGGTCTCCAACCTTGGCAACTTTAAGACCTGTGGACTTCAACTTCCAGAATTCCTCAGCCAGCAAAGCTGAGGAATTCTGGGAGTTGAAGTCCACAGGTCTTAAAGTTGCCAAGTTTGGAGACCCCTGTAACTATATGACAACAAAATATTAGAGCATTATATACCATATTTCCTTGCTAGAATTTTGCAGCCCAGATATGTAGCTTTAATGCCACTGATTATACTAAAATGCAATTTTATGTATTTATTTTTGTCTTAATGATGAGTTAATCTAGTCATAGTGATTTACAATTCCTAGTTTATGTCCTATTATTACTTACTAATCCTGCCCTAGGCAGTGTTGATCCTTGATGGGACTGATTTATTATTCCAAAGAAGACTCCTCTGGCTTTAAGAATTTGATGCTTTAATAATAAAACCTTGAAATAAAAATTCGTCCTATCTGCTAGCAGGATGCAGAAAAGCAGATCCTGAGAGAGGCAAGGGTCCTTTAAGAAATGCTGGACCTAGCCAGTTACATAAGGATTCCCTTTTTGTTTGTTTAAAAGGTGTGAAAGCTCACCTTGGAGAATATTTGCAGAACACATTTTATACATATATTATTTCCTTATTTCATAATTAATGTTTGCTGCGCTCATAATGTTATGCTGGATATAGATATATATATATATACATGTTTAGGATTTTTTCCTCTTGCAGTTATTAAAATTATATCACTTAATTCCTCAACCTTGTAAACAGGAAGAAAAAATGGAGAGAGCAAGTGTTTGATGTCTATTGTCATCAGGATTATTAGTTCTAAATCCTGGGAGTAAAATATAACCCCTTAGTCAAGAGCTTAAACAAGTTTATGAGTTCCATGAATGGTATCTAATCCAAGATTTTGAGTTTAATATTGGCCAGACTAATACCTTTGAGAAAACATTCTATGTTTTTCATCAAATGCTATTCAGAGAGATATGAACTTCAGCACAACAAACACCATACAATACTTATTGGCAAGCTATCCACACATCCCTGAATTTTTCTAATTAAAGCAAGCTACTCAAGTCACCACATCTCAAAAGAAAAATGTTCCTAACAATGAAAAAAACCCACTCTATTATTTATACTTTTGCATCTATGTTGATTCCTGATCACTGCCTGGACAGATCCCTGCAGTTTTTTTGGAAGTGTTTCAGAAATAAGGAGAAATTTTCTGGCAGAACAATCAACCAATGGAACAGAAGTTGCCTTCAGAAGTTGTGGGAGCTTCATCACTGGAAGCTTTCAAGAAGAGACTGGACTGCCACCTGTCAGAAATGGTGTAGAGTCTCCTGCTTGGGCGGGGGATTGGACTAGATGACCTACAAGGTCTCTTCCAACTTTATTCTGTTATTTATTCTGTTATCTATTTCCTAGAACTAAGGTCACCCATCTGGCTTTGTGTCACGGTGTGAATATTGTTAGTTGTATGTCTATGCAGGGTGATGCATCCCTATGCTAATATTATGGTACATTCCAATACAAGCAGGACACATGATGTGATCTTCTGCGCATGTGTGCATTCCTGATTCTCCATTATTCTCTTCTGCCTTTGACTCTGACCGGAATGGTCACGATTTATTAGCAAGATGTAGCTATTCATGATTTATTGTTTTTGTACCGAAATAAATATTTTCTATTAGACTTTTAATCTCGGATTTATTTCTAAATGTCTGAATTCCAAGAAAAGATACACATCGCCTCTATGAGATTTATTCTCACCTTAACACTTTGTGCCTACGATAAGACTAGAACTCAAAGTCTCCAGGTTTCTAGCCTAATGCCTTAACCATTACACCAAGCTGGCTCTTTATCATATTTTGTATCAAAATGTGCAGTAAAGTTTTCTGAAAACTGCAACCCTCCCTTTCTGGCTGAGAACACTTTGACATCACCTTTCTCTACAGGTCATTCCTCATTGAACTGCAATCATTCTTTTCTTTTTTCACTTTTTTTTTGAAGAGGGTTGACTTTATTCTTCTTTACGTTTATCTCTAGTATTACAGCCTCTGTCTCCTTCCAGTTTCACACACTCTACTTCTCCCTAGATTGATTTGTTTGATGATCCGTTTGTTTGTTTTCTTGGCTGTCCACATCAGAGGTGGGTTCCTCCCGGTTCGGACCGGTTCTCCTGAAACGGTAGCGACCCGCTGGTGACATCATGATGATGTCACGGAACTGGTTCGGTCGGTGCCAGTCCGTAGGCGCCGCCATCTTTTTAAAAAAAATTTTATTTTATTTTTCTGAGCATGCGCAGAAGCAGAGTTTCCGTCACTGTGCATGTGGTCACCATCTTGTTTTTGGCTTTTTCCCCCCGGATTTTTTGGCACTGCGCATGTACACACAAAGCACGTGCGCGTCCACGAGGCGTGTCCATCAGGCGCGGGAGGAAGCCAACCGGCAGCAAGGTAAGTTAGAACTCACCCCTGGTCCACTGTATTCTCAGAAATCATCTTTAAGTTCAAAAATGTCAATACTCTTTCTATCCCATTTCTTCCAAGTCCAACTTTTACATCCATGGAGTGTTACAGGGAAAACCATGGCTTACATGATTTTGATCTTTGGAGGTAAACACACATCCCAACATCTGGATTTTCTGAAGCCTTTAGGGCCATTCTACCTAGAGCTAGTTATGGCATATTTTTGACTGCTTGTTCCTTAACTTTAATCATTTATCCTAAAAGGCAGGTGCTATCTACCACTTTGATACCTTCATTGTCAAGTCTAAGATTGGTGGTTGTACCTGCTTTTATTAGTTTGGTCTTCTTTATATTTAATATTAGTTCCATTTTTCCACCGTGTTGCTTGACTTTTATTATTAGAGCTTGCAATAATCCATCAAAGCATTTGTTATGCCCCACATTCTGCCTTGAGCTTTAGCAGTCTCTGAAACACTCAGGTTTTAAACCATTGAATGAAGTTTTTACAGAAGCTAAACTCAGCAGTTCGGCATTACCAAAATCATAAAAGCATTACAGAAACAAATGTGGATAACATACAAGACATGCAAGGTCGAAATTGGAATATTGCAAATTCAGTGGTTTCAGATCTTTAGAAAAAATGAACTAGTTTTGTAACAATAGATGGAAGTTTAGTTGATATAAGTCCATATGGCTTTTTGTCATGGAGTTATCTGAAGGATGTGGACCTCTTCCATTTGCAACCCCCATTTAGTTGGCTAGTCTATATCAGAGGTCTTCAAACTTGGCAACATTAAGACTTGTGGACTTCAACTCCCAGAATTCTCCAGCCAGCTAAGTCCACAAGTCTTAAAGTTGCCAAGTTTGGGGACCCCTGGTCTATATGTTAACATTGAAACTGACTGTGTTGCCAAGTCTTTTGCATGATAATACAAGAAGAGGCCCATCTGGAAGCATCCTCATGGCCCCAAGAAAAAAAAGACCCCCAGAAATCCAGAACAGTTCTATTCAAATTACCCTGCTTAGGCAAAAGAAGCAAAGCTATAGGATGCAAATGGAGGTAGCTGTTGTACTACTAACCTGCTCAGAAGTTGCAAAAATTATTTCAGTCAATCCCAGTTAATTGCTCTTTCTTTTGCAGTCTTGAGTGATGCAAGATGACAAAACTCACAGTGAAAGCAACACTGGATGAATATATTTTTCAGGTACTATTCCCCACTCCGCAAACAAGGAGACAATGAAAATCCAGTTGAATTGCAACTTCACCCCTGAGCTTCCTATTTATTATAAGACTTAAGCCTGTTCACCTGTGTCATATGTCAAGTGTTCACAGGGGTGGAGAAATAAAGGAGGAGAGGGCAGAACTGCTGGAATTGTACCAAGGAAAGAGCTCTCCATAATTACAAAGAGGACATTGACAGAGGCTATCACAGCCGTAAACTAAGCTGACCTCTTTGTTGGGCAATGTACATTATGTAATCAGCTATGGCAACCTGCCTTAAAAAAAAGGTCAATCAACTTTTTGACTTCACTGTTTTAGAAGTGAGGATTTTTTTAAAAAAAATGATTTATGAACAATTACTTTAGAACAAAAGGTGGAAGATTTCCAGTAGTAAAACAAAGGGGAGACCCAATATAGAGACCCAAAGAGTAATTTGTAGCATTATTGTGATGCTTTAACAGTTATTTACCTTACAGAGGGGGCCGTAATACAAATGGATGAGGGACAAGGAAAAACTACCGTATTTTTCAGCGTATAAGACGCACCGGAGTATAAGACGCACCTTAGTTTTGGGGGAGGAAAATAGGGGGGGGGAATCTGCCTACCAGGTATTCATCTGGCTAGCATCCTTAGTCTGGTCAGCTTCAGCACATTATTTTATCCCTTGATTAGGGGTGGAAAAAACCATGCTGTGGCGCAAGTAGCAATGAAAAAAAGCCTGCAAAGACTTAGGGCTGGAAAAAGCCTCCTTCGGAGAGAGTAGCAACAAAAAAGCCTGCAGGCCGGGAAGAGCTGGGAAGATCGTTAGCACCTCGTTAGGACTGGGGGAAAAAAGCTTCGAAAAAGCTGCATTCAGAGTATAAGATGCACCCAAATTTTCAGCCTCTTTTAGGGGGGGAAAGGTGCGTCTTATACTCCGAAACATACGGTATGTGTTGCAAAGTAGAGGAAAGAAGAAAGGGAGGACAACAAATAAGATGAATGGACAGGGTCAAAAAACCTGGAGGACTGTCCTTGGAAGAGCTGTGAGGTATTACTGGAAAGAAGTCAAGAGAACAAACATTTGTTCATGATGTCACCAGGAGTCAATTCCTACTCCATGACCCCTAAATATCACTACTACCGTGTTTCCCTGAAAATAAGATGGGGTCTTATTTTCTTTTGGGTCCCAAAATAAGCAATAAGCTTATTTATGTTATTCCCCCCCACCCAAAAAAAATAATAAAGATGGAATATCAATAAACACTGTCACTAGTGTGTTTTTGTTATTTGTTTTTGATAATGAATTCCATACCATATTTTTGGATTGGTATGAATTCATTATCATAGAATGTGACAGCCATTAATTTAGGGTGGTTCAGACAGAGTAAGTAGAGAATAAATTTAAGCTATGAATATATGGACTCTTCAGGAGCAAATCTGCAGTGTAACAGGATATCAAGCCATCTAGCCTTTAGTTATTTAGTTATTCCTTCATTCATTCAATTTATGTGGCAAATCCATCTTGCAATAGCAACTCTGAACTGCTAACCTTAATCCTAACAATATAATGAATGATAATAGGTTGGTTGGGTTCAAAATTCACACTCCTCATGGTTTATTGATCAAACTACTATAGCCTGGATCATATATAAGTTTAAGCTGTTAACTGAAGTTTGCTAACTGTAATGGCAAAGTTCTTACCTCATTCATGGGGTGTGTTTCCATCAGTACGCTGACGACACCCAGCTGTACATCACCACCCCGTCTGACTTCAGGGAGGCAGTGGATGTAATGTGCCGATGCCTGGACGACGTTAAGGTCTGGATGGGGAGGAACAGGCTCAGACTAAACCCCGATAAGACTGAGTGGCTGTGGATATTGCCTCCTAAGGTTCATGAAAACTATCCCTCCTTGGTCTTTGAGGGTGCGAAACTGACCCCCTCAGACCAGGTCCGCAACTTGGGGGTCCTCCTAGATCCACAGCTAAAATTGGACCACCATCTTTCTGCTGTGGCTAGGGGGGCCTTTGCACAGGTTCGCCTGGTGCACCAGTTGCGGCCATATTTGGAGAAGGAGGCGCTACTCACGGTCGCTCATGCCCTTGTCACCTCGCGCTTGGACTACTGCAACGCGCTCTACATGGGGCTACCCTTGAAGAGTACCCGGAGACTTCAGCTGGTGCAAAATGCGGCTGCGCGTGCTGTGGTGGGTGTGCCAAGGTACACCCACGTGACACCGATACTCCGCCAGCTGCATTGGTTGCCCATCGGTCTCCGGGTCCAATTCAAGGTGTTGATCACCATCTTTAAAGCCCTTCATGGCTTAGGACCAGGATATCTTCGGGACCGCATTCTGCCTCATACTTCCCTTCGACCGGTTAGGGCCCACAGAGTTGGCCTCCTCCAGGTCCCGTCGGCCAAGCAATGTCGGCTGGCGGGTCCTAGCGGGAGAGCCTTCTCTGTGGCTGGCCCTGCGCTCTGGAACCAACTACCCCCAGAGACCCGGATTATCCCCACTCTGCTGGCTTTCCGTAAAGCCATTAAGACATGGCTTTTCCTGCAGGTGGGGGGGACAGCTTAATTCCACCTGAGCCCACCCCCCAAGTATGTATGTGTCGAATGGATGTTGCTGTTTTAAATAATTGTTTTAAATTTTCGTATCTGTTTTTAAATCTTATGTAATTTTTTGTTTATTCTTGTATTTTTCCCTGCTGTAAGCCGCCCCGAGTCCCTCGGGAGTTGGGCGGCATATAAGAATAACAAAATAAATAAATAAATAAATAAATTCTGAGACAGAATCAGATAAGTTATATTGAACCTTAGACTTGGCCCACCTCCATACACTTTACCTTTCAAAACCAAAAGCAGAAGAGATTATTCCACATATTTATTACTTATGGGGTGGTTGGGCTGACAATTGTGGGAGTTTTTAAATCTCGACTACCAATATGTATTTATTGTAATATTGTTCCAATATTGTGTTTTTCACTGTTGTTAGCTTCCCAAAGTCACATTCAGAAGCAACTCATTAACCTCTGGGAGAAACAGGAAGGATGATTTCAAATTAATTCTAATCCCTTTAAAGAGCTCACATGTGTGTAGACATGATAATAAGATAGGTTGCTCCTAAGATACCATACTTCAGTACTCATTCATTGCCTTGCCATATTAATGGATGACCAGAGCTCAAGTTATTTGCCCCTTGTGTCAACCCAGGTTTTGAGCTTGCATTATAATTATACATTGTATCAATTAATTAGACACCCACATTGGTTTGGTTACTTCAATAGTAATAGCAGTGACATATATAAATTTATTTGTCCATCCTTCCTTGCTCCCTGTAACTGGAAAACATAAACACTCAAAATATTGCTAGCAAAAAAAGATCTAAAGTCAGAAGAGTTGCCATAGATACGCTGTTTCCCCCAAAATAAGACATCCCCTAATAATAAGCCCAATCGGGCTTTTGAGTGCATGGCAATAAAGCCAAGGACTTATTTCAGGGTTTAAAAAAATATGACAGGGTCTTATTTTCGGGAAAACACGGTACTAGCTTACGTATCCAATGATAAGTCAACAATTCCTTCTTCAAAATGACCCTTCCAAAAATAGAGAGATTCGGTATTTGGAGTTTACGAGGAGAGAAGTTTGGATTGTAGTTAAACCAGTTTCACTGCTCCATAAATGTAACTTCTTTCTCTACTATTACAATTGTGTTCAATTGGTCCCAATGGAGTTGGGTAGTTTGTGGCTATGCTATGGAACTTCAACCATTGCCTTTTCTTTCTTTTCTTTCTTGTTTTATTTATTTTATTTGAACAACATATAAAAATTCCATTTCAATCAAACAGTGTGTTGTCTGGGTACAATTGTTTTTAGGCAATCGTAATCAAAATGTTTACAATAGCATTCATCGCAATAACATTAATACTATAATAACAATAATATTTAGTTTATCTATTTTATAAAATTTCCATTTTAACATTTATCCTTTTTATGTCCCTGCATTTCTGATTTCTGTTTTTATTGTTTAACCATTGGTAAAATAAGTCCCATGTCAAAAAGTATTCAGTTTCTTCTTTGTTCTTAATAGTAAGCGTTAGTCTATCCATTTCTGCACATTCTAATATTTTCTTAATTACGCTTTCATCTGTCGGGATCTCGTCACACTTCCATTGTTGAGCATATACAATTCCAGCTGCAGTTAATACATGTAAAATCAAGTATATAGTCCCTTTGTCATATTTTTCCGGCAAAATGCCTAGTAAAAATATTTCTGGTTTCATGTCTATATGCTGTTTTATCATTTTTTCCAACCAAATATGTATTTCCATCCAGTATTTTTTGGCTTTTGGACATGTCCATCACATATGGTAATATGAACCAGGTATTTGATTGCATTTCCAACATTTAGCAGAGCTATCCTTATACATTTTTGCCAGTCTTGTTGGTGCAAAATGCCATCTATAGAACATTTTATACAAAGTTTCTTTATATGCAGTTGACATAGTCAATTTAACATTTCTATCCCACAATTTCTGCCATTTGTCTAGTTCTATTGCATATCCAAAATGTTTAGCCCAAACAATCATTGTCTCCTTTACCTGCTCACTTTCAAGTTTAATACCTAATAAGTAACAATATATTTTCTTCATCAGTTTTTCATCTGTTCCAGTTAATATCTGGTCCAATTCTGTTAACTCTTTATTGAAACCATACATTTTAGCATCTTTCTCATATCGAGATTGTATCTGCATTTGTGGCCACCATGCGATGTCCATCCCTTGGTTTTTAATTCCCCTTTTTCTTTCAAAATATCTTTATATCTTACAATTTTTTCCATATTAATAACATTAGGATGTATCAATGCTTCATTGTGGAAAGCCAAACTGGTATTTTCAAGTAGTGTTGTTCTTTAATTTTAAGCCATAATGATAACAGTGCATTTCTAACATAATGAACCATTGCCTTTTCTGTAGACCAGAGCTTCATTTTAGGTTATTATGGTTGATCTCAAAAAGTTGCAGCAGCCAACCAAGTGCATGAGGAAGCCCACCAGTCTCGTGGCATATGTTTAGTTTAGTTTAGTTTACTTTGTTGTCATCGCATCTTGTACAATGAAATTAAAGGCCATCTTCAGTGTATATGATAACTATAAAAATAAAACACAAACACACATCCTTCACATTCTATACAATTGAATTGAAAACCCCTGATATTGCATTAATATTGCACTATACAGTAGAATTCAATATGGTTACTGCCCTGGGATAAAAGCTGTTTTTCAGCCTAATTGTCCTTGTTTTTATTATCCTGTACCGCCTGCCAGATGGTAATAGTTCAAAAAAAGGGTGCCCATGATGAGATGGATTTTTAAGAATGTTTTGAACTTTCTTAAGACAGCGGGAGCTATAAAGCTCTTCCAAAGTGGGGAGAGGGCAACCAATGATCCTCTGAGCAATGATGTTAGCCCTCTGGAGCGCTGTCCTATCTGCCACTGTGCAATTGGCAAACAATACACAGGTGCAGTAAGTTAAAATGCTCTCTATGGTGCAGCGGTAGAAGGTCACCAGCAGTTTTTCATTCAGTTGTTGCTTCCTGAGAAGTCTCAGGTAGTATAATCTCTGCTGGTCCCTTTTGACCAGTGCTGCTTCAGAGATAGTTGACACTGTCCCAAAGTTAATAGCCCTTGATCCCCATGACCTTCATAAGTTGGTCCAGCTCTTTTTTGAAGCCAGCCAAGATGGTAACTATCACAACATCAAATGGTAATGAATTCGATAGAGAGATTGTGTATTTTGTGTATTTTCGTCTGTTCTGATTTTTCCAGGATTCAATTTCTTTGGGACCTCTGGTTCTAGTATTTGGTGAAGGGGTAACACTTTATCCATGGAAGAAACTAATTCCGCTTATACTGATAGGCAGCAGATTAGCCTAGTGGAATATCATCCAATGATAATAAATAAAGGAATGTTATAAAATATAGAGGATTATTTCATTGGATGAGTGAAACAACGCAAAGTTACGATAATAAAGTCATTTGAGGTTGTTGTTTTAAATAACACCTTTTGATTTTTCTTTCCAAGAAAAAATGATTGGAGGGGAGTAAATAACCCACAATCTTAGCCATTTTTATTAGAACTGCTACCAAAACACCTAGTTTGAATACGATTGGAACTTAAAACAAGATGACTAAGAGGGGGAGGGCCTGGGAGAAGGGAAAATTACTGGGTTTACATAGGAATATACAGATCTGGCATTGCTTATGCTGTAACCACTTGGCTTAAAGCATACCTTTCGCTACAAATGGAGTCGAGGGTCTTTCTTTCCTAAATGCCCAAGCCAGGACAAGCCTGACACCTACAGGGTTTCTTGAGGGAAAGGCTCTTCAGGAACAATAAGAATTCAGTGGGGAACCAAATGTCTTCTTGATCTAACTCAAGCTGCCCCTAAAGTTTTATCCTATGGACTCTAAAATATGTTGTCCAATTCTGATTTTTGATAGAATTGAAGGTGAAAATTCTTAAACATATGACTGGCAAATGACTACTGTATATATAGATTAATGATGATTCATATTATTGATGTCTTGGCTCCACTCACTACCTTATTATGTATGGCCCTAAGCACTCATTAAAAATGAGCATGACACTCAGTTTGGATGCACATGTGCAATCTTTGGCCCTTCCCAAGTTTTTGCTAGCTCTGACTTTCACCTTTTCTTTCACAATGACAGGAAAAGGACTATTTAATTCCATCTTCCCAAGTGTCATTATGTTCATGTTATATTTCACCATAATTGTTTGAACAAAGCATGAATAGTTGAGCCCATATGAGATCATAAACCAAGATATACAAATAACAATAGCATTTAGACTTATATACCACTTCACAGTGCTTTACAGCCCTTTCTAAATAGTTTACAGAATCAGCATATTGCCCCTAACAATCTGGGTCCTCATTTTACCGACTTTGGAAAGACGGAAGGCTGAGTCAACCTTGAGCTGGTGAGGATCGAACTCCTGGCAGTGGGCAGAGTTAGCCTGCAATACTGCATTCTAAGCCTATACAAGTCATGTATTCATACAACATTGAAGCTTCTATAGACCAACTGTATTGTGAGAGTGCATCGTATGAAACCTGTTAAAGTAGGATACCATCACAGGTGTCCACAGCTAGCCATAGTGGTGGTAAAATAATAAAATGTGCAGTATGACACCATGATGCAATTTTCATCTTTCTTACTTGTGTCACCATCTTACATAGAAGTATATAAGGGGCAGAATTTGTATCACAATGCACTTTCACATACCTCTTTAAGGATATTCATGGGTAGTATTAGTCCCACAATAGGCCTGATCACACAAAAACATTTCTTTAAACAACACGCTAAGTCATGAACCCTAGTTCACCCACCATTTATTTATTCATTCATTTTGTATCCCACCTTCATTATTTTCAAGGCAATGATTACATTCCACACACGTCTCTCCTATTTTACCCAGAACAACTACTTTGTGAGGTGGGTTGGGCCGAGAGAGAACGACTGGCTCAAAATCACCCAGCTGGCTTTCATGGCTGACTCACAGTCTCCTGCTTTTTAGCTTGGTGCTTTAACCACTAGACCAAACTGGCTTCAATAATAGCTAGATAATAATAGCTGGAGTTACACAATAAATGAAATCAAAACAAACCATACTTTGATTTCCCATATTGTGCAAACCAAGTCTTATTCTCGGTAATTCTGAATGTTGCTGAAATTCCATGCATAGCAATAGCACTTAGACTTATTTTCTGAGTTTACAGCAGGGGTGTCAAACTGGATTTCTTAGAGGGCCGGATCAGCATTGTAGTTTGCGGGCTGGCAGGGGGGGGGATCGGGGAGTGAGGGGGAGACAGAACGGATGTGTTCTGCAGCACCCTGCTGGCCAAAATGGGCCATGGGGGGGCTGCACGCGGCCAGTTTTGGCTGGCAGAGGCACCACGAGTCGGTCCTTTAATATTTCCAGACTGCAGGCTGGATTTAAGAACCCCGGGGGCCTGGTTTACAGAGTCAGCATATTGCTCCCAACAACTTGGGTCTTCATTTTACCGACCTCGGAAGGATGGAAGGCTGTGTCAACCTTGAGCCTGGTGAGATTCAAATCCCTGGCAGTCAGCAGAATTAGTCTGCAATACTGCATTCTAACCACTGAACCACTATGGCTCCTGTAGAGATAGTATCAATCCATACCCGCTTAACAACAAATGAAAGATACACACTTACATAATTAACAGGGTTTTTTTCTCACTTATCTATTCACATATGGGAGGAGAGGATCGAAAAGACTGTCTTGTGCTGCTCATGCATGTTTTGAGTCACAGAAGAAAATTTCAGATGTCTGAAATCTCAGATACAGATTTTTTAAAATTAACTTGCTGATGGGAGAAGCCTGCGTAATCAGTCACTGCATCCTACATTTCTAATGTGATCTTGAAACACGTGAATTGGCAGTCTGAGAAGGGGGGGGGATAGATGTATTGTTTATTTTAATCAATTTGCATAGCCCCACTCACCAAGGAGACTCTAGGACAGTGATGGCGAACCTTTTAGACATCGAGTGCCCAAACTGTGCGCATGCCCAAACTGAAAGATGCATGCACGGACATGCACGGACATGCACATGCACAAATATGTGCACGCACATGCACGGACATGCACACATGTGCAGCAGAGACCCGAAGACCAGCTGGCCGGCGGGAGGCAGGGCATCCCAACTCCGGCAGCACAGCAAGAGGTAAGATCTTTTTCTTTCGTGAGCTTCTGTTTCATCGTTTGCAGGGAAACAGAAGTTCACGAAAGAAAAGCCACAAAGATCTGACCTGGGGCGATGGCGCGTGTGCCAGCAGAGAGAGCTCTGCGTGCCAGCTCTGGCACGTGTGCCATAGGTTTGCCATCATGGCTCTAGGATGAAAATTTATAAAGAAAAACTGGCAGCATGAAAAAGGAACCAGCCTTTAAAACATAATATAGCTGAGGCTAAGTCACAACAATTCAGTTTCCAGATGTTACAGACAGATTGTTTCAGCACCCTGTCCCAGCAATGTTCCCTCTGACATTAGAAACCGCCGCGCGGCAATTGGAAACTGCTGCGCGGCGTTTTCTTATCACATGCGCAGCCGCGCAGCTTAGAGGGAACATTGTGTCCCAGTGCTCAGGGGGAAAATCCAGGTTTGTGGAAGGCCAACAGTTTCAGGCTCTCTGAAACTTAGGGATTATGCTGTTGCACCAGGGGTCCCCAAACTTGGCAACTTTAAGACTTGTGGACTTCAACTCCCAGCATAGCTGGCTGGAGAATTCTGGAAGTTAAAGTCCACAAGTCTTAAAATTTGCCAAGTTTGAAGACCTCTGGGTTGCACAAAGCAGGCACCACAACAGAAGGTAAAATATGTCTCCTGGTCTTACCAGACGACGCTGTTTTATAGAAGAGATCAGAGCATGACTACCCTGTGCCATGAAAGAGTGATACTCAACCTTAGCATGGATGGGGAAGTCTGAGAGTTGATGTCCATAGATCTTAAGTTGCCAATGTTGAGAAACACTTGTTGTAAGTGAAGATCAAATCCTTCAATTGCACTTGAAAGCCTCCTGGGAACTAATGCAGCTTTCCCAGGACTTGGAAAGATTTTATTTATTTATTGTTCATACATCTATGCAGCCCAACTCCCGAAGGTAAAGAGTTGGTAAAAACACAACTCTTTGGTCAAACGTTTAACTCATGATCATTTCAAAGACTTTACATTTAATTTTTATTTTAATTATATTAAGTTTGCTATGGTTTATAGATGGTTTTATAATTGTTGTAAGCTACCTTTGGTTTGAAAGCTGTCGCTGTTTTTAAAATCCGAACGATCCTCCAAAATCAGATTATCATGTTTGACTTTTCTTTATTTAAAAAAAACACTTTTGAAAGGGAGTTGCTTTACCCCATACATGCCTGCTTATATGTTTCTCTCTGTGGCCATTTCTACAGACAGTCCTCGACTTATGACCACAATTGAGCCCAGAATTTCTATTGCGAGAGAATTAAGTGAATTTTGCCCCATGGCATGACCTTTCTTACCACAGTTGTTAGGTGAATCTCTGCAGTTGTTAAGTTAGTAACACGGTTGTTAAGTGAATCTGGCTTCCTCATTGAATTTGCTTGTCAGATGGTCGCAAAGGGTGATCGCATGACCCCGGGACACTGCAACCGTCATTCATATGAATCAGTTGCCAAGCCTCTGAATTTTGATCATGTGACCATGGGAATGCTCCAGTGGTCCTATGAAAAATGATCATAAGTCACTTTTTTCAGCGCCATTGTAACTTCAGCAGTAATTAAATGAATTGTTGTACATCAAGGACTACCTGTATGTTATAAGAAAAGTCACAAATGACCTCTCTCTCCCCTTCCCCTCCCTTTCTGGACATAAATTGTTTCAACTCCTATCCTCAAAACGACGCTATAGAGCACTGCACACCAAGACAACTAGACACAAGAACAGTTTTTCCCCGAACGCCATCACTCTGCTAAACAAATAATTCCCTCAACACTGTCAAACTATTCACTAAGGCTGCATTACTATTACTATTAGTCTTCTCATTGTTGCTATCACCCATCTCCTCCCACTTATGACTGTATGACTGTAACTTGTTGCTTGTATCCTTACGATTTATATTAATTTTGATTGTTTCCTGATTGCTTATTTGTACCCTATGACAATCATTAAGTGACGGATAGGAAATTATTCCCATCAAGAGGTGATATAGGATCTTGCTTCCTTGAAGTCATTCTTACTTAGAAAATAAAACCGAGATTCAATTCTAATTAACAAAATATTTATTTTAGTACAAAAGTAACAAAAGAATATAAACGTTATTAAGCTACATTGTCTCAGCTAAGAAATCACGTCCGCCTCGGGCGAGGCTCACAGGAGAAGAAGGAAGGAGGAGACTCCTGGAATGCACACATGCGCAGTAATACATGCCACATGTCTGCTGATTAGAAAATACAGTAAACCTAGAAATATGGCAGAGGTGCTCAACTGGCAATATTCACATCGTGACATTAAGTGTTGTACCTCAAGATTCTTGACAAATGTATCTTTTCTTTTATGTCCACTGAGAGCATATGCATCAAAGACAAATTCCTTGTCTGTCCAATCACACTTGGCCAATAAAGAATTCTATTCTATTCTATTCTATTCTATTCTATTCTATTCTATTCTATTCTATTCTATTCTATTCTATTCTATTCTAACACACTTTCTGCTTCTCAAGCCATTCAGTGATACATCCAGCAAAATAAGACATTTATTACTAAACCATAGCCAGATAATGAGCTAACTCTGGCAGTCTGCCATCACCAAATTGATATCTTCTGAACAAGGAAACCTGAAGTAAGGCAAGGACAGGAGGAGGCTGGCTATAAAGTTATTTTTAGCTGAAAATGTCAGACAACAGCACTGACAGAAGAAGGAGGTACTTATTCTCAGCCACAATTCACAGACCCTAATTCATTGACACTCTACCCGTCACTGCTCCTTTATTGTCTTACCACTCTGAGTAGGAGAGAGTGTTTGTGACAGGAAGTGATTCCTGGCCGTTCTCCATGAATGGTGCATAGGTTGGCAGGCTGCTGTACTTTGGCTGCCGACAGCCCAACTTCTCCACTATATGGACAGACATAACACAGAGCCTTGATGAATGCTTGGAGAAGACCAAAGGGGGCAAAAGATGAAACAGGCATTGCAATATTGTGGCGCTGTCTGCATCAACAATGACCTTGCATCTGACATCTGGATGCAAATACAAAAGGCCATAGGTTGCATCATGACATCTCACGTTCTATCATCTTTTTATCTTTGTGATTTGTTTTAGACACTTACTAGCACCCAGCCCTACTAAATGGCCCTTTGCTGTTATTTTGCCATTGGATGAAGGCCTGCCAGAATGCCAGATATCTTTAAATGCCAAATGGCTTTTCAAAAACTCAGGCCTATAAAGAGAAATTGTTGGATGTGTCCAGGAACAAAAAAAACCCCAAAAGCATATATACAACTATACCAGGGGCGGGTTCCTAATTTTTTTACTACCACTCTGTGGGCGTGGCTTATTTTGTGGGTGTGGCTTGCCAGCCATGTGACCGGGTGGGCATGGCTTGCCTGCCATGTGACCGCCTGTTCCCCCTCCCCTCAGCAGCTCGAGAAGCCTCGAACGTGCGAAAATGCCTAGGATCATCACCGCGCGTTCGTGGCTTCTCGGACTGCTGAAGGGAGGGGAATGGAGATAGCTCCTGCCGCCTGTTCTTTCAGCGTCTCACACGCTCCCTCAGCCATCCTCCCCTGCTTGGACTCACTGTGGGGTAGGAAGGCAGCACATGCGCAGTGCCGGAAGCTCGGCTTCTGGGCATGCGCAGAAGAATTTTTTTAAAAAAAAATTTTAAAAAAAATTTTTTTTATGGCGGCGCCCAGGCACCGGCAACCGACCGCACCGGTTCTGTGACGTCACCAGCGGGCCACTACCGGTGCTATAGAGTGGACCGCACCTGTAGGAACCCACCACTGAACTATACATAAAACTCCCCAGGAGTGAACTTCCTAATTACGTCAACCTAGATTTAGGAGAGTGAATTCTATCGTCCTCATATTAGGTAACATAAATATTTAAAATGTTTTGGTTTTTTTAAATGATGGAACAAGGGAAAGAAAGAAAAAGGACCAATTTCCTGCTCTGACCAATATGGCTTGCACTTAAAGCACTTAAACACAATTGGTGAACTGAATTATGGTTAGCATTAAATTTTGGGGTTCGTCCAACACATAAACCATTAATTAACCACACAGACTGTTTGTGGGATTCAGGTGGATTGACAATTCTATCCGACATTCCCATCTGGGTTTGTTTGATCTAGCGGAGTTTCTGAGGCATCTGTGGGAGGAATGAGCAAGCAAGAGGTAGGTGATGAAAAATATACATTCTTAGAAACCGCCTATCATACTGTATGTATTTGTGTCAGAGGTTGGATATAACAATGGAGGGGTAGAGTTTGCATCAGGGCGACATTATCCAAATATTTTGAAATAACCCCACTTTTCTATGAATGCCTATGCTTTTAAAATGCCAAAATTTGCTACCATTACCACAACTATCTGTAATGAATGTTGTACTTTAACTCAAGTGCTGTGTAATAAAAGTATTTCTTTCAGCCAGTCCTATGTCTACCTGCATATCAATTTTTGAATTTATTTTATATCCTATCTTTATTATTTTTAAATAACACAACAAATATAACTAATATAGATCATCTTCAGCTTATGACCATTTGTTTAACAACAATTAAAAATTACAATGGCTTCAGAAAAAGTGACTTACAATTTGTACAGGTAGTCCTCAACTTATAACCACAATTGAGCTCAAAATTTCTGTTGTTAAGTGAAACATTTGTTAAGTGCATTTTGCCCCATTTTATTACCTTTCCTGCCACAGTTGTTGAGTGAATCACTGCAGTTGATAAGTCAGTAACCTGGTTATTAAGTGAATCTGGCTTCCCCATTGACTTTGCTTGTGAGCACATTTCCAGCCTTCCCGAACTTCTGGTAGGCCCATTTTTCACCCTCCCCGAGCCTCCGCGCGCACCCTGTACTTACCTGCACCCAAAACGGGCTGCATGGGGACTCCTGGGAGAGGCGGGGTTGGCCAGCCAGGAGTGGGGTTTGGGGGTTCTCCGAACTGCACAGAATCTTAGCTAGAGGTTTTTCCGAACCTCTGCGAACCCTCAGCAGCCCACGCCTGGTGAGGGGTCCTTGGGGCTCTCTGAGCTTGATTGCTTTCTTGCAGACATTTCATTAACCAGACTAGGTAATATCATCAGCACTGATCATGTTACCTAGTTTAGATAATGAAACGTTTGCAAGAAAACCATCAAGCTCAGAAAACACCAAGGACCCCCTCGTTTCAATCTTGAGCTACAAATATTCTCCTATCAG
Source organism: Diadophis punctatus similis (assembly GCA_023053685.1). Taxonomy (NCBI): domain Eukaryota; kingdom Metazoa; phylum Chordata; class Lepidosauria; order Squamata; family Dipsadidae; genus Diadophis; species Diadophis punctatus. Next base: position 20,286,727 of record JALIGW010000001.1, read on the forward strand.
TAAAAACAGGAAGGTTCAGATTTTTAATGAAAGATAAGATTAACAGAAATAGTGTCTCGTTCTGGGTATCACATTTTGAGGATACTGAAAACTGAGGGATGTCCAGGAGGACAAAAAGATGAAGAATTCTTGTAAGGAATGAGAATCCTTGTGTTTTAGCCCAGCTGGCAGGATTACAACAAATGATAACTGTTGGGAAGCAGATTTCAAGTAAAAATGAGGATAAATGTCTTAATTAAAGCTTGGAACTATTTGGAAGTAGAACTAATTGCCATCTGCACAGTGGACAGACCTAGGAAGGAGTCATTTTAGCTGGCCAAGGTATGTTTAAGAATTTCTCATCTTTCCACTGAACCCCAAGGAAAAACATGAATAAGGTTTTTAAATTCCTTTCAGCAATTGCAGAGTGGGCTCTTAGCAATTGTCATTGCTAAACGTTTGAAAAATTGCTGGAGAATTCCTGCTTCCTAGGCCTGGACCAGAACCAGGACAGGTTTTTTCCCCCATTCATAATTCTCTTTAGCACCTTAAATGTTTTTATAAGAAAACTGGCATTTGCAAGTTGCTCTATGAAAAAAAGAAACTTTTATTGGGGCCCCCTCCCTGAACATTAGTTGCCTTACAGTACCACTGATCCATCTATTATGATGTTAACAGTCAACTCCATAGGCTCAGAAGAAGAAAAATATTTCCCACTCTGGCTGTTCATTGTCTTCTTAATTAGAAGTCTTGATTGCTAAGAATCTTCTGTTCATAAGAGATGTTCTTTGTCGGTTTGCTATGGTCCCTCCGTGGTTCAGGTGGCCAACCTAGTTGAGGTTGAGCGACATCTTCAGTTTTAGTTCCATTATTTTCCTTTTTTTCATCTACCAAACATTTGTTCTTATTCCAAAGACATACACCGGAAGCACCTATGATAAAATAGTATGTGTAATTCATGGTAACATTTCCCAATGGCAGGACATTATCCTTCACTGCAATAACCATTCTAGGCAGCAGAAACCTCTCCAACCAGTCAGACAGCAGATCAATTTCAAGAGGCTCACATACCAGCCTGGGTAGAATTCCGGGGATGAATTCTGATTTTTTTCTTTTTTTAAAGGCTTATCATTTTAAGTGCTCACTAAAGACAGCCAATGCCATTCATCTGCAAAGAAGCCTGGGGTGATTTTTACTAGAATAACCAGAAGTCAAGAAGGCATTTTATAGCTGGCCTGTACCCTAAAAGTTTAAAATGTGTCCTCAGTTCCTACTCAATTGTAAGGTCACTTAGAATTTAATTTAATTTAATTTAATAGACGTTCTTATAGGCCGCCCAATCCCGTGGGACTCAGGGCGGCGTACAACAGAATAAGAAGCGTACAATAAAAACAATTATCATAATTTAAAATTAAAAGGCATAGTTAAAACAATTATAAAAACAACATTCAAGGGGGGAATCTGATCTTCCTATTCACCCCGCCTGCCGGAAGAGCCAAGTTTTTATGGCTTTACGGAAGGCCAGCAGGGTGGGGATAGTCCGGATCTCTGGTGGGAGTTGGTTCCAGAGGGACGGGGCTCCCACAGAGAAGGCCCTCCCCCGTGGCCCCGCCAACCGACATTGTTTGGCCGATGGGACCCGGAGGAGGCCCTCTCTATGGGACCTAACCGGTCGTAGGGAGGTATGTGGTAGGATGCGGTCCCGAAGGTAACCTGGCCCTGAGCCATGTAGGGCTTTAAAGGTAACGACCAACACCTTAAATTGCGACCGGAGACTAATTGGCAGCCAATGCAGCTGGCGAAGAATAGGTGTTACGTGGGTGTATCTCGGTACACCCACTACAGCTCGCGCAGCTGCATTCTGTACCAGTTGGAGTCTCCGGATGCTCTTTGAGGGTAGCCCCATGTAGAGCGCGTTACAGTAGTCTAGCCATGAGGTGACAAGGGCATGAATGACTGTGAGCAAAGCCTCCCTCTCCAAGTAAGGTCGCAATTGGTGCACAAGACGAATCTGTGCAAAGGTCCCCCTAGCCACAGCTGAAAGATGTTGCTCCAATTTTAGCTGTGGATCTAGGAGGACACCCAAATTGCGGACCTGTTCCGAGGGAGTCAATTTTTCTCCCCCGAGAACCAGGGAGGGACAGTCGACATAATCCTTGGGAGGCAAAATCCAGAGCCACTCAGTCTTGTCTGGGTTGAGCCTGAGTCTGTTCACTCCCATCCAGACCCTCACATCGTCCAGGCAGCGGCACATTACATCAACTGCTTCACTGAACTGACACGGGGTGGAGATGTACAACTGGGTATCGTCAGCATACTGCTGATACCTCACCCCGTGTCGTCGGATGATCTCACCCAGCGGTTTCATGTAAATGTTAAACAGGATGGGCGAGAGGACCGAACCCTGTGGCACCCCGCAAACCAGGGGCCTAGGGGCCGACCTCTGCCCTCCTGTCAACACCGACTGCGTCCTGTCAGAGAGGTAGGAGGAGAACCACCGTAAAACAGTGCCTCCCACTCCCACCTCCCCAAGACGACGCAGAAGGATACCATGGTCGATGGTATCGAAAGCCGCTGAGAGGTCAAGTAACACCAGGATGGAGGAATGACCCCCATCCCGTGCTCGCCAGAGATCATCCATCAGTGCGACCAAAGCAGTCTCCGTACTGTAGCCGCGCCTGAAACCCGATTGAAAGGGATCCAGATAATCAGTATCCTCCAATAGCCGCAGGAGTTGGAGCGACACCACTTTCTCTACAACTTTACCCAAGAAGGGTAAGTTGGAGACTGGACGGAAGTTCTTTAAATCCGCTGGGTCCAGGGAAGGCTTCTTGAGGAGGGGCCTCACCACCGCAGCTTTTAAGGGCTGCGGGACGGACCCCTCTCTCAAAGATGCGATCACAACAGCCTGGAGCCAGCCGCGTGTCACCTCCCTGCTGGCCGAAACCAGCCAGGAGGGACACGGGTCCAATAAACAAGTGGAGGCGCTCATCGCTCCTATGGCCTTGTCCACATCCTCAGGAGTGATAGGCTCAAACTCCTCCCAAATAACAGGACTAAGACTCGCCCCTGTCATCTCGGCCTGCCCTGTCCAAATGGAGTCCAGGTCTGTCCGAATCTGAGTGATTTTATCCGCCAGGAACTGGGAAAATTCCTCAGCTCTACCCTGCAAGGGTTCTTCGCCCCCCCCCCTTTGCGAGGAGGGAGCGCGTCACCCTAAACAGGGCGGCTGGGCGGGAGTCGGCGGACGCAATAAGGGCGGAAAAATGCGCACATTTTGCCGCCCGTATCGCCACTAAGTAAGACTTAATGCAAGTTCTTAAAAGTGTCCGGTCAGACTCAGCTTTACTGGCTCTCCATCGTCGCTCTAGGCGTCTCTTTAGGCGCTTCATCTCCCGGAGCTCCTCAGTAAACCAAGGAGCCCTCCGGGATCCGCTGCCACGGAGAGGCCGCAAAGGCGCAATCCGATCTAAAGCCCCTGTTGCCGCCTGATTCCAGGCAGTCACTAGAGCCTCAGATGAATCGTGTACCAGGGAGTCCGGTATTTCCCCAAGTTCCCTCTGAAATCCTTCGGATTCCATTAGGCGCCTGGGGCGGAACCACTTAATCGGTCCCGCCTCCTTGCGGTGGAGGAGTGGCGCCATGAAATCCAACCTCAGAAGGAAATGATCTGACCATGACAAGGGTACTGTGACTAAACCCCTCAGCCTCAGATCATCTCTCCACTGCCCCGAGAGAAACACAAGGTCAAGCGTGTGACCTCCCTCATGAGTCGGACCCTGAACTACTTGGGTCAGGTCCATGGTTGTCATGGAAGCCATGAACTCCTGGACTGCCTCTGAGGTTTCACCGGGCGATGGCAGGTTGAAGTCCCCCAGCACCATCAACCTGGGGAACTCAATCGCCAGCCCTGCTACCGCCTCGAGCAGAACAGGCAGGGCCTTTGCAACGCAGCTAGGAGGCAAGTACGTTAGCAGAAGGCCCACCTGAACCCCTAAGTCCAGCTTCAGAAGGAGCGTCTCACACCCAACAATCTCCGGGGCAGGGCTCCTTCGAGGATTTAGGTTCTGGCGAGCTATAATTGCCACTCCTCCACCCCTTCCCTGGGGTCGCGGCTGATGCTGAACTGAGAACCCGTCCGGGCACATCTCGGAGAGGGGAACCCCCCCCTCCTGGCCTAGCCAGGTCTCAGTAATACATGCCAGGTCCGCCCCCTCTTCCAGGATTAAATCCCGTACAAGGGGGGCCTTGTTAGTAATCGACCTGGCATTCAACAGCAGTAGCTTGAGCCCAGGGCCCTGACATCCCTGGTTACCAGGTACTCGGGCTGAGCTAGATGGAACCAAACCAGAGGGGCCAGAACAAGGAATCGCTTGAAGATAGAGAATTCTTGTTCCCCGAGAGCGGCCTACCCCCCTGCTCCCGCCATACCTACCTCTCCCTGTTATGACCTTAATACTCCCGTCCCCCCTCACACCAGAGATCCCCTCCTCTCCCCCACTGGTCCCCCTCTCTCCCAGCAGGCCATGCATCCCAGTCATACTGAGCCTGGGGGAGGACTGGAACCCCCCTCCGCTTCTGTTTACACACTCAGCAGAGGGGGGTAGAGACCCAATCCCCAGCTCACTCATTCAGCCACTAACAGCCACCCAGTCTCTAACAACCAATCATAACACATTCATAACCCAGACCATTAATAAAAATCACAATACTTCCGGGGGTTAAAATCAATAGAAACAATAGGAGGCAGATGCAGGCAACCTCCAAACCCGATATAGCTTAGTTCTTAATATTGCCTTAATCTCAGTCTTTTTGCTTTCTGTGTATCCAAGATCTATTGCCTCTGCTGCAGCAATAACAATGTCCAACAGCTGCCCCCGTGATGATAGTGGGGGGACTGAGTCCCGTTTAGCACTAAGGGGGATCGCTTGGAAGCCAGGCCCATTCCCTCGCCTAGAAGACTGTTGCCCCAGGATTGGTCGCCGCCAATCCTGCAGGTTATAACGGGAGAGTTGGAGATCTAAAATCCAAACGCCGTTTGTTGTTAGTCTGAGGTTCTGGCGGCCCGCCTGGAAACCAGGCTGATCCAGTCTCTGGGGAGTTCTTTCCAAAGGGCCTCTCGTCGCCAAGATGACACGCAGCGACATCGAGATGGCCGTCCAAGGAGCCAATCTTGTCAGACTCATCTGCAGAAAGTCCCAGCCCTAGCTCTTGTCTTTAAAAGAGCTGTTAAAAGAGCCGGAGTCCACCTTGCCACGTAGCTCTTCCAATTTCCACCAGGCACAGTTTAAACAGTCCGTCCTGAGCGTGCTATCCCAATATCCCGGCTCCTTTATTAACAGATATTCTCCAGAGAAGCTGATATCAATTTGTCCCTTCAGTAAAGATCGTAACTTGCTTTGTCCCTTCAGCAAAGATCGTAAATCTTTCAGCAAAGATCGTAACTTGCTTTGAGATAAAGCCACTAACTAAAGTCACCCAATAAACTTTCAGCGGGAGGATAAACCTGTTCCAAGCCAGCCTTTTAAGAACTGCATTTGGTGTGTTAAGCCTCTTGCAAGTTGAAAGTACCTAGAGCAAAAAAAAAAAAAAAGGCAAGAATATGGCTGAACCTCTCCATGTCATTTCCTCCAGTGCCATTCTAGCTGCCTTCTGGGGTAAAATCATGTTTTTGTTTCTTTAAATACAGATCTCTCTTCCAAACAGGAAAGGATTGGGGAAAGAGCAGTTGAAACACTACAGGTAGTCCTCAACTTACAACAGTTCATTTAGTGACCGTTCAAAGTTACAATGGCACTTTAAAAAGTGACTTATGACCATTTTTCACACTTATGACCATTGCAGCATCCCCATGGCCCCGTGATTTACATTTGAATGCTTGACCACTGGTTCATCTTCATCACTGTTGCAGTGTCCCTGGATCACGTGATCCCCTTTTGCGACCTGACAACCAAAGCCAATGGGGAAGCCGGATTCACTTAACAACCAGGTTTGGTTATGCCATAAAGAGAGTAAAGTTTCTATCAGACTCTGGAAAGAGAGAGATGGCAGATACTAAATTTCTAATGAGAGACAATTCCAAAAAACGGGGATTCTGTTTGAAATGCTCTGTTCCCTTTGTAAACAGCTAGGATCGTATCAGAAATGAGGATCCGTGGCTTTGCCAATATACAAATAACAGAAAAGCCTATCTCCATTGGATCCTTCAAGCTACGTTGGAAAGACTGTGTAGGACTTCCCTTCTTCCCTTCCCACTGTCAAGGTTCTGACTGATGAATCCAAGCAAGCAAGCAAGCACTGTTGAGACGATCCAATCTCTTAATGCAAAACTTTATTGAGTACATCATTTCAGCACAGAAAGAAAGCAAAACCAGCTCTGGCTAATTCCTGGGCGATTCAACGTAGTTAAAGCAGGGGTGTCAAACTGGCAGCCTGTGGGCCAGATGCATCATGCGGAGGCCACGCCCACCCGTGTTCCGCAAAGGGGGAAGAAACGTCGCAATACATCACATGACGGCAACGTGATGCCGCAGGTTTGACACCCTTGAGTTAAAGTATAGAATCCTCCCTCCCCCCATTAGTGCCAGTCACATTGTCCAATTACGTGTCTGAGTGTTGTTATGAGAAAATATCCATGACTGTGGCAAACACCTGCTGAAATGGCCTTGGTTCACACGGAACAGTTTCTTGTCATTGTCTGGGACAAACATTCCAATCTCTCCGTCCTCTCCACCCTGGTTCATTGGCAAGCTGAGAAGCAATAAAAGTGAAAGCAGCCTGAATATACTTTGAAGCTTGACACACATTTTCTATGATCATTAGAATCTGCCCAGAATTTGGAGTACCAAACAAAAAACAGTTTTTTGGGGGGGGTGGCTTTAAGATACTCATTTCACCCAGGGATGGTTTTCACTTACCTTCCCTACTGGTTTGTAAATGTGAGCGCATGCGCCACCTCCGGACATGTGCCTGGCAATCCATGCATGCTCTTTACTCACGTGTGTGCCTTCTGCGCATGCGCCCGGCCTCAAAAAGGTGCCCAAATAGGATGGCATAAAACCGGAGATTTCCGCTACCGGTTCAAGTGAACCGGTCCAAACCAGCAGAATACCACCTCTGATTTCACCCCTTAAAACTCCCCCCACCCCGCAATCCATCAACAATATGAGGCTTACTTTAAAAGTTCCATCCACAACGTGCTGAGTAAAAACCTTGTGAGGGCCTTGAATTGTAAACCTCTGATAAGGAATAGATTGATGCAGCAAAAAGAACTTAACAGCTCTTCCTCCCCCAGTTTTCATTGACGGCTGATGGTGGTAAGGAAGTTTTTTAGTTCTTCTTTGGCAAAGTGTTCATGGAGTGGAGACTATTCTCAAGCGAGGAGTGTAATAAGTAGCCAAGCTAGGAACGTTCGGAGACTGCAGCTAGTGCAGAATGCGGCAGCGCGTGTGGTGATGGGTGTCCCTAGATACACCCATGTGACACCCATCCTTCGCGAACTGCACTGGCTGCCTATAGGTCTCTGAGCGCAATTCAAGGTGTTGGTGATTACCTTTAAAGCCCTACATGGCTTAGGACCAGTTTAGCTCCGAGACCGCCTTCTCCAACATACCTCCCTAAGACCGATTAGAGCAGGGGTCTCAAACTCGCGGCCCGCGGGCCAACTGCGGCCCGCGGGACAATATTTTGCGGCCCCCCGCCTGGAAAAGCACTTAACCACCTTCCCTCCGGTACTTGAAGAAGATGAAGTCGCCGCTCTGAACGCACTTGGTGCAGGTCAGCCTCCGGCGGTGTTACACAGCGGGCAGCGCTCCACCGCCAAGTACAGTACCTCGGCGTCTCACCAGGGGGAGTAAGTGGCGGTGGAGCGCTGCCCGCTGTATAACACCGCCGGACGCTGACCTGCACCAAGTGCGTTCAGAGCGGCGACTTCATCTTCTTCGATGGGAGGGACACGGAGAGGCAAGTACCAGCCTGTCAGTCACGCTCTCCACGCCTCACTTTTTTTCTTCTCTTTCCCGTTCAGGCGACAGGACGTTCTGCCATTGGAGGCCCTGCATGGGAGGAGGAGACGCAGGGGTTTCTCAATGGGCGTCTCCTTCTCCCTGGCTGTGTTGTGATCCAATCACATCAAAGAGTGTCACAGACAAGGAGTTTTTTCTTCCTGGCTGTGACTCTCACTGTGATTGGATTGAGGCACATGGAGAAGGAGACGCCCATTGAGAAACCCCGGCGTCTCTTCCTCCTTGATGCTCAGTATTAGCATACAGGGCAAGAAATATACAGGGGGGCACAGCAGAGTGGAGGAGTGCTATTTTTATAAACCAGACAGGTGCGTGCCCACCCTAAAGGCATTTGGCTACTCCTGTGAGTAAAAATCAGGTCCTCTTTAATGTTGCCGAAGGTCATGCTAGGCAGCTAGGGGGACTAGGAAACTCTATTTCCGCTCATCCAGAGCACCTTGTGCTGAAGTGGGTATCTCAAGGCACCATAGGCCTAAGTTTTTGGTACGCAGCCCCAAATATGTCTTGCTCAAAGCCTGCAGTGAAGAGAAAGGTTGATGATGAGCACAGACAATTTCAGGAAAAGTGGGAAAAGCAATATTTCTTTATTGAGCACAAGGGCATCCCAACTTGTCTTATTTGCACAGAGAAAGTTGCAGTGCCCAAAGAATACAATTTGAAGCATCATTACACAACTAGACATGCTGAGGAGTATGCAAAGTACCAGGAAGATGAGAGAGCCAACCAGGTTGCTAAACTTAAGACATGTCTGCTGAGGCAACAAGATTTCTTTAAGAAAGCAACCAAAGAGAATGATGCAGCAGTCGAAGCCAGCTACGTAGTTAGTATGATGATTGCTAAAGCAGGAAAGTCATTTAAAGAAGGGGAATTTATAAAAAAGTGCATGTTACAGGCTGCAAGTATTATCTCTCCAGAAAAGAAAGGTCAGTTTAGCAACATCAGCCTTTCTTCCAACACCGTGGCAGAGCGCATTTCTGACCTTTCAAGTGACATTTATGATCAACTGTGTGAGAAAATAAAATGTTTCAGTGTATACTCAGTCGCTCTTGATGAGACCACAGACATCACCGACACTGCCCAGCTTGCAATCTATGTCCGGGGTGTTGATGACAATTTTGAAGTCACAGAGGAGTTGCTCTCACTAGTTCCAATGCATGGCCAGACCACCGCCCAAGAGATATTTCACCAGCTGTGTGATGCTTTTCAGAATGCTGGTTTGCCTTGGAGGAAGTTTGTCGGAATAACAACTGATGGAGCGCCATCAATGATCGGGAGGAAAAAAGGACTGGTGGCACTTGTTAATAAAAAAAAGAAAGAGGAAGGTTTAGAGGAGGTCATTGCTCTGCACTGCATTATTCATCAGCAGGCCCTTTGCAGCAAATGCCTGAAGTTTGACAACGTGATGTCTTTCGTTGTGAAATGCATCAACCAAATCAGATCCAGGGGCTTAAAACACAGAATGTTTCGTGCTTTTTTAGAGGAAATAGAGTCAGAATATGGGGATGTGCTCTACTTTACCGAGGTGCGTTGGCTCAGCAGGGGAAACGTATTGAAGAGATTTTTTGAGTTGAGAGTGGAAGTGAAAGCTTTTATGGAGAAAGATGGGGCTTCTGTTCCTTTGCTAAGTGATCCAAAATGGCTCATGGACTTAGCTTTTTTGGTTGATATCACACATGAGCTTAATGTACTGAATAAGAGGTTACAAGGCCAGGGGCAACTTGTCAGTGCTGCCTATGACAGCGTGAGAGCGTTCTCTACAAAACTTATATTGTGGAAAGACCAGCTTTCTCAAACAAACCTTTGCCATTTCCCAGCATGCAAGTCACTCATTGATTCAGGCACACTATTCAGTCATGAGGAGTATGTGGATGTCATTTTGAGGCTACAGGAGGAATTTGATCATAGATTTGCAGACTTCAAGAGACACAGAGCCACATTTCAAATTTTTGCAGACCCCTTCTCCTTTGATGTGCAAGATGCCCCTCCAGTGTTTCAAATAGAGCTCATTGACCTGCAGTGTAACTCTGAACTCAAAGCCAAGTTTAGGGATGTGAGTGGAAAAGCAGCCAAACTTGGGCAATTTTTAAGAGAATTGCCCCCCAGCTTCCCTGAGCTTTCCCGAATGTTCAAGCAGACCATGTGTCTTTTTGGGAGCACATACTTGTGCGAAAAGCTCTTCTCTACCTTGAACTTCAATAAGTCAAAGTACAGGTCTAGAATTACTGATGCTCATCTTCAAGCTGTGCTGAGGGTCTCAACTGCTTCCTCACTTACGCCAAATGTGGCTCGGCTATGCAAGAGTAAGCGCTGTCAGATCTCTAGCAGCAAGAAGTAGGCAGATAAAGCCATGTTCAAACAGTTTATGTCCATTCATGTTCTAAAAGTTAAATGTTAAAGAACTGTTAATAAAGACATTTGAATCTGAATAATGATATTTTGTAAGCGCATTTTTTGTGGAAAACTTGATGCGGCCCAGCCTTACTCAGAATCTACCTCCAGCGGCCCCCAGGTAAATTGAGTTTGAGACCCCTGGATTAGAGCCCACAGAGTTGGTCTGCTGGTGGTCCCGTCAGCCAAACAATGTCGGCTGGCGGGCCCACAAACAAGGGCCTTCTCTGTGGCAGCACCGGCTCTCTGGAATACACTACCCCCCGAGATCCGCATTATTCCCACCCTGCCAGCCTTCAGAAAAGCAGTTAAAACATGGCTTTGTCTACAGGCCTGGGGCCAATGATTTTAATACAACACCGATCACTCTTGGCCCCATGAATGATTTATTGTATGGGTTTTTAAATTGTGGTTTTTAATGTTTTTTAATGTTTTAATATCTATTGTTTTTAATGCTTTTTATATTTGTTGTTGCATGTGAATTTTTACTGTTGTGAGCCGCCCAGAGTCTCTGTGGAGTGGGCGGCATTCAAATGCAACTAATAAATAAATAAATAAATAAGCTGTTAAAATATTTCCATTTGGGCTTCAGGAAACGCTTTTTAATTGGACAGTTCAAAGATCATTTTTACAGATTCTTTGATGAGTTGAATTTCTAATGTCTTTTACAACATATAGCACTCTTTCTATTTTCAAGTTCTTTCTGTCTTGCAGAGTTCTTTTAAAAAGATAGAATCATCAAAATGACATATTTTCTAGTCCGAGCCCAGCTGTTATTAGCACCAGGAAGCACATTATTTCTTTTACTTTCTTCACATCTCAAATTTAATAATATGGCAGTGATGACATAATGTTCTTGATTAGCCTGTTTCCATAACTCCCACAATCGTCAGGTAATGGGGAAATTGCATGATATGATTTACCTTAGTTTCACTGTTGGGTATTACAGGATGAAGAGGAAGTCTGTTCTTTTCCTCCTAAGGATATAGGACCAGGATATTGCTCCAACTACTATAAATAGTTGCTTTGCATATACAGTTAGTCCTCATCTTATGACCACAATTGTGACCAGAATTTCCGTTCCTAAGTGAGGAAGATTGTTAAGTGAGTTGCCCCGATTGTACAACCTTTTTTGCCACAGTTGTTAAGCGTATCGCTGCAGTTGTTAAGTGAATCACATGGTTGTTAAGCAAACCCAGCTTGTCCTATTGCCTTTGCTCGTCAGAAGCCAGCTGGGAAGATCGCAAATGGTGATCACATGACTACGGGATGCTGCAACCATCAGAAATACAGACAGGTTACTAGCAACCCAATTTTAATCATGTGATTCACTAGTGGGTTCTAAAACCCGTTGCTACTGGTTTGTGTGCACGCTTGTGCACATGCACAACACTTCTACACATACGCAGAAGCGTCCCAGGAGGGTGGGTGGAGCCTCCCACAGCCGCTACCGGTTCACAGAACCGGGCTGAACCAGGAGCAATTCACGTAAGTGCAAGGACTGATCGTAAGTCACTTTTTTCCGTGCTATGGTAACTTTGAACAGTCGCTAAACAAATGGTTGTAAATCAAGGACTACCTGTAACCACAAATTTATTTAATCCCTGAGTGAGCAAATAGGAGGAGATAACCGGAGTCTGCTTGCAGAACCAGGAGAGATGAAAAGATTTTCTAAGGAAAATAGGGAAAGAGCACATTTTACCCAGGGGTGGGTTGCTCTCTTACCTTGCTACCAGTGTGCTGCGCGCGCATCACCACATTTCACATGCGCGGAAGCAAAATCGCGCCAAAATCTCACGAGGGGACGCGCGTGTGCGCACAATTTCACCAATTTTTTTGCTTCCGTGCATGCGCGGAGGCAAAAAATCACCAAAAAATTCATGAAAAAATATGGCAGGTCCTAGGGACCGGAAACCGACCGCACTAGGTTGGTAACCTCTTGATGATGTCACCAGCCCGTCGCTACCGGTGTGATAGAATGGACCGCACCGGTAGAAACCCACCACTGATTTTACCCGTATCTTCAGGGTGGGGGGGTGGGGAGTAGGGGGAGAGAAAATAATGCAAACTAGACACCAATCAATCTCACAGACGAACTTGGGATAATTCTAAAGCAAAGTATAAAAATGACATTTAATCATCTTGAAAACATAAGTCTTCAATTACTTCTATGAAGGTGACTATATTATATAGTATATAGTATATAGTATATAGTATATAGTATATAGTATATAGTATATAGTATATAGTATATAGTATATAGTATATAGTATATAGTATATAGCAGTAATGGCGAACCTATGGCACGCGAGCCATTGCCTAGCTCAGCTCCAGTGCGCATGTGCGTGCCGGCCAGCTGATTTTTGGCTTGCACGGAGGCTCTGGGAGGGCGTTATCAGCTTCTGGAGGGCCTTCGGGGAGACGAGGGAGGGCGTTTTTGCCCTCCCCATGCTCCAGGGAAGCCTCTGGCCTCCAGGGAGGGCGAAAAATGGGCCTACCGGGCCCACCAGAAGTTGGGAAACGGTCCATTTCCGGCCTCCAGAGGGCCTCTGGGGGGGCGGGGGAGGCCGTTTTTGCCCTTCCTAGGCAGTGAATTATGGGTGTTGGCACTCACGCGTGTGCGATAGCACACACGCATGCACTTTCGGCACCCGAGGAAAAAAAGGTTCGCCATCACTGGTATATAGCATATAGTATATATATATATATATATATATATATATATATATATATATATATATATATATATATATATATATATATATATATATATATATATATATATATATATATATATATATATATATATATATATATATATATATATAGTATTATATAGTATATAGTATATAGTATATAGTATGTAATATATGTTATATAGTATATGTTATATATTATATATTATTATATATTGTCTCGCTATCACGTTGAGGAAGACCCAACTTAGTATAGTCACCTAGATAGAAGTGTTTGAAGAGTTATGTTATCAAGATGATTAAATGTCATTTTAATAATTTTTTAATAATTTGCATATATATATGTGTGTGTGTGTGTGTGTGTGTGTGTGTGTGTGTGTGTGTCTTATACTAGATTAAAAACTACCAAACTGTAAAGAAAAAATTAGAGAATATATTTTTCACATTTTTGTCGTGAAAGCGACTGCCTGCATGGCCCCTGCATTGGGGCCAAAAGGCAAAAGGAAGTATGTATGAACACTCACACACACACACACACACACACACACACACACACACACACACACATACATGTTGCTCCTTTGTAGTAGTACAGACAAAATTATTACCCTGTCTGCCCTCCCATGGTTCACTTCTTCCCATAAAGAACCTTTTTAATCAATAAATCCCAAAATTCCATTAAGGGCCTTTTATATTCCAATACTTATTGCTGCTTTCCAACCACATCAATTTAGCCATTTCAGCAACCGCTGTCATCTTCACAATCAACTCTTCCATTGTGGGAATTTCTGTACTTTTCCATCTTTGTGCATATAATAGCCTTCTTGCAAGAGCTTTTTCTAGTTGACAATCCATAAGTTTCAATTTTAAAGAAAAGCTATGGTTTTTTTTAAACTGATAACATGCTGAGTTGGTGAGTTGAGGAAAAATACACATACTCAGCTCATTCAACTTCTTTGAGGAGCTAATTTACTTTTTCCAAACTCAGGCAATCTAAGAATATATGACCGAGATAATCTGAATTAAATCAGACTATGTCTGAAATCTCTTCTTTTGAGTCTCTTTCGCTTCAAGAGTCTTAAGGAAATACATTTAGATTAGATTTTAGAGTTAGAGTTGGAAGGGACCTTGTAGGTCATCTATTTCAATGCTCCTGGTTTGGCCCGGTTCTTAGAACCAGTAGCGGTGGCGGCAGGAGGCTCTGCCCACCCGCCTGGGACGCTTATGCACATGCGCAGAAGCGTCACGCGCGAGCATACACGCAAACTGGTAGTAAAGAGTTTTGGAACCCACTACTGATCTAGTCCAACCCCCCGCCCAAGCAGGCGACCCTACACCATTTCTGACAAATGGCAGTCCAATCTCCCCTTGAAAGCCTCCAGTGATGAAGCTCCCACAACTTCCGAAGGCAAGCTGTTCCATTGGTTGATTGCTCTCATTGTCAGGAAATTTCTCCTTATTTCTAGGTTGAATCTCTCCTTGATTAGTTTCCATCCATTATTCCTTGTCTGGCCTTCAGGTGCCTTGGAAAGTAGCTTAATCCCTTCTTCTCTGTGGCAGCCCCTCAAATATTGGAACACTGCTACCATGTCTCCCCTAGCCCTGCTCTTCATTAGACTAGCCATGCCCAGTTTCTGTAACCGTTCTTCGTATGTTTTAGTCTCAAGTCCCCTAATCAGGGGTGGCTTCTAACTTACCTCACTACCGGTTCGCTTCCTCCCGCGCCGCATAGGCATGCCGCGCGGGCGCGCATGCGTAGTGCTGAAAAATCCACCCCCCCCAAAACCCAAAAACAAGAAGGCGATGCATGCGCAGTGCTGGAAACTTGGCTTTTGTGCATGCGCAGAAGAAGAAAAACCCGGAAAAAATTTCAAAAAAAAAATTCAAAAAAAATTCAAAAAGTTTTTTTTTAAAAAAAAGATGGCGGTGTCCATGGACCGGCACCGACCAAACCGGTTCAGTGACATCATTGTGACATCACCAGAGGTTTGCTACCAGTTCGGGTGAACCGGTCCGAACTGGGAGGAACCCATCTCTGCCCCTAATCATCCTGGTTGCCCTTCTCTGCACTTTTTCTAGAGTCTCAACATCTTTTTTATAATGTGATGACCAAAACTGAATGCAGTATTCTAGGTGTGGTCTTACTAAGGCTTTAGAGAGTGGTATTAGCATTTCCTACAATGCTTTCTGTGTGGCTCTGTTTACCAAACGTGGCTGACCTAATTAGTCTCTGCCCCATTTAATAAACTTGTCTACAAACCTTGGCAGCATGTAATAATCTCATGTGACTCAGTCAATTGGGAGGCAACTGGTTTCTAAATTCAACCACTGCAAAGGAGTGTGGGAAGCTGCCACAACTGCATTGCCTCTTGTCAGAGCATAAAAACCAAACCAACAAACGCCAAACTACAGACAGCCCTTGACTTAACCACAATTGGTTAAGAATTTCCATTGCTAAGCAAGGCAGTTGTTAAGGAGTTGTGCTTGGTTTTATGACCTTTTTTCCACAGCTGTTAAGTGAATCACTGAAGTTGTTAAGAGAATCATGTGGATGTTAAATGAATCTGGTTTCCCCCGTTGTCCTTGCTTGTCAAAAGCCAGCTGGGAAGGATGCAAATGGCAATCACATGACCTCAAGATGCTGCAACTGTTATAAATACATCACCAAGCCCCAAATTCTCATCGAATGTAGGGATGCTGCAAAAGTTGTAAATGCAAGGACCGGTTGTAAATCCCTTTTTTCTGTGCCATTGTCACTTTGGTTTCTAAATGAATGGTCGTAAATCAAGAACTGCCTGTATTATGATAGCTGAAACAGGATTTCTGCTATAAACCAAGACTCCACCCACCCTTTTCTAGTTCCACCTCACGGAGGGGGGGATATAAGCTGAAAATTAAGTAGGACAGAGATATACCGGTAGTTGTTGAAAATTATTTTTTTAGGAACTTCTTAGGATATTTATTTATTTATTTATTTCTCAAACATGAACAAGATAGCAGGTATAGGTATAAACATAAACATAAACAAAGGAAGTAAGTACAGATAAATGGGGACAGTAAGACAGGGACGGTAGGCACCCTGGTGTGCTTGTGCACGCCCCCTTTACGGACCTCTTAGAAATGGGGTGAGGTCCACGGTAGACAGTTTGAGGTTGAAGCTGTGAGGGTTTGAGGCTGTAACAACGGAGTCGGGTAGAGCGTTCCAGGTGTTGACCACTCTGTTGCTGAAGTCGTATTTTCTGCAATCAAGTTTGGAGCGGTTTACCTTGAGTTTGTATCGATTGTTTGCCCGTGTATTATTGTGGTTGAAGCTGAAGAAGTCGTTGACAGGCAAGACATTGTAACAGACAATTTTCTGTACTTTTTGTGTCATTTTGTCAGAAAGGAGATGGGGCATATGTCCGTTCCTTGGTAATCTATTTCTACAACACGGCAACAGGTGAGTTTCTTTAGACCAGTCTCGGATGAAATTTACCACTTTCAATTTAGATGTCTCAGGAATAGCGTTTGCATGAAATGCTACTGTCCATAATCTATTTGATGATGTTGGGTAAAAAGGAGTTTTGAACTTGAACAGCAGCAGCAAAATAAATAGGAATGGAGGGAAAGGAAGGTCTAAGTTTTAGTCTCAGTTAAAATGTAAGAAATGGTTAGTATGGAAATGAAACAAAATGTTAAAAAGTTGTAATATTTATGTAGTTACTTACCAAGCACATCTAAATTATATTAAAGTAACCAAATATCTACAATCTGCAAGGCATATCATAGCTTTTGAGGCACCCCTAATGTTTGGAAATTGAAAGCTGAAAATTTTGACATGCCCTAAATATCGTAATGCACGATTCCTATTTTAGGTGAGCATGCTAATCAAGTTTATAGTATTCGTGTTGGGCACTATTAAAAAGATAATAATGTCCTTATTTCCACCTGTAAGGGGGGCACGATGGCTCAGCAGTTAAAGATAAGCCCGGGTTCGAGACCCAAGCACCGCACAACAGGATGAGCCCCCATTACTTGTCCCAGCTCCTGCCCACCTAGCAGTTCAAAACCATGCAAATGCAAGTAGAAAAATAGGTACCACTTCAATGGGAAGGTAACAGCATTCCATGCACCTCGGCATATAGTCATGCATGGTCCCAAACACACCCTTTATCTTTACTTTTTTCCACCCTTAAAATATCAGAATGTAGGGGACTGCCCAGTTATCCCTTTTTAAAAGTTTCAAATTACGTAATATCCAACCTTAGCGCAGCAAAGACTGAGATCAAAAGACTGTGATTAGGAAATCGATCGTTAGAGTCCCCTTCAATTAAGGTGAACTTGAAGGCATCACTAGATTATCTTCATTGTTGAAAACAAGTCCTCCTAATAGATATCATTATCTCTTGTTTTCCCAGACGCACCTTTTGGGGTTTTGGAGCAGGGTGATCCAAATTGGTATCATTATGTATTTACACGCACACGTGCTTTTCTGCTTGAATAACTAGCCTTTTCATAACAGTTTCATCCATTTGAAATCAAAGGAGTGAGCAATTGCAGTTATTTCATGCTTGCAATTATGCCTGCACAGAAAAACAATCTCTCCCTATTCATTTTGGCACATAAAAAAGCAGTCCTTTATTGTCTTATTTCCAACAATGAAATGCATCTGAAAGTATTTTCTTGATCATAGGAAGTACTTACCCCCCCCCCCAATTCCAGGGGTGGTTCTAACTTACCTCGCTGCCGGTTCGCTTCCTCCCACGCTGCGTGGGAGTGTGGGTGTTGCACGCCGTGTGGGCGCGCTGCACAGGTGCGCACTTCACGCAGGCATGCACGCATATGCAGTGCCAAAAACTCGGCTTCTGCGCATGTGCAGAAGCAAAACACAGCTTCTGCGCATGTGCAGAAGCCAAAAACAAAAATATGACATTCAAATCATTTCATCAAACCAATTACCATGGTGGTGCAGTGGTTAGAATGCAGTACTGCAGGCTACTACTGCTGACTGCCAGCTGACTGCAATTTGGCAGTTCAATTCTCACCAGCTCAAGGTTGACTCAGCTTTCCATCCTTCTGAAGTCAGTAAAATGAGGACCCAGATTGTTGGGGGCAATACGCTTGTCAGAGTTACGCAATAAATCAGAAGCTTCAAAAGATAACTGCATTTTGCTGATTCAAATAACTTCTTTATAAGTAGAATAAAACATTAACAATACCACACTTTGTTTCAGATCACATGTTGAGATGTTTTCACAGCAAGCTTTAATGGTGGACTGAGTAAACCACACCCTTCTTCTTGCTAAGTTTCTGGACATGCTCAATTAACACTTCAGCCCGATTGGCTGACTCAATCACATGGCTCTCCCAGTCATGAATATTCCAACACTCCTCCCTTCATTACTGGGAGAGACATCAAACCTATTGGATTTAAACATTTCCTATAATGGACGCCACCCAATGGTTTGGTCATCATGTCTGCTAAATTATCCTCTGAAGAACAATGATGTAAACGTATCAATTTTTCTTTTACAGCTTCCCTGACATTACAATACTTAATGTCCACATGTTTACTTCTGTTCTTCACTCTGTCACCTGTTGCCATTTTTATACAAGCAGCATTATCTTCATAAACAGTTACAGCTTCATTTACATTTACATTTAAATCTTGTAACAACTGTACATACCAAACTACTTCAGAACATAACTCAGACAATGCAATAAACTCTGCTTCTGCAGTTGAAATAGCAACCGTTGTTTGTTTTCTGGACTTCCAACCAATTAAAGCCCCTCCAAACATTATTACAATTCCAGAATTAGACTTTCTGGTTTTTACATCATTTGCATAATCACTATCAACATAACATTTCAATTTTAATTCTTCAGTGACCTGTATTTGAAGACCCAAATTCACAGTTCCCTTCAAATACCTGAGAATTCTTTTCACACCCATCCAATGCAACTTTGTAGGTGTAGCAGTAAAGCGACTTAAGATGCTCACTGCACAAGCTATGTCTGGTCTGGACCACTGTGACAGATATAACAGACTCCCTATTGCAGAGTGATATATCTCCTGATCACAGGCTTCACTTTTGTCCTCACCCAAACTATTGTAAAAATCTGTGCTCATAGGTGTAGGAGCAATATTACAATCTTTCATGTTATACTTCTCTAATAATTGTTCAATTTTTCTCCTTTGACTGAGAATATAACCCTTTTCAGTTTTTTGTATCTCTACACCGAGATAATTCTTTATTTCTCCCAAATTCTTTAATTCAAATTTCTTTTCTAACTTATTAGCAAATTCTTTAACTTGTGATGCATCCTTTGCAATGAAACAAAGATCATCCACAAATGCTAATAGTAGACAATTCCCACCTTGTAACTTTCCAGTGTATATGCAACCATCAGCTTTGCAACTCTTGAACCCAAGACCTTTCAATGCAGTATCTAAACAGATATTCCAATTTCTGGCTGACTGCTTCAGCCCATAAATAGCCTTGTTCAATTTATACACCATGTTAGGCTTTTTATTTTCATACCCTGGCGCTTGAACCATATAAATTTCTTCCTCTAATTCAGCATTGAGGAATGCAGTGGTTATATCAAAATGCCAAATTCTATGCCTATATGCTGATGCTAATGCCAGTGCTAGTCTTATGCTCTCACCTTTTACAGTTGGTGCAAACACCTCATCATAGTGCACATTCTTTAATTGAGAAAAACCTTGTGCCACCAACCTTGCCTTATACTGTACTTCATTATTGGGTAATACCTTTTTCTTATATACCCACTTACATCCTACAGCTTTCGTACCCTGTGGCAAAGTCACAGATGTGAACACTTCATGATCTCCCATGGATTTCATCTCTTTATCCATGGCTTCCTTCCACTTTTCTTGTTCAACTTTTGGTAATGCCAATACTTCCTTATAGTTTCTTGGCTCATACCACACATTACACACTTTAACTTTACTGGCAGAATACCTGTCTGGCGGTACCCCTCTGTTACTACGCTCTGACCTACGTGGCATTGCCTGTACTTGTGTTTCAAGCTTTTCTGGCTTCATATCTTGTTCAGACTCTCCTCCCTGAACATTGACACCTTCAATAAATGATTCACCATCATTAAATGAGTTATTGTCACTAAGTGGATCAACGTCGCTAAGTGGATCACCGTCACTAAGTGAGACATTTTCAGAATTTGCATCAATTCTGTTCCAATTTTGTTCTGCAAAACTAGCAGACCTTGAAATCACTATCCTTTTACTTCCATCGCTAAAGCGATACCCTTTTGAGCCTGGCTCATAGCCCACAAATCTGAGCTTTCTAGCCTTTTGTTGTCCCTTTCTTCTGATTGCCTTTGGAATATGTACCCAAGCAGTACTTCCAAATATTTTTAAATGTGCTAGAGAAGGCTTTCTCCCATATAGCATTGCATATGGAGTATTATTGATGGATGAACTCCACAGCCTATTTACTAAATAATTGGCAGTCAGTATGGCTTCACCCCAATATGACCTGCTCATACCAGAATCCTCCAGTAATGAGTCTTTCATTGTTTGCAAAACACCATTTCTCCTTTCAGCCACTCCGTTCTCCCCCGGTGTGTAAGGATTTGTGCGCCTGTGTCTTATTCCCAATTGTCTCAACCATTGTTGAAAATTTGTTGACATAAATTCAGAACCTCTGTCAGTTTGCAACTGACATACCTGTTGTTTGTACCTTCTCTCTACAAAGCTTAACCATTGCTTAAATTGCTGTAGCATCTCTGTTTTACTCTTAAGTAAGTAGCAAAACCCAAACCTGCTGTAGTCATCCACAATGACCAGCGCATACTTTGCTCCTCCCAAACTGGCTTGCATAGGCCCAATTAAATCAGCATGCACCAGTTCTAGAGCTCTTGTGGTTTGTCTTGTGCTAAACTTGCTCACTGGGAATGCTTTGGATTTCGATGCTTTGCATACTGCACAATCCAAATATGCCTTACATCCCTTCAAATCTAATCCTTCTGCAAATTCTTTCATTTGTTGAACAACCTTAAAATTAGCATGACCAAGTCGTCTGTGCAGAAGATGAACACATGAATTATGTTCTGCTACATTTTTAAATATCTGGGAACAATGTGGCACCTTTTGTCCCTGCAATACATAAAGATTATCCTCTTTTATGCCCTGTGCACAAACATTCCCATTTCTTTGGATGAGACACTTCCCATTTACAAATGTGGTTTCATAACCTTGCTTGTCTAAACTAGACACACTTAACAAATTATGCTCCATTTCAGGTACACATAACACATCAGTAAACCTGGATTCCAAATATGGAATTTGCACATCGCCTCTTCCAATGATTTTAGCCTTTTGACCATTGGCTAAGGCCACTTCTTCATGGTTTCCTGGGAAAAATCTGGAAAATAAGTCAGAATTATTAACAATTGTTTGACTAGCCCCACTGTCAATCAACCATTTGTCTCTATTGTTATTATAACAAACTTTTGCAACTGCAATCTGTCCTTGCAAATAATGTCTCTTGTCTTGCATATTTCTTCTCTGTGTACAGCTTTTCTGCAGATGATTGTCTCTCCACAAATGAAACACGCTTTTTTAACTTGCTTGAAGAATTGTTGCTGTGTAACTTGATCTCTCCTGCCTCTGCTTTCCTCTTGTCTGCAGACACCTCGGCTGTTGCTAGAGATAGGCAGCCTGTGGAAAATTTTGCTGGAGACTTGCTGTAAGTTTCCACTGTACTCCTTGTTGGGCTCCCGCCTGTGGAATTTTCCATCAGCATGGCTGAAAAGCCTTTTCTCATATTCATTCAATAAACACGATTTCAAAGCCTCCAAATTCAAATCTGCTTCTGGCTTACTTTCAAAAATAGCTGACACAGTCTCCCAGCTCTGTTCCAAACTATTTAACACTAATAAAACTTTCTGGGACTCTGGAAACTTTACTCCACGTTGCTCCAATTCTAGAAAATTAGACTGCATTTTCATTAAATGATCTTCCATAGAATCTCCTGTCTGCAAACTCATTCTGAAAAGCTTTCTCGAAAGTTGGACCACATTACACGCAGAAACATTGACATGTACTGCTTTCAATTTCTGCCATATTTCTTTTGCAGACTTTAATTCAGCTACATTTAAGAATTGATCATCCCCCAGACTTAAAAGAAGATAAGCCATAGCTTTGTCATGAGCCTTTTGATCTGCTGCTCCAAGCACTTGTGGGGGGTCTGCTACGATGTCCCATAATTCTTTTGCTTTCAAAAAACATTCCATTTTTGCAGCCCAAATTAAATAATTTTTCTTCCCCAATTTAGGTATTGGACTGTCTTTAAATTCCATAGCAGCAGCCATCCTGCTTTATTTTTCTTGTCTGCCTGTTCCTTTAACAACACAGACAGCTTCTTATCAGCTTTAAATTACAATGCAGTTTTAACTTTACTTCTTGAGCGATTTCTGGGCCCATAACCTGTCAGAGTTACGCAATAAATCAGAAGCTTCAAAAGATAACTGCATTTTGCTGATTCAAATAACTTCTTTATAAGTAGAATAAAACATTAACAATACCACACTTTGTTTCAGATCACATGTTGAGATGTTTTCACAGCAAGCTTTAATGGTGGACTGAGTAAACCACACCCTTCTTCTTGCTAAGTTTCTGGACATGCTCAATTAACACTTCAGCCCGATTGGCTGACTCAATCACATGGCTCTCCCAGTCATGAATATTCCAACAACGCTGACTCTTTAAACCTCTTAGAAAAGGCTGTAAAGCACTGTGAAGCGGTATATAAATCTAAGTGCTATTGCTATTACTGTATTCCTGGCTCATCAAAGCCTTACTTAGATTTCCTTCCAACCTTCATTTGGTCTCAAACCTCTTCAGAGTCTGCAGTCATTGAGGCCTGCTCATTTTATCAACACCTGTTCATTTCCCTGCAAAGATTAGCTCTCCACACATTCTCAAAGGAGTGCGAGAAAATGTTGGGTGCAGCAGTAAAACAATCACATAGGCAGCTTTGTGTCACTTTTGCATATTTATATTGTGAAGTCAATAGAACAGTTGTAGATTAGGATGAAATGCAAACACAAGAATTAAAATTAATTCAGCAGATCTTGCTTAATAGGTTAATGTGTGGCAAACTGTACCATTGCCCCAAAAGTGTCTTAATCAAGACACTGACTGGATAACTGTGTTCCTGTCAAACAGACAACAAGTGGTCAAAATAGGGAGTGCCCTATCAAATCCCGTACCTGTTAACAGCGGTGTTCCCCAAGGCAGCATACTAGGACCAACACTCTTTATACTTTATATAAATGACCTTTGCGATCACATTACAAGCAGATGCATTCTCTTCGCCAATGATGTAAAACTCTTCAACACCACCGTCAACACTGCTATCCTCCAAAAAGACCTAGACTTTGTGTCAGAATGGTCAAACATCTGGCAACTCCAAATCTCAACCAACAAATGCTCTGTCCTACACATTGGCAAAAAAAAATCAGAACACCAAATACAAGCTGAACAGACAAGACCTTGCAGACGACCTTCACTCTGTCAAAGACCTTGGAATACTCATCTCAAATGACCTAAGTGCCAAAGCAACAACATCGCCAAAAAGGCTTCAAGAACTGTTAACCTAATCTTACGTAGCTTCTTCTCCGGTAATATCACACTACTAACCAGAGCATACAAAACATTCGCCAGACCAATCCTTGAATACAGCTCATCTGTCTGGAACCCACACCGCATATCAGACATAAATACATTAGAAAGTGTCCAGAGATACTTTACAAGAAGAGTCCTCCACTCCTCTACTCGCAACAGAATACCTTACGCAACCAGACTTGAAATCCTGGGCTTAGAAAGCTTAGAACTATGTCGCCTTCAGCACGACCTAAGCATAGCTCATAAAATTATCTGCTACAACGTCCTTCCTGTCAATGACTACTTCAGCTTCAACCACAACAATACACGAGCACACAACAGATACAAACTCAAAGTGAACCGCTCCAAACTTGACTGTAGAAAATACGACTTTAGCAACAGAGTGGTAAATGCCTGGAACTCACTACCTGACATTGTGATTTCATCACCAAACCCCCAAAACTTTACCCTTAGACTGTCCACTGTTGACCTCACCCGATTCCTAAGAGGTCAGTAAGGGGCGTGCATAAGTGCACCAGCGTGCCTACCATCCCTGTCCTAATGTTCCTTCTTATCAGTACCCATCTTATGTATATAAACAATGTTATATCTATGTATATTACCAACACGTACTTGACAAAAATAAAAAAATAAAATACATAATTGACTTCTGGAATGCTGTCAGGCTTCATGGTTGTGTAAACCTCTGGCACTTTCATACAGTTGCATAAATCTACCAGCTGAGCGTACCAACTATTTATTCTCACAATGCCAACAGCCATCCCAAATGTGAAGTAATGAGTATGCACTTCCATTCTACCATTTCCATGAAGGAAGAAAACGTATTCTTAACTTTGCTTTTGGTTCCATCCATTGCTTAGCATTGCAACAATCCAAGTCAACAGCCATAGCTTTACTCCTAATGAAAGTGGCCTGTTTTCCATTGGAGAAAATCCTTGCTTTAAATTACTTAAGGATGCATTATGGCCTCTGTAGCTTTATTACCCATAAAATAAATGGCAAACATTAGAATCCTAATGAGGAGCAGCTAGCAGGTTATTAATTCCATTTCATTTTGGATGAGAGAGTGAACTGAGTTTTGTTGTTGTTGTTCCTGGCCAGTTTGGAAGCTTCAGGCATGAGCACAATGTTGTTATTTTTTTTAATACATTTTTGCTGATCCTTATATTAACATAGATTTGGAAACCAAAGTAAAAGAAATTGAAAATCATTCTGATTTCTTTTTGAAGTGCAGAAAGAAAAAGAAAAAAACAAAGAAATGACTTTCAAATTTCCTTTACAGGAGATATGAGGATAAATTTACATTACTCTTATTCTAAGTTTATAACATAGCTTTCATTATCTACCAAGATAAACTATATTTATACACTATTTAAAAGATTCAATAAAAAAGCTAAGAAGGAAATATCAGCACACATCCTCTCCTGCAGCCAAGGTAAACAGGGATTAACACCAGACAATCAAGCAGAAAACAGTACTCTAATCAAGGAGCTGCCAAGAAGAAAACCATACCCACAATAACATTGGTAGAGCAAGCTATAAACAGGGAGTAAACCTCACAATTATTGATGATGTTACTAAGTCAGGTAATGAAATGTCTATTAACAGCCAACTAACCAACCAACCAACCAACCAACCAACCAACCACAGAGAGTAAGAATTTCACAAACTGTTAAATATAAACCCAGTTTAAATACTATAAGGGTAGATAAAGTAACTATATGGGAAAGTACTTTAACAACTTCTTGAATATAAGCAAAGCCAGTATACCACATTTTTCCAAAAAGGGCATGTCCCCTTTTATCTCTAATCAAATAAGCCGACTTTGTATTCCTTTTTTTTTTCTTCAGAGTACAGAATACTCTCTACTACGGAGTACAGAGTAATCTCTCTCTCTAATCCACTCAGATGATTGTTGATTCTTGTTACAAAAGTCTTCAGTACTTTAAACAGTCTCCATTGTGAAGCCTACAAAAGCAAATAATTTCAATTGTTATCTGGGGTTGTCATTTTTATTTCCTTCCTAAATTTTAAACTTTAAATTGCCCCCTCTTTTCCATGGAGCTGCCTCCAGTCGGTCATCTTCCCCCAGAAGCCAAAAATTATAGGACAAGGCTTTGTGAGGTAGCACAACCCCATCCAGAGCCAAAGTTGGTACAGGTAGTCCTTGACTTACAACCACAATTGAGCTGAGCCCAAAATTTATGTTGCTAAGTGAGCCAGTTGTTAAATGAGTTTTGCCCCAATTTACAACCTTCCTGGCCACAGTTAAGTGAATCACTGCAGGTGTTAAGTTAGTAACATGGCTGTTAAGTGAATCAGAAGGTTGCAAAAGGTGATTACATGACCCTGGAACATTGCAACTGTCATAAATATGAGTCATTTGCCAAGCATATGAATTTTGATCACATGGGCATAGGGATGCTGTTTTCCATATGTGTGAAAAACAGTCATAAGTCACTTTTTTATTGTAACTTCAAATGGTCACTAAATAAACTGTTGTAAGTCGAGGACTACCTGTATAATCCCAAAATTATTTGATTTCTGAACTCTCAGATCCTTAGTTTTGCTACAGCCAAGTATCTTAGCTAGTAGGAATTTAAGGTCTATGATTTAAATCTATGATTAATGTTACATTAAGTACAATTTATATTATATGTAAATTAACGTCCTAAGTCCCTCGGGAGTAGGGCGGCATATAAGAAAACCAAAATAAATAAATAAATAAATAAGTACAATGTCATAAATGTCAGAACAACCTGGAGATAAAAGCAGGGTAACCAGTATAGCCAGGTTTTATTTTACTGAATGAAATGACACTGATTTCCAACCATTACTATTACTCTACCTACTTTTCAGCTTTTGTGGCCTCAGGCCTGACTTCCCATTGAAAATGTTACTGTTAACGTCAGAGCCTAATATGACACAATCCCTGAAGGGATGCAAATCAGGGGTGAAATGCTACCGGTTGGCCCAATACGAGCGTACCGGTAGTGGCGGCCACTGATGGTTCGGAGAACTGGTAGCGGCGGCAGCGCAAGGCTCCGCCCACCTGCCTGGACGTCGCCATTTTATTGTTTTAACCCTCTGTGCATGCGCAAAGCCTTCTGTGCATGCGCAAAGCCTTCTGTGCATGTGCAAAGCCTTCTGCGCATGCGCAGATGGTGAAAAAGTGCATGCGACAGTGGCGTTCACATGAGCGGAGCAAGTGCATGCGCACAAAGCGCGCACTTCCGAACCGGTAGGGAAAGTAAGTAGATTTCACCGCTGATACAAATCCTAAAATTTGCTTCTAGTTTCCTTAGATCTGGTCATTCAAAAGAAGTCAAATATTACAAAATGGACCTGGCCCACAAGCAACAGAGATGTGGTAACAGGTAGCCTTCGGCTTATAATTCAGCCCAAAATTTCTGTTGCTAAGCAAGACAGTTGCTAAGTGAGTTTTGCCCCATTTTATGACCTTTCTTGCCACAATTGTTAAGTGAATTTGGGTTCCCCATTGACTTTACTTGTCAGAAGGTCACAAAAGGTGATCCCATGACCCCAAGATACTGCAACCGTCATACATACCGTATTTTTCGGAGTATAGGACGCATCGGAATATAAGACGCACCTAGATTTTAGAGGAAAACAAGGAAAAAAGTATTCTGAACCAAATGGTGTAGTAATATATTATTTAATAAAATACCAGTGTAGCAGAATACTTTTTACAACCATGTACACTTTTTACAACTATGTACACTTTTTACAAACTTCAAACTTGACAGCTTTAAGACTTGTGGACTTCAACTCCCAGAATTCCTCCTCCAGTCATGCTAGCTCAGGAATGGGAGTTGAAGTCCACAAATCTTAAAGCTGTCAAGTTTGAAGTTTGTAAAAAGTGTACATGGTTGTAAAAAGTCTTGCCAAGTTTGAAGACCCTTGCACACCTAACCCCTAACCCAGGGGTCTTCAAACTTGACAGCTTTAAGACTTGTGGACTTCAACTCCAATTCCTGAGCTAGCATGACTGGAAGAGGAATTCTGGGAGTTGAAGTCCACAAGTTTGAAGACCCTTGCACCTCCTAGGCAAGTTTAAGACTTGTGGACTCAAACTCCCAGAATTCCTCCTCCAGTCATCCTAGCTCAGGAATGGGAGTTAAAGTCCACAAGTCTTAAACTTGCCAAGGAGGTGCAAGGGTCTTCAAACTTGTGGACTTCAACTCCCAGAATTTCTCTTCCACTTGGCAACCTTTAAAAAAACCCTTTCAAAAAACCATTTTTTAAAAAAAGTTCTAACCTGTCGGCTCTCTTCGGACAGTAACGGCAGCGGCGGCTCCTCAGGTGCCTCGGGAGCAGGCTTCAGGCGGTGGGGGGGGGTTGAGGCAGTGGCGGCAGTGGCGGCTCGCTTCGGGTAGTGGCAGTGGTGGCGGGGACAGCGGTGGCTGGGGCAGCGGCGGGGTCAGCGGCAACGGTGGAAGCGGCTCTGGGCAGCAACGGCGGCGGCGGCGGTGGCCAGCAATGGCTGGAACCGGCCGAAAATGCGACGCACGGAGGCCGAAAACCTCCGAAGGGTGGGTGCTGGTGAGTGGGTAGGGCTACATTCGGTGTATAAGATGCACCCAAATTTTCACCCTCTTTTTGGGAGTAAAAAGGTGTGTCTTATACTCTGAAAAATACGTTACATGCCAGTTGCCAAGCATTCAAATTTTGATCATGTGATAGTGGGAATGCTGCAAAGTCGTAAGTATAAAAAACAGTCATAAGTCGCTTTTTTCAGTGCTGTTGTAACTTCAAACAGTACTAAACAAATGGTTATAAGTCAAGGAATATTTATAGTTTACAGCCATTCAGTTAGAATCTTTGCAATCATAAGAATGGAATGGGAATGGGAATGGGAATGGGAATGGGAATGGGGATGGGGATGGGGATGGGAATAGGAATAGGAATAGGAATAGGAATAGGAATAGGAATAGGAATAGAATAGAAGAGTTGGAAGGGACCTTGGAGGTCTTCTAGTCCACCCCCTGCTTAGGCAGGAAACTCTATACCACTTCAGAAAAATGGTTGTCCAACCTCTTCTTGAAAACTTCCAGTGTTAGAGAATTCACAACTTCTGGAGGCAAGTTGTTCCACTGACTAATTGTTCCCACTGTCAGGAAGTTTCTCCTTAGTTCTAGATTGCTTCTCTCCTTGATTAGTTTCCATCCATTGCTTCTTGTCCTGCCTTCAAGTGCTTTGGAGAATAGCTTGACCCCCTCTTCTCTGTGGCAACCCTTGAGATGTTGGAACACTGCTGTCATGTCACCCCTAGTCCTTCTTTTCATTAAACAGACATAAAAGCTATCAAGCTTGGGCCCAGAATGTGGAAAGACATTATAATTAATTTATATATAAGAATTAATGTTGGTAACATATTGGCCAAAATGGCTCAATGGAAACCTCTAAGTTCAGAAACAATACTGGAAATGTACATCCTATTGCCTTTGTACCTTTGACTCCAAAGAATCATCAGGTTGCTCTTGTCTGAAATTGGATGTTGAGTTGGAGGGATTTTCACCAGATTGACATTCTCATTAATAATACTGCACAAGGGAATCAGAAAAGCAGGCCACAGTTTCTGAACAAAAAACATAGGAATGGAATCTATAACCCAGAATGATTCTACCTAGGAATGAGGATGGAACCTGCATTTAATTTTCGTAGCAGAGATTGCATTCAGAGCAGCTGCTGCTGCTTAATCCAGAACTCCCAAAGCACAGCCTTTCTCTGAATGTGAGCAGCTCATGTAATTAAAGTGGATCATTTTGTGTCTTGCTATGAAATGCCATACATGTGTGGTACATTACATAAAAGCTAACAAAAGATGCTTTCATTCCATTATGAATGGACCTAAGAACAGTAAGAAAATAATATGCCATTTTATTTCTAGGCTCCTATTCCTAATTTGGGAGCGGAGGGGTAATTCAGTGGGTAAACACCTGCTTTTTCAACAGACGATCCCGGATTCTACCCTAGCCATTTACTAGAGAGATTTGGTAGCATAAAAGAGTTATTGTCACACAAATATACCAAATCCCATTAGAAACTTGACAACTTCCAGATGTATGTGGACTTCAATTCCCACCACTCTCCAACAGGCATGACTATTTATAGAGAGCCACTTCATATGCAAAGGGAGAATCAGATCCCCATTGAGATTTGAAGTTCACAGAATGGTTTCTCTGCAGGAAGTTCCTTAGCATCTCCTGTTAAGGATCTGTGCCATCAAAAACTCAGAAAATACCGGTAGCTACTGCAGGAGTTGAAATAAACAGCCACGGTGTTCGAGTCGCGCGGGAATGAAGAGGCGTGACGCAGGAACAGTTCAGCATCTTTATTTCTCCTAAGCTGAGTGCAATACGAACTGCCGGCAGGCTGCAGGGAAGCCGCTTTTAAGGGCTTCCCTGAAGCTTGCTGACCACTGACAGCAGTTATTTCCTCCCGCCGCTAGATTAGCCAATCAGCGGCGGCCATGCAAATCAGTACTCCATACGGCAGTACATAACCCACGGCTTGGAGCTTCATCAAGCCGCCTTCGTGTTTTCAGAGAAGCAGTCTTTGCATTCACAATAACATCAAGCTTTGGTTTAGCCATGGTTTATTTATTTTATTTATTTATTTGGGAATTCTTCTATGCCGCCCTACTCCCTAAGGACTCAGGGCGGCGTACAGCATTTTAAAGAACACCAAACAATAAAATCATTAAAAACAATTTTTAAAAAGTTAAAAAGAAAGACATACAACGCCATGCATACGTGGGGGAGACTTCAGATGTAAAATTGTCTCAAAACCCTGCCTGCAGGAAGAGCCATGTCTTAATGACTTTTCGGAAGGCCAGCAAGGTGGGGATAATTCGGATCTCTGGGGGGAGTTGGTTCCAGAGAACAGGGGCCCCTACAGAGAAGGCCCTCCCCCTAGGCCCCGCCAGTCGGCATTGTTTGGCTGACGGGACCTAGAGGAGACCCACTCTGTGGGACCTGACCGGTCGAAGGGAAGTATGAGGTAAAATGCTGTCCCGGATGTAAACTGGTCCTAAGCCATGTAGGGCTTTAAAGATGATGATCAACACCTTGAATTGTACCCGGAGACCAATGGGCAGCCAATGCAACTGGCGGAGTATGGGTGTTACATGGGTGTATCTTGAAACACCCACCACAGCATGCGCAGCCACATTTTGCACCAGTTGAAGTCTCCGAATACTCTTCAAGGGTAGCCCCATGTAGAGCGCATTACAGTAGTCCAATCGGGAGGTGACAAGGGCATGAGTGACCGTGAGTAGAGCCTCTTTCTCCAAGTATGGTCGCAATTGGGGCACCAGGCGAGCCTGTGCAAAAGGTTTGTTGCATAAGCCACAGTGGCTGGGTTCACACATCAGGTGATTCACAGTAGCTTGTTTTAACACCATGCTAACCAACAAGTCGTATTAATAATTTAGTACTACATATGAAGCCAGCCAGCCATAGAACTGATTATGCTGAAGGGGAATAGGCCCGCTTGATTGGTGAAAGAAATGGCTTACCTCAATACAGACTTTTGAATTATTTAATTCAAAACTCCCGATTATTATTTTTTTTTACAATTTTTACAAAGCTCCCAGCTGACCGAGAGATCCAATTAATTCTCCTAACCCTATTTTTAAACATGAATCATTGTGGGCATCACTCAGCTGGTCAAGGAAAAGATCTAATCTTTGCTGGCCCAAGTTCAAGATAATATTAAAGTTGTTTTGACTCTCAGTAATGATCAATAATCATACATTAATTATTCAATTACATATTAAACTTATATCTCAGCCTTCCTCAAAGGAGATGAGTATAGAACAGTGTTTCTCAACCTTGGCAATTTGAAGATGTGTGGACTTCAACTCCCAGAATTCCCCAGCCAGCGTTGCTGGCTGGGGAATTCTGGGAGTTGAAGTCCACACATCTTCAAACTGCCAAGATTGAGAAACACTGGTATAGAATATCTAGATGGGTATTACTCAATTCCCATTTTCCTTACACAGAGACTGATGAAGTGAGTGAGAGGAACCAAGCAAGGGAATCTCTGAGTTCTATTTGGGTAATCTGAACAGATCTGAGAATTCAAAGAACATCATGTAGTATTTCCATTAGGCTACCTAGAATTCATGGAAGAGGCAAAATCTAGAAGATTCAAGTTTCCCATGATAGATACAGATCGTTCTCTACTTACGACCTATATGAAAAAGAGGATTTATGACCCAGATCTGAAGTTGCGACTATGCCATCTAGTCTGCAGTCATGTGACCACAATTTGGGTGCTCGGTAACACAGCCTCATTTAGAGCCAATTGCAGCATTCCAGAGTCAGGTGATTGTGTTTTGCGATGGTTTTGAGAAAACTAGCACTTACTTCCCATTTTCAGCAAAACAGCTGCTATAGCAAACAATGGGTTTGCTTAGTGATCATGACATTTGCTTAATGACCATCATGGCATTTGTACTTACGGCCACTTGTTTGCTTAATGGTCACCAAAAAAAGGTTGTCAAACCAGGCTAGACATGTGATCTTTTTTTTACAACTGTTACAACTTATAATGGGTAGGCTCTATTATGACCATTACTCAAAGACTATCTTTTTCCTAATAGTACAAGGAGATTTTGAAGAACATGTTGTCAGGCCCAAGCCATATTTTATTAGAGACTTTGGCCTGCCACACTTTATGCTTAGAATGTATCTTGCTGTGGGAATTTGGGAGGGGCTATTGCATGAGGAATGTGGAGAGGTAGCCATAACAAATTCCTTCTAGCTTCTCAAGGTCATCCTTTGTTCGGCACCTGCCCGGAAGCTGATGGGAGGAAAGGAAGTGTTGGCAGAAGATGAATGGCCAACTTGATGAACTTGTGGGAGTGGGAACAAGGGAATGAACTTTAAACTGGGTGGAGAAACCCTCGGGGCTTTAGATTCGGGTTTCTCACAGATGTGCCAACATGGCTCTTTTAATAAATTGGAACTTTGAGGAATACTTTGCCTCAGACTCTGATTTAGTTCTGGATGCTATTCGGAACCCTGACACGTGTGTCTATTCCTGTGAATTTTTTTCTTTGTAATACATGCCTGTTTCTTTCGTAGTGCCATCCCTTTCACAGTTGATCTTAGCCAAATTTCAGTATTTTTCCCTTTTCCTTCCTTGACTGGAAGAGTGCTGATCAACTCAAAAAGATTCTTTGCTGTTAAGTACAACAACAGGAGTACAGATATGCAGCAATATAAGTCTGGTTTGGGAGGATGAAGGCAGAAGGCCTATGCAAATATCCCTAAATTAGGAAAAGGAAGTTAATGCCCATGCCACTCTGTGTTACACTTTCATAAAATCCTTATCTTTAAAATAAAAAGACCACTTCTTATTTCATCCATGATATACGTAATTTGTTTCTTTGAAATGAAGTTACAATGTAATAGCTCTAAAAACGACTATAACCAAATGAATATAATTTCCATAGTATCTCCTTGGCCTATATTAATAAGAACCTTTAGTTAATAATACTCTGACCTGTGGAGTGTCTTTGTTAATATTATCTCAGCAGAACATCTGCAACCAAAGGCTGCTATTTAAAATATGTGCATGAACAAACATTGCAAGCATTCAATAGACATGATTGAGCAAGCAGTGGATAACTGTAGGTGTTCTAGAACTTACATCAAGAGTGCTAAATAGGCAGTTGGACTCAGGGCTTAAGAGAGTTCCACATTGAAAAATATCTAAGGACCAGTTAAACGTAAGGTGGTACCCTGATACTCAACTGCTTCAAAACTTGTCGAATTTGATAATTGATGCAATTTTACACGAACATGTTGTCCCGGTACTCATTTGCTTGGTTCTTGACGCACTGTGATAGGAAATGGGGGATGGCCACGGAGAATGGACAGGAATCAACCATGCCAGGAAGTTTGCTGCAAAAGTAAAAGGGGGATGCTGCAGAGAGTGGACAGGAAGTTGGCCATGCTGGGAAGGTCACTGACATAGGAAAGGGACAGATAGGAAGTCGTTCCCGGCTGAAACAGAAGGTCACATGGTAAGTTACATGGTTTGTTTGGCCCTTGTTTTTAATACTTGTTGCACCTCCCGGAACCAATTAACGATGAGGTACCACTATACAGTATTTTGAAACAAAGTTCATTGTACATCTGTAGATTCAGAGAAAATGAGTAATAAAGTGAATAGGCTGAAATTATAGAATTAACATGAATATGGAATTGACTGTTGTTTGCTGAATGCAACAATAGCAATAGCACTTAGACTGATATACCACTCCATAGTGCTTTATAGCATATTGCCTCCAACAATCTGGATCCTCATTTTACCAACCTTGGAAAGATGGAAAACCGAATCAATCTTGAGCTGGTCAGGATCAAACTCCTGGCTATGGGCAGAGTTAGCCTGCAATACTGCATTCTAACCACTGTGCCACCATAGCATTTAAGAGATGCATATGATAGAAGCAAAGGATGCATGAGACTACATGGAATGCTTAGTACATGGTTTAATGCTGAATAAGGAGTAGATAAAGATATGTGATTCCTGCAGGTCCCCCATTACTTAATATATATCACTGATGCCATCGTCATCTCTCAGCTGGATTACTGCAATGTGCTTTACATGAGGAAGAATACTTGAAGAATATTTGGAAGTTACAATTGATATGTGAATGCAATGGCATGGACAGTTCTAGAGGCTCTTAGGGTGGCATATGTAAAACTGCTGCCAGTTTTCTTCTAGATCCAATTCAAATTGTTGATTATTACCTTTAAAGCCCTTCATGGCATGGGCCAAGGGTATCTGAGGAACCATCTCACCTCAATGTGATTGGCCCATTCCACTCACTCTAGCAAAAGAGGCCTGCTTTAGATCCTATCTTTCAACAAATTTTGGCTTCCTTCCTTCCTTCCCTTCCCTTCCCTTCCCTTCCCTTTCTTCTCTTTCCAAAACTGTGGAAAAATGTTTACAAACATTAAATGCTCTACTAATAATCGAAGGGCACATGTGGAGATCTGTTAGTGGAATAAATCAATTTCCCAGAGAGATGGTGGATTTCCTTCAGTGGTAGGTTGGTGGATAGACACACTAGGGATACTTTCATATGGATTCCTACCCTGAGCAAAGATAGCAATAGCAATAGCACTTAGACTTATATACCGCTTCATAGTGCTTTACAGCCCTCTCTAAGCGGTTTACAGAGTTCAGCATATTGCCCCCAACAATCTGGGTCCTCATTTTACCGACCTCAGAAGGATGGAAGGCTGAGTCAACCTTGAGCCTGGTGAGATTTGAACAGCTGAACTGCTGAACTGCAGTGCTACATTTTAACCACTGCGCCACCTCGGCTCTTCAAGATCAGACTTGAAGGTCTGAATAGCCCCTTCTAAGTCTTATGAGCCTTTCGTCAACACTGAATTAAAGTATGAAAATAATACTGCTGGGAACTTTGCTACTGCCAATGCAGATCCACATCCTGCTTCTGTTGACTCTGTTCTGATTCACTATTGAACAGTGCTCTCTTGATTACGTGTGTGAAGTTTGCAATAAGCAAAGTCATTGGTTGAGTCTTCTGGCTTTGCTGCCTGCCCGCTTCAGCATGCCATTGGCTGGTAGCAGTGGTGGGTTTCACTTACCTTTGCTACTGGTTCGGGAACGGGAGTGCGTGCACGCAATGCTTCTGCGCATGCGGAGAACGTCTGTGATGATGTCCGAGTGGGTGGGCAGGGCCTCCTGCCACCGCTGCTACCGGTTCGCCTGAACCGGAGCGAACCAGTAGAAACCCATCACCTGTTGGACAACAAAAGAGTCAGATCTTCTCCGTACTTGCAATATGCAGTGCTGTGATTGGTGAATGTTTTTCCTACTGGCTGGTAGGAAAAACATTCACCAATCACAGCACTGCATATTGCAAGTATGGAGAAGATCTGACTCTTTTGTTGTTGTTCTTAGCATCCTTCTCCAACTTCAGCTTAGTCTTAATTTTCCAAACAAACTCCCTAAAACTGTGGGATAATTGCCTAAATTACTGCTGGATGATTTGGCGCTCTTTTTAACTCCTACATTTATCCTTTCAGATTTTTCCTAAGCTTTCCCAAGATGTTCTTTCATTTTGCACAAGGTGGAATTGTTTGAAATTATGTCTTTGATATCTCCATTCCTAGGAGCAACTTTGAGTTCTTTTACCCTCTGAGCATGCACAGAATGCGCAGAGGATAAAAGAACTCAAATGGCGGTGTCCCGGTGGGTGGGCGGAGTGCCGCGCTACCTGTGCGATCGGCTCACCAACGACAGACAGGTATAAGC
Source organism: Diadophis punctatus similis (assembly GCA_023053685.1). Taxonomy (NCBI): domain Eukaryota; kingdom Metazoa; phylum Chordata; class Lepidosauria; order Squamata; family Dipsadidae; genus Diadophis; species Diadophis punctatus. Next base: position 20,322,789 of record JALIGW010000001.1, read on the forward strand.
GAACCGGGAGCATTTCACCCCTGCCCTGCCAGCGAAAATGGAGCTAGGGGGCACATGCGGCCTCCCCACACCACACTCTGTTTTTGCTGGCAGAGACACTGCGTGCTGATCCTTTGTTATTTCCAGGTCAGCCCCGCGGGCCGGATCTAAGCACCCTGCAGGGCCAGATCCGGCACGCGGGCCTTGAGTTTGACACGCCTGACATAGTACATGCTAATCAGTGTCATACTGACCCAGATTAGTATTTTGAATTCTGTACAGAACATAGAAGGCCAATGTAACAATCTATATTACTAGCCATTAGCAATTTTATTCTCCCTTAACTTGTCACCTATTGAAACCATCCTAGTCATTAGCACATTGTTTAACATATCTTTGCCTTTTAGATGCAAAATAGGTATACATAACTCTAGAAAATGAATAAAAATTACTTGGTTTTATTCACGTCACGTTGTAGTGGACACACTGCATTATCTTTATATCTCTGCCTCAAGTTGATATCTGAATTTCAAAGTCACATGAATCATCTTTCAGCTAACACGTTAAAACTACAGGACATAATAATTGGATGTGAGAATAATTATGAAATCCCTTAATTAGTTAGCAAGGCATACCTGTGAGCAAGACACATGTACACCTTAGGTGATCCAACATTCTTTAAATTACTCCATCGTTCAAAGTTGAGGAAACTATCTACTTCATTGAATTTTCAAGTAGCAACTTGTAAATTCGATAATTGACATGAAAATGACTCAGTTTTGTCACGGAACCGGTTCTGTCGGTGTCTCCGTGGGTGCCGCCATCTTGGACTTTGCTTCTGAGCATGCGCAGAAGCTATTTTTTATTGCTGGGGGCACATGCGTGCGCGTGAAGCATGCGCGCACACGCAACCCCTGAGCGAACAAGCAGCAAAAGGATCCAGAACCCACCACTGATCTGTATGTGTATGTATATGTTTTTGTATATGAGACAATGTAGACTCCTGCCAACCACCTAAATTAGTCCCTGCAATTCCCTTGGCAAAGTTTTTGGGAGTGGTTTGATAGTATAGATAGATAGATAGATAGATAGATAGATAGATAGATAGATAGATAGATAGATAGATAGATAGATAGATAGATAGATAGATAGATAGATAGATAGATAGATAGATAGATAGATAGATAGATAGATAGATAGATAGATAGTCAGACAGACAGACAGACAGACAGACAGACAGACAGACAGACAGACAGACAGACAGACACAGACACAGACACAGACACAGACACACAGACAGAGTTTTAATTTGATTTCCAGTTTTGATGATGACTGGATTTAATGGCTGCATCTTCCAGTTTTTATAGTTTTCCATCTATTTGGGTTGTGTTTACAGAACACACCTAACTTAGTCTGGTTAAATATCTAGCAGTTATATTTTCACAGGATATTAAGCTTAGTTGGCTGCTTTATATGCTAACACATTGGGTGAAACAACAGATTTGTCTAACTTATAGATCAAAAGTATTGTGTAAACCCAGAAAATGTGTGAATTCAGTAAACCAGTTAAGCAGGTTTGTGTGAATTCAGCTTCAATATAATCTGCCCAATGAGCATTATTAGATAAATTAAAAAGAAAGAAATCCCAAAGTTTTCTATTGGATCACAGAAACCTAATGCAGTAGAAAAATGTACATTATACAGTTTACATAAGTGAAGGAGAATGGACTTAATTTTCCTCCCAACTTTGCTAATTATTTGGCTTTATGGGTTCTCTGTTTATTATTCTTCAGTTTTAATTTAATTTAATTTAATTTAATGGATTTGTATGCCGCCCAACTCCCTAGGGACTCTGGGCGGCTCACAACATATTCAGATCCATTTCGACAGTACAAATGCAATAAAAATACAATAGTTAAAAACATATAACATATAAAAATTAAAAGAGTATCGTCTCGCTTTCACCCCGCCTGCCGGAAGAGCCAAGTTTTTATTGCTTTCCGGAAGGCCAGCAGGGTGGGGATAGTCCTGATCTCCGGGGGAAGCTGGTTCCACAGGGAGGGAGCTCCCACAGAGAAGGCCCTCCCCCTCGGTCCCGCCAACCGACATTGTTTGGTCGATGGGACCTGGAGGAGGCCAACTCTGTGGGCCCTGACCGGTCGTAGGGAGGTATGCGGCAGGATGCGGTCCCGAAGGTAACCTGGCCCTGAGCCATGTAGGGCTTTAAAGGTAACGACCAACACCTTGAATTGGATCCAGAGACTAATGGGCAACCAATGCAGCTGGCGGAGAATTGGTGTTACGTGGGTGCATCTGGGTGCACCCACCACAGCTCGCGCAGCTGCATTTTGCACCAGTTGCAGTCGCCGGACACTCTTCAAGGGTAGCCCCACGTAGAGCGCATTGCAGTAATCCAGCCGTGAGGTGATGAGGGCATGAGTGACTGTGAGAAGTGCCTCCCTCTCCAAGTAGGGTCGCAATTGGTGCACGAGACGTACTTGTGCAAAGGTCCCCCTAGCCACAGCTGAAAGATGTTGCTCCAATTTTAGCTGTGGATCTAGGAGGACACCCAAATTGCGGACCCGTTCTGAGGGAGCTAATTTCTCTCCCCCAAGAACCAAGGAGGGACAGTTGATCATGTCCTTAGGAGGCAATATCCATAACCACTCAGTCTTGTCAGGGTTAAGTTTTAGCCGGTTCTTCCCCATCCAGACCCTAACATCATCCAGGCAGCGGCCCATTACGTCTACGGCTTCCCCGAATTGAGATGGGGTGGAGATGTACAACTGGGTATCATCAGCATATTGCTGATACCTCACCCCGTGTCGTCGGATGATCTCACCCAGTGGCTTCATGTAGATGTTAAACAGGATGGGCGAGAGGACCGAGCCCTGAGGCACCCCACATAGTAGGGGCCTAGGGCTCGACCTCTGCCCCCCTGTCAACACCGACTGCGTCCTGTCAGAGAGGAAGGAGGAGAACCACTGCAAAACAGTGCCGCCCACCCCCACCTCTCCGAGACGACGCAGAAGGATACCATGGTCAATGGTATCAAAGGCCGCTGAGAGGTCAAGTAGCACCAGGATAGAGGAATAACCTCCATCCCGGGCTCGCCAGAGATCATCCATCAGGGTGACCAAAGCCGTTTCCGTACTGTAGCCGCGCCTGAAACCTGATTGAAAGGGATCCAGAAAATCCGTGTCATCCAACAGCCGTAGGAGCTGGAGTGCCACCACTTTCTCAACAACCTTCCCTGCGAAGGGAAGGTTGGAGACTGGACGGAAGTTCTTTAAATCCACCGGGTCCAGGGAAGGCTTCTTGAGGAGGGGTCTCACCACCGCAGCTTTTAAGGGCTGCGGGATGGACCCCTCTCTCAAGGAAGCGTTGACCAACGCCTGGAGCCAGCCGCGTGACACCTCCCTGGTGGCCGAAACCAGCCAGGAGGGGCACGGGTCCAATAAACAGGTGGCGGAGCTCATCGCTCCTATGGCCTTGTCTACATCCTCAGGAGTCACCGGTTCAAACCTATCCCAGATAACCAGACTAAGACCTGCCCCGGTCATCTCAGCCTGTACTGCCCAATCGGAGTCCAGGTCTGTCCGAATCTGAATGACTTTATCCGCCAGAAACCAAGAAAATTCCTCAGCTCTACCCTGTAAGGGATCTCCGCCTTCCTCCTTAGCCAGAAGGGTGCGGGTCACCCTAAACAGGGCGGCTGGGCGGGAGTCAGCGGACGCAATAAGAGCGGAAAAATGCGAACATTTTGCCGCCCGTATCGCCACTAAGACTTAATGAAAGTTCTTAAAAGTGTCCGGTCAGACTCAGCTTTACTAGATCTCCATCATCGCTCTAGACATCTCTTGTGGCGTTTCATCTCCCGGAGTTCCTCGGTAAACCAAGGAGCCCTCCTGGATCCACTTCCACGGAGAGGTCGCAAAGGCGCAATCCGATCCAGAGCCCCCGCTGCTGCCTGATTCCAGGCTGCGACCAGAGACTCGGATGAACTGTGTACCAGGGATTCAGGTATTTCCCCAAGTTCCCTCTGGAATCCGTCAGGTTCCATTAGGCGCCTGGGGCGGAACCATTTAGTCGGTCCCGTCTCCTTGCGGTGGAGGAGTGGTGCCATGAAATCCAACCTTAGAAGGAAATGATCTGACCACGACAAGGGTACTGTGACTAAACCCCTCAGCCTCAGATCATCTCTCCACTGCCCCGAGAGAAACACAAGGTCAAGTGTGTGACCACCCTCATGAGTCGGACCCTGAACTACTTGGGTCAGGTCCATGGTTGTCATGGAAGCCATGAACTCCTGGACTGCCCCTGAGGCTTCGCCGGGTGATGGCAGATTAAAGTCCCCCAGCACCATCAACCTGGGGAACTCAACCGCCAGCCCTGCAACCGCCTCGAGCAGAACAGGCAGGGCCTTTGCAACGCAGCTAGGAGGCAGGTACGTTAGCAAAAGGCCCACCTGGACCCCTAAGTCCAATTTCAGAAGGAGCGTCTCACACCCAACAATATCTGGGGCATGGCTCCTTCGAGGACACAGATTCTGGCGAGCTATAATAGCCACTCCTCCACCCCTTCCCTGGGGTCGCGGCTGATGCTGAACCGAGAACCCGTCCGGGCATATTTCCGAAAGGGGCACTCCCCCCTCCTGGCCCAGCCAGGTCTCGGTAATACACGCCAGGTCCGCCCCCTCTTCCAGGATTAAATCCCAAATAAGGGGGGCCTTGTTGGTGATCGACCTGGCATTTAACAGCAGCAGCTTGAGCCCAGGGCCCTGACATCCCTGGTTACCAGGCACTCGGGTTGAGCTAGATGGAACCAGACCAGAGGGGCCAGAACAAGAAATCGCTTGCAAACAGCGAATTCTCGTTCCCCGAGAGCGGCCTACCCCTCTGCTCCTGCCATACCTGCCTCTCCCTGTTACGACCGTAATGCTCTTACTCCCCGTCCCCCCAGAGATCCCCTCCCCCACCCCGCTGGTCCCCCACTCTCCCGGCAGGCCATACACACCATTCATACTGAGCCTGGGGGTGGGCCAAAACCCCCCTCCGCTTCTGTTTCCACACTCAGCAGAGGGGGGCCAGGTCCAGCCACCCAGCTCACTCATGTATTCTTACAGTCAGACCACAAAACATTTATTCATATTATCCATACATACACATGCTCACCGATACTCTCTCCCGGGGTCGGGTCCCTTCTTAAGTTAATACTAATGGGGCTCAGATCTAATAAGTCCCCCCAAAATACACTTCTTCACTTTCTTCTTCTTCAGCCCCCTAGCAGTATTCCCAACACACATAAACATAACAGTCTTGATGATAAACTCTTCTTCTCCTTTGGCACTTCGATGGTAATAGAAGAACAGCCTGTCTAAATAGAAGTTCGTCCAGAAAGACAGGCAGAAGGCCAGGGCTGCGTCAGTCAAAAGAGGCCTCACGGCCACAACAGCTGCAGCGTTAATAATAGGTTTTAAATAAGAACGCCACCATTCTTGAAGAAGGAAGACTGTCCGGCAAAGAGTTTTAAAAGGCCTCCCCAGGCTTAATTTCCGCCGCAATGGGAATACTGCTGCCCAGGACAGCTCACTGCAATGTTGGAAGAGAGACAAGCACCTTATCAAATGGCCAGGCCGCTCCTGTCGCCAAAACCAGCTAAAGTCAAAGTCAAAAAAGCCGTCGCCATAGAAGAGGGTGGTAACAACAATAATCCCGGCAGTAAAAAGCATAGCCAGGACTTCTATTGGCTGGCAAAACTGGGCATTCACCCCAGAACCAAACCGTTCCAGACTCTGGGTAAGATGATCTCCAGGGGGCCCAAATGGAGCAAGGTATCAGAGCTATTAAACAGCGGCAAAATAAGACCACGGCGCTGGAGCAGCCACACCTCCAGCTACGACACCGACTGCTGAGGGATCAGGCCACGATCTTCCAACGGCCCAGGATCCTTCCAACGGCAGCGTCAGCCCTCAAATGGCAGCGTCCGTCCTCAGCGTCAGTCCTCAGATGGCACGTACCTTGCCTCAGTCGGTAACCCTCTTCCCAGGTTCCTTTAGATTGTAGCTCGTCACTTTGTCTTAGCTGTTAAACATTCTTCGATGTTTAAACGTTCTTCGATGTCTTTTCGCTGTTCTTAGTTGTTCTTTCGTTTCGTTTCCTCCTTCCGAGAAGATCTACGGTCTCGAGGTCGCCATGTTAGAATCGGCGTCCTACGCTCCTGGATCGTCTCGGGTCTCTTGCCTCTCTATCGGCAGTCTCCTTCCTCCTAAAAACTAGGAGGGAGTCCTGAGGTCTTAGGCTATCTCCCGACCCAAAAGAATGGAGAGTTCAGGTCGGGGGGGGGGGCGTTATCTCGCTAAGAAGTTCAGCAGCCGGAGCGGAGTTCTGTGCTCCTGCTGCCTCTCCCTTAGCCCCACCCCGGAAGCTAATCAACCATAATCTAATTTCAAAACCGAAAGAGTATTTATTTCAAAATAGCTGTAATATTTATGAAAGAGTCACCTAGTTCCCACTTCCAGGTCATGTCTTCCTTAGAAGACAGCTGCACTTAACCAACCTTGGCTGATTTTGAAAAATTAGGACAATTTTTAAAAATATATTTATATTGAATTTATATGCCACCCAACTCCCAGCGACTTTGGGTGGTTTTCAAATGATTAAAAACATTTTTTTGATGCTAGAAGCAGAAAGCAAAGAAGCAAAGATGGCAGAAAAAACAAACCCAGATAGAAAGATATCTGATAAATTTCAGATATAAAGGAAGAAAAGAGATGCCAAGGATTAAGTGTGGTTAATACTTGGATGTTGGAACTACCTGGAAAAGGGAACTATAAAGCTGTAAATTAAATCATAATGGACTGAATTTGCCAAACAGAGTGAGTCATAAATCATGCTTTATTAATCACAGCAGCTGGTTTCATGCATCACTTACAGCCAAAGTTTGATTGGCAGTTGAGTAGAAGACGGGTAGGTATACAAATGTAACAAACAAACTAATAAATTGAAATGAAATGAAATAAACCAAACTGACCATTTTTCCATGAGCAAAAGGTTACCAGAATAAAAAAGATCCTGGTCGTATTCCTAAGGAAGATTGTCATGCAAGAGAATCATACAGTTGGTTCGTTAAGAAAAATGTGATTAATACATCTCAGCATGTACAGAATGCTGCTCTTTCAGAACTTTATATTGAAACCGGTCCAGTGGTAAAATGCTATGCCCCAGTTCGGGCGTACCGATAACCGCCGGTGGTACGGAGAACCGGTGGCGGCAGTAGCGCGAGGCTCCTCCCACTCTCCCGGATGTCACCATTTCCTTGTTTTTTACACTCTGCGCATGCGCAAAGCCTTCTGCGCATGCGCAGAGGGTGAAAAAGCGTGCTTGACAGGGGGAACGCTTCCCAACCGGTAGGGAAAGTAAGTAGATTTCACCACTGAACCAGTCCCACTAATTTTTAATTGAGATTTGAATCCCAACTTTGTTCTGCTCCTAAAATTGAATGATGCGAGACAGAGAAGACCTTCTGAAAGTGACAGCTGTATAGAAAAAGTGTTTCCAAAATGCATCTTGTTAGAAGGATAAAAAAAAAAGCTCCCTTTGTTGGGATTCCTTCATTCCCCCTCTAATCGATCAACCAGTGGAACAGCTTGCCAGCAGAGGTCGTGAGAGCCCCAACACTTGCGACCTTCAAGGAGAGACTGGACTGCCATCTGTCTCAAATGGTGTAGGAACTCCTGCTTGAGCAGGGGGTTGGACTAGATGACCTACAAGGTCCCTTCCAACTCTAATAATAAATCTAAAATAAATCTAAAATCCTGCTGATTGTGGGCCTGCCCAGGTTAAACTAAGCCTTTTTAAATTCTTGGATTCCAGCCTACATATTCTTCTGCTTTCTCTCCAACTGTGAAACCTCAGCCCCGAGGTTAAAGTAAAGACTCCTGTATTTTTCTCCCTAGTGTATTAACTCATTTGACATTTGCAGCAGAATTACATCAGTTGGGGATAAAGTTCCTCTGTACAGAACAAGTTAGACAAGTGCACATGTTTGTGCCAAAGGTTCATTGGAGTTTGTAGGGCCAGGAGCAAATTTCTTGGAAACAAATTTATTAATTTATTTGTTTGAAAAATGTATATAGCTGCCTATATTACATAAAGTAAGCAACAAAATGCTTACAACAAATAGACAAATAATAAAAACACAAAATAAAAACTCGGCCACACCACCAGTGCCATAAGACTAAAGGTAGTCCTTCGTTTACGACCACAATTGAGCCCCAAATTTCTGCTGCTAAGTGAAACAGTTGTTAAGTGAATTTTGCCCCATTTTAAGTGAATTTTGCCCCTTTCTTGACACAGTTGTTAAGCGAAACACTGCAGTGGTTCAGTTAGTAACACGGTTGTTAAGTACTGAACTATTGTAAGTTGAGGACTACTTGTATTATCTAGGAAAAGATATTATCTCACCAAGTGCACGTGTTTGTGCCAAAGGTTCATTTGAGTTTGTAGGGCCCAACAACAACTTCCTGGAAACCAGTGGTGGGATTCAAATTTTTTTACTACCGGTTCTGTGGGCGGGGCGGGGCTTGGTGGGTGTGGCAGGGGAAGGATCAGGGGTGGGTTCTACTTACCTTCCCTGCCAATTCGCATCACGGCAGAAGTGCACGCGTGCATCCCTTCCTGGAAATAACCCTCTGCGCATACGTAGAAGCCTTTGCGCATATGCAGAGGTTTTTTTGGCAATCCGAGGCAACCGGAGAACCGGTTCGGGCGCATGGACTGTCGGTCATCGCTGCCGGTTTGGCGAGCGGCGTGAAATTTCCGCTACCAGTTCTATAAAACCGGTCCGAATCAGCAACAACCCACCTCTGGGAAGGATACTGCAAAATCTCCATTCCCTCCCCACTCCGGGGGAAGGTTACTGCAAAATCCTTCTTTCCTCCCGATCAGCTGGGACTCGGGAGGCAGAGAATAGATGGGGACGGGGCCAGTCAGAGGTGGTATTTACCAGTTCTCCAAACTACTCAAAATTTCCGTTACCGGTTCTCCAGAACTGGTCAGAACCTGCTGAAACCCACCTCTCCTGGAAACCAATTTATTTGTTTATGTATTTGTTTGTTTGAAAAATCTATATAGCTGCCTACATTATGTAAAGCAAACAATAAAATGCTTACAACAAATAGCCATATAATAAGAACACACAAAACGAAAACTCAACACATCACCAGTGCCGTATGAGTATTATCTTGAAAATGCGCTTCCCATCCCAGTCCAACATTTAAGGGAAAAGTCAGGTCTTAATGGCCTTCCGGAAGGCAAGGTAGGTAGGGGCTCTCCATATCTAAAAAGGGAGATTGTTCTATTGGGCAGGCACAGCTACGGAAAAGGCTTGCTTTCTAGATACCACTAGATGAGAATTTTTCATAGAGTGGACCTGAGCATACCTTACCCAACAGAGTGGGATGGTTATGTGTCCTCATGGAACGGCAGTCTTTCAAATAACTTGTCCCTGTGCCTTACACGGACAACTCACCATGGACAACTCACCACAGTCAACTTCCATCTTCTCTTATCTCTTATCTCTTATCTCGTCTCATCTCGTCTCATCTCATCTCATCTCGTCTCGTCTCGTCTCGTCTCGTCTCATCTTACCAAAGCTGTGCACACTTGTAGTTTTTAGGTAGTCAGCTAGGGCAGTTCCATGTAGAGCACCTTGCAGTAGTCCAAACAGGAAGTGGCTAGAACATAAGTGACCATTATCAGCACTTTCTGGTCCACGGATGGGCTTCTTTGGTGAAGAAGATGAATTTGTGCAAAGGCTTTCCTAGCTATGGCTGCTACCTGCTCCTTGAGGAGAAGGAGCTGCAAGGAGGACCCCCAAGTTCTAATTCATCAGCTTCCAGGGATTGTTCAGATGTCCTGCTAAAAGACAGCAATTTCCATGATAGAACCTTGGTTTTCGGGAACTGATTACGTTATCTAGCTTAGTAATATGAAACTTCTACGAGAAGAAAAGCAAGGTCAGAGAACACCAAAAATTCAAGAATTCAACCTTAATATATTCTTTACCATGTCCACTTTGCATAGATTCTGGGATTTTTGGCCCCAATACATTCAATAGGTACCAAGTTTTTGAAATCTGTGTAGGGTTTCCAAATTCCCATCTGTCAATCTATATATAAGAAGGCCAAGAGAGCAATTGCATGCAGAAGAGGTCCTATCAAAAATATGGTCCACTATTTCATAAATAAGAGAACACATTCCAAGTTATAATAGCAGCTTTCTCATTTTTTTCATTCATTTTTAATTTTGGCATGTTGTAATTTTGTGAAATTTGTTGACCTTTCCTTGATTGGATTATTGTTTGAATCGGTAAAGGGTTTGTTAGTAACTCTTACTAACAAATACTGTACAGAGTAAGTTACTCTATCTCATTTTGGAGAGAAAGTTGCATGCTGTATGTTGATAAAAGCAAAATCCTATATTTATCTATATTATATTTATTTATTGATGATGATGATGATATGATGATGATGATGATGATGATGATACATTTATGAACTATATACTGTACTGCAAACAAATCAAATCAATATTTTAAGACAATATTGCTTTACGGGACTCCTAGTCAACAAAATACATTTTAACTACTGTAATGAGAATGCTTTTCCTTAACTTTGTTAGGACAAATATTATTCTAACTCTCTCGTTCTTTATGGCTCTTCCTTGCAGTAATGAATATTATATTAACTTGGCATTTTGCAGAGAGTATTATCGTTATACATATACATTATATTTCCTTCAATTCAATGGGACTGATTTCCAGATAGTGTTTATAATATTGCAACATGAACCAATAAAACATTTGTTAACCAAATTACTACTGAATTTCTATCCTTACGGCACAGTGCCTTTGCAAAAAGTGCCTTAAAATAGCAACAGTATATTGGCACTTGAATAGGTATAGCAACCATCATTAAAGAAAGAAAGAGAAACTCTATATTTTCCCTTTCTTTCCTATATACATGGCTTAGAATTTTTCCACTCCAGTCCATTAAAACACAATTGAATTACACTTATTTAAAAAATCATTATAAAGAAACAGCATTCGCCAGTTTCCTTCCAGCCTAGCTTAATTACTGGCCATTTCATAGACTCATCCATGTAGTTTTTGGCCACAGAATCAGATGTGATTGATCACTATCTTTCTCTATATATTTTTTTCTCTGCTTCCTAATCTGATCTACAGCCTTGGTATTTTTTGGAGATCTCTTATGCAGTTAGACTTGATGTTCTTCAGCTTCTGGGCAGACATACAGACAGCCAGATGTTGCCACCTGCTGTAAAACACCAAGATAGACACAAACCAGAGAAACCCACAAACTGCATTGAAGGAAAGGCAAAACCAGAAGTTTACTTTAGGTAACGAAAGTTCACTGGGTGACTAAGAGAGTCACAACAGACATGGCCACGCAATACATTCATCCTTGCTTAATTGAACTATATTTTACTCCACTGAACCAATTTTCTTGCTTCACGGAAATCAAATATTAACTGTGAAAGTTCAAAGTACTGTAACTTTGTACCTTAGCCTTAGGGCAGTGATGGCGAACCTTTTCAGCACCGAGTGCCAAAAAGGTTGCATGGAAATGTTGCACGCACGCACACTCATCAGGGCCGCGCTCTGGAAAAGCCAAACTTCCGAGTTCTAGCGCGCATGCGTGCCCGGCGATCAGCTGGATGGCGTGCATGCGCAGGCCAGTTTTTGGCACTGCCGCACGCGCGAAGGGATCACGCTCTGAAAAAGCCAAACTTCCGGGTTCTGGCACGCATACGCACCTGACAATCAGCTGCCCAGCGCGCATGCGCATACCAGTTTCCGGCAAATGCCACGCACGTGAAGGATAGCTGATCATCGTGCGTGCATGTGTGCCAGAAACCCAGAAGACAAACAGGCAAGGACGTGCCATAGGTTCGCCATCATGGCCTTAGGGATAGGTGACACACGAAGCACTAGGGATGAGTGCATGCCATCCATTAAAGGTAGGGTATAACAGTTTGAGCTTGTCCATAAGCTCTTCTTTCCTAAAATGCATAAGTAAATGGCATCTGATCATGCATTTCTTCCATGCTGGTAAAGGCAAAAGGAGAGGGATGAAGCATAGAGCTGAGAGCAGGTAAATTGATCTGTGAGTGAGATGGGCAGTCTCTAAATCTGAAATATAAATAAAATAAAACAAGGCTGTGCAGGAAGGCAGGAAGGCAGCCTAACTAAAGAAGGGATTTCAGAATCAAACACTAAAATAGACTGTAGCAAGTAATTTCTGTACTGTTACCCTAAAACAGTATGCATAGGAGTAAATATTTAGACAAGTGCTGGATGATAAGAACTCATAGATCAGAAGATAGTCCAGAACATTCCACTTTCACAAAATGTTATTGCCAGGCTAAGTACTGTTACTGCCAGTACTAAAAGAAGAATTCCTTATTTTACAAGGACACATGGAACTGGAGAATGGAATGTAAAGAACGTGAATCAGAGAGAAATTTATGCTGGATTTTGATTAGAATAGAAATAGAAATAGAATAGGAGTTGGAAGGGACCTTGGAGGTCTTCTAGTCCAACCCCCTGCTCAAGCAGGAAACCCTATACCATTTCAGACAAATGGTTGTCCAATCTCTTCTTAAAAACCTCCAGTGTTGGAGCATTCAGAACCTCTGGAGGCAAATTGTTCCACTGGTTAATTGTTTTTTCAGGAAATTTCTTCTTAGTTCTAGGTTGCTTCTCTCTTTGATTAGCTTCCACCCATTGCTTGCTCTGCCTTCAGGTCAGTGGTGGGTTGCTCCGGTTCGAACTGGTTCTTTAGAACTGGTAGCAGAAATTTGGCGCCGCTCACCAAACCGGCAGCGATGACCAACAGTCCACGATCCCGAACCAGTCCTCCGGTCGCCGCGGATTGCAAAAAACCCCTCTGCGCATGTGCAAAGGCTTCTGCGCATGCTCTCTCTCTCTCTCGCAAAACATGCACTTCCGTCGCGATGCAAACCAGTGGGGAAGGTAAGTAGAACCCACTCCTGCTTCAGGTGCTTTGGAGAATAGCTTGACTCCCTCTTCTTTGTGGCAGCCCCTGAGATATCGGAACACTGCTATCATTTTTTATTACCAAAAAATCAAAACAGAACAATACATCCAACAATAGTACAATAAAAGCTTACATTACAGTGATTTTACATAAGGATGAAAAGAAACTCAAAAATAAAAAATTTTAGGGGGAAAGGATACATTTAATATTGATATAAAAGTAACTTATACATTTATAATAGATAACATATTGAAAAAGGAAGATGTGTTGGATATGTTCACTGTCTTTTGAGTTATTTGTATAAACAATAAAGGCAGGATAATAAATAAACAATAAATAAATAAATTTGAAATGTAAAAGTATCATCACATACAAAGGTTGAAAGCCTTGGCAACAAAAAGGACATGTAATGATTGAATCTAGACCAGAGGTCTTCAAACTTGGCAACTTTAAGACTTGTGGACTTCAACTCCCAGAATTCTCCAGCCAGCTATGCTGGCTGGATAATTCTGGGAGTTGAAGTCCACAAGTCTTAAAGTTGCCAAGTTTGGGGACCTCTGATCTAGACTGTCACTATCAAGCAAGAAGAGAACAAGGAAGAAGATCCCAGCCCAACAAATTGTGAAAACAAATGTTTTTAAGAGCAGCATGATCACAAGAAATTTTAGCTGAGACAGGGATACTCAGCCAAGGGTACTGGTACTTATAGTCACTAAGTGTCAAGACGTTTTGGTTCCTTTCAAATCCAAAACAAACCATCATGTTCTGGAACATCTGCTGATCAAATTTGAATTGGCTATGGCCCAACAGAAACAAAGCCCGAAACATTTTGATTCCTCCAGATTTCTGATGAAATAAAGGTGTAGTTGATATAAAGGTGTGATTGATTTTATAGTCTGGTTTGCAAAACATCTTCTCTACAACAACAACAACAACTCCTGGGATGCCAAGTCCCAGGAGATATTGAAAAGAGGAAAATGAAGTTTGTTGTGCGCCATCCAGCTTCACTTCTGGTGAGATGGGCAGCTAAATCAATTGGATCAGGGGTCCCCAAACTTGGCAACTTTAAGACTTGTGGACTTCAACTCCCAGAATTATCCAGTCCACAAGTCTTAAAGTTGCCAAGTTTGAAGACCTCTGAATTTGATAAATAAATAGTTGGGGTGAGAATAAAATCTCATAGAGGCGATTTGGATCTTTGCTTGGAATTCAGACAGTTAGAAATAAAGCCGAGATTAAAAGTCTAATAGAAATATTTATTTCAGTACAAAAACAATAAATCCTGAATAATTACATATTTGCTAAGAAAATGCGACCGTTCCGGTCAAGAGCCAAGTCAAAAGTGATTAATGGTGGATCAGGAATGTGGACATGCGTACAAGATCATATCACGTGTTCTGCTTGTATTGGAATATACCATAATATTAGAATAGGGGTGCATCACCCTGCATAGACATACAACTGACAATATTCACACTGTGACATAAATAAAATATCCCACCAGTTTAACCAGCCCTTCTAACCACCTTCCCTTCCTTCCCTCTCCCTGCTTCCACTGCTGATATTTCAGGGTGGCAATTCCATCAGCCTGCCTGGTCTACATTCCCTACTTCCTCTCAGCTTCCTTGCTTTTTTCTATCTGAGCCTCCCTCCTGAACCATTTCTGCCCATTACAACTGTGTTTTGTTCATAAAGGAAATAAAATAGCCCCGTTTTTTTCCCACCTGTGGAACAAACAGCAATTGTTCAGTACCTGAAGCATTTTAAACTTCCGTAAAATCACAGATGCCCAACAGAAGTAAATGGATTAACAGAAGATGGAAAAACAATAGCAAACCCTTGACAATATGGGATAAGAGAATAACAGGGCCATCTACAAACAATTGGTTTTGTTTTGTAGGGGACTGATTCCACTTAAGTCTCCAGGAGTGTCAAACTGGCGGCCCGCGGGGCAGATGCGTCATGCCTAGGCCACGCCCAGCACAGCTCCATGAAGGGAAAAACGTGACGTGGCGAGTTTGACCCCCATGCACTAGTGAGATACAACAGGCAAGTGAGCAATTGTCAAGCTGGAAAGTGTCACCCACAGATGACACAGCTACTGAACTGTTTTAAAAAGAAGAGTCAATGAAGTGCTAAGAAATGGATAGAGCAGAGAATTAGAGACTGTAAGTCATTTACATTTGTTTGTTTTTTCCTAAAGCGAGGCCTTTGATTATGTAGGTCACGCCATAATGCGGAGTGTATTAAGGCTAATGGGTGTGCCGAAACTTCTGATTTTGATCCTGAACCTGAAGAACTATTCACAAGACATGACAAACTATTTAAACACTTGAATATATAGTTCAGTTGGTAAGGAGCTCCCCCAAAACCATGTTGGTCTGAAAGAATATGCTTTATGTTCTATTTTCATTCCCAGTGCATTTGGTTGGGAATATCCTGGCCAGAAAGATACAAGACAAACACATTGACTATCCATTTTGGGGAAGTCAAACAAATTTATTTTATTATTTTATTTTATTACTATATAACAGAATAACAGACTTGGAAGGGACCTTGGAGGTCTTCTAGTCCAACCCCTGTTCAGGCAGGAAACCCTATATCAGTGATGGCGAACCTTTTTTTGCTTGGGTGCCAAAAGGCGCGCATGCGTGTGCCCACATCCATAATGCAATGCCCTCCCCTGTGCAGCGCACAGAGGGCCCCCCCCCACGCATGTGCCCTGGACTCAATGAAGCCTCCGGAGCCTGTGGATGGCGAAAAAACGGATTCTAGCTGATTTTCGGCCTTCTGGAGGGCGGGGGGGAGGTCGTTTTCACCTTCCCCAGGCTTCAGGAAAGCCTCCGGAGCCTGTGGAGGGCGAAAAACTGACTCAGTGGCCCAACCGGAAGTTCGGAAACGTTGGGCCGTTTTTCACCCTCCCCAGGCTCCGGAGGCTTTCCTGAAGCCTGGGGAAGGTGAAAATGACCTCTCCTGCCCTCCGGAAGGCCGAAAATCAGCTGGCTAGCATGCACATGCGCACTGGAGCTGACATAGGGCAACGCCTTGCGTGCCCTCAGATATGGCTCCGCGTGCCACCTGTGGCACACGTGCCATAGGTTCGCCATCACTGCCCTATACCATTTCAGACAAATGATTGTCCAATCTCTTCTTAAAAACCTCCGGTGTTGGAGCACCCACATTTCAGGAGGAAACTCCTTCTACTGATTAATTGTTCTGTCAGGAAATTTCTCCTTAGTTTTAGATTGCTTCTCTCCAGGGGTGGGTTCATTATATTTAAAACAATATTCAGAACACATTGGCCATTGTCTGAAGAAAGAAATGGGCATTTCTAACTCTCTGGCTCCTACAAGTGGATTGTTAATGCACTGTGCCTTTTTGTTTCAGAAGGCACTTGAGGATAGATAGCATGAAAAGAATTATGTGGGGCTTGAAAGGGAATGATAGGTCAAGGAGCAGCAAAGGAGAAAGAAAGTCAAACAGTAGAAAGTCCTTATGGCTTTGAGAAGGTGATTCCAAGCATAAGCCACCTGTGTGAAATTTCGTTAAGGTGCTGGACTAGGACAGGAAGCATTAAGAAAAACCCAGATTTAAGTCCACTGTCCGCCACTAAAACTCATTGAGTGATTTTTGGCCCACTTGCACTCTCTCTCAGCCAAACTATTTCACAGGACAGTAGCTGTTCATTTAAAAAAAGAACTATATATTAGATCCCTTGAAGAAAGGCGAGATGTAGACCATAAGAGCAGGGGAGAAAAGGGAAAGAAGATTTTGGCAGGGGGTGGGGTTGAGACTCTCAAGGGGAAATCTCCAGGTAAAAAAACGACCAGAAAGGAGCTGATTTATAATCTCGGGTTTTCTTGGACTCACACTTCCTGCTGGATCAGTAGGTAGAAGCAGTGACCGTTCTAGGAACAGGAAATATTGTGCATTGTGTTTATTTGTTTAATTCAAATGTACAGAGTACCTAATCGCCAAGATATTGTCATTTGTTCCTCTTTCGCTCTTTGGTTGAACTACTGCATCTTGCTCCGTAAGGGACGACCCTTGAAGACCATCCAGAAAGTTCAGTGAAACTTTAGCTGGGTGTGTCCTGCTTGGACTGCCTGATATTGTCATATAATAATAATAATAATAATAATAATAATAATAATAATAATAATAATAATAATAATAATAATAATAATAATAATAATAATAATAATAATAATAATAATAATAATAATAATAATAACAACAACAACAACAACAACGAGTTGGAAGGGACCTTGAAGGTCTTCTAGTCCAACCCCCTGCCTAGGCAGGAAACCCTACACTACTTCAGACAAATGGATATCCAACATCTTCTTAAAAACTTCCAGTGTTGGAGCATTCACAACTTCTGGAGGCAAGCTGTTCCACTGATTAATTGTCCTAACTGTCAGGAAATTTCTCCTTAGTTCTAAGTTGCTTCTCTCCTTGTTTAGTTTCCACCCATTACTTCTTGTTCTACCTTCAGGTGCTTTGGAGAATAGCTTGACTCCCTCTTCTTTGTGGCAACCCCTGAGATATTGGAACACTGCTATCATGTCTCCCCTGATCCTTCTTTACATTAAACTAGACATACTCAGTTCCTGCAACCGTTGTTCATGTTTTAGCCTCCAGTCCCCTAATCATCTTTGTTGCTCTTCTCTGCACTCTTTCTAGAGTCTCAACATCCTTTTTACATCGTGGCGACCAAAACTGAATGCAGTATTCCAAGTGTGGCCTTACCAAGGCATTATAAAGTGGTATTAACATTTCGTGTGATCTTGATTCTATCCCTCTGTTAATGCAGCCTAGAATCTCAGTATCACAAAAACAGCACTGGCTGTCATTTTACTTTCAAGCACAGCTCAAGGTGCTAGTAATAAGAGTTTCAAAAGGCTTGGGACTTGGGTATCTATGAGATTGCTTGCTCCAAGTCAAATCTACTGCCCAAAATGTTTTCGGAAAAAGTTCCTAATTACCAACTACAGTGGTAGAAAATCCAGAAGAAAACATTTCTGCTGGAGCAACCCTCCTGGGACATTTATTATCTAAAAAAGGGCTGTCAAACTCGCGGCCTGCAGGCCAGATGCATCATGTGCTGGCCACACCCACACCCGGTTTAGCAAAGGGGGGGGAAGTCATGATACATCATGTGATGACACCATGACAACATGAGTTTGACACCCCTGATGTAAGAGATAAGAACAGCATACTTGTTAATATTCAGAAAAAAAGACCTGGTTGTTTTAAGTAGATTTTCAGGTACAGAAGAATTAATGAATTGTGTTATCTAGGGATGTGTCATGAGTGTTATTGATAATTGATTGATTGAACTTACCATATTTCTACCTCACCACAATCAAGATTACAGTGGTTTATAGTCTATATACTTATTGCTATCATTGATGTTGAATCTGCTTGAGATAGAAGTAGAGATACCATAGAAAGATACACAATACCCCTTTTGTAAAACATTTAGATCTGCTTGATTGATGTAGCATAAAAGCTCTAGCAATAAATCAAAATCTCGTAAAGCACAAACTTTCTGGCAGCTGTGCAAACAATTTTTTTGGACAAACTTTGCTACAAAATTATTGGCAAGGTATTTCTTCTTAGCATCTAACCTCCGTATCCTTCAAGGGTATCACGCCTTATCTCTTCTTCTACATTACCCTGGGTTTGACATCTGACCTCCAAGAACTGATTGATCGATTGAATAATTTGACTGCCATCAAATTGTTTTCAACTCGATGAAAATAGAGAAATGTGTCTTCAGCAATTAGTTTTTTTGCTATTCTTTGCCATGGGGCTTCCATAGCCGTGCCTGGATATCCTTTTAAAAATCTCAGGTTAACAAAACAAAGCTATTTCAGTCTCCCGAAAAAATATAGTTCTTTTAATTTGCAGTGTACTTGCATAGTTGTAGAGTGGATGACTTTCTGGCTATGCAGTGCTCCATCTATGACCTGCCAGCACTTACTGTACTTGCCAAGGAAGATGTAGGCACGATCCAAAGCATGGAGGGGAGAGGGGGAAGGGGGTATATCCATCTCACTATGAAGAGGAAACAAATGTACCGTATTTTTCGGAGTATAAGACGCACTGGAGTATAAGATGCACCATAGTTTTTGGGGAGAAAAATAAGAAAAAAAAATTCTGCTACCAGCATCCATCTGGTAGCGTCCTTAGCAAACAGCCTGGAACAGGTATATTAGCCTTGCAAAGGTCCGTTTTAAAGGCTGCTTTTTCAGCCTTGCAAAACTCGGTTTGAGAGGTTGTTTTAGTCTTGCAAAGCTCCCTTTCAGAGGCTGGGCGGGGCTACATTCGGTGTATAAGACGCACCCAGATTTTCACCCTCTTTTAGGGGGGGGAAAGGTACTTATACTCCGAAAAATACGGTAGATGAAACAGTTGCAATTTCAGGGTATTTAGGGAAATTTATTTCTAAATATATGTTTGCAACACTGTTCATATTTTACGAGACTTCCTGGAGCCATCCAGAAATAGTATTACACCAGAAGAAGCAATGTTCTAAGACAGGGGTCCCCAAACTTGGCAACTTTAAGACTTGTGGACTTCAATTCCCAGAATTCTCCAGCCCACTATGCTGGAGTTGAAGTCCACAAGTCTTAAAGTTGCCAAGTTTGAAGACCTCTGTTCTAAGAGGAAGACTTTGGCCTTTGAAGAGAGAAACTAGGCTCTGTAGTTTGAGAAACAGGGACCTTTGTTCTTCCTAGGGGTCAGAACAGCTGGTAGAAGGACAATACATCATAAATGGGGCACTGGCACTAAGGAGACCAGGTGCCTGCATTGCTACAAGGTGTTTTTCTTTTTTTAAAATGAGCAAACCTGACATGCAATTTCGAAATGGTAAAAACGTGTTTCAGAATTACATTACAAATATTTGTCAGATGCCTCACACCATCATGAAGAGGACTGTTTCTTTGAACTAAAGTCCCAGAAAATTACACTTTGGGCCAAAGGGATTTTCCATCTGAGAATTAACTTTTAAAGATTGCACTGAGGGACTTCATCCTTGAAAGGCGACGTTAACAATTCAAAGTAGCAAAAATTAGCTATTGCTTCCCAAAAGGCGAACCGGAGAAAATGCAAAATCAAAACCAAGTCATTGAAACTGTTCCTCATAAACCAAAAGTGACAAGAGTTTTTGGGCTAATAATAGCCAGTTCTTCCACTGCACACAATTATTAAATCACCTTCTGTAAGAGAAGAGATGACAGAACTTGGGGGTGGGGTTAAAAGAGGAATCAGCCTAGAATCTCTACGTCAACACAAGAGAACTAAGTCCAACCCTCCCCTTGAGCGATGTTGACCCTTATCTAAGCAAGTGCCAACAGTTAGTTGAGAAGATTTCTGTACGTAAGCTTTTAGTAATTAATGAATTTGACCACTTTCTTATGCACAATGACAAATGGATCTCCCTGTAACTTTTATATTCAACAATGCTTCTTTGTACAGTGGTACCTTGGTACTCAACTGCTTTGAAACTCATCGAATTAGGTACTCAATGCATTTTTACGTGAAAATTTTGTGCTGGTACTCATTGTTTGTTTGGTGCTCAATGCACAAGCTAGAACTTGTCGATGTCGGCTGCCTTGTGACTACTCACTTACATTATTCCTTATGGGAAAAATTTGGTTGGTATTCATCATTTTTGGTACGCGCCTCATCATGCCTCCCGGAACCAATTAACAATGAGTACCGAGGTACCACTGTACAGTGAAAAATATGAGCTCTTCCAAGTATCAATCTTAGTCAGTATTAATATTTTCTTCATTCCACTCTGCAGCATATCTCTCTCATTTCCATACAAATACAATGATACACTCCTCACAAAATTATTTTATTCAAAGTAGATTCTTTCTTATCACAGTTGCAGCTTATCCCACTTTCCAGTAATATCATACATTTGCCAAGGTTATGCTAGCAAGAGAACATGGTAGAAACATGCCAGATCTGTTAAACAAAATAATACCCATGACCGTGACTGGGAGAAAATTTTCATGGTTTCATAAGAAACCTTTCATAGTTCATGCTGTTTAGCTTTTTTTGAACTAGGAACATCATACTGTAGATTGAAACTGGGATTTTCTGTATATAGAGCACATCTTCCATGCATATACCAGCTGGCTACACTCCCTCATGTGTGATCTGTACCAAATTTATTTAAAGTAGATTTTTTAAAATTAATAACAAGTCATTGTATAAAATAATCAGGGGTTTAAGCCAAGGTGCTCAGCTGACAAGAAGTATCTCAGTTGAAGAGAGATATCCCATCTGTGAGCAATAATTTTTTTTAAAAAAATGATCCTAAACAGCTTTCCTGCCAGTCAAATATTAAGGAAACAACAGTTTTATCAGAAGCACAGTAAAACCAATCCTAAACTGTCCAGTGCCTCAATCAATCAATCAGTGGAAAATTTCCATCACCTTTTATAAAATTGGAGATACAACCTGAAGCTGTGAATGCCATACTATCATCACCCAAAGTTAACACATAAATTAAGTTTCAGCATTAAACAGCCAAGAGATTGTTGTCACTTGATCCCACCAGGTTGCCACAAGACAGAGAATGGTCCCTTTCTTCAATTAGATCCAAACTTCTCAGGCTCTCCAAATTTTTTTTAATCACTCGGAAGAGACTCCCTTCTCGGGGAAACCACTGTTACTGTAGCAGAGTCCAACATTTGCAGTTACCTGCTAGACTCAACCTACATGAACTTGACAAACGTCTTCTGATTTTGAGGCAGCTCCCACAGTCAGAAACCCTGGTGCTTGGTGGGCACCCAAACCACCTGTCTTTTCAGGCACCCATGAATTGGCAGCAACAAGATGAGAAGCAGATGGCAGTGCCGCTGGTGAGTGGGAATGGTTCTGAACGCAACATTCTCCCATAGCACCAGCAGTGTGATGAGGTTTGGGACTCTGAAAGCATGGTGGTCCAGGTGCTGGAATTTGTGTGTTAGGATGCTGCATGTGCATGGCAAGGAACGGAGGAGGGGGGCTGTGATAGTTCTGAGTGGGGTAAGAACCCGGCACTGGATTTAACCTGAAAGAAACAGAAGAGAGATGTGTTAATAGACTAAATGCACGAGGAACACATGCAAAGTGACCCACTCAGCTAATTAT
Organism: Diadophis punctatus similis; assembly: GCA_023053685.1. NCBI lineage: Eukaryota > Metazoa > Chordata > Lepidosauria > Squamata > Dipsadidae > Diadophis > Diadophis punctatus. Next base: position 20,345,008 of record JALIGW010000001.1, read on the forward strand.
GATGATGAAGGCAGGAGTTACACAGATCCCATGGGAATTATATCTTTTTATTTGTTAATTGTTATCCCATCTTTAATAAATAACTCAAGATGGCAAACATATCTAATAATCCTACCTCCTATTTTCCCGCCAACAATCCTGTGAGATCAATTTCAGCAATTTCAGCCTTTCTACTAAGTAAAGGACAAATGCTGCATTAACCAGACTACTCTTTGTTAAAGTTCATGTGTTCCCATTCTGGGAACAAATCGAGAAGTAAATACTCATTTGGACCTGGAGACCTGAAGGAAAGCATATCTATTTTTTTTATCCTCCAGGGAGAAAGGAAAGCATCAACTACTCTTCACAGAAGAAAGCTATCAAAGTCAACCTAACCACTTAAGTGCCAATTCATGGCTTACATAATTCCTGTACTTGGAAGACTTAGTCTCCTTAATATTTATTAACAGGTATTCATAAATTAATGACATGATAGAAGCAGACAGGGAACAAGCTTTCATGATAAAGGCACAGGCATAAATCAAGCTACTTTCTGAAATTCGGATAACTCGTTATATAGCTTTTTTTTCCTTTCCAAAGCTTTTAACATTATTAGTGTGTTCTTGCATAGCAGTGCCTTTTATGAATTTATTTCATTTGGGCAAAAAAAGCTTGCTATTCAAAATAATACAGCCCTGTAATCTTTGTAAATAATTCTACATTCCTGTTCTGTATCTTCACTTATACTATATAAAGCAATCATCCTAAACTAAAGGCCAGGTTACCTTCGGGACCGCATCCTGCCGCATACCTCCCTACGACGGGTCAGGGCCCACAGAGTTGGCCTCCTCTAGGTCCCATCGACCAAGCAATGCCGGTTGGTGGGGCCGAGGGGGAGAGCCTTCTCTGTGGGAGCTCCCTCCCTGTGGAACCAGCTTCCCCCAGAGATCAGGACTATCCCCACCCTGCTGGCCTTCCGTAAAGCAATAAAAACTTGGTTCTTCCGGCAGGCGGGGTGAAAGTGAGACCAACTAGACTAGATATGGGTCTCCCCACTTGATTGTGAATGTGAGATACTCTTTTTAATATTTGTACTTTTTAATTATTGTATTTTTTATACTGTGGAATGGATTCTGATATGTTGTGAGCCGCCCAGAGTCCCCCGGGAGTTGGGCGGCATAGAAATCCATTTAAATAAATAAATAAATAAAATAAAAAGACTTATTGTAGTTGACCTCTATTTTTTCTAGTCCCAAGTTATTGTCTAAAGATGATCACAAATGATATTTCGTCAATAACATTCCTAGCCCGAATTTCCATAGGTAACATTTCCACTACAGGTAGTCCTCGACTTACAACAGTTCGCTTAGTGACCATTCGCAGTTGTAACAGCACTGAAAAGAGACTTATTAACCAGTTTTCACACTTACGACCGTTGCAGCATTCCCATGGTCATATGATTTACATTTGGATGCTTGACCATTGACTCACATTTATGACGGTTGTAGTGTCCCTGGGGTCATGTGATCACCTTTTGCAACCTTCTGACAAGCAAAGTCAATGGAGAAACCAGATTCACTTAACAACCGTGTTACTAATTTAACAATTGCAGTGATTCACTTAATAAATGTGGCAAGAAAAGTCATATAATGAGGCAAAATTCACTTAACAAATTTCTCACTTAGCAACATAAAGTTTGGGCTCAATTGTGGCTGTGAGTTGAGGACTACCTGTATCTAGTTTAGCTACAGAAAAACTAAAATCAGAGCTACTATTAGCCGTGATACTTTTCCTTAAAGATCATTAATGTTCAATAGAGCTACACCATTTTTCCACCTTTCTTGAAATTTTATGTAGTGTCTGGACCTACACCTTTAGTAGAACTTATTTCTTTGTAATTCTTAGACACATAACACAAATTTACAGAACAAAGCTTTGTATCTAAGAGGAAAGCATATGTCAAAACTGTGTTAAGATTAAAATTGCCAATATTTAACATTAACACCTTCAACAGAATGTACCTTTATCTCAGATATACTGTATTTTTCGGAGTATAAGACGCACCTAGATTTTAGAGGAGGAAAACAAGGAAAAAAGTATTCTGAACCAAATGGTGTAGTAATATATTATTTAATAAAATACCAGTGTAGCAGAATACTTTTTACAACCATGTATACTTTTTACAAACTTCAAACTTGACAGCTTTAAGATTAGTGGACTTCAACTCCCAGAATTCCTCCTCCAGTCATGCTAGCTCAGGAATGGGAATTGAAGTCCACAAGTCTTAAACTTGCCAAGTTTGAAGACCCTTGCACCCCTAACCCAGGGGTCTTCAAACTTGACAGCTTTAAGACTAGTGGACTTCAACTCCCAGAATTCCTCCTCCAGTCATGCTAGATGGGGTAATTAGAAGGCAAAAACACCCCAGTTTTTGCAAAAAAACGGCCTGGTTTTCGCTCGGTTTTTTTTTTGCAAAAACAGGGCATGCAGAGGGTTTGGGAAGCCTGCAGAGCGCTCCTAGGGGGTGGGGGAAGGCAAGAAACCCCCCATTTTTGCAAAAAACGGCCCATTTTTCACAAAAATAGGATGCGGGGGCGGGGCTTCGGGAGGCCAAAAATGGCTGTATTCAGTGTATAAGACGCACCAACTTCCCCACCCTCTTTTGGGGGGCAAAAAAATGCGTCTTATACTCCGAAAAATACGGTACATCTTTTAAATAGTGAGGCTACAACTCTTATTTACAAGCTCGCATGAAAGAGAATACGGATTTAAATGTAGGATTTAAAACAGAATTATTTTTGAGGTGCATCAATTAACCAAGTCATCAAATTTGAAATTCTGTGAAGATACAGAAACTTTGAGAAATACTGTTATCAGCAGAAAATTAAATAGCAAGCATTATGAAACATTAAGCAGACTTACTTTCGATTCTGGAAAGCCCTTCTTTCTGCCAGTGATCCTGGAACATATTTTACCCCAGGAATTCTCTTCAACAGCCGGAAAGGGAACTTCTGATCTAAACAAGAGGCTGTTGATTCAGAGAAATCCAAAGCAAAGCAGTAACCATAACCATCTAAAGTTCAGCAGTTAAGGAGAGCCAGAAAAAGGATGTGAAAGAAGTCATTTTTAAGCCTGGTCTTCTGAATACATTTTCCCCAGGTCGCTTTAAAAATGTTCAGAAACTTCAATGGAAGCTCTGAGAATTCTAATGAGCACAGAACACCAATATTGTATTTTCTTCGCTTCCCTGCATATTTTTGAACTGCACTAACAAGAAAGGACTCAAGAATGCAAAGTGGATGACTTCCCACTTACTCTTAATGTAATTTGCAACCTTTGCAATTTTGGGTAGGGGGCAATCTACTTAGTCCATTCAAGCAATAGTTAAAACAGTCTTGCTATATCTGGAAAACCTGAAAATGGAAAAGATTGTTGATGGGCTAATATAATAAATCATTAAAGGAAAATAAGCTTCAAGTGTATCTGTGCCATTTATAATGCAGCCGCTAATCTAGCCTAAAATGTGTTACAAGAATTCTTTAGATATGGAAGGTGCAACTTGATAAGTTAAAGGGATAGGTTATGCAATTCATTATAAAAAGATACATATATTCCCAATTAAGAGGCCACAGAGGTTTGCTAGGAAAGAAGAACTTGGGATAATCCAGGCCATGCAAAGCAGCAACCAGGGCACAAATATCATGCGGAAGTTCACTCCAAAAAGCACTGTTCTCCTCATCCGAGAGCGAGCAATTGATGCAGCCAGCATGGCAAAAGCCACAGGAGTGAATCCTTCAGCATCCATCATCTTCAACAGGCCGGATGCCATAGTCCTGAGTACAAGGTAGAGTAGAGCTAAGGAAACCGCAAATGCCAGAGTGAGGAAGGAGTGCTTCACAGTCCCCACCATCTTCTCAAAGCTGCCAGCAAAGTACCAGATGATAACAGCACTGCATACCAAGGAGATCACATCCTCATAAACAAAGATGTAGGTCACCAACCTATAAACTGTGCAAAAAGAGCCAAGTTGGCAAATAAATGACAGACAAGAATCTGACACTATGAAATCTTTCCAAATCTATTCATAATTTTGGGAGAATGATGCCAACTCCAAAGACAAGCTGATTTGAAAGGCTGGGATAGGGTTAAAGTAGGGTGGAGAGCTGCATTAAATCAAAAGTCCAGAATCAGAAGGATGTTGGGCTTAATAAGACACTTAAGTGAAGTATTTTTTAATCTAATTTACGGAGCTGCCCATCTCACCAAAAGTATTCTGGGCAGTGTACAACAAGCTAAAACAGTTTATAAATACATAAAACTACTTTACCAGTTAATTATAAAAACATTTTTAAAACTCTAAAAATAAACCAAACAAGAAATAACAGATGGAGGGATGTTAACAATAGAACTCTAATAATAATAAGAGTTCATTCAGCTCCTGAGGGCTCCAGGCTTTACAAGAACTTAAGGGATTCTCAGAAGCTCATAAATAAGACCAAACTCACCTCAGGTGGGAGAAGATTCCACAATGTGGGTGCCACCACAGGAAAGACCCACTATGTAGAGTCTCCTTAGCTGGTAGCACCTGTAAAGTATAGCTTACAAAGGCTTGTGATCTGGCTGTTTTCTAACAGACTGAACATGCCTGGTTTTGCAAGATTGGAGAGGAGACACAGGCAAATTAGTTTGATCAACCTGAAGAAACACATACTTTTTTTGTTCTTCTGGAATTTTTATTATTAGACAAAATTAGCTATGATAGTCTTTTGAATTGCCTAGATCCGTGATGGCGAACCTATGGCACACATGCCAGAGGTGGCACGCAGAGCCCTCTCTGCTGGCACGCACGCCATCACCCCAGGTCAGATCTCCGTGGCGTTTCTTTCATGAGCTTGTTTCTCTAAAAACAATGAAACAGAAGCTCACAAAAGAAAAAGATCTTACCTCTTGCCGTGCTGCCGGTGTTGGGATGCCCCACCGGCCAGCTGGTCTTTGGGTTTCTGCTGCGCATGCGTGCGTTTGTGCGCATGCACGTACACCTTTCAGTTTCGGCATGCGCGCGTGCAGTTTGGGCACTCAGTATCTAAAAGGTTCGCCATCACTAGCCTAGATAGAATAGATTGGGGGGGCAGTATTTACTCTGTGATATCTCTAGTTCTTCCTAAAATTGTATATTCAGTAGTTTGCCTATTGCTTACAACAGGGGAGCTTTCTGTCATTCTTCAAAATATTGGGAGCCTAACATTTTACAGATTGCCTGCAAATAATCCAGACCTACCTTCCATTCGCTCCTGCTTTGCCAATCATCAAGAAGCCTAAACTAAAAATGTAACAGAGAAGGAAGAACTCTTCTATGTAAGGTTCCTCAGGAAGGGAGCTAGCTGCCTAGATGAATTTATTTATTTATTTATTTATTTATTTATTTTGTTATTCTTATATGCCGCCCAACTCCCAAGGGACTCAGGGCGGCGTACAACAGGGAAAAATACAAGAATAATCAAAATACATGTAATTAAAAAGAAACAAATACAAATTTTTAAAAAAGCAATATTAAAACAACAACATCCATTCAACATCATACATACTTGGGGGGTAATCTCAGGTGGATTAAGCTGTCCCCCCCACCTGCAGGAAAAGCCATGTTTTGACGGCTTTTTGGAAGGCCAGCAGAGTGGGGATGGTCCGGGTCTCTGGGGGTAGTTGGTTCCAGAGCGCAGGGCCAGCCACAGAGAAGGCTCTCCCGCTAGGACCCGCCAGCCGACATTGCTTGGCCGACGGGACCTGGAGGAGGCCAACTCTGTGGGCCCTAACCGGTCGAAGGGAAGTATGAGGCAGAATGCGGTCCCGAAGATATCCTGGTCCTAAGCCATGAAGGGCTTTAAAGATGGTGATCAACACCTTGAATTGGACCCGGAGACCGATGGGCAACCAATGCAGCTGGCGGAGTATCGGTGTCACGTGGGTGTACCTTGGCACACCCACCACAGCACGCGCAGCCGCATTTTGCACCAGCTGAAGTCTCCGGATACTCTTCAAGGGTAGCCCCATGTAGAGCGCATTGCAGTAGTCCAAGCGCGAGGTGACAAGGGCATGAGTGACCGTGAGTAGAGCCTCCTTCTCCAAATATGGCCGCAACTGGTGCACCAGGCGGACCTGTGCAAAGGCCCCCCTAGCCACAGCAGAAAGATGGTGGTCCAATTTTAGCTGTGGATCTAGGAGGACCCCCAAGTTGCGGACCAGGTCTGAGGGAGTCAGTTTCGCACCCTCAAAGACCAAGGAGGGGTAGTTGTCATGATCCTTAGGAGGCAATATCCACAGCCACTCAGTCTTGTCGGGATTGAGTCTGAGTCTGTTCCTCCCCATCCAGATCTTAACGTCGTCCAGGCAACGGCACATTACATCAACTGCCTGCCTGAAGTCAGACGGGGTGGTGATGTACAGCTGGGTGTCATCAGCGTACTGATGGAAACACACCCCATGTCTGCGAATGATCTCACCCAACGGTTTCATGTAGATATTAAACAGGATGGGCGAGAGAACCGACCCCTGAGGCACCCCACATGATAGGGGCCTAGGGGACGATCTCTGCCCTCCTGCCAACACCGACTGCATCCGATCGGCAAGATAAGAGGAGAACCACCGTAAAACGGTGCCTCCCACTCCCAACTCGCCGAGCCGATGCAGAAGGATACCATGGTCGATGGTATCGAAAGCCGCTGAGAGGTCAAGTAGCACCAGGATGGAGGAGTTTCCTCCATCCCGGGCCCGCCAGAGATCATCCATCAGGGCGACCAAGGCAGTTTCTGTACTGTAGCCGCGCCTGAAGCCCGACTGGTAAGGATCTAGATGGTCTGTTTCATCCAGGAGCTGCAGAAGCTGAGTCACCACCACCTTCTCCACAACTTTCCCTAAAAAAGGTAAGTTGGAGACTGGACGATAGTTCTTCAAATCAGCTGGATCCAGGGAAGGCTTCTTCAGGAGGGGTCGCACCACCGCAGCTTTTAACGACTGCGGTACGGATCCCTCCCTCAAAGAAGCAGTGATCACCGCCTGGATCCAGCCGCGTGCCACCGACCTGCTGGCCGAGACCAGCCAGGAGGGGCATGGGTCCAATAAACAGGTGGAGGTACCCATCGCTCCCATAGCCCTGTCCACATCCTCGGGAGAAACAGGCCCAAACTCTTCCCATAATGATGGACTAAGACTAGCCCCCGTCAACTCTATGGACTCTGCCCTGCCAGAGTCCAAGTTTGACCGAATCTGAGCGACTTTATCCGACAGAAACTCAGCAAATTCCTCAGCTCTGCCTTGTAAGTGTTCCTCGCTCCCCCCTTTTCCAAGGAGGGAGCGAGTCACCCTAAACAAGGCGGCTGGACGAGAATCTGCGGACGCAATAAGAGCGGAAAGATAGGAACGTCTTGCCGCCCTTATCGCCACTAAATAAGATCTGATGTAAATTCTTAATAGTGTTCGGTCAGATTCGGCCCTCTTGGTCCTCCAGCGGCGCTCCAGACGTCTCTTTTGGCGTTTCATCTCCCGGAGCTCCTCGGTGAACCAGGGAGCTTTCCGGGATCCACTGCCACGGAGAGGTGGCTTAGGCGCAATTCGGTCTAGAGCCCCTGATGCTGCGGTGTTCCAAGCAGCCACCAGGGAGTCAGCCGAATTGTGTACCAGGGTTTCAGGTATTTCCCCAAGTTCCCTCTGGAATCCATCCGGCTCCATTAGGTGCCTGGGGCGGAACCACCTAGTCGGTCCCGCCTCCCTGCGGGGGAGGAATGGGGTTGTGAAATCCAGCCTCAGTAGGAAATGATCTGACCATGACAGTGGGGTGATGACTATATCCCTTATCTTCAGATCATCTCTCCACTGCCCCGAAAGAAACACTAGGTCAAGCGTGTGACCACCCTCATGAGTCGGACCCTGAATTACTTGGGTCAGGTCCATGGTTGTCATGGAATCCATGAACTCCTGAGCTATCCCAGAGGTTTCGCCAGCAGATGGCAAGTTGAAGTCCCCCAGCACCATAAGCCTGGGGAACTCAACCGCCAAGCCGGCTACTGCCTCGAGCAGCTCAGGCAGGGCCTTACTTACGCAGCTGGGAGGCAGGTACGTTAAGAAAAGGCCCACCTGAACCCCTAAGTCCAACTTCAGAAGGAGCGTCTCACACCCAACAATCTCCGGGGCATTGTATTCGCCTCCAGGAAGAAGCAAGAAAAGACTGTGGAAATTAACGATGAGGATGGTCTAGCAGAGGTTAGGAGAAAGGGCCAGACTGTCTTCTATTGAAGCCTTGAAGAAATCAGTCTTTGCTAGGAAATAACTTTATTTTATTTATAAAACTTATAGGCTGCCCATCTTACCTCAAGGTAATTCTGGGAAATTTAAATGCTTAAATTAAATTAGCGCTGAAAAACAATAGAACGAGTCCTGTAACGGCCCCAAGACCTCCTTAAGTCCTTTCCAATAGAAACCAGCCAGATGTCCTCCATGAACCATGAAGAACAGAGCCTTCCCGTCTTTATCGTAACTGCTATGGTAGCCTGCTCCTTCCCATGGAAGATCCATTTCCATCTCTCTTGGCTTTCATCCTCCCCCTCGGTTTCTGAAAAGGAAAAGACTCCACAGGTAGGTAGGTAGGTAGGTAGGTAGGTAGGTAGGTAGGAAGGAAGGAAGGAAGGAAGGAAGGAAGGAAGGAAGGAAGGAAGGAAGGAAGGAAGGAAGGAAGGAAGGAAAAGAGGGATCATCCCTAGTGCTCACCCTGCCCTTCCCGCACCGCCGCCGGCTGCAGCAAAAACGCCGAAAGAAAGTCGTCGGGCGGGCCATTACTCCGCTGTAGCAGGCCCGGCCCGGAGACCAGCAACGAAAGCAAAACCGTGAGGCAAGTTGCCACGGGAAACTTTTCCATGTTTCCCGCCTTCACTCTACACCCCCGACTTCTAGATCGTCCGGGTTACCAAGCTTCCCCATATTCTACTTCCGGGTTAGGTCACGACTAATATAGTTAAGAACTCCGACAGACAGGAAGTCCCGCCTTCCCGCTGAACGAACTCCGCGGGCTAGAGCAAATGAGGTCCAAGTATCCCCCCCTGCTGTCCCGAAAAGCAAAGTCATTCGCCGTTGCCGTGGTAACCGAACACCATGGATTAACGCAGCCCTGAAATGTGCCTTCAAATAACATCTGCAGAAAAGAGGCGGAGCCAACTAAGGCTCCGAAGCACTGATAGGGCGGCTGCAATGGTCCTGCCCATTTGTGCTGCGTTCAACCTGAGAGCGGGGTTCCGTACAGGGAACTGCAGTTCTTTTTGCCACAAAAAAGAGGGAGTCAAGTTATTTTCCAAAGCACCTGAAGGCAGGACAAGAAGCAATGGATGGAAACTAATCAAGGAGAGATCCAACGTAGAACTAAGGAGAGATTTCCTGACAGAACAATTAATCAGTGGAATAGCTTGCTTTCAGAAATTGGGGGTGCTCCAATACTGGAGGTTTTTAAGAAGAGATTGGACAACCATTTGTCTGAAATGGTATAGGGTTTCCTGCCTGAGCTGTGGGTTGGTCTAGAAGACCTCCAAGGTCCCTTCTAACTCTGTTATTCTGTTATTCATTTCATGACTGTTCAAAGTTACGGCACCGAAAAAAGTGACATGATTATTTTTCACAGTTACAACTGTGATCAAAATGCAGATGCTTGGCAACTGATTCATACTTATGACCATTGCTGTGTCCCAAGGTCATGTGATCACCTTTTGCAAACTTTTGATGAGCAAAGTCAATGGGGAAGCCAGATTCACTTAACCGGGTTACTAACTTATCAACTGCAGTGATTCACTTAACAACTGTGGCAAGAAAGGTTGTAAACGGTGCAAAACTCGCATAAGAAATGTCTCACTTAGCTACAGAAATGTTGGGCTCAGTTGTGGTCATAGATCAAGGATTGTAGAAGTTCAAAGTACAGGCAAATAGCTGACAATTTCGGAAGCTAAAGCGGAGGAGTTCCTTGAGAGGCATGGCTATCTTATCGTAATATGTACTGTATAATAATAACGTTCGTTAACTGTAGCCTTTTTTGTCATTACACCAATATGAAAATTGTTTTATTATTGCCTTTTCTGGGATTTTGGATTTTTATTTCCAGATTGCTCTGAGATGTTCTGGCTGTCTTCTGTTAAAATGTTCAAACACTACAGCCAGAGTTGGTTAGCTGGAAATTAGGCTAAATGGCTTGGCACAACTGCTTATATTGCCATATGTTGCTTTGAGATTATAACAATGATAATATTTTAAAACCGTCTCCATTGCTTAATTGAGATTTGTTTGCATGTGTGCCTTCAAGTTAGTTTTAATTCCTGGCAACTACTGAGGTCATTGCAATTTTATTGGCATGGTTTTTCAAAAGTTGTTTGCCATTCCTTCATTCCTGGGGCAGAAAGATGGTGACCGGCCCAAAATGACCCAACTGGCTTTGGGCCTAAAGCAGGATTAGAACTCAGTCTCCTGGTTTCTAGTCTAGTGCCATAAGTACTATAACAAACTGGCTCTCTTAATCTGTTTGCCAAGTGTACTTTGAAAAATAATCTGAAGCTTCTATTTGAGTGGCCCTTTTGAAAGACAGAAATTCTAACTGAATTAAAATTCTATAATTCTGTGATTCATATCTGAGCTGGCTGGGCTTTTGAGAACTGATCAGAACTGAAAAGAAGTACCAGATAGATTCACAAACTGGTCAAACCATGTTGAGATTTGCTTGACTCTGACTTAGTGTATTGGTGAATAAATCTGGTGAACAAATAATTAAATGTCATGATTTAATGTAATAGGTGAACAAATTATATCTCAAACCTTGGGCTGTTGCTTAAAATAATTTATTGGTTGTGTATAAGGCAGGCAGGTTGTAGCTGCATATACATCTAAGCAGAGCCAAAACTTCCCAGTGATTTTCAGCTTTTCTAAGAGCCACTAGATATAAAGATATGTTCTATTTCTCCAGAAGTGGCATCAACTATGGCTATTCAATCTCTTGAACTGTGTCAAATATGTTGGAAATGTTAAATTTAAAAAAAATGCTCAAGAACAGAAATAGACATAAAAATTATTTAGAGAATGACAAGTAGACATTTATATTGCTAAGCTGGGCAACAGTTATACTTACAAATTATGTTTTAACAATTTTCTACATGATATGAAAACTACAATAGCTTTGATAGACTAAATATTACAAATTAGGAAAAGCATTCACAACAGAAGACTTTAGGGGTGGTGCTCATCTCCGTTTCTTAGCGAGGGAGCCAGAGTTGTCCGAAGAGATTTCCATGGTCATGTAGCCAGCATGATTATACACCGAGGTGCACAAAACACTGCTACCTTCCTACCAAAGTGGTACCTATTTATCTACTCACATTTGCGTGCTGTCAAACTGTTAGGTGGCCAGCTGGGCAAAGATGGGAGCTCACTCCGTTGTGCAGCACTTGGGACTGAGTATAGAAACTGTGGGTTGATTTGGTAAGTACCGTATTTTTCGGCGTATAAGATGCACCAGAGTATAAGACGCACCTTAGTTTTGGGGGAGGAAAATAGGGGAAAAAATCTGCCTACCAGGTATTCATCTGGCTAGCGTCCTTAGTTTGGTCAGCTTCAGCACATTATTTTATCCCCTGGTTAGGACTGGGGAAAAAACTTCGTAGGGAGTAGCAATAAAAACAAGCCTGCAAAGACTTAGGGCTGGTAAAAAACTATTTCGAGGGAGTAGGAATAAAAAAATGCTGCAAGCCGGTAAGATCGTTAGCACCTCGTTAGGGCTGGGGAAAAAAGCTTCAAAAAAGCTACATTCTTTTTTATAAGACGCACCCACATTTTCAGCCTCTTTCAGGGAGAAAAAAGGTGCGTCTTATACTCCGAAAAATAGGGTAATTAGAAATGTCTAATTGGATTCTGCCCTTGCACAAGAATTAATTTCAGACAGGGAACAAAACCAGCACAAACTCAGAGACTATCTGGGAAGCCATTTCATTTCCCCAAATATCTTGTAACTACTAGAAAAGAGTATCCATGCAGTTGATTTATATTTCTAAGGTTCTCCTTCAGAGTGTTGAAGGACATTTTTACACCCCAGCTGTTTATAAGGCATGGAAATACACTTCTAAAGGACAGCAAAATAGGCCCTGGCCCTATATTTTTCAGCATCTGCTTGATATGTAGAATTTCAGAAAAAAACTAAACCTAGTTTTCTTTCTAGGCACCAAAACTAAATCAGAGGGTTTTAAAAAAGATATTGGCACAACAAAATAAGCGTTTCTCCCTAGAATCCACAGAAAAAAATGCATATAATAAAGCGACTACTTGAGAAACAAATTTGTTCATTTTCTTTCTTTACCAGGTAAGTATCCCTGCCAGATGGACTGGACGGTCATTTTGGTTGCACGAAACCACAATGTATTTCCATCTGCTCTCTTCTGCCTTGTACTTGCAATCTTTTCCATATTCCTGAGAAAGCCTGCAACTTGTCACACGAAATTTCATGCTACTCTTCTTATATTCCAAATTTTGGATCACGTATGGTTTCCCTGACACACAGGTTTGGTCAATAAGCTTCTCAGGGGCATGGATGAACGTGTTGAGCCGTTTGCATCCACTCCTAGTCAAAGAAATCCTTCTATTTTGCATCTCACTGTTGCATCTGTTGTGGTCTATGTTGTCCAGAAATGTCATGTGTTTCCTTTCAAAGGCTTGTGGGTTTTGAGACCGAGAAATATTGATAACAGAGGTGGAGATAAAGAACAGAATCATCACAGATACGCCATTTGAAGCCATTTTCTTTGGTTGGACCTAAAGTATTAAAAAACACTGATTACCTACTTATTCCTATTTGCCAGAGAGTTATCATTTAGAGTTCCATAAATTTGCAGGAAAAGTCACAGGAAGGAATTACGTTTCATACTAAGCTTTACTGAAGTTCACACAATACATTAAATTACTTTAATATGAACACACATATCACATACAATTCTTTAACAGAAGTGGCTCTTTGGTTCTGCATAAACTCTTGTTCAAATTTAGAACTTACCACTATTCAACATTTGAATTAATTTTACATTAAACTGAATTTACATTGAAAAAGTAAGAATACACAAAAGAAATCTGAGAAAAGGACATCTAACTAAATATATTTTACTTCAATTCATTATACTTCTTCATATCTTCAAACCTTGTATCTGCCATGTCTTATTCCAAGAATCAAACTACTGTCACTTAGAATCCTGATCTTGTACTTTGACCACAATGAATGAACCAAGTGAATAATTTTGTCTTGGACAAAAGAATTTAATTATGCCCTCAAATAGCTAATTAGGGCAGCCTTAACTTTATAGTACAGTAGTATAATCAAAAGACTACAACAGTGTAGTCTTGTAATTGTGCCTCCACCAATAAAGAAAATGCTTCTAGCATTTGAAAGGCTTCAGTAGTCATGGCATGTTGAACATCAGAAAATAAAAACATATTGGCTAGAAGATCCGGAATGACTTTAGGAGGTTGGGATACACATCAGCATTTGTATTGCAGGATCTTCTTATAGAAGTTCTGATAGAATGTGAGCCATCATAGCTTTAATTTAATTTAATTTAATTTAATTTAATTTAATTTAATTTAATTTAATTTAATTTAATTTAATTTAATTTAATTATTTAATTTAATGGATTTGTATGCCGCCCAACTCCCTAGGGACTCTGGGCGGCTCACAACATATTTGTTGTGAGCTTTGAGGACTTTATTTTATTTTATTTTTTATTTTATTTATTTTGTCAAGCGTGTATATGATTACAGAAAAAGTATAAACATTATTGTGAATATATAAGATTTACAAGCATGGTTATGAGTACATGATATTTTACGAAAACATGGGGATATTAGGACAGGGATGGTAGTCACGCAGGTGCGCTTATGCACACCTCTTACAGACCTCTTAGGAATGGGGTAAGATCAACAGTAGACAGTCTAACAACTTTGTTTCAAGAAAAGAAAGAAGAATGCCACTCACAGAAAAAGAAAAACAGGTCCCACTGCATTTTGAGAAAACATTTTACTGTTTTATTCTTTGCTGATTTGTTGCTCTGTCTTTTAGATAAGATTAATTATTCCTATTTTGACTATCGGCTGTTTACCATTTAATTTTGAATAAAATTGTACTTACAATTTTACCTTCTCCGGTGGTGATCCTGACTTAGCACCAACTTTCGCTGTCTCTTGGACTGCTGATCCAGAATAGTCTGCTGACAAAAGAGAGGATAGCTACGCCCCAGGTTAGATTTGTTTTTCTCCCACCTGGCATTTTTTCTTTGTTGGAACATGCCTTCTTTTTGAAACTTGAACATTTAGGCTGTTCTGTAATTTCTGGAGCACTCCTGATTGGACCTTCTTTAGAGAGACAGCAGCCATCCCCTTTGCTTTTGGGGAAATAAATCTCATGGATTAAAAAAGAAGTTTATTTCTGGGAAGCATGTGTACTAAGAACATTAGATTATTTTTGGCAGGGATGGGTAAATTTTCAAGTTGATGGGATTTGATTCGTTTCTAAGATCCATCAAACCTGGGACTATACAAAATATGTATGCTTAAAACTGATCCCTGAATCAAGGGATTTATTTCGTCTGGGGTGGGGGAAAGTACTTCTTAACAGAATAACATTTTTATTGAGTTATAAAGTATTGTAAAATACAAAAGTAAATAGAAAAACAGTGGGGGGAGGGGAAGAGGAAAGAGAAGTGAGGAAAGATAGGGTGGGAAAGAAAAAAAAGAAATATTGACTTCCAACTCTCTCTGTTACAGTAAAACAGGGGTGGGCAAACTATGGTTCTTTGAGGACCTGTGGACTTCAACTCCCAGAATTCCTGAGCCAGCCATGCATGCATGACTGGCTCAGGAATTCTGGGAGTTGAAGTCCACAGGTCCTCAAAGAACCATAGTTTGCCCACCCCTGCAGTAAAATAAGGCATTAACATCAAATCACAACTTTTTGCTTTTCCATAATAGTATGAATAAGTCATTTCTATAAAGATCTATCAGTCTAATCTGTAAAACCCAAAGTCAGAGTTTCATTCTTTTCCACATCAAGCACAAAGTTCAGAAGTGATTTCCATGTGGAAACAAAAGTACTTATGTTCTTTTCTTTAATCAAAGTAGTCAATTTTATTTATTTATTTGTGAGATTTATATACCGCCTCACAGTGCAAGCACTCTCTAAGCGGTTTACACCATTAAGCAATGTATATATTTTACATTGCCCCCAACAATCTGGGTCCTCATTTTACCTACCTCGGAAGGATGGAAGGCTGAGTCAACCTTGAGCCGGTGAGATTTGAACCACTGACCTGCGGATCACAGTCAGCTAAAGTGGCCTGCAGTACTGCCTCTAACCGCTGCGCCACCTTGGCTCTTACTCATTTTGCCGCTAAATTTACTAAAAAAAAAAGCACTTCTTAAACTCTGATATCCCCAGGAAGAGGCATGTTGGGAATCCTGGAAGTTGATTGTGGCCTCTCTCATAAGAGGGAATAAGAAGAGTGCTGATGGCAGCAGCAGAGGAGGGATCTCTTTGATGAATGGTTTCAGTGCTGATGTTTACGACTAACAGTCCCAGTTCAGAAAATGGCTGCCACATGGGTATAGCCAGTGTCAGGTGCAAAAAGTCAGAAGCCAGGACAGAGTTCAAAAGTACAGGTAATCCTCAACTTATAACAGTTCATTTAGTGACCGTTCAAAGGTACAACATCACTGAAAAAAGTGACTTATGACCCTTTTTCATACTTACGACCGTTGCAGCATCCCCATGGTCACGTGATCAAAATTCAGATTGTTGGCAACCGTCTCACATTTATGACAGCTGCTGTGTCCCGGGGGTCATGTGATCACCTTTTGTGACCTTCTGACAAAGCAAAGTGAATGGATAAACCAGATTCACTTAACAATTCTGTTACTACCTTAATAACTGCAGTGATTCATTTAACAACTGTGGCAAGAAGGGTCCTAAAATGGGGCAAAACTCACTTAACAAATGTCTCACTTAGCGACATAAATTTTGGGCTCAATTGGGGCTGAAAGTCGAGGACTACCTGTACTACCAGTTTATTTCATTCTACCTATACACAAAAATCTGAACTACTAATGGTCAAGGCAAATTAGCGCCAGATAAGACTCAAAGGACTTCAAGGGGTGGGGTTGGACTTAGATCTCTTACAACACAGGTCTTCAAACCTGGCAACTTTAAGACTTGTGGACTTCAACTCCCAGAATTCTCCAGCCAGCATAGTACCCCTGTCTTACGAGGATGTAAATACTCCAAACTGATGTGTTTGACCCCCCCCCCTCGGTCTCCTCTACATTCAATAACAAAATAATTTATTTATTTATTTATTTATTTATTGGTGTTTCTTATATGCCGCCCAACTCCCGGAGTACTCCGGGTGGCGTCCTCCGGGAGATAATGATTTAAGATACCCAGTCAAATTCCCTTCCATAATTCTATAGATTACTGTTATTTTTTTCCAGGCAGATGAATCATCCATCATTTTATATTCTAAGATTGTCCATGAATCCCATATGATGCTCAAAGGCATTATTATATAAAGGTGGTAGAGGATGGGGATTTCAATTATAACAGTATTTTAATATGAAATGTTGTTTCCCCACCTCCACCCTCGACTATCTCTTTTTCTCCCCCATATACTACCGGTAGGTAGTCCTCAATCTATGACTTAATGACCATTCAAAATTACAACGATCCCCCCCAATTCTATTTACAACCTGTTTTTTAAGTTACAGTGGCTGCCCCCCTCCATCCCATCACATGATTGCATGTTGGGCGCTTGGTAATTGACTGACCTTTATAGCTGTTGGTAGCATCTTGCAGTCTTGGGGTAGATTGCAGGGGTGACACCGAAATATAATTTTATCATATTTTATCTATATCTTAAATTATTGTATTCTGTTCCAATTTCATTTTAGACTGTATTTTATTCCAATTTCATTTTAAATTGTATCTTATTCCAATTTCATTTTAAATGGTATTTTATCCAATTCCATGTTGAATTGCTTTTATCAAATTTTAGTAATAATTTGTTTCTGGAACTTTGCACTTTGATATGGCCCAAGGGCTAATTGATAAAATAAAGTAAAGCATCTTGCAGCCACAAGACTGATTTTTGCCTGTTTCTGGCATTTGCTTTCCATTTCCAGCAAAAAATGCTCATTGGAGGAAATTGATTTGTTTATTGATCGCAGAGCTCACTTAATGACCACCACAAAAAATGATGAAAAATCAGGTGTGGTCAGATGATGCTTCAACTTATGACCGCAATAACTTACAATTATAATTCTGGGCTTAGTTATGATCTTAAATTGAGAGCCACCTGTACTAGTGTTAAAATCTCTCATGTCTGAAAACCTTTTGCCCACCATGAATATAATCAATAGGCCTAATATCCTTCTTCTCAGGGGCGGGTTGCTTACTTACCAATACCGGCGTGCTGCGCGCACATCTCCACATTTCGTGCACGTGCATGCGCTATATGCACGCACCCTCTCACGCAATTTTGGTGAGATTTTGCTTCTGCGCATGCGCGGAAGCAAAATCTCACCAAAATCTTGTGAGGGGACACGCGCACGTGCGTGATTTCAGTGAGATTTTGCTTCTGCGCATGCGCTGAAGCAAAATCTCACCAAAATCTTGCACACACGCGCGTCCAGTGGTGAAATCCTCCTGGTTCGCTCTTACCTGTTGGTCGCCGCACAGCCGAAGAAGCTGGTGGCGTTCACGGTGCGGGGCTTCCCTCGCCCGCTTCCCCCGCCTGCCTGGACGCCGGCATTTGCGTTCTTTTGCCCTCTGCGCATGCGCAAAGCGTTCTGCTTGCGCAGAGGGCAAAAGAACGCAAATGCCGGCGTCCAGGGGAAGCGGGCAGGGGAAGCCCCGCACCACGAACGCCACCAGCTTCTTCGGCTGTGCGGCGACCAACAGGTAAGAGCGAACCGGGAGGATTTCACCCCTGCGCGCGTCCCCTCGTGCAATTTTGGCAAGATTTTGCTTCCGCGGATGCGCAGAAGCAAAAAAGCCGAAAAATTCTTTTAAAAAGATGGCGACGCGTGCGACTGTCCGGTGAAGACGGTACCGGAGCAGTCGCGCGCAAATTGCGTAATCGGCTGGTCCCTACCGGAGCTGCGCACTGGACCGCACTGGTAGGAACCCACCCGTTTCTTCTGATTACGGCAAGAGTAAATAAATTAGAGGTTACTGTCAACCATCGATCCACAACTCTAAGCCATTTAGAGGTAAAAAAATGCAAAACAATCAAAATAAGCAGATATAATTGATTGGTGTACAAAACCAGAGCGTTTTTAACTGTCAGAAATGTTGGAAACTTTTAATATGTGGACTAATTGATTAAAATTTTTATTGAATTATAATTTGAAAGAAAAAAATTATAATATAATGTCTCATAGGCATTGTCAAAAATATATAAAGGAGTTTTAAATGTATGTTGGAAATGCAACTACAATTCCAAGGGTATTTTTTTTTACATTTATCTCTGGTAGACTTATGATAAAGATATACTGGGACCAGATATTTACTTTAATCAGAAGATTCTTAAAATAGATATAAAATTGAAACCAAAAGTTTTTCTTTTAGATTTGAGGGACCAAAAATTTGAAAGAAAATTTAGGGCTTTGTTATCATATAAGTTGACAGTACCGTTTCTCCCAAAATAAGACATCCCCTGATAATAAGCCCAATCGAACTTTTGAGTGCATGGCAATAAGGCCAAGCGCTTATTTCAGGGGAAACACGGGTAGTGAGAATATTATATGCACAAAGATGGAAAGACACACTAATTCTAGAACAGTGGATGGTAAAGAGATGGCGAAACTGTTTAACCAAAGAGAATTATCTTTGTTTCTATTTGGAAACTGCTTCTGGACTTTTTTTCAAAACTCGTGAAAATGAAATTTTGATTTTAGATTTTGATAATTAGATTGGTTTTGTTATTATAGAAATTGCTGGAAATAGTTGCAAAATGTAAAGGAAAAGATTTGAGGTTGTAATTCTTTTGTACTTTACTGCACTGAAAAAAGTTGGAAGTCATTACTTTTTTCCTTTTCTTTGTACTTCTCTTTTTTTCTTACCTCCACTTTTTTCTATGTTTTCATTTCATAATTAAACTTAATAGACTCTATATTAAATAAAGAAATGTTGTAAAGTTTGGCAAGAATCAAAGAGCTGTAATCACACTAGGAACTTCAGGCAACTTCTTGAACTCTGCCCAGGGGAGACACTCCTATCATAATTCACCATCTTTATTTCTTAATCTTTATCTGTCTTATTTATGGGTCTAGGCACTGATTCAGAACCCAATAAGTTTTCCTGAAATTGGATCAAAAGAAAAAATACAGTTTCATATCTAAATGTGTTATATTTTTATGGTGTTGTTGCTGTGGTTAGATTCCCAGAGTTACCAGGTGAAGTCATATATAAATTGCATCAATAAATAGCTTTAAAAAAGCAGCTTTCACCTTGAACCTTAAGTTCCTTACATAATAAAATCTTGAATTTTGTAACTAAAGTTTCTGGATAGGAATCCCATGAATTACCCTGCAAAATCTGGAAAAGGTTATCATCCCCACTTCTCTCCTAAGCATCTGACATTATTATTATTTATTAAATTTTTTTGAACTCTGGGCGGCTTACAAAAGTTAAAACCGATAAAACAATACAACTACCAGTATATGTATAGCAATAAAATTATAAATTATGGTAAAAAGATGTGGAGGGAGGGAACAAGGGGAGCCTGCTGCTAAGGAATTCTGGGATTTGAAGTCCACACATGTTAAGGCTCTGCGACTGAGCAGTGACCTAAGCGATCCCGTAGTTATTGTGAGGATCAATATTCGGCGGACAGAGCCTTGTTTATTATGTTAAATTCCTTGGATGAAAGACATGATATAAATGTAATAAATAAATGAATTCACTTTGCCTGAAAGCAGATTATTTAGGCTACGCTGGGACATTCCTTCGTAGCCTGTCGTCTTCACCCTCCTCTTTAATAGCCACGGTGGTACAGCCCATTTGGGAACAGAGACTCTTTCTACTTACTATTTCTCTCTCTTCCCCACATCCCGCAAATTAGTCGGATTATTCCAATTTTCTCCTTTAAATTTCCCCCTTTTTTGCTGCAGGCGTTGTTGAAGTTGGTATCTTCCGCCTGCTCTGATTGGCTGCGTCGCCCCGCAGTCGAAGCGACGGCGGCGTCGACTACGCTACCGCCGCCAGAGTCAGTCAGCCTGCTGGCGGAGGAGGCGGCAGATACAGTGTGTCGCTCGGGGGGCTTTTTGCTTTCCCCGCCGCTGGTTTGCCCGTTGGGGTTGGCGACCGGGATGGCGTCGGGTAGGTTTATTTCCTCCCCCTTCTCCCCTTGTTGGGCGAAAGAGGAAAAGTGAGGCCTGTCACTAGAGGGGCTGAAAAGAGGCGGGAGAGGGCGTGGTGTATGCAGGAGGCGGGAGAGCCCTAGCGGGACCGTTCTGGCCGTCGCCATCTTAGAGGCTAGTGCGCCTGCGCTCTCGGTGCACCACACTACCCTCCCTCAACCTCGAAATCTCCGCCCGGGTCTTATCAGTCTTATTCAAGTTAGGCTTTGACCAGTCTGGCCGTGGCCGACTCAGTTTTTTTGTATTCTTTCCCTCTCCCCTTGTATTAAATTTACAAAAGAATGCTGTGTACTCCTTTATTTTTTCAATTAAATTAACACAAGTAGTAAGATAACTCGGTTTTTAAGAATACGAAAACAGCCTCTCTGGGCCAGACCAAAATCTTACCTTCTCCAATAACCTGTTTCATACAGAGACCTGTCTGACATGGCTGGGAAGCTCGGCAGGCAGAACACGACTGAAATAAGTCTGTGTTTCTCTTCATCCTCACCGGACCTCGCAAATATACTGTTTATAATGAAGGCTTTATTTTTTTAGTGATTGTACTTTCTCTCTTTTTTTAAAAAAAACCCAGTATGCTGTAGTTAATGTAGGCTGGAAAGAACTAATTCAATCAATAAGTTTATTCATGAAGTTCTCAGGCACTCTTGGGCCAGTTATTTTCTTAGCTTAATATACTTTATAGAGTTGGTGTGAAGGTACTTAACTTCGCTAGATTTCTTTATTACATAGCTAATAAAAATGTAAGAACTACCCTGACAGGTTCTGTAGAAAGTGTGGCTTTGTAGGATATGAATAATAGTAGTCTTGGGGGGGGGGGATCTGTCCTTAAGAGTGTTTTGGGGGAGGGGGACTGGTAAGAAAAATGGTGGAAGAAGCAAGTAAAAAAATATTTTGAATAATGTCAGGGTATGGTATGGAAAAATGCAGAGGGTGTAAGCATGTAAAGCTCAGAAACCACATTGTGGTTTCATTTTTGTTTTAGTTTCTTTTTAATAAAAATACATTATAAATGGGAAATAGATATAATTCCCAAAGAAATGCCAGCATTATTATAAATTAAAAGGGTACTTCTCAGCCCAATATGGGCCCTATAAGCATTCCTAGAAAATGAACTATATACAAGTGCAACATAGTCTTTTAAGATGACATCTATATGCCTCTTCCCCCATTCCCAGATACTTAAGCTAAAATAGTAAGGAAAATTCTGAGGTTAGCAAGGGGGTGTTTTGTAACAAAGTACAACTAGCAGGCTCCCTGTGTTAGCTATTGTATAAGGTTATCCACAGTTTGCAAGTGACACAAAGATATAACAAATAAGGAGATTGTTTACTAGATCAATTTATTAGGGGGACTGTCTCCTCTTTCCTTTTGCAACAAGTTTATGTGAATACTACATCCTGCAGTTTTGTTCAATAACAGTCTTGCTCTTGTGGACTGACTGATAAAACTAGCCCCAAACTGTCCTGTGAGCTTTCAAAACGCAGTGGAACTTGAACCTGGCTCTCCTGTTCTCAGTTCAGTATGTTAAGCACAAAACTACTTGACGGTGAATAAAAAGATTTCCAAGATTTGAGAATAAGGCCTGTTTCACCATATCTGAAAAATAGAGCCCTCAAAAAGGATTACTAGGCAGAATTTAATGATTGGAGGGCAAATTTTTAACAAGACAATCTTCCAATATAGTGTTTTTAAAAAGCATAGTACTTTAATTGTTAGTATAAAATTATTAAAAGAGACCCTCTTCCCTTCCATATGTATTTTAAGGAATAGTATGAACCTCTTTCTCATAAAAGGATTACCATAATAAAGGTGAGAGGGCATGTTAACTAAGGTTTAAGCTTAATCTTAGCTGCTAAAAGCTCCACATTTATGGAGTTAAATGGATTAGCAAAAACCTCTGAGGCACCTTTTTTTAAAGAAACAGGTATACTTGTGACCAGTTCTCTTCTGCAATAAGGCTTTTTTTTTTTGCCCATTCTTGTTCTTTCTCTTCTTTGCTTTGCCTTCCATTCCATTTCATTTAAAGAATTCTTAGCTTACCTGTTCTTATTTGAATTGTAATTGAGATCACCAGCTAAAGGTAATGTATCCTTCCAAGTTTATCTCAGGTTTTGATGGCTAATGAACTACATTTGCCATAATGGCTGTGTTGCTCATTTTATGCTTTGTGATCTTAAGTAGTGGCTTTCAAATGTGAGTAAAGCTACCATTGCAAATCTTGCTGTTTTACAGTTGTGTCAGTCTTCTGTTTGTGATTTGGGCACATTTAAAACTTATTGCCTTATAAATTTATTACAAGAATGTACATAATGTTAAAAAAAATGCTTTCGATACTAGTTGCAGGAAAGGTTAAGGAATGAAAGGAAGCATCTGCAGCATGCATATGTGTATGCGGTAGAAAGCAGGCCCCTTCCACATGATCATAGCATGTTTTATAGTCAGGCTTTGAAATGAAGTACCATAAATTTATCATGGGAGGGAGGTAAAAACTAACATTGGTCTTAGAAACAAAGTACAGGTTTCCACATACCCAGATCCTTTTACACAGGATTCAGTAGTGTGATATATATGTTTGATTGTGTTGGTGGTGACTGACTAGTATTAAGTAACAAGTAGTATCTCAGACGAACTATTTATAGTAATAGATATAGCATATCTTATTCACTGTGTCTAAAAATCACACTTGATCCAAGCGTCTCATCCCATCTCATCCCATCTCCAGTTACTGACTGGAAAATAAAAACATACTTTATCTTCAGTCAATGAATTATCAAATATTTTGAACTTTGGTCTTCTATCTGAACTTGTACCGTTGTGTTCTTCCTGTCATTACTATAATAATTACTATATTTGATTACACTGAAATTCTTATGTGTATCCTGTTAGATTAACTGGATGTTAATCCAAATTGATTTTAGGGGAAGTCTTAAAGATCTTTAGAATATGTTCTAAAAAAATCACATACAAAAATTATTTTTATTACATGAGATCAACACTTTTGCTTTGGCTCATTTCTTATGGTACAAAAACAGTTGCCTGCTCTCAAACTCCAGGACCATCTAGTTCAGCATCCTATTCACACAATGGCCAACTAACTGCACAGGGAAGCTGACAAGTCTCCCAGAAGATGGCCTTCAGAGGCAGTGACATTGCCATCAAAGCATTGATCCCCATGACTTTCATGAATTTTTCAATAATGTTTTTAAGGACAAGCTGGTAGCTGGCACATCTCATGATAAAAGTTGAATTCTGTATTGTGTTAAAAAAATAATTCCTTTTATCCTGATTCTTCCAGGATTCAATTTTGTTAGATAACCTTTGTTTAAAATATTTTGGTACAGGTTAAACAGCATTCCCTTATTCACTTTATTCATACCTGTGAATATATGTAGCCCTTGACTTACAACCACAACTGGGACCAGAATTTCCATTGTTAAGCAAGGTAGTTATTAAAGTGAGTCATGCCTGATTTTACAACCTTTTTGCTACAGTTGTTAAGTGAATCATGAGTTAAGTGAATCTGGTTTCCCCCATTGACTCCATTTGTAGGAAGCTATCTGGGAAGATGTCAGATGGCAATTGCATGACCCTGGGATGCTGCAACTTTCATAAATACATGCTGGTTGCAATTTTGAATGGTGGTTAAATGAATGGTTGAAAGTCAAGGACTACCTGTAATTTTATACACCTTAGTCTCCTCTCACTGATCTTCTTTCTAGACTAAAATACCCCAAATGTCACATGCTTTTCTCATAGGTAAACCATTCCAGCCTCTTTATCATCTTAATTTACCTCCATTGAACTTTCTCTAGCTCCACTCTATTCTTTTTGAGGCATGGCAACCAGGACTGCATACAATATTCCACATGAGGTCGACCATCGGTCATTATGATATTGGCACCTCTATTTTCAGTGCCATTTCTAATTATCCCTAATCTGCTCTACATCTTTTTTATAATGGATGCACACTTATAAGTTTGTTGGTTTTCCACTATCTCAAACTGTTATTCTAAAGTGAGAGGCTGATCTCTTTAACCTATTCCCAACCCCTAATTTATATGTTTCACATCATTTAATAGTTTGCATAATAAAACAAATTTACATATACAGTTCTTTCCCCCAGGATAGAACCAGAAACTGATGAGATAAGTCTTGTGTTTTTAGTACTGATTATTGTAATGCTTGCCATGTTGAAACAATTAAACTTGTCAATTTTGGTGTACCAATGTCCCTGATTCTTGTCTTGGGAACCTTCAAACATCATTTGCTGTATTTCTAATCGCATACATCCTGGTTAATTTTAACCAAGTGTATGCTGTATTTTCTTTGCTGTTCTTAACCAGTCTTACTTAATTATCAAACAAATTTATATGTGTTGACTTCTATAAAGTTCAATCCGTCCGAATGCTACCATGTTGAGGGGAGAATAAAATCTCATAGAGGCGATTTGGATCTTTACTTGGAATTCAGACAGTTAGAAATAAAGCCGAGATTAAATGTCTAATAGAAAATATTTATTTCAGTACAAAAACAATAAATCCTGAATAATTACATCTTTGCTAAGAAACGCGACCGTTCAGGTCAGGAGCTTAAGGCAGAAGGAAGGAATGGTGGCTTAGGAATGCACACATGCGTACAACTCATATCACGTGTCTGCTTGTATTGGAATGTACCATAATATTAGGATAGGGGTGCATCACCCTGCATAGACATACAACTGACAATATTCACACCGTGACAATATGGCTGCCTAACTCACATACAGTAACTCCGGGAGGGTTACAACATTACAAATCCACAACATAGAATCTGATCCCACCCCTGTTGCAGCAGCAACACAATCAAATCAACCACTTGATCAACTCCATCTCCATCTCCATTTGTGATTCCCAGGCCTGCTGACAAAGCCACGTTTTCAGGGCCTTTGGAGTAGTCATCTGTAGAAACGAAGATCTGCTTTCCAAGCAAGATTAGCCTTTCCTTTTTATTTTCATTTGCAGATTTCAAGATTAAAAAGTAAAAGTCCCTCCTTGTAAAATGTCAACAGAAGAAATTAAACATAATATTCTGCACAACAGAATGTAGAAATTCGTCTGAATAAAGAGTTTCCTAAGAGATGCAAAATAAATTTTAGGGGCTTCATCACAACTTACAATTATAGTAGTTCAAAATTCTTAGATGTAAATGTGTTCTTTAACTACATACTTAGTTGCAGTTTATTAACATATTTATTTATTTTTAAGATTCTGGAAGTTTCAGCCAATCTGGGGATCAGCAAAGGTACGTGTCCTTACGTTGTATACAAAGATGTTATGGTCAAATGGGAATGAGGTATGTTCAGTGTCCCCAGTCCTTTTTACCACAAAGTGCTTATTTCCTTTGACAACCTTTTTACTTCAGATCCCATATGTAAAACACTATGAACTGCACATGCCATTCTAGTTTCCTTGCATTGTCTTCTCTGATGCAATTCAAAGCACTTTCATACAATCACCAGCTTTACATTCCAATTCTTTGAAGCAGTTTTGGTCTGTCTCTTGAGTGTTTTCTGTGATACCATTCCTCTGGAGTAGCTACTGTGCCACAAGTTAATTGACTGAGCTGCCAGAATGCTCCCAAAGGCTGTGCTATCAGAATGTATGCCAATTGGCACAAATACCAGTAGTGCCAATTCAAGATTACCTCTTATGTGTAGAAGAAGACTCAAAATCATCTACTTTTCCTAGCAGACAATTCTCCAATAGCAATAACAATAGCAATAACACTTATATACCGCTTCAT
The DNA here is from genome assembly GCA_023053685.1 of Diadophis punctatus similis. Classification (NCBI taxonomy): domain Eukaryota; kingdom Metazoa; phylum Chordata; class Lepidosauria; order Squamata; family Dipsadidae; genus Diadophis; species Diadophis punctatus. The sequence goes on from JALIGW010000001.1 coordinate 20,371,234, forward strand.
AGTGCTTTACAGCCCTCTCTAAGCGGTTTACAGAGTTCAGCATATTGCCCCCAACAATCTGGGTCCTCATTTTACCCACCTCGGAAGGATGGAAGGCTGAGTCAACCTTGAGCCGGTGAGATTTGAACAGCCGAACTGCTGAACTAGCAGTAGCCTGCAGTGCTGCATTTAACCACTGCACCAACTCGGCTCTCCTCCTCCAAGGGGGAAGTACCTTTCTCTTGGATCTTTCCCAATGGAGGATACATTTGGGGGGATGTCTTTGGCCACAATGGCTAGGCAACTAGCAAAATTAAAAAAACACTCTACAGATAGTCCTCCAGTTACAACTGTAAGAGAGCCTGTCCATTATGGTCATAAGTCGTAATAGTGACATCCCAATTTTACAATACTTTTATGGCAGTCATTAAGTGGATGCAGCAGTTATAAATCAAATGCCATGGTCCTTAAGTAAACACACAGTTGTTAAGTGAACCATGACTCACTATGGATGCAGTTTTGTCAAAAAATGGAAGTAACTGCCGGTTTTTGGCAAATTAATGATAAAACATCACATGATTGTAGGATGCTGCAAAATGGCTGTAAATGTGGCTAAGTGTTCTAAGTGTGGTCATGTGACTTAGGGGCGACCATTGAAATTTTAGATATAGGTCATAATTTCAAATGGTCTTGTAAGCACCAGTCATAAGTTGAGGACTACCTGCATATAGCACCAGCAGGACCATGACATAGTGAAAAAATGACTGACATTCTGGGTTGAATTTTTTGGATACAGAATGTGTCTTTTCTATTTTTTTATGTTAGCTACTTAATAATTATTTATTGTGAAATTCAAAAATGTATAAAATAATGGTAGATTACTTTTGCATTTCATCCCATATTCATTTTCCTTTGCAATGTTGGATCTTCTGATCTTGCTGCATAGGAATTTTATCTTTTTTCACGTGTACATTCTCTCTGTCTCCTCTCTCTCTCTGTATTTATGTGTATGGGTGGGTATCGACCAACTGAAGATAATATTTTTTTGTGTTAAAGATGTCATACAGGGTTTTGTTTTATCTAAATACTTGTTTTGCCCCAATAGTGGGTGGTAATTGCACTTCTTTTAAACATCCTAACCTTTTTTCCCCCAGCTATGCAGGGTATGGCAATCAAGGAAATCAAAATTATGCACATATGCCACAGGTAGGCTAAGCAGTTGCATCATTGCTTCTTTACATGTAAAATGTTTTTCTTTATGATCAAAATAATGAGTTGCACACACACCCCAACTTGCTTCTGTGATTGTGGCATAGTAAGTAATATCTTGCTCTCCTGTAGAGGAGGAGTGCGATAACATTTGGGGAGAAAAGTTAAAAAAGTATCTCTGAGATGACAAAACATAGTCATACTAAAATTATTTATCAATAGAGTCCTATTGCTTTGATTATATGTATCAATAATTTAATGAAGCCATTAATTTATAAAAAAAGCTGGCTACGATTTTGGGCCAGTCACTTTCTCTCAGCCCAATTCATCTCACAGGATTGTTGTTGTTTTGGGGAAAATAGGTGGCAGAAGAAGAACAGACGCTTAGTGTAGGACCACCTCGCTGCTTATGTGCTAGTTGAGCTCTCACCTGATTCTTCATCCCAAATTTTCCAAGTTCCTTCCCTTCTTTTTACCTATTACAAGTGTCCCAACACAGCATCCCATCTTCCTCCACAACCTTCCCAACACATTCTTTCATCTACCTTTATCACTTTGTCAACACAACGTATTCCATTGCCGTGCCTCTGGCCCACTCAAATCTTTCCACAGCTATACATTCTTTGCTCCTCTCAATAGCACCCACCAATGTTCCACACATCATATAGCCATTTAGCAAATTAAATACATTAAATCAAAGATTTATTGTAAAATGATCCATCCTTTCTCAGTACACACAGAGTTACATAGCTGGAGTGTTTTATGTGTTTAGTGCACTCTCCCTTAACTTTCCATCCTCCAGTTTTGAGACAATATACCTGAGGTATACTGGGAGATCTAGTCCGTACATACCTGGAGTATGCCATATAGCAGAGGGCTAATTTTGTAGTATTCATACCTTGAGTAAAAGAAACAAATGGATATAAAGCAGGCAGTTGAGAAAAATAATGGTATTGGCTTCCTCAGTAAACCTCACAATAACCTTCTAAGGCAGCGGTTCCCAACCTTCCTAATGCCGCGTCCCACCACTGCCATTTGGGTTCTTTTACCCTCTGCGCATGCGCAAAGCATTCTGCGCATGTGCAAAGCATTCTGCGCATGCGCAGAGGGTAAAAGAACCCAAATGGCGGCGTCCAGACGAAATCTCCAGATCCGGGCAAGGTCTCCGCTTGCTTCGCATGTTGCCTCTGGGAGCTTTTCGAGCCCTGTCACGAAAGGCGTGCGCGACTTCGGTGGGGCTGGGACAGGCGGCTGCCCGGAGAGAGACATCCCCTTACCAGAGTCTCTCCCGTGTACCTGTAGCGTTCGGGGCGAAGGGGATGGCTCTCTCCGTGCAGCCGCCTGTCCCGGCCCCACCGAAGTCACACACGCCTTTTGCGACGGGGCTTGAAAAGCTCCCAGAGGCAACACACGAAGCCAGCGGGGCTGGAAACCGCGATGCCCACGCTGGGATCCCCTGCCACCTAAAGGCAGGCAGAGGCGCCGCGGAAAGTCCGCCAGGGCTCCGTCTATGGCTCTTTATCAGCTGGGGTGCCAGTCCTCCCCCCCCTCACGTGCTCCGCTCCGGTGGGGTTGATGCTCCAGAAAAGGGCCCCTGGCGGGGATAACCCCCCCTCCTCCACGGAAGCTGCACCCCCTTGTTTGTCTCCCGAAGCGCGTGCAACAAAAGGACCCCCACCTCTGCTCCAGTCCCCTCGAGCGGGAGACCTCGGGTGCCACAGCCCCAAGGGAGCAGGAGGGAGTCAAGCTCTGTGGGTGCGGGTGCCAGACAGCACGGGAGGCAGGGAAAGGCGCTTCATCCGCGCCGCCTTCCCGCCAGTCAGAAGGGCTCTCCTGCGGGCCTGTCCCTCGGCCAGGGAGGTGGGGGGAATCAGACACAAACGCCTCTCGCCGAATGGCACCTCTCCCAACCAATCGGAGGGCTTGGGCAAGTTGAGCCGATATGGCCAGGCTTGTGGCAGTGGGGGGTGGGAGCTGAGGATCACGGGGCGACCCCAGGGAAATGGTCGTTCGACCCCCAGGTTGGGAACCGCTGTTCTAAGGTGCAATTGTAATAAAATGTAATCATTTAATGAACTGTTATGTAAAACTTTGTGTATATACATGCGTGTAATGAGAAACTCTAACGTGTAATTTTGTTGATTTGCTTTTTCTTTTTACAAAACAGAAAAAGATTAATTAAAGGCAAAAAAAACATTTTCCCAGAAACACACTAGACTAAGAGATGTCGTTTATCTAATTGCCATTTACAAAAGCATTTACAATGCTTTTCGAATTTAAGTAACTAGACTCAATGAACCCGGCCTTATTTCTTTTTTACCTGCTTATTCATTGCAGGGATATCCCGGCTATGACCAGAGTGGAGAGACTTCATCATATGGGCAAAGCTATGGAAGCTATCAAGGAAACTATCAAGGGAACTATGCACAGACCCCGACAGGTTTGGTTGAGCATGCTGACAATTTTGTACGTATACACCGTTCAAGGGCACAGTTTACCTAAAGCATTCCCTATTGGATCTTCAGGTTATGGGCAAGGCAGTCAGCAAGGATATGGCGGATATGAAAATCAGAACCAGACCCCGTATAACCAGGAATCTTACGGCAATCCTGGGCAGCAGAAAGATTTGTCAGGCAGGTAAGCAATCTTGTTTTCCTCTTTTGCATTAATTGTAAAAAAAGGAAAAAGGGCATTACTGATGTTGCCATGTATATGACGGCTATAAAACTAGTTCTTTGTAAAACTTTTAATAAAAATGTAGCAATTGTTTGGTTTCTGTGGGTTGGGTTGGAGATAATAGTGGCTAGAGCAGAAATAATCCAATATATCTTTTACCTCTGGTTGGTATGACTATTGCATTTAATTTTTGTCTGGGAAATCAGTGGGGAAAACACACTCAGGGAAAATAAGAGCTCATAAATGGTTCAAGATTTCAGTACCATGTTTCCACGAAAATAAGCCCTAGTAAAGGGGTTGGGCGTGGCTAGCACAGGAGGTGGCGAGCTTGGGCTGACGGTATCCGGCAGAAGCCGCAGCCCATGCAGCACAGGTGAATTGATTACCTGTACAGCAGGCAGAGGCGGGGGAGGCAGGTGATCCGGCAGCACTGTACAGACCGTGGGAAAGTCAAGAGTCGGCCCGGCCTTGCCACAGGAGCCTCGTCTTTGCGCGGCAGCACCAGCAGCAGATGGAGACAGAGGCGCGGGGCGGAAGGCAGGTGATCCAGAAGTGTTGCGTGGGCTGCAGAAAGCCAAGAGTCAGGGCGGCCGGCTGCGGGAGGCTCGTCTTCGCGTCTCTTGGTTTGTCTGCAGCCTGCGCAGCGTGACCGGATCACCTGCCTTTCGCCCTGCGCCTCTGCCTCCATCTGTTGCTGCTGCAGATTTTGCCGAAGAGGAGCCTCCTGCAGCCGATTGCCTGCTCGCCCCCCCCCCCCGACTCTCTGTTTTCTGGCAGCCCGTGTGGCACATCCAGATCACCTGCTTCCCCCCCCCACCCCGCGCCTTTGTCTGCTGCTTGGACAGAGAATCAACTCACCTGCATTGTGCGGGCTGCGCAGCCCCAGAGTGCGCCGACTAAGGGACCGGCGGACTGCAGCTGCTGCCAGATACCGTTGGTCCCCACACGCTTGCTGCCTCTTATGTGTGTGCTGGGGGGGGGGGGGGCAACCAGTCTGATCACCTTGAATTTCCCTGAAATATTTTCCCAAAAATAAGCCCTGGTACTTATTTTGTAGCCCCAAAAATATTTCGACTGGGTCTTATTTTCGGGGAAACACGGTAGCATTTGATTTATTGTTACCAGCTGCCTGGATTAGCTAGAAGACACAGTGTATAAGATGCATGTTCTAGTTGAGGTCATGAATGCATCTGGAAGAATGATACAACATTTAATATAAATTCATACTGGCTAAATCAGGGTGCCAGTATATGTGTTTTAAAAAAACAACATACAGGTAGTCCTCGACCCTTCAACATTCTTTTAATGATTGTTCAATGTTATGATGTCATTGAATGACTGGTGGTTACAATCAGTCCTCAGAGTTCTGGCTGTCCCTGCACCTCCAGGGTCTCACGATTACAATCTTGGTCCATAGCAGTTGGCTCACATTTATGACCAGTTTCAGTGTCCTGCAATCATATGGTTGCCATTTGCAGCCTTCCCTGCCAGCTTCCCCAGGAAGTCAATGGGGAAGCTGGTAAGGAAGGTGGCAAGTTGTTGGGATTAGTGCATTAGTGCAGTCTCCGAAACCCTCTCCCCCCCCCACACACACACACTTGTGCCATGCTTTGCATATAGCATACCATACCTTGTATGATTCTCCCCAACCTGCACTTCTTGCATATTTTCATGCACTCTCCCTGACTCATGTCACATCTGTCACACAGTCAGTCTCCCACACCCAGAAGCAGCCACTTACCAGCCAGATAACCAGCCAACTTGGGGCTTACAGTTTCCCCACTGACTTTGGTTTTGGGAAGCCTGCAGGAAGTTGCTTGCTTAACAACAATGGGATTTGGTTAATCACAACAATTAGAACTGCAGGGATTGCCATTGCTAAGCAAAGTGATCATGCTTTACAATCACATTGCTTAGCAACAAATTCTCATCCCAATTACCATCATAAATCAAGGACTATTTGTAAAATTTAGCCTTTATCATCTCATTCTTGGAATTTAATGGTAGCCTTGATTCTGAGACTTGGTCTTTTCAGTCTTCATGTTGACCAGAATTTGCTGATGATTCTGATTGAAAAACTAGACTTACTGAACTTTCCTTGTCAGTAGCTCATTCTGGCTTTCTTAACACTGTATGAACAAACTGATTTGTCTGCAGTGAATTTTCTAGATGGTATGAATGATTATTTGATACATACCCCTTCCTAAAACATTTTGACAAGATAAGACTCTGTGTTCTCTTCTATTGGTACTCTGTGTTCAGGGGTGAAATCCAGCAGGTTCTGACAGGTTCTGGAGAACCGGTAGCGGAAATTTTGAGTAGTTCGGAGAACCGGCAAATACCACCTCTGGCTGGCCCCAGAGTGGGGAGGGAATGGGGATTTTGCAGTATCCTTCCCTTGCCACGCCCACCAAGCCACACCCACAGAACCGGTAGTTTAAAAATGGATTTCACCACTGCCTGTGTTTTTTAAGATCTGAACAACATGGGACCAGAATAGGTGATAAATTGCTTTCAATGTTACAAACATTTTTTATATTTTCTAAATTGGTTTTATATAGGAAGTAGTCTAACCAGGGGTCCCCAGCCTCTGGGCCGTGGTCTGTTGGGAACCAGGCTGTGCAAGCAGCGGGTGATCATTCAAAGCTTTATTTGCGCTTTTGCAGGATTAGATTGCGTGCATATAACCATCCCCTTCCCTCCCCCCCCACCATCACCATCGCCGCTGCCAGTCGGCAGATCCAAAAAGGTTGGGGACCACTGGACTAAACAAAAGAAATAGCATTTGTTGTTTTTATTGGAGCCTAATTATATTAATTCTTCCTACCTGATTGGATTATAAGTTGTTACCATATGTTCTTTTTGGCTTTAACCAATATTTTTCAAAACTTGATTAGGGAAGAGAGAAAATGTCTGGGAGAACTGAGTGCTCTCCCTCTGTTGTGTCTTCTACCCAAATCACAGCCTCACTATTTTGAGAGGGAACTTTGGCTAATCTAACTGAAGGGATGCAGTCATTACTTCAAGGAACTTAGGAAGGAGGAAAACGTAGACATAACTATAACTTCGTAGTTATAATCTTCACATTCTTAAATCTGACTTAATGGACAGATCCAGTTCAGGAGTTTAATTTCATAGACATCAGCAACACATGTAAACTTAGTTATGAGCAAAGATTCTTACAAAGTCAGCTGTGAAATATTTACCTCCCCTTTGCCGGGTCTCCAAGCAGAAGTTGAACGTTGATTTGTTAAGGATGTTTTAGTTCAGGTTCCTGTACTGAGAAGGAAATTGGACTTGATGTCATACATTTTTTCTTTATTATTCTATTTGATTGTATCTGGAGGTTTTGACATTCTTTGTTGCTTTGAATGCTTAAGACCAGGAAAGTTGTCTCTGTATCATTGCACTTCTGAATAAAAAAGAGAGTGCAGTTAATTTCTTGTTTGCTTCAATATAAGGTCTTCCTATGACCAGAAATCCACCTATGGGCAACCAGGTTCATACAACCAGTCTTCAAGCTACAGCCAGCAGCCAGGATCCTATGACCAACAACAAGGTTACAGTCAACCGCAAAGATCATTTGATCAACAGTCAACTTATAACCAGCAGGGACAGCAAAGCTCATATGACCAGCAGTCAGGATACAGCCAAAATCAGCCACCTCAGCAGAGCTATGGGCAGCAGCAACAAAGCTCATTCAACCAGAAGCCAAACTTCAGCCCACCACAAGGCTCATATGGTCAAAACCAGCAGTCATACCAGACACAACAGAAGGAAAGCTATGGATCTAACATGCAAGGTAGGCACTGCATGAAGTCCAGACAGAAACATTTTACAGAACAAAGTATTGTGGTAAACTCTATAGAAACTGGAGGATTTTAGTACCCAAGAGGTTGCAAAGAGCATATAGCTGAAATAGCTAAGAGTATAACCAGAAATAGTTGTATGGGTCAACTGCATCTTCTTGCTGCATTATCTTTTCTCTGATTTGGGCATGACATGAAGAAATAATATTGGCAATTCTACTGAGTTGGCTTCCTTCCAGTTGATTTTTAAAGCAGATACTATGATAAGAGTTTATTAAATTATATTAGTTCCTGTTCTTGCTGGCTTTTTTTTTAATATTAGAGATACAGTAGCATGCCTTTTTATTCTCATGTAGGCCAAAATGCCTATTCTATGATCTCGCCTGCTGTGGCACATACTTAACATCCAAAGCCAAATAAGTATTTCCCTCCCTCTACAAGTATTTCACTATTTACCAATGTAATTGATTGAAAGACATTCATTTAAAATATTAAGAAAGTTTGACTGAATGGGAGTTCTAATCTTTTTTCATCTTCAGGTCCTAATAGTATAATTTATTCAGTGTGTGTGTGTAATTCTAAAGTAATTAGTCACTTTAATCTCAAGAATAATTGCTTTGAAATTCCTTAGATGATCGCCGTGAAAAAAATAGATATGGAGATGATAACCGAGGCTATGGGGGCCCACGAGGTGGAAGCAGATTTGATTCTGACAACAGAAATACTATGTCTGGCATGAGGTAAAGATTTAATCTAGAAGCTAGAGATGGATTGTGATACCTGTTTAGTCCATTGTCTTCCTTGCTTGCTTGGATGAATGCTCTTAAAAACTACTTGAAGGAGTACTTTTTCTTCCTGAAATGCTAATATTAATGATCTGCATTAAAAATTCAAATCCCCAAATACTAATCTAGGTTATCTTTCTGGCTGATTCATGAACCTACTAAGCCATTCATGGTTTGTTTAGTTTTGGCTTAACATAGTATAGAAAACTAGCCATCATGGCTAGAATTTACTCATAACCTATGTGATGGCATATAGTGTTCAGGTATGGATCCAGTCATTGTAGCCTCCATTTAGTAAGCTATTACTAAAAACTATTACTTAAAACTCATTGCTTAGTATAACATGTAATCCAGCCTATACTCACTTCATACAAAGAATTGATCAGGAATGCAGAAAACACTACATTTTGTAACTGAACACTAAAATGTATTTTTATAAAAGATAAAGGGTACTTGAGAGTCTATTCTATGCCAGGCTTGACCAATTATACTTTTTTTCTTTTATGCCAAAAGAATACTAGTATACATGCTCTTCCTCATTAGCATCTGAGAAGTTGGATTGCTGAAGATTTTGTTGTCCACTATTCCTGAGCCTTTTACAATACTTTGATATAAAATTTGTTCATGCCATGAAAAATTTAATCTGACTTTTCCAGATTGTGCTGCTGTTACAGGCCAAGGAATAAGGCAGACAAATTATGACTCATTCACAGATCTTCTCCTGCTAAACTATAAGATTGGCTTTGTAATGATTGCTCTATTAGCAGGTACGGCTAACATATTTCTGAATCTTGATAAGCCAAGTTAGATTCAGGCTTTGTCCACCTACAAGTAACCAGCGAACAATATCATGTTTTACTTTTAACTTGGTACTCTAAGTTTTTTTCCCATGTGGATGAAGCAGTCTCTTACTGGAATATCACACTAATCTTAAATTATCAAGTTACACACTATTTGTCAGCTGCACTTACTTAAGGATGAGGCAACAAGTGTGTTACAGTTGTATTTACGCCTGAGTTTGGAGGGAGGTGTTGAAGGCAGTGAATATGTCTTTCTTTGAATTTACAGTTCTGCTTCAGCATTGTTTTTAACAGATATCTGAAAATAGAATTCTATTTTCTATATTCTATTTGGGTAGCATCATTGCATTGTACTTGATTTTGTGTTGAAAGGGTAGATCCTCAGTGTGCAGTTACAGTTAATTGACATCTAAGCTGCCTTAACTTGAATCATTGCTTTTGAACCTGATGGAACAAAGTTAGGAATGGAAGGAGTTAGGAAGAGAGGTGTATATGGCCGAATGAGTTTAGAATTTTCTGCACTGATCAGGAGAAAGTCTGCTTTTATCAACTGCCCTGTTTTTTTGCTCTGTGCTGTATGTTTGTGTTTGTTTGCAATGTTTGTAGCCTGCCCCAATCTCTGGCCTGGGTACTATATAACATAAAAAAGGAAATACAAATATAGAAAAAAGGAAAACTAAAACTATAACAATAAATAAAGAACTACGACTTAACATGTACAAAACAAAGCAGTCAACCCTCATTGATAGCATGCTGTAACCATTTTCTGAAATGCTGAAAGGAAAATACAAATCTCCAAGAATAAAGATGCCACAGCACATGGGTCACTGCCAGAAAGGCCATGTCTTCTGTATGTGGAAGGAACCAGAGGAGGCCTTTATCAGACTTGAATTTAAGTCTGCCATCTCTATAAAGTAAAAAATAAATTATTCAATCAGAAACTGATGTTAATACCTATTCTAGCCAATGTCTGATTGGATTTAAATTGAAGCTCAGGGTTTTGGCTGGGGGATTTCGAAGCAGAACATAGCAAATGCAGCCTTGTTGCTTGGCATTCTGGGTATAACACATCTCACCCAAGTTTTGAGAACTGCCTCAGAAGTAAAACAATGGATATAAAAATGGTATGGAAAATTTGCATTTAAAAATGTTAGATATTCTCTCATCTGTATTGGCAAAGAGAAATGGATGAGAGCTGTTTCTCAAAATAAATTAGTAGATTGAACCTGGGCAGGCCATGCTCAACATGCATGTTGATATAGAATAGATAAGTGCTGAATCAGTCTATTGATACCTCTGTATATGGAACGAACAAGGTGGCAGAAACTGAAGCAGTATCACTTGTTCTGTATTTTTTATCAGGTGTAAGGTACGTACACTTGCTGGACCTACAATGGATGCAAAAACATCTCTTACTGATCGTTAACAAGTCTTCCTCATCCTCAATCTATTGATCTCTTTGCTTTTATCCAACCACTGATTACTCTTTACCAAAAAAAAGTAAAAAAAATGGCACATTTCTTACAGAATTTATTTATTTTATTTATTTTATTTAGAGGTTCTTCTATGCCGCCCTACTCCCTGAGGACTCAGGGCGGCGTACAACATTTTAATAAAACAACCAAATCATTAAAAAACAATTTAAAACACCTACAACACCCAAATATACATGGGGGAGACATCCGATGTAATGTTGTCTCAGAATTACCCCGCCTGCAGGAAGAGCCATGTCTTAATGGTTTTTCGGAAGGCCAGTAAGGTGGGGATAATCCGGATCTCTGGGGGGAGTTGGTTCCAGAGAACAGGGGCCCCTACAGAGAAGGCCCTCCCCCTAGGCCCCGCAAGAAAGGAAACAACTCTTAATCTGTGATTTATTAAATTGGATTCGGGAAAACAGCATTATATCTAGATGGTTTTGGGAGGATATTTACTTCCTTCCATCTATTTTTCCTCCATTAAGTATTCTGCCATTCAAATTCTTTTTTTGACTGTTTAACTGGTTCGCTTAATATAGTTGACATTATGATGCCTCTTAAAATTAATGTGAGGTCATGGCTCAGTGATGAAAGTGCATGTTTTGCGTGCTGACACTCCCCAGCTTCTGGAACTGCTGTCTAAAGATGTCAGGAGCTTCAACTAAACAGTACTAGCTGTATTAGGGATATAACTTTGATACAAGCCAGATGTTTTCTATAGAAATGCCAAAAATGCCTACATTTTTTTTGCCTTGCCTTGTTACTTTGAACCAGAGAAACTTGAGCCACATTCACATACTTGACGGCAATTATTAATAATTTACTTTTTTAAGTTGCATTTTCCTCAGCAGCAGTTTTTAAAATATCTTAGACTAAATAATAATTAATGAGAGACCACCAAGTCCAATGACTTCATATATTTTGTCTGCAAAAGTAAATTTATGAAGTTGCTTGAAAAAGTGCAAGCTTTATCTAAATGTGGGTGGTAATATCCTAGGGAACACAAAAAATCAAATTGAGAATCAGATAACAGAGGGCAAGAAGTATAACCTGAGAATATGTATAAACCCGTGGCACGCGAACCTATGACACAGAAACTAAGCGACAAAAAACATTCCTGTATGTACATATCTAAAAAACAAAGTTGACCTCCATTGTAAAACTTCATTTTATGTAGTGGATATTTTAAAATGATAGAGACAATTAACATAGCATTTGGATGCTTGGTTCTTTAACTGCCTTAACTGGCACTGTATTCTTACCCATCTGCAACTCTGGCCTAAAATGAGAATTAGTAAGACTTCACATAAATTATTTTACAGGAGGTACAAGCTACCCCTATATATGCAGAATTAAATCAATGTTTTAGAATTGGCAAAAGCAAATAGACTTGGACATGAAGAGGTAGCTAAAGCAGGAGTGAAATGGAGTATTATTTTTTGGCTTAAAGCAGGGATGTCAAACTCGCATCGTCACTTCGTCACGTGACGTATCGTGACTTTTTTCCCCTTCGCTAAACGGGCTGGGGGTGACCAGCGCGTGACGCATCTGGCCCGCAGGCCACAAGTTTGACACCCCTGGCCTAAAGGATATGCATCCTACTTCTCCCCTATGTAGAGCTGCTGTGGTTCTGGCTAGTGATGCTATGATACCACTTGAAAGATAGAACTAATATTTTATGATCTGGGAAGTGGATAGGTGGAATGACACGGCCAAATGTTCCCAGAAATGTTGTAGAGTTAACTGTTGCATTTTGCCCTTTAACTACTACATGGGGAAAAAAAGAAAAAGTCTGAAATATTTACCATATTTTTCAGAGTATAAGACGCACCGGAGTATAAGATGCATCTTAGTTTTGGGGGAGGAAAACAAGGAAAAAAGGCCTCTGCCTCCAAGCAATTTGCCAAACAGCAAACAGCACAGATGATATACACTGTTTGCTGTGTATTTCTGTGTATGTGTGCCTGACCCATTGAAATAGCAAAGAATTGGAGAAATGTACATTATGCCAGAAAGTTTTCTTAAATGTAGTCACACTAACTCCTCCCAATTATTTAAATAGATCTACTCCAAGGTAAGTCAGGATTTAACTCTAATACTAAACAGGACACTGTTACATTTCAGACTATACTTGTACAGAGCTGTTAAAATTAATTAAAATTTCTGGAAGTATACATTATTCTCTATTATTTAAAAGAAGATACAATAGCACTGGACCTCTTCAGAGCAAGCATTTATTTTAAAAAGCTTCTTTATTTTGTTAAGTTGTCTAGAGGTCTCCAACCTTGGCAACTTTAAGACTTGCGGACCAACTCCCAGAATTCCACAGCCAGCAAAGCTAACAGCTGGCTGTGGAATTCTGGGAGTTGAAGTCCACAAGTCTTAAAATTTCCAAGGTTGGAGACACCTGGCTACAACAATAATAAAGCAGTCTTTAAAAAATAAGTCTAATAATTTGAACATTCTACAGACATTTATAGTTATTCACTTACCCCCTTGCATCCAGCAGAAAATAAAAATCTGTGTGTCTCTCCCAGCTATTTGCCTCTTTGCAGCTAGTTTCACTTTCATTTTCCCAGGTGGCAAACCTAATCAGCTGTAGATCGGGAAACTGCTACTGACTTGCTTGGCTTTACAGGCTCTTCCCTCTTTCCTGCAAGTAGGTAAATTGCTGGAAGACAGAGGCCAAAGAGTGGGGGTGGCTGGGTGGGTGGGGCTGCATTTGGTGTATAAGACGCACCCAAGTTTTCACCCTCTTTTTGGGGGTAAAAAGGTGCGTCTTATACTCCGAAAAATACGGTAGCTTACCCAATCTTGAGGCTTCAAATTAAGTGCCTGTGGATTTGTCAGTTGCTCAAGTCTCATGTAAAGGTTTCTGCTACATTAAAATCCACATCATCTTGACGTGCTGTATATCTGTTCACATATGTGATCTGAGCATATGCTAATATCCAAGATAAGCATCTTTCTCTAAACTATATAAATGTGAAGTGTTTTATGGCATTCATTTATTCAGCTATAGAATTAACACTTCTAAAACGGTTTGGTGGTGTTCCAGCAATGTCTTACCAGTACAAAGCACAACTAAAGAAAAAGAATAGCTATTGTTTGAGATAAAAAAGAACATGTTGCCAGATCAGGAGGTGGAGAATAAGAACAGCCCAAGATAGCTATAATTTGGATGCAAAGCAGAGGAAATAAGCAAATAGAGGGATAGAAGCATAGTAGGCCGTCAGTGCTAAAATAGCAATTTATTATAGTATATAATTTTATGTTCTGTATTGCTAACTAAATTGAACCATTCTGTAATGTTGAACGAACAACACTGCCTAAAAGATAACCTTATTTTGCCTTTGAGAATAGTTTTTTATATATAAAATTTTATTTATATAAAAAAATAATTGGAACTCATTGTATCCAGACTTACCTCCTGTTGTTTTCTGACAGCCTTAATCCTATTCTTAATATTGTAGAACTTCATTGTATTCTTAACATCGCAGAACCAAAGATTCATGCTTAAAATTCCCCAGGCTAAAATGGCTTTACTGTACCTGATTCTGTCCATATTACTCAGTTTATTTGATGCAGACATGCTATGTAATAGTACTGTAATGCAAGGATGCCAGATTTGGCCTTGAGATATTTTTGCCTTGTTCTCTGGGAATTTACTCGCAAGTAAGTAATGAAATGAATCGATTAGTGATTGCACATTATCTGATAATCTTTCACATGTCTTTATTAATACATAAAGATAATAAAGGGCCTGGGTAGAATTTTTTTCTCCTTAAAATTTAGATACTTTTGCCTTTTTTTACTGGCCTTTAAATAACTAAGGATGGCTTATCTCCTCCCCCTGGCTCAAAGCAGTGCATATTGTTTTAAATCGAATCCTCTCAACAGATTTTTGAGGTAGGTAAGGCTGAAAGAGAGCGCTCTGTTCTTAACTGAAGATAAGTGGGATTTGAATCCATGTATACAAGTTCACTTAAAGCAAGCATTCAGTTTTCATTTTAATTGATTATTTGTTGTCTCACCACATTGTTGGGAAGTTTGACACTATAAGAGCAAGAGGAATTCTGCAGTGAAATACTCAGTAGGATGTTGGGGTTTTTGTAAATAAAAAAAATGAGCCATCTATATAGTCATGTCAACTACAGTATAGTCATGAACAGAAAGTTATTTTCCTTGTTTAATCTGTGTGGTGCAAAAAAAGTATATACTACAAATAAGACTATTTTTTATAGAACATGCAGTAAATAAACTTTCAGTAAGTGCAGCTTTTGAGCCTTGGGCTCAGCATGTCAAGACTTAAAGAAGAAATCATTTCTTCAATTTTTCCTCTGCAGTGGTGGTGACCGAGGTGGCTTCAAAAATTATGGTGGTAAGTGCTGAGCGTCAAAAAAATATTAAAGTGGAAACCTCTATATTAAAAGGTGCCAAAACATCCCAACCCCTAACGAGCCACCGAATACTTGTATTTTCATGTTTCTATCCATTAGAAGCATTTGATTTTTCCCCCTGTTTGAGCTGAGGCTGGTGTGTGTGTGTGCTTAGCTTTTTTTTATTTAAGTTTTTATAATACTTTTTAAAAATGAAATTCCTGGTTTCGTTTTTTTATTTATTTCCCAATTGCATGAAATGATTTTTCTGGCAACTCATAGTTGGCTTCAGATGGCATCTACAAAAAAAATCTTCTAAGCACATTGTCTTAATGAGAATTTTTTTGTGGCAAAGAGCTTAGTTATATGGACCAACAGCAACTACAAGACAACCAACCAACCGCCAGCATAAACCTGTGTGGCACTCTTCAGCTTAGAGACCATAATTGGTTTTCTTCTTGGGCAAAATCCTGTGTCATTCTTAATTGCAATTTCTTGGTTTCACATATCTTATTGCTAATATTAATTAAATCAAGACTGAATAGTTGCTTCTCCTTTGTATGTGCTGTTGCTTAGACGCCCATTGCTTTTTTTTCTCCTGATTCACAGGTCAAAGGGATTTTGGGCCAAAGCCAGATGCAGGTAAATGTAGAAGCCATATACCGGTAGGATACACAGTTTTATGATTGTCTCTTTTATTTTTATATAAGGTAGTCTTTCCCAGTCTGGTGCCATCCAGATTCCTCGGGCCAGTTCCCAAAAAATGTGACAGACTTGGGCAGGCTTGTTCATAGTATTTTGGAAAGGATAAAATTGCAGTTAACTCCGCCATCTCCTTCATGATGTCACTCTGTTTTCTTGGCACCATTAGTAATCCTTTAATTAGACTGGAATAAAACTAGGGCAAATTGGAATAATCATTGAACATATGCTACTAGGAATTCCTTTCCCCAGCCCTATCAGGAAATGCCAGCAACGAAGCTTTCCTGAAATTCTGGAGGACTAATGCTAAGAGTATCTAGATTCATGTAACACACTAAACTAAATTCAAATAAACCTACTGTTTAAACTTGACAATTGTAGTTTGTAAATCATGGTTTATTAAATAATTTCTTAGCACAATCTGCAATCTCAGTCAACAAAGACAATCCTGAGTTAGCGGGACTGGTGGTTTCCTTTGGTACAAAACAACTTGTACTATTACTAAATACCATGAATGATAGGAAGGGAATGGGTAAAAAAATACCTTTCTTCCCTGTTGAATACTATAGATAGGTAACAAAATCAGTTAAAATGAAAGAGATGAATTTACATTTGATAAAATGCATTGGCTTAGATGGCTTTAAGACAAAAAGAGGAGGACAGACTAGATTCAAGGTGCACGCATAATGGTTGCTATGTTTTAGCCCTGCTTGCAAACTTTCTGGGGATGCTAGATTATGTAGCTCCTCAGTCCAGCAAGGGTGTTTTGGTGTTATTTGATGAGAGCAGGATGGCTTTTGTTTTCTAATCTTAATGAATATGATCTTTTGGTAAAATGTAGATTTCCTAAATGCTGTACAGAATCCAAAGAAGTACATTAGAATGGCCTTATTTGGTATTTTACTGTTGAGTAACAGGATTACATACCAAACCATTTTTTGAATTTTTAATTCCAGTAAAGGGGGTTATTTGAAAAGATCCCTTGGCCGCATAATAGCACAGTAATTCTTTGTTCAGGGTGAATGGTAACTTTTCATCTAACTATTTGTTTGTTTGGTATTTTGAACTAAACAGCAAAATGCTTAACAAGAAAAAGACTCCAAAGCAGAATATATGTTAAAAGATTAACAATTCATAAAAACCAACTACAAGTAAAGATCAAATATAGTGGCAAGAATATAAATAAATTAAAATTCTTTGTAAATGAATTGTCTAGGTGACTTCTGAATTAATAATCACAATATATGCAGGCTATTAGTTTGTGGAAAGGAATTTTAGTGACAGGACATTTTTCATTGTGGTGCTTTTCCAGAATTAATGTACATTGCCTTTGAAGTAGACAATCAGGCTCATATAGGAGAGGATAGCCTTTACATGCCTTGGTCCAAATTTAAAATTGTGATCGGAAACAAATTCTTGCAAAAAGCATTTATCCATTTAACAGTCCAGCTGCTGTAATGTTCTGAACTGTTAGTTGTCACTACACTGTGTGCACAATTATTAGGCAAGCTGTATTTTTGAGGATTAATTTTATTATTGAACAACTACAGTGCTCTTGGTCAATCCAAAATGTTAAATCTCAAACCTGAATATTTAAAAAAGTAAAAGTGAGGTTATAGCTTTCTTAGGAGAATATCTATGTGTGCACAATTATTGGACAAAAACCTTGCTGTCATCTGTGCCCGTTACTGATCCAGCCACGGGCCTATCCATCTGGTCCGTCACGAATCACTCTAATCTCCTCAGTCCTTACAACCTTTGAAAAATCTGTCTTCAGATGTTTCTTGCCCAGTCTTGTTGTTTCAACTTAGGTGTCTTGTTCAGTAGTTATAGGATTTCAGCCTGCCTTACCTTGGCCTTGTCTCTGAGCACTGAACACCTTGTACTGCTGGGCACTCCAGGTAGGTTGCAGGTCTGAAATATGACAGCACTGGAGGATAATGGGTCCCTGGTAGCTTCATGTTCGATTCTTCTCAAATCTTTGGCAGTTAAGGTGTGTCTTTTTTTCTCAACACGTTTCTTCCGACTCTGTTGACTATTTGCAACAAAATGTTTGATGGTTCTGTGATCACGCTCCAATATCTTAGCAATTTCAAGAGTGCTGCATCCCTCTGAAAGACTTTTTACAATTTTTTACTTTTCTGAGTCAGTTAAATATCATTTTTAGCCCATTTTGCCTGAGGAAAAGAAGCTGCCTAATAATTATGCACACCTTGATATAGGGTGTTGGTCTCCTTAGGTCATACCCTCCCTCAAATACACATCACCTGATATGCTTATGCCAACTGAGCATTCAAGTTTATACAGGTTGGAGGTGGAAAATATGCATAAAAATGATGATATGGTCAAAATACTCACTTGCCTAATAATTGTGCATACAGTGTAGTAGCATAGGGTGAAAAATGTCTTTGCACAATTGTACACCTTTTAGCAAATGTTAATATTTCTGATTAAAAATTGCATTGAGAGTGGATTGTTCATAATGGTTTTCCTTAAGATAAACATGGGTAGTTCTTTGCTTTTGGTTTCTCTGCATCTATAGTGTATATGCATTTCCTCACCTTGATGGAGTTTTAAATGTCTTGATTTAATTCTCTTGAGTGCAAAAAGGAGGGAAATTATAAAGACTCGCTGGTTGACATAGGAAATGAACTTTCTCGGACATTTTGAAAAAAAAAGCTGTGATACTTTGCACAGCTTCTGCTACACACTTTGGCTAAAAAAATAACACCAGGCTCTCTTCAATGTAGATTCGGAGTCTGACAATTCTGATAACAACACCATCTTTGTACAAGGACTTGGAGAGGATGTTTCACCAGAACAAGTAGCTGATTACTTCAAGCAAATAGGTGTTATTAAGGTATTTAAGGTGGTAAAAAAGGGAGCATATCAGCTAAGAATACAGGCTAATAGAAGAACAAGGAGGAATACGTGTTTTAAAAAAAGAATGTATCCGTGCAGAACCAAAATATTTAAATAGATAAAAACAGTATTAAGACACATTCAAATTATGTGGGCTATCAGGATGTGAGCTTGAATTAAAAGGCAGTTAGTATTTATAACAAAAGATGCTTAATTGGATTCAGATTTGGCAGATCTCTAAATCTGGCAGATATCCAGTACTGTGAAGCAGCCATTATTCATGTTCTCCGTCTTGATGAGTGTAAAGTAAAAGTGGTTTCTTCCATTGGGTCTGGGTTAGTAATAGTATTCTGGTAGTCCTCGACTTTTGACACAATTGGGACCAGGATTTCCATCACTAAGCAGTATGGTCATAAAGCACGATTGCATAGCTTAGCAATGGCAATCCCTATAGTCCTAGTTGCCGTTGTTAACCGAATTCCTCCATCATTAGCTGAGGCAACTTCCAACTGGCTTTTGGCAACCAAAATCTGGGGAAGCTGGCAGGAAGTTGAAAGTCCTAAGCCAGCAGTCAGTTAAGTAGCTGCTTCTGGGTGGGGGAGGGAGCTACGGATGAGCAGCGGAAGTGTGTGGGGGGAGAGAGGCATGGGTCAGATGCTAGGGGGTATGGAAGAGTGTGTGTGTCCGGGAGAGTGAGCAGTTTGGAGCAGGGAAGGTGCAAAGAGTGCTAGAGGCCTGGGTCAGGGAGGGTGTGTAGGGTGCGCTAGTGTGGTATGAGCACAGAGGGACTGGGGAGGGTATATGGGTGGAGGAGATTTAGTGGTAGAAATTCCATTTCCAATGGCCATTGTAACCTGAGGACTACCCCTAGATCACAATACCACCCAAATGGAAAACTGCAAAGTATATTGACTTATTAGGTCTCTGCCATACTTTTTTATAGGCTATTTTCTAGGTTGTTTCCTTTCTGTATTGTTACAGTTGTTGACGACCCAGGAAATTTGAAAGCTGAGGCTTGAAAATAGGCCACAGTGTTCTGTTTGTTCATACATTCCATCAGCACATCTGGAAGTAAGGACAGATCCTTACTTCAAGGGGCATCAAGTCTAAAATTAGTGATGAGATACCACCGAATAAGGAGAAGCAAGTGGAGACAATGTAAAAAGGAAAGCCGTTTTTAGCTACAGTGGGCATTCATGTTAACTTTCATAGGAAAGGTGGGCTTTGAGGAAAGATTTAAATGAAGGAAGAGATAGCGTTGCGTAAGTGTTCTAGTAGGCTGTGCCAAACAATATAGTGCAGCAGGGGAGAGGGGATGATCTTTTGAAGGAACAGATTTTGGACAGCAAAGGAAGGTGGAATTGGAGGAGTGATCTTCCTGTTCATGGCAGAATTCACCATTATTAAATTGTTAGGCTCTTACTTGGATGGTAAAAATATTTTTCTCTCTCTTTTTCCCAGACAAACAAAAAGACAGGTAAACTTATGATAAATCTATATACAGACAAGGATACTGGCAAGCCAAAGGGAGAAGCAACAGTGTCCTTTGATGACCCTCCATCTGCTAAGGCAGCCATTGACTGGTTTGATGGTAAGGTTCTCCCATTAAGGCTTGCCAACCACTTAAATCACATGCACTGAAATGTCTCCTCATAGACGAAGATTGTAAAATTGTTAAGCCACATTTATTTATGCATTTATTTATCTGACATATTTGGAAACTGCTCATTTCCTTCACAGAGAGACACTGGCTGATGTATAAATAAAATGTTAAAAACATAATAATGAAGCCTCTTGCTGCTACAGCAAGGGTGGATTCTGTGGAAATGGAATTGATGGGTGGGAAACCGTTTCCCTGGCCAGCACTGAATTTCAGTCGATTAGATGAACCACCAGGTTAGGGAAGATCGCCTTATAAAATGTAGCTAAGCAGATTTTGTATGAAATGTAGTTTTATGGATTCATTGTTTAACTATTGCATTTCCTTGTTGTAGTTGGCCATTAGATTTATTCCTGATCCCCATTCTTCCCTCTACAGGAAAAGAATTCAGTGGCAGTGTTATCAGGGTTTCCTTCGCAACCAGGCGGCCAGAATTCCTGCGAGGAGGTGGTGGAGGAGGTGGTGGTGGTGGTGGTGGTGGACGCCGAGGTAGTAACAGATCCACATCCCTTTTACGTGGTAGTCCAGTGGTACAGTTCCGTTTTGGGTTGTTCATCTGAGTTTCTCCCTGAGAACGGGAGCGACCATTCAGCCCAACCTGTTTTCATGATTACCCCTGACCAAACAGCTGGTACATATTGGCCAGTTTTGATGTCCGAGGCTATTCATACTGCATATTGTGAGTCTTTGCCATAAGGGCCACATACCCATTTCCTTGCTTTAATTGTAATATTGTGCTTGCAGGTTCACGTGGAGGGGGCTTTGGAAGAGGAGGGGGTTTCCAGGGCCGAGGTGGAGAACCCAAAAGTGGTGATTGGGTTTGTCCTAACCCGTAAGTCACTTTCAGTCTTATATCGAGGGAGCCTAGAACTGCCTAGTTTAGTCTAAGAGTAGATTATTTGGGGCAATAAGTACAGTTGGCATTTTGGAAAGGTAGCATGGAAATTCCAGCAAAATGGCTGCCACAAAAGGCTTCTCTGTTCATAAAATGGCTGCTATGGGTGTGGGGTTTGATTACCCATAAGAAAAAAAAACTCCAGAATATAAACTAATGAGGTTGCTTAAACCATCTGGTTTATTCTACATCTTTATTCTGTGCAAGATTTCAAACAAAGCGCTTGGCTGCAACTACCCATCATTTTTATTTCCTAAGGATCTTTATTTCCAAGTTCATTCTTGGAAATAAAATGATTCTAGATGTTTTGCAGCATTCTAACTTTATTTTTCCAGTGAAAATAATTTTTAAAATAATTTAAATGGAACAGGGAATCTGTCAGTAGGAAGGAAAGTGTTTGCACTGCCAAAGGAGCATCAAATTGCCATTTCATAGACAAAAGCTTTTCAGGATTGCTCAAAAGTGCAGGTTGAAGCCGATGGTAATCTGGTATCTTTAACTAGAAGGGTTTGACCTCTCACTCGGACATTGCTAGTTTCTATCTGTTTGAGCTGCCTTCCTGCTGATCTCATAGACCAGTCCATGTCATTTTTGAGACAACAGCATAGAAGTAGTTTGCCATTGCCCTCTTCAAATATATTTTTTCCTTCCAAATTTTTTGGTGCGCAGTCCTGCAGTTCCCTAGTGGTTTCTCAATCAAGCATTAAACCTGGAATGCACTACCTGACTCTGTGGTTTCTTCCCCAAACCCCAAAAACTTTAACCTTAGACTGTCTACAGTTGACCTCACCCCATTCCTAAGAGGTCTGTAAGGGGCGTGCATAAGCGCATCATCGTGCCTACCGTCCCTGTCCTTCTGTCCTATTGTCTGATTTTTACCTATAGATACTTTGCTTTTGTTTATGTTTATATCATACCTGTTATCTTGTACATGTGTTGACAAAATAAATAAATAAAATAAACAGATCTGACCCTGGGCGAACCTTTCAATAATAGACTGGTTAGCAAGATTCTGCCAGATGCTGTGGCCTAGAGGTGGAGCTCTTGCCTCACAATCAAGAGGTTGTGAGTTCGATCCTAGGTAGAGGCAGATGTAAGGGTCTCCTGCTTGGGGAGGGGGTTGGACTAGATGACCTGCAAGGTCCCTTCCAACTCTGTTAATCTAATGATCTGATGAGATTTCACTCCGAGAACTATTTAGCAAATATCTTGCTACTAGGCAGTGGCACTTTGTTCCCTTTATTTTGTTTGATTATGTCCATCATCAGGCCTGCATAGCTGTACCAATACTATTATAGTTTAATGATAATTGGAGTCTAATAAGATGAGGAGGCAATGTTCAATGTTTCTAAATAAGGGCTGTATAGATAGCCCTATGCAGTTCATTTAGTGACTGAAGTTACAGTGGCATTGAAAAAAGTGACTTACGACCATTTCTCACACTTAACTACCATTGTAGAATCTCCATGGTCAAAATCCATATTTTGACATATTTATGATGGATGCAGTGTCCCAGGGTCATGTGATCACTTTTTGCAACCTTCTGACTAGTAAGGTCAATGGGGAAGCCAGGTTCACTCGTCAACCATGTTACTAATTTAACTACTGCAGTGATTTCTATGCCAAGAAGGGTCATAAAAGGCAGCAAAATTGACGTAACAACTGGCTCGCTTAGCAACAGAAATGTTGGGCTCAATGGCGGTCTTACGTCGAGGACTACCTGTATAAAATGTATTGATTATATATTCTTAGTCTCAGCAATTACTGAGAGGTGTTTCCTGGTCTTTTTCAGGAGCTGTGGAAATATGAACTTTGCTCGCCGGAATTCCTGCAATCAGTGTAATGAGCCCAGACCGGATGATGGGCGTCCCTCTGGAGGAGGTGTGTGAAAACGCCACCATTCAAAAATGGGGGAATGTTGTTGGCTGGGATGACATTCAGAATTTCTTGTTTTATCTTCCTTCTTCGCAGATTTCCGTGGCAGAGGTGGTTTTGGAGGTGATCGGGGGTTCAGAGGACGTGGTGGCCGGGGCGGTGGCTTCGGTGGCAAAATGGGAGGAAGGTTGGTACTGAATGTTTACAGAACTACAGAAGTGTGTGTTTTCTCCAAACGATGCAGAAAATGGGCAGATATATTAGATTAAAGTTCGGTAATGGAAACAGTTTGGAGGCCTCCAAAGACCCACCCGCAGAGGAAGCTGCCTGGTTCATTCTAGAATGCCAAGCGACCTATCAGGAGACAGGCTCAAAAGAGTGATTCATACCAGGGACCAGATTTTTCTGGAAGAGTTTGATTGCACTTTTGGTTTTAGACACACCAGAAACACAAGCCTCCGTCACAAGACAGAATGGGGTAGTGGTAGAAGCGAGCTGGTTTCCTGAAATTCACTGGGCAGTTTGTTCTGTTGCGATAATCTTCTGCATAGGATAGTCATGAGGATAACAAGTGGGGATTTGTGTTGTCTGACTTCTTGGAATAATGGATGAGTTGCTTCTGGATCATTAATGGCCAATTGCCCATTTGTTTGACGCCTTAAACCCTCAGGGTAGATAAGCACTAGTTGTCTGGGTTTATTGTAAATTCCTCAAAGACTTATTTTTAATTCATGGTTTTATTTTATTTACTTCCTGCTGTCCTTCAGTATAAGCTCCCATCCAGGAACAGCTAAGCTTTGACCAAGTGAAAGTATCAAGCCACATGTTCTACCCCATTAATAAGCCGTCTTTGCATTCTAACAAATCCAGCTGTTGGCAGTTTGTTAATGAAGTTTCATACCTTTCTATTTATTGCTAACAATTTCCTGTTTGATTTATTTATCATTCAAATTTATATAGTCACTCATCTCTGGGTTGTTTACAAACAATTAACAACTGTATAAAAAACAAAAAAGAACAATACATTGCTTTAAAAACAAGAAAGATATATAAGTATATACAGCTAGTCCTTGACTTACAACAGTTCGTTTTAGTGACTGCTTGAAGTTACAATGGCACTGAAAAAAGTGACTTATGACCATTTTTCACACTTGCGACCGTTGCAGCATCCCCATGGTCACGTGATTTACACTTGGGTGCTTGACAACTGGTTCATATTTATGACGGTTGCAATGTCCCATGGTCATGTGACCATCTTTTGCTACCTTCTGACAAACAAGATCAATGGGGATGCCAAATTCACTTAACAACCGCGTTACTAATTTAGCAACTGTAGTGATTCACTTGAAAAATGTGGCAAGCAAAGTCTTAAATGGGACAAAACTTCACTTAACAAATTTCTCAATTAGTAACATAAATTCTGGACTCCATTGTGGTCACAAGTCGAGGACTATCTGTAAAACATAATAAAATACCTAAAACTCGCAGGATATAATCCCATCATCAATCAGTATGGGCATTATACCCGCTACATC
Organism: Diadophis punctatus similis; assembly: GCA_023053685.1. Lineage (NCBI taxonomy): Eukaryota > Metazoa > Chordata > Lepidosauria > Squamata > Dipsadidae > Diadophis > Diadophis punctatus. Next base: position 20,395,875 of record JALIGW010000001.1, read on the forward strand.
TCTGTGCCCTTTGGCAAAACCATGTCTTCTGGCCCTTGCAAAAAGCCAGCAGAGTCAGGACCAATCTGATTTTTAGGGATAATATTCCACAGGTGGTGCCACCACAGAAAAGACTCTTCTTCCTGGGTCCTGCCACATGGCTGAAAGGACCCACAATATGCCCCTCTGTGTTATTTAAGAAGTCATGATTATTAAGCTATATTGGAATTTGTAGGTGGAACAGATAGATGTAGGTGCAGCTCTATCTATGGATCTTCCTTTGCAGATAATCCAAAACTTGGAGAGTTTTTGAGATATGCTAAAGCATTTAGTTAGGATGACATTCGGTTATGAAACCTGGATCTGTTGGGTAGTCCTAAAAAATTACAACAATGGCTGTATTATGCTTTTGTCTACTTTAAATAGGTAAAGGGGGAATTAATTAAGAGCTGATTTAAACTTCTGACTATATCTTATTGGCATTGCTGGTTGCTGTAATTCTTCCTGTTACAATATTCTGAGTTTATTTAGGGCAGTGGTTCCCAACCTTTTTGTGATCGAATACCACTTGGAGGTCCCGTACAGTCGCCACGTACCACCACCTGGTTCCAGAGAAACTAAATTCGATCAGATATCACTTTATTTCCATAATTGTACAAGTAGAACACACAAACCAACTACGAAAACAAGGGTTCTACTGCGCGACTGCTGAGAGTTCAGAACAGTCACCGTTCCTTTTTTGGCCCCGCGCATCCAGCAACTGGATTCTCGGGCCGCTGGGACCAGGTGGGTGGCGTGTGGCAACAGTTGCAAATCGTTGCCAGATTATCTTGTGTTAGGCAGTAAACATTTTTGTGAAGTAAAAAATAACTAACTAAAAATCGTTCATGACCCCGAAAGTGTTCGCGTACCACCTGGAAGGCCCTCGCGTACCACTAGTGGTACACATACCACAGGTTGGGAACCACTGATTTAGGGGCAAAGTTGAAAACCAGAAAGCTCTTTGGAAGAACAGGACTTTTAACTAGACCAGGTTTCTCTCTTCCCCTTACCTCTTGATGGTTTGACTCCATGTCTGTTGCTTGTGACCGATACCAACATCCTTATTAGGAATCACTTGCAGCAACCAGCTTTACACACTTTGTATAGGCTACAAGGAAGTTAAGTGTGAGAATTGAATATTGTTTTCCTCTTTTTCCAGAAACGACTTCAGAAATGATCAACGTAACAGACCCTACTAAAAAAAAGCAGAGAATGTCCCCTTCCTCTTTCTGACGGCTTTTCACAGCAGAATTGCTGAGTTTTGCCTGCTGCTTTATCCCATGGTCTCTTGGATAGTGGAATTAAATGTAAAAACTGGATTTTTAATTTGGTGGGAGGGACTGGGATATTCTTTCCCTGTTTTTTTTCCCCTTTCCTTTTTTTTTAGCAAGTCCATTAAAATTTCATCTTTCTATTTCCAACATTCTCCCATTTCCCCCCAGCTACCAACTACACTTGTTCACAGGCTCTTAAAATAAGGATGGAGTAAAATTGTAAAATATTTGCCAAAAATCTGACATGTTTTATAATACAAAAAATAAAATAAAAGCCGATTGTTTATTTGTGACATCTTGACGGCTTTTAGTCATTGTTGTTTCAAGAATTTATTTTTCTGTATTTCATCTCGGAGGTACCCTTGTGTACGGAGTGCTTAAATGGTGATCTGGATTGTTCTAAAATGTGAACAGTTTTGGAAAGAAATCATTTGTGTTCTGTAGATCTAAATTATGCAAATTGGCATATACTAACAAATTTGTTAGCTGAGAAGAGGAATTCGGCTATGCATAGCCAAGATTTATTGGAAATAGTTTTGAGTTTGAGAATTTTAATGGGTATTGTCCACATCCACACAAGCTAATGTTAAGGATTGTCTGTCTAACTTACATTTTTTTTATATGGCCACCCATCTACCAAAAGGAATCTTGTGTATTTTTGTACCGTAGAAATAAGTACCCATATTTTTCGGAGTATAAGATGCACCTTAGTTTTGGGGGAGGAAAACAAGGAAAAAAGGCCTCTGCCTCCAAGTAATTTGCCAAACAGCAAACAGAAAACAGCACAGATGATATACACTGTTTGCTGTGTATTTCTGTGCATGTGTGCTTCACCCATAGAAATAGCAAAGAATTGGAGAAATGTATATTATGCCAGAAAGTTTTCTTAAATGTAGTCACACTAACTCCTCCCAATTATTTAAATAAATCTACTCCAAGGTACCGTATTTTTCGGAGTATAAGACGCACCCAGATTTTAGAGGAGGAAAACAAGGAAAAAAGTATTCTGAACCAAATGGTGCAGTAATATATTATTTAATAAAATACCAGTGTAGCAGAATACTTTTTGCAATCATGTATACTTTTTACAACCATGTATACTTTTTACAAACTTCAAACTTGACAGCTTTAAGACTAGTGGATTTCAACTCCCAGAATTCCTCCTCCAGTCATGCTAGCTCAGGAATTGGAGTTGAAGTCCACAAGTCTTAAACTTGCCAAGTTTGAAGACCCTTGCAACCCTAACCCAGGGGTCTTCAAACTTGACAGCTTTAAGACTAGTGGACTAGCTAGATGGGGTAATTAGAAGGCAAAAACGCCCCAATTTTTGCAAAAAATGGCCGTTTTTTTGCTCGTTTTTTTTTGCAAAACAGGGCATGCAAAGGATCTGGGAAGCCTGCAGAGCACTCCTAGGGGGTGGGGGAAGGCAAAAATGCCCCAATTTTTGCAAAAAACGGCCCATTTTTCGCTCATTTTTTTGCAAAAACAGGGCATGTAAAGGATCTGGGAAGCCTGCAGAGTACTCCTAGGGGGTGGGGGAAGGCAACCCACCCCATTTTTGCAAAAAAATGGCCCATTTTTTGTAAAAATTGGGGGCGGGGCTTCGGGAGGCTAAAAATTGCTATATTCGGTGTATAAGACGCACCGACATTTCCACCCTCTTTTGGGGGGCAAAAAGGTGCGTCTTATACTCCGAAAAATACAGTAACTAAACTCTAATACTAAACAGGACACTGTTACATTTCAGACTATACTTGTACAGAGATGTTAAAATTAATTAAAATTTCTGGAAGTAATCATTATTTTCTATTATTTAAAAGAAGATACAATAGCACTGGGCCTCTTCAGAGCAAGCATTTATTTTAAAAAGCTTCTTTATTTTGTTGTCTAGATTTACAGGGAACTCCAACCTTGGCAACTTTAAGACTTGTGGACTTCAACTCCCAGAATTCCACAGCCAACAAACTAACAAAGCTGGCTGTGGAATTCTGGGAGTTGAAGTCCACAAGTCTTAAAGTTGCCCCTGGCTCTAGAACAATAATAAAGCAGTCTTTAAAAAATAAGTCTAATAATTTGAACATTCTACAGACATTTATAGTTATTTACTTACCCCCTTCCATCCAGTTCGGCAAAAAATAAAAATCTGCGTGTCACTCCCAGCTATTTGCCTCTTTGCAGTTTCAGTTTCACTTTCATTTTCCCAGTGGCAAATCAGCTGTATGTCGGGAAGTGCTAGTGACTTGCTTGGCTTTACAGGCTCTTCCCTCTTTGCTGCAAACAGGTAAATTGCTGGAAGACAGAGGCCAAAGGGTGGGGGTGGGTGGGGCTACATTTGGTATATAAGACGCACCCAAGTTTTCACCCTCTTTTTGGGGGTAAAAAGGTACGTCTTATACTCCAAAAAATACGGTATATTTTGGGGAGAGAAACCCTGCACTGAATTGAAAGTCGAGATCATTGAGAAATAAACAAGAAAGACAATGCTTTGGTATTTTAAAAAACATGATTGTATACACTCATGGCAGTAATCATAGAGTTTAATTTTCAGTCTTATATTTTCATGTTGCTCTTAAACACTGGAAATTGAAGGGAAAGCAGTCTTGAATGGCTCCCGGAGTTTACAGTTTAGGTTTCTCCATCTATACCTATGCAAGCGGAGAATTGATGCATTCAGCAGCTCTCCCATCTGGATGACAATGCAACATGGGTTTATTTTGGTTAAGGCTCAAATGGAGCACCATAAGCTGCTAATCAATGGAAACAGCTCTCTGAGCATACTTCCCATCATTGAATGCCCTTATCCACTTGCATCTAGAATGAAAAGCAGCGTGGCCATCAAGCTTGAACTGATGATATCAACTATCAAAATGTTTATGCCATCTAATTGGCAGGTTCTTCTAAATATGTGTTTAAAGGGGAGTCCTTGTTGGTATCTATTCCAATTATTTTGTAGTTTTTAGTCCCATCCTGAGGCAATGCAAAGCTAATCCCTACATTTTTTTTCATTTCACAAAAACAAAACTGCCAAGTTTTGAAAAGTCCTGATTTGTGATCATTTGCAAGCTGCAGCATTCAGGATGCTGGAAATGTCAGGTTTCAACACCTGGATGTTCCATATGGGTGTTCCATATGACAAGTCGTTGGGATTGTCCTGTAGGAAATGGAGCTGTAGGTGGTGCTCTTTGCTTCCATCAAAAAATCAAATGAACAGTTTAAACAGAACTTGCAGAGAGAAGGATTGCTCATTTCCATGAAGGATTCTCAATAATGTGGAATTGAAAAAGAAAAGACAAATTCCGGATTTGGAATTGTGTAAAAGATTCAGAATAAACCACTGTGCTACACAGATTAGATTAGATTTTAAAGAGACTCAGGCTATATATGAAAGACAATTGAGATAATTGGAAAGGGGTACATAGGAAGGATCATAGCCTGTAGAAGGGAAACCTGCATTAAGGGAATATTGGTTTAAGGGGAGAGAATGATGTTAGATGAATGAAAAAAGGTTGTACTCCATACTAAGTGGAGTACTGAGGGAGAATGAAAATTTTCTCCTTTTAGGAGAATTTAATTATAATTATCCTTCAATAAAGGTTATTGGCAGTAGATTCAGACAAACTAGGTATGTGTGCACACGTATGTAAATGTATGAAATATACTTTAAATCAGGGCTGTGAAACTTGCAGCCCGTGGGCCGCATGCGTCATGCGCTGGCCATGTCCCCCGCCAGGTTTAGCGAAGGGGGAAATCCCAATACGTCAAGAGACGCCGCTGTGACAACGTGAGTTTGACACACCTGCTTTAAATGGTCTGCCATCTTCAAAGGAACTCCATGCAGATTTGTGTTACATGGACATTTTTTTTTTGAGAATTTTAAATAAAAATAGCTGAAATGTTCACCAGATGTCAGGGATAGACAAATTATGTTGACCTTGGTCAATATATTTTGGTAATTATGGTACTACATTTTTAAAAATTAATTTGGGAGAGGTGAGTAAGGTGCATCCAACCTATGTCAAAATTATGAATGGGTGTATAAGATGGTGTGCACACATGCCTTCGAGTCAGTACAGGTAGTCCTCAACTGGCAACCACAATTGAGCCCAACATTTCTGTTAAATGAAACATTTGTTAACTGAGTTTTATTCAATTCAATTTATTATTGAATTGGAGGGAAAATAACTTGAGTTTTGCCCCGTTTTACGACCTTTCTTGCCACGGTTGTTAAATGAATCACTGCAGTTGATAAGATGATAAGGTGAATCTGGCTTCCCCATTGACTTTGCTTGTCAAACGGTTGCAAAAGGTGATCACATGATCTTGGGACACAGCAATGGTCATAAGTATGAACCAATTGCCAAGCATCAGAATTTTGGTTACATAATCATGAGGATGCTGCGAAGTTGTAACTGAAAAATGGTCATAAGTCACTTTTTTCAGCATAATTGTAACTCTGGTCACTAAAGGAACTGTTGTAAGTCGAAGACTACCTGTACTGACTCTTGGTGACTGGCTGGATAAGCCCGTGAAGTTTTCTTGGCAGGTTTTCAGGAGTAATTTGTCATTGTTTTCTTTCTAGGGCTAAGAGAGTGTCTGGCCCAAGTTCACCCAGCGGTCTTTATGCTTGAAGGGGAACTAGTACTAAGTATTCTGGTTTCCAGCGTTAAGCATTACACTAAATTAACTCATATTGATAGTGTAAAATAGAATTTCCATATTCAAAGATTATCTCTGAATGTCAGCTTTTAGGTTGGTTGGCTGGCATTGAAGAAGTGATAATTATTTTTATGTTATTTGGCCTCTGTGGAAAGAGAAAGCTGATTTAAATGGATCCTTGATCCATGATCACCGACAATCACAGGAAAGGATAGAAACTACACTCCAATTCACAGAAGTTTGTCTCAAAGGTGCTTTTTCAAAAGGTAACTGGATTTTCCTTGAAGACACTCCACTTCTCATCCAAGAAGCTGCTTCAGTTCATGGACTTCTTGGATGAGAAGAGTCTTCTTCCTCAAGGAAGAAAACAGTGCAGTTACCTTTTGAGAAGACACCTTTGAGACAACCATGACCTGGATGACTGAGAATCTCCATAGACATTCACAGAAGTTGCACCTGAAGGCAGGACAAGAAGCAATGGATGGAAATTAATCAAGGAGAGAACCAACCTAGAACTAAGGAGAAACTTCCTGACGGAACAATTAACCAGTGGAATGACTTGCCTCCAGAAGTTGTGAATGCTCCAACATTGGAGATTTTTAAAAAGAGATTGGACAACCCTTTGTCTGAAATGGTGTAGTGTCTCCCGCTTGAGCAACGGGTTGGACTAGAAGACCTCCAAGGTCTATTCCAACTCTTATTCTGTTTAAACCCCTGTTTGGCTTAATAGCTGCCACACTAGCAAGATTGATGCTAGACTAAATGATACAATGAGGATAATAAGTTGCATTAAATCTACTACTACTTGCTGGTTCCTGTAGTGAGCCACATTGCTCCACCAGCCCTACGAAGGCAGGAAGCCTTCGTGAAGGAGTACAACAAAATTATGAGAAACCCACTTCTTCCTGTGCACGCTAATCTTCCTCATCTGTCAATTGGCAGGCTTAAATCCAGGAAGCCCTCTCTGGCACTCGCTCAACAGCTGTCTAACAACTTTGACAGCTATCAACACACAGTGGAAAGCCATATGGGCTGCTGAACGCCCAGATATAGGCAGATACGTAGATGACCCTACACAAAAGATGCCAAGTTTTGATCTTCCTCGACAGCATTGGTCAACTCTGAACAGGATCTGCACCCTGTCCTGGTGTCTGCCAGGATTCATTATTTAAGTGGGGTCTTATCTCTACTGTTCAGTGTGACTGTGGTGCACCTCGACAAAATATCCACCACATTGTGTCCGAATGTCCATTGAGAGCTTATACCGGCCCAATGTCTGATTTTTTGCAACATAGACCACCCTGTCCTTGAATGGCTGGGTGGACCGGACATTAACATTTGAACTACGTATTATAAGTCCATGTATTTGCCATATGCTAAATAAATAAAATAATTCTGTTTAAGAAGTTGCTTTTTCAGGGCTGTGGCTGCACTGCAGGTACAGTGGACTAACCATTTTACCAAACCTGAGAATGCATGTACAGATAATGATTGATGCGTTGTCTCCTGAACAGCGTGGTTCCTTCAGAGTGTAAGTTTGGCCACTCAAGGCTGCCTTGTCTAGACAGTAGTGGTTATGATCAGGAAAATAGCTTGCCTCCTAGTTGGAATGATGGTCCATCCTTTTAAAAGCTTCACGGTGCCTTGTCAAGTGTGAGTCATGCCTCTGGCTTGCTGAGCATGGAGCTTTCATCTGGCTCCAGACAGTATATCAGCTGCTGTTGGGTGCTACTCGGTTGCCACTCCTCATTCTTTAAATAAGTGGTGCCAGAATCTGCATTCCTTGTATTTTTATGACCAGGAAGATTTTTTCCCCCTTTTCTCATAAATCTAAAAATTTTACTGAATGAAACTGATAGTAGAAAAGATGACATCACTAACTACTCTCACTGATACCTTGCCTCAGTTGCTGCGTAATAACATAGACCATCCAGTTGCTAAAAAAATACTATTTATGTATCGTGATGTGCCAATCGCAAGGGCATCCATTGTACTTCAAAAGCTAATTCAAAGTGGACTTAATCTTTAAAAGCTCTGAACAGCTTGGGACCTGCATATCTAAAAGTCACTATTCCTTTGACAGGCAATGTGGTATAATATTTAAGGTGCTAATGTTCCTAGTCCTCAGGCACTTAAGCCAACTGGATGACCTTTGGCCTGTCACTTCCTCTTAACCCCTAAAACAACAACAAGCTGTGCAACAAACCAGTTCAAAATCGAGAGCAAGCAGTTTGCCACACTGCATCAATGGCTTTGATGTGGGAATGCAGTGCAAACTAGTGGATCTTGCAACCAAGCAAGATAAACACTCAGAAGAATTACTTACTTTGATTTCTGCATCACAAATCTTGGTGATGTGATAGAATAGATAAAAGTTCTTTATTGGAAGCCCCAACGTAATGGAACGCCATCTACTTAAAATCACAACCTTTAAACATACAGGTAGTCCTCGACTTACAACAGTTCACTTAGTGACCATTTGAAGTTACAACGGCACTTAAAAATGTGACTGATGACCATTTCTCACACTTATAACCGTTGCAGCATCCCCATGGTCACGTGTTTTACATTCGGATGCTCGATAACGGATTCACATTTACAACGGTTGCAGTGCCCCGGGGTCATGTGATCCCCTTTTGCGACCTTCCGACAAGCAAAGTCACTGGGGAAACCAGATTCACTTAACAACCGTGTTACTAATAGCAATAGCAATAGCACTTTACTTATATACCGCTTCATAGTGCTTTACAGCCCTCTCTAAGCGGTTTACAGAGTTCAGCATATTGCCCCCAACAATCTGGGTCCTCATTTTACCGACCTCAGAAGGATGGAAGGCTGAGTCAACCTTGAGCTGGTGAGATTTGAACAGCTGAACTGCTGAACTAGCAGTCAGCCTGCAGTCGTAGCATTTAACCACTGCACCACTTCAGCTCATAATTTGTGAATACAACACCTAACAAAATGGATACCCATACAACTTTATCAAAAAGTGCGTGATCAGTCACCACACTGCAAAGTCACTGGGGAAACCTGATTCACTTAACAACCGTGTTACTAATTTAACTGCGGTGATTCACTGAACAAATGTGGCAAGAAAAGTCGTAAAATGGGACAAACTCACTTAACAAATGTTTCACTTAGCAACATAAATTTTGGGCTCAATTGTCGTATCTCGAGGACTACCTGTATTGCAAGAAGTACAAATGCATTACAGCAACCCAGAACACCAGAAAAAAGAAAGAAATTGTGAATACAACACCTAACAAAATGGATACCCATACAACTTTATCAAAAAGCGCGTGATCACTCAGCCCACTGCAGCACAGCCAACAAAAGCCATGAAAGGGATGACACTGCCCTACATCAAAAACATATCAGATAGAACCAGCAGACTATTACAACCGACGACATCAGTACAGCAAGCCATCTGAAACAATGGTGTCAAACTCTATTTCATTGGGTGCCGCATTAGGGTTGTGTTTGACCTTGGAGGGCTGGGGTGGGCGTGGCCAAGGTTGGGCATGGCCAGCTCGACATCACTCGTGTCTGGGGTGCCTCTAGTGGCCTGCGCACTCTGCCAGTGAAAACAGGCTCCCGAGCTCCATTTTCGGCTGTGATGGCCTCCTGCAACCCTCTGCCAGCAAAAACGGAGCTCGGGAGAGCTCCTCCCGAGCTCCATTTTCGCTGGCAGATGCACTGCGGGCCAGTCCTTCGCTGTTTCCAGAGCGGCCCCACGGGCCAGATCAAAGTACCCCGCGGGCTGGATCCGGCCCCCGGGCCTTGAGTTTGACACCCCTGATCTAAAACTCCTTAAATAAACCAAGACACAGAAACCCAAAAAGAAAAAATCAGGAACCATCAACATACAGTGTAAGGATTGTAACAGCCATTGTGTAAGACAGACAAGCAGAGGACTAGCAGAGCGCAACCGTGTACACTAATTAGCAAACAGGACAAATAAAAATGTGTGTCTTACAACTCTCACAACACGTGGACAGACTCTACAATAGTTTTAACTGGAAACTCAGCAACCAAGCGAAATCCAAAAATGCTAGGGAATTCCTGGAAACTTGACATTCAGACAAATCAGCCATCAATACCCTATAGAAATAAACCACATTTACACCCCATTCAAAAGTGACAATAAGAAAAGCTAAAAAGGAAAGAAAATTCAGAACACATCCTGTCTAGCAGCCAACACCCAGATAAGTAGGGATTAACATTAAGTAAACAATCAAACAGAAAACAATACCCTAATCAAAGAACTATTAACTAGAAAATCACAGCCCCACCAAAATTTGCAGTGCAATTTACAGTAAATAAACAGTGAGCAAACCCCATCCTCGCTTGCATTAATGCTTTAATGATTGCATTAATGATGTTACCTAACATGGATAACAAAATCTCTACAAACAAATAACCAAACTCAGAGAGCACCAAGAACTCCATATTTTGAATATATTTTTGAGACAGTTCTACTAAACATGCTATTTCTGGCATGCTATAGGCAAGGCCTTCCTAAGACCAGGTCTTTCTGTTGCTCTACCCCAGGGCTGTCAAACTCCCAGCCCCTGGGCCAGATGGGTCACACACTGGCCACGCCCATGCCCGGTTTAGCAAAGGGGGGAAAAAGTCCCGATACATCACGTGACAGTCATGACTACGTGAGTTTGACACCTCTGCTCTATCCCCTTTCCCTAACTACTTTTTATCATTCCACCTTAAACTGACTTTGCCCTGGGCAGGTAAGCATACTTTCAAACAAAGGATTGGCCTGCAACAATGCATCATTGTTATATTTCACAAATGCTAAGGGACTCATTGATACTGACTACTGCTCATCTGGGCTTTGATCAATCAAGATTTTTACATAATGCAGATAGTCTTTGACTTAGAACAGTTTGTTTAGTGACTGTTGGAACTTACAACGGCACTGAAAAAAGTGAGTCATGGCTGTTTTTCACATTTACGACCGTTGCAGCATCCCCATGGTCATTTGATCAAAATTCTGATGCTTGGCAACTGACTCATATTTATGACAGTTGCAGTGCCCCAGAGGTCATGTAATCACCTTTTACGACCTGACAAGCAAAGTCAATGGGGAAGCCAGATTCACTTAACAACCATATTATTAACTTAACCACTGCAGTGATTCCCTTGACAACTGTGGCAAGGAAGGTCATAAAATGGGATAAAATTCACTTAACAAATGTCTCACTTAGCAATAGAAATTTTGGGCTCAATTGTGGTCATACGTTGAAGACTACCTGTACTCTTTGATAAGAAAGGGCTTTAAACTAGGTTACCAGCCTTTGTCACAACTTTGCTATGTGCAGAATTTTCTCCTGACAGGACAGTTCTTGGTCAGTAATGGGCATATTTTGGCTAGTGCAGCCAAAGTCCAAATCAATTTCAAACAGGGTCACACTGTTAACAGCAGTGTCCCCCAAGGTAGCATTTTAGGACCCACACTCTTTATACTTTACATAAATGACCTTTGCAAACATATTATAAGCAACTGCATTCTCTTTGCTGATGATGTAAAACTATTCAATACCACCGACAATGCTGCTACCCTTCAAAAAGACCTTGACTATGTGTCAGAATGGTCAAACAAGTGGCAACTTCAAATCTCAACCAACAAATGCTGTCTTACACATTGGCAAAAAAATCAGGACACAAAATATAAGCTGGGCGGATATGACCTCATAGATGACCCTCACTCTGTCAAGTACACATCCCAAATGATCTAAGTGCCAGAGATCACTGTAACAGCATTGCCAAAAAGGCATTAAGAATTGTTAACCTAATCTTCTCCGGTAATATTTAACTGCAAACTAGGGCATACAAAACTTTTGCTAAACCAATTCTTGAATACAGCTCATCTGTCTGGAACCCGCACTGCATATTAGACATTAATACAATCGAACGAGTCCAGAGATATTTCACGAGAAGAGTCCGCCACTCCTCTGCTCGCAACAGAATAACTTATGCCACCAGACTTGAAATTTTGGGCTTAGACAACTTAGAACTTCGCCATCTTCGATCCGACCCAAGCGTAGGACATACAATTATCTGCTATAATGTCCTTCCTGACAATGACTACTTTAGCTTCATCCACAATAATACACGAGCACACAATAGATACAAACTTAAGGTAAATCGCTCCAAACTCGACTGCAGAAAATACGACTTCAGCAACAGTGATCAATGCCTGGAATGCACTACCTGACTCTCTGGTTTTTTCCCCAAACCCCCAAAACTTTAACCTTAGACTGTCTACTGTCGACCTCATCCCATTCCTAAAAGGTCTTTAAGGGGCATGCATAAGTGCACCAGCATGCCTACCATCCCTGTCCTAATATTCCTTTTTATCCGTATCCATTTCATGTATTCATAATCATGTTTATACTTATATCTGTTATCTAATACATGCTTGACAAAATAAATAAATACAAAAATAAATACAAATACAAATACACTGTTGTGTGTGCACTTAAGGTTTCTCATCTGGCAGTCACTTTGCAAACCAACCTACTGCTGTACACATCTTCTTCCCCTCTAGCTAGCTGCGGGTCTCAAAAGTGCCCAAAACCCAGAAAGAAACCATAAAATTGACATGATTCTTCTGGAGTATATAAAAGAACAACAGTCAAGAATGGTAGATGCCAATCCTGGCCTGATTATTTACCATACTTATACAGACAGAATAACCAAAGCAGGGGTAAAATCCAGCAGGTTCTGACAGGTTCTGGAGAACCGGTAGTGGAAATTTTGAGTAGTTCAGAGAACCGGCAAATACCACTTCTGGCTGTCCCCAGAGTGGGGTGGGAATGGAGATTTTGCAGTATCCTTCCTCTGCCATACCCACCAAGCCACGTCCACCAAGCCACACCACACCACGCCCATCAAGCCATGCCCACAGAACCGGTAGTAAAAAAATGGATTTCACCACTGAACCAAAGACTAGGGTTTGGCCATAATCGTACCATTTTCAAGAAGGAAAAGGAAAATTTCCCTGAAAATTTTCACCTACAATATCTAATTTACTTAGTACAATAGTGAAGATACACACCAGGGGAGGGTTCCTAATTTTTTTACTACCACTCTGTGGGTGTGGCTTATTTTGTGGGCGTGGCTTGCCAGCCATGTGACTGGGTGGGCGTGGCTTCTCGGACTGCTGAAGGGAGGGGAACTGAGATAGGTCCTGCCACCCATTCCCCCTCCCCTCAGCAGCTCGAGAAGCCTCAAACGTGCAAAAATGCCTAGGATCATCACCGCGCGTTCGTGGCTTCTCGGACTGCTGAAGGGAGGGGAATGGAGATAGCTCCTGCCGCCCATTCTTTCAGCATCTCACGCGCTCCCTTAGCCATCCTCCCCTGCTTGGACTCACTGTGGGGTAGGAAGGCAGCGCATGCGCAGTGCCGGAAGCTCAGCTTCTGGGCATGCGCAGAAGAAAATTTTTTTAAAAATTAAATTTTTTTTTTAAATGGCGGCGCCCAGGCACCAGCAACCGACCGCACCGGTACTGTGACATCACCAGCGGGCTGCTACCGGTACTATAGAGTGGACTGCACTGGTAGGAACCCACCACTGATATACACAAAATATTTATGCTAGAAATTCCCAGACTGGATGGAGACAGAAAATATTCTTTCTTTGGAACAGAAAGTTTTCAAGAGAAAAAAAGAAGTCTACATCAGTGATTCCCAAACTTGACAACATTAAGTTATGTGGACTTCAACTTCCAGAATACCCCAGCCACGAATTCCCCAGCGAGTTCATTCTGGAAGCCATCCTGGGAGTTGAAGTCCACATATTTTGAAGTTGTCATGGTTGACAAAGTATATGTCTATCTGTCAACTTCTTTATGGAGTGGAATTGGGGCTCCTCATTCCTGCCTGGGTGAGTCTATCTGATCCAGGTTTTTAAGGAAAATCAAATGGCATGTTGTACTTAATACAGCATTCTCTCCAAGTCTGTTACCAGTCTGGGTGAGAATATGTAATGTCTGGCTAAGTAGAATTCCCTCCCACAAGACCTGGCCCCATTGATATTGATGAACTTCTTCCATTCAGCCTGGAAAGATAGGGTAGGGCAGAAGATAGTGTATAATGGGTTCCCCCCCCCCAGGATTTAGGAACGGGGTAGGACCATGCAAATTACGTCCTGGAATGGAGACTTAAGAAATGGGCAGGTAGAAAGATTAAGCAGAATTTCCGCAAGTGTGTATTTAGTCACTTTGTATATATTTCATAAGCAACATAATTAACACATTTCCCCAAAATATTGGAGAATTTTCAACTCCCCTTGCTTTGATATTCTCCCATCCGCAAATCTTGAAAGGAGATACAAGATCTCATGTGAAGTTTCTTAGAATGTTGAATGTATTTTAAGGTATTTTAAAGATTGGTATTATTCACTTAAAATTAAGGGAGGGTTTTTTGTGATATTATCTCTCTACTAAAAAAGTTGGAGGTCAATTTTGTTATAGATTTGTTTGATGTATTTTTGTCATTTTTAAATCTGTCCTGTTATTCCTTTTTCTTTCTATTTTAGTTTGTACTTTAATGTTTGATTTTGAAATTCAATAAAGATATTTGGAAAAGAAAAAAGAAGAAGATTTCACAAAAGGAAAGAGCTGATGCCTCTTCCATCCTTGCATTTGAGCCTTTATCTTAAAACAATACATTAGTGCAATAAATGACAATTAAATTTGAAATATCTGCCTCCAACATGCAATGCAGTTGGAGTTAGATTGCAAAGCAGTCTCTGGTTTAGAGGTCTTAGTTTGCCTAGCTGCCTAGCACATTGTCAGCAAGCTGATGGCAAGATGGGGGCTTTGGTGGCCTTTACAGCAAACTGTCCAAACTGTGCCAAAGCTGACTTCGCTGATACTTTCTTTATTTTGCCAAAACCACTGTTGAGAAAGTCTCAACTAACCAAAGCCATGAGAAGTAACAGAAGTGCATTTTCATGGGCTGATCAGTGTGATTAAAGATTGGACAAATGCCAGTTCTTTTTCCTTTCTTAGCATGTGTCTATTCTGGAGACAGCCAGAATAGCCACGCATGTTCTGAAATCCGTGGGGAGCACTAGCTAAAATCTCCCTGGGATTTTGTTCGAGAAAAGAGTGGCGAATGACGTCATCGGCCAGCTTGATTTGGGAATCGATGGATCTGTTTTTGCTCTGGCACGTGAACGGGGCAACCGAGGTTTACTTTTTTATTTATTTATTTTTATTTATTTTTATTTATTTATTTTATTTGTCAAAACATGTACAAGATAACAGGTATGTTATAAACATTAACAAAAGCAAAGTAGGTATAGGTAAATTTGGACAATAGCACAGTAGGACAGGGACAGTAGGCACGATGGTGCGCTTATGCACGCCCCTTACAGACCTCTTAGGAATGGGGAGAGGTCGACTGTAGACAGTCTAAGGTTAAAGTTTTTGGGGCTTGGGGAGGAAACCAGAGTCAGGTAGTGCATTCCAGGCATTGTTCACTCTGTTGCTGAAGTCGTATTTTCTGCAGTCGAGTTTCGAGCGGTTTACATTGAGTTTGAATCTATTGTGTGCGCGTGTGTTGTTGCGGTTGAAGCTGAAGTATTCATTGACAGGTAGGACATTGTGGCAAATGATTTTATGAACTACATTTTAGATCAGATAAGGCGAGGTAACTCTAAGTTATCTAAGCCCAAAATTTCAAGTCTGATGGAATAAGGTATTCTGTTGCGAGTAGAGGAGTGGAGGACTCTTCTTGTGAAGTATTTCTGGACTCTCTCAATTGTATTAATGTCCGTTATGCAGTGCGGGTTCCAGACAGGTGAGCTGTATTCGAGGATTGGTCTTTTCTGACAGCTATTTGCAACACCTTAGTTTACCGGATGCAACCAGTCAACCGATCTCGTTCATTCCCCAGTGGTATCTTTCCTTCCTTCCTTCGCAATTCCCATTTCCATGTAGCGTTTCTACTTTTCTGCTGGAGAACACCGGCTCCCATAGAAAGCATTAGGAAGGGGATCCTTTTGTTCAGAAGCAGCGGGGACTGCAAACTAAGGGTTGGAGAAAAAAAAGATAACCATCGCAAGTGCTGGCATGCCTTTTCACCAAGAAAAAAAAGGGTCGGGGACTTTCGAGAAACGGATCCAGCAATTCCCACGTTCAGAGGCGCTCAGGAGGTTCCGGGCGAGAAAATCCTCCCCTAGGCTGTACTTCGGTTCTTGCCTTCCCCGGTTGGGCTTCTGCCCACCCCGAAACCCCAGGAGGCGCGGCCGAGTTCCGCGACGGGGCGAGGCGAAGCTACCTTCTCGATTGAGCCCGGGAGGGCGGCGGAGGGCTTTCAACCGGGGCCCTGCCCGCGGACCGGGGCGTGCTCAGTCAGCCCTGCCGGATGGGAGGAGAGACCGAAGCCGAAAGGGGCTGAGCGTGGCTAAGCTTCCCGGCTCCATCGATCGGCTCCTTCGGCGGGACGGGAGGCGGAGCGATGGCCGCGGCTGCTGCCCTGATCGCGGCGCTGCTCGGGCTCCTGCCCGCCCAGACGAGCACCGGCGCCGGAGGGAGAAGCCAACCCGGAGCGGCCCAGGTGAGGCAGGCGGGAGGGATGCCGGAGCTCGGGGCCGAGCAGGGCTTAGTCAGCCGGGAAGTGAGAGAGCGAGAGCTCTGTACATGCCCAGAGACACGATCCGCGTTAGATCTCGGCCTACCGTCACCTTAGGAAGGGGACTAGCTAAGGGGCAATTTTCATCATAAAAAGTGAAAGAGGTCTGGAAGTTACTTGAACGGGGCTGTGTTCTAAACGCAACAATGCCATTCATACTATACTGAAGTTTTCCTGATGTGTGTAGGTCTAAAATTCCTTCCTAGAGAATATGGAAATTAAGCTAGTTGGAGAGTCCCAGACTTGCACTCCCCAGTCCTGTGGAGTGCAAGTCTGACAATGCTTCCTTTGTGTAGAGAGGCTCTGTTAACTCTCTACCTTAACAACTGTTAGTAGGATTGAATGTCTATGGAGATTCTCAGTCATCCAGGACTCAGGGGTCTCCAACCTTGGCAACTTTAAGACTTGTGGACTTCAACTCCCAGAGTTCCTCAGCCAGCAAAGCTGGCTGAGGAACTCTGGGAGTTGAAGTCCACAAGTCTTAAAGTTGCCAAGGTTGGAGACCCCTGATCCAGGTCATGGTTGTCCCAAAGGTGCTTTTTTTTCAAGAGGCAACTGGACTTTCTGGTTTTCCTTTGAAGACGTTTCGCTTCTCATCCAAGAAGCTTCTTCAGCTCTTTATTTTATTTATTTATTTATTTTTGTCAAGTACGGTTGGTAATATACATAGATATAACATTGTTTATATACATAAGATGAGTACTAATAAGAGGGAACATTAGGACAGGGACGGTAAGCTGGTGCACTTAACTACTGTTAGTAGGACTGTTCTTTGTCACTACTTTCCTCATTCCTTTTAAAGCCATTTAAACTGATACCCATGCTGCAAACCGGTTTGATGAAGTGGTTAAGGCTCCGGGCTAGAAAGCGGGAGACGTGAGTTCTAGTCCCACCTTAAGATAAAGCTGAGCGTCCTTGGGCCAATCACTCTCAGCCCTAGAAGAAGACAATGGTAAACCATTTCCGAAAAAAACGTGCAGAATGAACTGCTGGAATTTATCCAGGCAGTTGCCAGGAGTCAATGCTTACACAAAGGCGCCCACCTCTACTGTGGTCAAAGCCAGAACTGCAAAGAAGCATCCATGGAAAGGGGGTGTAAAAAATAAAATAAAGATGGCAGCCACAACAATGCAACTGAAGCCCCGTTTCCTTTTTATGTGGGCCACACACGTGCGTTATAGTCTCAGCACTCTTCCAGGGCAGAAGTTGCAGTTGGCTGTTCAACTCTCTCACCTTTTACACCTAAGTTATTTGTAAAAACAATAAAGGTGGGATACACATTAAAAAAACCAAAGAAATAAATAAAGACAGCATTGCTGGCTGAGAATGATGGGAGTTGTAATTGAACACATTTGAAGAGCGCCAATTTAGAGAAGGCTGACTTAATATTGGCTTCCACTGATGCAGATTCTATTTGTTTCGTGTTCTTGCTCCTGGGAGCAAAAACGGACCCACCCACCCACCGTTTTTGGCCTAGCAGGCCTCAGGGAAGCCTCCCTGCATTTACCTGGGAGCAAAAATGGGCCGCGCAGGGACTCCTGGAAGGGGCGGTGTGGGTGGGGGTGGGGCCAGCCAGAGGTGATATTTGCTGGTTCAGGGAACTAGTCATAATTTCCACCACCAGTTCGGGAGAACCGGTCAGAACTGGCAGCATTTCACCTCTGTTCCAGTCCCAATTGTGGTTGTAGATTGAGAAGTACCTATACCGGGGGTCCACAACCCCCGGCCCATGGCCCACTACCAGGCTGCAGTCCCATTCAGAATTGGGCCGCGTGAGTGGCGGGCGAGTGAAAATGTGCAGGTCCACTTGCATGAGTGGCATGCAAGTGTGTGCAAAGCTCCATGTGGGCAAACAGTGGGTGCTCGCACACTCAAAGCTCCATTTGCACGATAGAGCTTGTGCAAATGGAGTATGCACACTTGTGCATGTGCCTGCCACTCACACAGAACCATCCCCTCCCCCCCACTGCTGTCCACCAAGCCAGAAAGGTTGGGGACTGCTGTGACTTACACTTTATACAATTTTGTAAACAGGAACTGGTTCCTGAGATATTCCCCCAAGATACACTGTTGAAAGATTCACTCAGTCGGAACATGTACTCAAAAGAAGTCTGGTTCTTCATAAATAAAGATATATGTCAGCCCCACTGGATAGCCCAGACCATAAAATCGGTTCCACAGGAAGGCTAAAACTTCCTTTATTGAGTATGGCTCTAATAAAAGTCTAATTGTGCTATATTTCCTCCCTCTCCCCCTTATAGTTCAGTAAATTAGGAGGCATCCATCTGAGCTGATTCAGAATGTTATCTGACTGCCCTGAATTTTTAAAAAAATCAGCCCTTTTGCCTCTTACAAGGTAATCTTTGTTAAGATATTCATGAACTGGGAGAGCCCATGTTAACAAAGTTAGCCAATGAATAGGCATAGCAACTGAGTCAGCCAATAGGAGCTAACCACTTCTGAGTCTGTGCAGAGAATCCAAACTGGAACTTAAGCTTAAGGCTGAGTGTGGCTCCAGTCCTCTCCACTCTGCTCTCTGCCCACTCTGTGCTCTCTGTGCTCTCTGTGTTATCTGTCCTCTGAACTAGAAGCTGCTTGTGTTTTACTTTTAACTGTTGCTCTATTGAAGAAGAACTCTGCTAATGGTATTGTAAATATATATATATATTATTATGTTTATAAAGAGGTTATTGAATACAGCTGAATCAGTCATCTGTGTGTGCTTCTGGTTTTGATTTTGCAACAAACTTTAATAATCTTCCTTACTCTCTACACCAGTGATGGCGAACCTTTTTTTCCTCGGGTGCCGAAACTGCATGCATGCGTGCTATCGCACATGCGCGAGTGCCCACACCCATAATTCAATGCCCGGGGAGGGCAAAAACGACCTCCCCTGCCCCCCGGAGGCCCTCTGGAGGCCAGAAATGGCCCTTTCCCCAACTTCTGGTGGGCCCGGTAGGCCCGATTTTCGCCCTCCCCAGGCTCCAGAGGTTTCCCAGGCTCCAAAACGCCCTCCCCTGTCCCCCCGGAGGCCCTCCAGAAGCTGAAAATGCCCTCTCAGAGCCTCCATGTGAGCCAAAAATCAGCTGGCCGGTGCGCACATGCACGCTGGATCTAAGCTAGGCAACAGCTCGCGTGCCAGCAGATATGGCTCCGCGTGCCACCTGTGGCACGCGTGCCATAGGTTCGCCATCACTGCTCTACACTACCTGTACGTGAATTCTGGAACTGAGAAAGGGCTTTGTGGCTAATTCCTGATTAAAATGAAGGCCTTCATTGGGCAGAAGGTATAAGCATCTGGATTATGAAGTTAAGCATCAGCACTGAAATCACCTGCCGTATGTCAGGCCGAAGCCATTTTAGTTGGGGTCTTTGGCCTGCCACACTTTATGCTATTTTAAAATGTATTCTTAGCTGTGGGAATTTGAGAGGGGTAGTTGCATGAGGGATGTCTGCATGTAGCCATAACAAATTCCTTCTAGATGGTCAAGGTCATCCTTTGTCTTCGCACTTCTGCACCTGCACGGAAGGAGATGGGAGTTGCTGCAAAGTTGGCAGATGAAGATTAGTCAGCATGATGGACTTGGGGGTGTGGGGACAAGGGATTGAACTTTCAACTGGGTGGAGAAACCCCGGGACTTCAGATTCGGGTTTCTCCTAGATGTGCCAACATGGCTCTGCTAATAAATTGAAACTTTGAGGAATACTTTGCCTCGGACTCTGATTTAATTTTCGATGCTATTTGGAACCCTGACACCGTATCTGTCTGGCTAGACCAGTGGCTATGAAAGTCATTGCATGGGCTAGCAAATAGGATTCAGCTAGAAAAGAAGCTGGACAACTAGTGAAAATAGGACAGTAAGGGATGCAAGAGAGGTTGTGTTACACAAACAGCTCCATGTTCTCACTGGTTGCCAGTCTTCTCCGCTGTTCAGCATCAGTGTCACACTGTAGTTGGTTCCCAGACTGATAAGGATTTAGGAGACCGTTATATAAACAACCAGCTGCCAGATTTCCTGTTACCAGCAAAGACACCTGCTGTAGAAAAGCTGTTTGAAAGAATAGCAATAGCAATAGCACTTAGACTTATATACCTCTTCATAGTGCTTTACAGCCCTCTCTAAGCGGTTTACAGAGTTCAGCATATTGCCCCCAACAATCTGGGTCCTCAGAAAATCAGAAAGTCTCCACCCTGTAGCCACATGGGGACATACTGGATGTAAAGTCAGTTGCTATAATTCTTGCAGGTCCATCCAAAAGAAATTCTGGGGATATTGTGCTTGAAAAAGATGTGGCCCTTGGCTTTGAGACAGTTGCCAAAGAACTTGACAATCTGCCACCTGCAGCAGCTCATCTACTAGTGGGATAGATCCTGTAGAAGTGTCTGCAGGACCTGAGGCTTTTGTTGAAATAACAAAACTAGCAACATGCCAATGCGATGAAGACTTCCTTTCTTCTGTGTATGCTTGCAACATTACCGACACAGCAGAGGTGGGATCCTGCCTCTGATTGCCGGTGCGGTTAATCGCTGAGTTCGGCGCAGAGCATTCGCTGGCTGGGGAATTCTGGGAGTTGAAGTCCAGACATCTTCAACTTGCCAAGGTTGGGAAACACTGCGTTCGCGGAACGGGAGCTTTCCCGGGGCGCTTTCCCCGCCCGCATGGATGCCGCCAATTGCGTTCTTTTGCCCTCTGCGCATGCCCAAAGCATGCGCAGAGGGCAAAAGAACGCAATTGGCGGCATCCATGCGGGTGGGGAAAGCGCCCCGGGAAAGCTCCCGTTCCGCGAACGGGAGCAGATTCTTCGGCTCTGTGCCGAACTCAGCGATTAACCGCACCGGCAATCAGAGGCAGGAACCCACCTCTGCGACACAGGTGAAAAAGGAGTGGATCTTGTATCATAACGGTGCAGTGTTAGTTTTGTCATTTGTCAACCCCTTGACCTCCTTTCCCACTCCTTAAATCTCTGGCCCCAATCTCTGGAGCAACCCTCCTAATTTGCAGAAAGCATCTGCTTAGAATGCATTCCCCAGCCTTTGGCATTACTACTTCATGTCCTAACAAGAACATGCAGTTTAATTCTTGCTTCTCCGCTGCCTTGTAGGAACAAAGAGCTTCTCTCCCGCCCTCTCTAAAATTCTGGTCCTTGTGGGGCTACTTGTCATCCAAGCAGCAGTCAGTCTTGACAGGCCTTGATTTGTGGTTTCTGAGGGCAGCCTCTGGTCTTAAGCCCGGAGAGAAATTAATGAGGCGAGTGGGTTGTCTGCATCTGTGCGTCTTTCCTTTTTGCCCCCGCCTCCCCGTTGCACAGAACAAATGGGAGAGATAATCTCTTCAGTTTAGGGCACGTTTTGCAGTGTGTTTTCCCATGATGCTCACTTTTTTATTTCCTGCTGCTTCAGAATATTCTATAGAAAATGGAATTTCCTCCTTGGGGAAATTAGGGTGGGGGAAGGGACCCAGATTTACTTATGGCTCGGGGGGGGGGGCGGTGTTCAAGAATAGAGCTGTTAAAAATCTGTTTTGAAGGACAGCTGAGACCCCTGATTTGAGTTGACTCATGTTATCTGGCCAGTTTATAGCATTATGTTTTCTCTGCCAAGTGCCGTGAATGTTCCAATTTGGAACTGTTGTGCAGAGAAGGGAACTCAATGTTTATTTTTTATAAACACATTTTATCTCTTTCTCAGCCTTACAATTTTTTTTTTTTACCAAAGTAGACGTTCTCCCCAATTAAAATTGAATCAATTTCACTCCTTGAAAATGTTAACTTTATAGCCTGTACAGGCTCAATATCACACACTTTTAAATTCCTTTCATGATTGCTTTGAAATCTTCTGCCGACTTCTGTTAAATATGATTCCTTATAGGTTGTCTGAAGAGGAACAATACCACATTCTTTCTACTGTGACTTTGATGTTTTCTGTTGCTCAATCTCAGTCTAAACCAGGGGTCTCCAACCTTGGCAACTTTAAGACTTGTGGATTTCAACTTGTGGAGTTGAAGTCCACAAGTCTTAAAGTTGCCAAGGTTGGAGACCCCTGGTCTAAACAGCTGAATTTCCTCCTGCTCCCCAATTAAACTCACTACTGCGGCCACATAATAGTTATTTTATTTGTATTTCTGTCAAGATGCACATATAGCCTTTCACCTCTGCTTCTAAGGCACTTTACAAATTCTGTTACAAAATAACAGAAATTTTGTACTGTGGGAAAGTGAGGGAAGCTATAAAAACAAGAGAGTAATTAATATATAATACCGTAGGTATATATAATTACCGTACATATTATCCACTCACACACACAAATATATAAAAAAAAAATCAGCAAAATCCATTGCAGGATGAGGACTTTTTTTATGGAAAGATCTTACTAAGCTAGTCCAATGCAGTTGGCATAATAAATCTTTTTTGACTATTCAATCCAAGGCCCAAAGTCACCCAGTCAGCTTCTGTATCTAAGGGAGGATTAGAATCTGAGTCAGGGGTGAAATTCAGCAGGTTCTGACAGGTTCTGGAGAACCGGTAGCAGAAATTTTGAATAGTTCGGAGAACCGGCAAATACCACCTCTGGCTGGCCCCAGAGTGGGGTGGGAATGGGGATTTTGCAATATCCTTCCCCCAGGAGTGGGGAGGGAATGGAGATTTTGCAATATCCTTCCCCCAGGAGTGGGGAGGGAATGGAGATTTTGCAATATCCTTCTCCCAGGAGTGGGGAGGGAATGGGGATTTTGCAGTATCCTTCCCCTGCTGCTCCCACCAAGCCACGCCCACAGAACCGGTAGGGAAAATTTTTGAATTTCACCCCTGATCTGAGTTTCCCTGTCAGCAATACCTTAACTATTACATTACATTGTCTCTTGCATGTGTGTGCATGATTCCAAAAAAACAATACTTTGATTTTCTACAAGGATCTTTTCCTCCCCATTACAACTGAAGCTATGGAAGCCTGCTAATTACCGGTCAGGAAAATGGCTTCCTTGCACTGTTTATAGTTTCCCATAATGATACAAATCTGCTAGTGGTCACCCATTGTTATGAGGGCATTTCTCAACATCTTTACAATTGTATCCATGGTGATCTTGTCACAGCGATTTCCTGAAATGCTGATTAATATGTATAACTAGTTTTCCCTGGCAGAAGGTGTTCTCATTAGTTGTTTTCACATGGTAAAGGTTAAGGAAAACAAACAGCGGAAGGGAAACATAATTGTGTGTGCACTATTTGCCTCTGATCTCCTCCCATAGTAGCCCAAGGATATTGGTAAAAAGCATTGTCAATTTCACTTTGAAACTGATAGGAATAAAGTGTCAGTAACACTAATTCATTTCTCCATTTCAGGATTGATGAAAATGGCATTCCTCCCCCCACCAACGTTTCTTTAAAAAAAAAACCTCTGAAAAAATATGGAACAAATGTCACTTCCTTTCTAAACTTTCCATTTCTGCATCAGGTTCAATTCACCTTCATCCTACTGTTATAAGGAATATCCTTTTAGGTTCAGTTCCAAGTGGGGAAAAAGACACTGGATTCATGAAGGTTGTTTGGAAGGAAGGTTTAATGGTGGACAGGAGCACATGGCATGAGCCCCTGTACAGAAAAGGTAGCTTACATGGTTCCAGGTGTGGGTGAAGAGAAAAAGAGAAAGAGGAGATGCTGAGTTCCTTGTTTTATACTTTTTTTGTTGGGTCCCACCTCTTAATTTCCTGTTCCTGTATAGAAATGTATCCCATAGGCTCTCAGACCCCCCAGGGGCATGCTGGGGCAACTCTTGGCTTTTGTCTAATCTAGCTTTGGCTGAATGAAAGGGCCTTGGGCAAATCCTATTGTGGTTTTATTATGCAGAAGACTTCCAGTCTAGGTGAGAGGAATATGTGAGCTGGGCCCAGCCCCCAATGACCCATTAGCAGGGGTTTCCAAGAGGAGTCTTTTGTTTGTTTAAAAGCATGTTTCCAGATGTGTTCCACAGAATATTTTCTACCTTTTAATATCTCCTAGGATATCTCATTTCCTAGGAGAGGGGTGGGTGCTAACTTCCTACAATCCCTCTTTTTTTTTTCAAAACATGTGAGTGCAACACATGTTTTGACACAAGCTTCAAATTGATCAGGTCAGGGAGATTTTATGGGTGCTTTCAATTTTCTCTGATGCAGAGGGGAAGACGTTGAAAGAGGCAGTTGAAAGAGGCAGCAGCAGGATTCCTTCAGTGGCTCCCAAAAGGAGAGCTTTCAACCATGATGGTCAATGGCCAGGGCAAAAGTTCTGGAAATAAATTTACAGTATCCAATTTTCCATGCCAATTATGTTCAGATGTTTGATAACACTTTCAATGAGCTCCCAGACAGGTTTCAAGCAAGCACAGGCCCCACAATATTCCCACAGCCATGGTTTACCTTGAAATCACAGGCTGCCCATTTCCAAGGGATGGTTCTTGAATCTGCCCTAGCTCTTACTTTAGTGCATCTAGGATTTGTGAGTCCAAATTGAAGTTAGCCAGTGTGCAATCCAGGCTTTTCCTTTTTTTTTTTTTTAAATGAGCCCTGGGACTCTTACTCCTGAGACCACCAGTGCAAAATACCCTGCTTTAATGGGCAGCAGTCAGGCCTTGGGTTTTCGAAGATCCTTTCTGCTAGCTCTTCAAGTGGGGAAATTGCCTGAGGGACCTGTCCCCTTCCCCCATGGAATTAGCAGGGAGATATGTCTGCCTGGGCTTTAATGCCACAAAGCAGGAATCAAAACAACAACAAAACAAAAAAAAATAGCAAGCTAAAAGCAGCTTTGGGTGGAGGTAGGTGAAAAAGGGATAACCTCAGTCTAATTCTGAATGGCGTGTCTCTGTGTGTTTGTGTATGCAGTTACAAATTTCCCGCCCACTAGACAGAAATCTAAAGTGTACAGAACTCACTGTGGCAACCACTCCCAATACAATTCTTACATGAGTACATTAAACTGATTACAATATAGATGAGACAAGAAAGAGAAACTTTACAATGAATTTCAGTGAATGAAGCAAGGAAAGAAAGAAAACAAAGAAAAAAACTTTACAATGAATTTCTGTGACTGAAGCAAAGAAAGAAAGAAAAACTTTACAATGAATTTCTATGACTGAAGCAAAGAAAGAAAGAAAAACTTTACAATGAATTTCTGTGACTGAAGCAAAGAAAGAAAACTTTACAATGAAGTTCCCCCCTCCCCCCTAGTCTTTTCAGCTGTCTTCTGGGGATTGAAAATAGATGTTTGGTCTTTATTTGTCCATCTCAGGGTCCTTTCATTCATGTCTGCTGGGTGGCCTTAGGTTTTGGTGGTAAGGCTGGTCAGTCAGGCTTGGAAAGATCTGCTCCACTCTGGTTGTTGTGATGACTAGAGGACTAGATTCAAACCCAATTCTGGCTCAAATGGATGGAATGTCTTTACTGGAGGCAGTTTCTGAGCCCATTTGCTCTGCTTCCATAGGCTTCAGGATCATGTGTGCAGGGCTGAAAGACATAAGAACAGGATCCCTTCCCCCTTTTGCTGGTAATTCTACCACGAGAGGCATTGTAAAAGGATTAGAGATTTGTGGGGGGGGGTAGATAGCTTGTAGGCAGGGTTTGAGAAAAACAAACAACACATCAGTATCACAGTTAAATCAATTATAACAAAATGGAGACATCACCAGGGGAAAAAAATGAACAGACATTTTCATCTTAGCAGAGAATTGGCATCCATTAAACATCACAGAAGAGCAATATTAAAACTGTTTGCATGTACATACAGTAAATGTAAGAATGAAATTTTCCTGTAAATTAACTTAAAACATTGTCTCTAAAATTTGGGCTGTTCTTAAAAACACAGAGAGGAATAGGAAAATTGAACTCTGTTCCTTGTCCCAGACCAGGTTGGCCAGACCCAACTGGGCAAAGACATTTTCCTTTCTTTTCAGTGCTTTTACTTTTTTTCTAACAATTTGAAATTCATATCTCTAGGAAACAGAGATATTTTACAGTTGTAATTACTTCGAGTGCGCACAAGACAAGACAAAGACGTACACAGACACAAAAACAGGGACAAAGAGGATGACAGGACACACACAAAAGTCCTTCCTGCCATAAATTTCAGTTAAATTAGGGAAGGCACAAATCTTAACAAACAAACCACGTGGTTACATATAAGAGAGAGAAAAGAGGAGAGACAGACAAACAAACACTTCAACATTTTCTGTTTTCTTAAGTACCTTTATTTAGCCAAATTGGCTGTTTTGTTTTGTTTTGTTTTTTCTGTGTCATCCCTCAGCAAAGTCCATTTCCTACTTTTGCACATTCCTGTATTCCTGGCGTCCCAGGTTCCAAGCCCTCACAAGGGTACCCGCCACCCTCGAACTAGAGCTTCCCATGATCCTTTAAATGTAAGGTTCACTTTGGCTTAGCTAGTGACGCGCTCACTGTTTTCAGAGGCTAAAAAACTCTGGGAAGGACTTCCGATTCTCTCATGGAAGTAAGGGCCCCTTCCTTGGGGAGTCGTCCACAGTTTTCAGAGGCTAAAAAATCTCTGGGAAGGACTTCCGCTACCTCACAGAAGTATGGGCCCCTTCCTTGGGGAGTCGTCCGCAGTTTTCAGAGGCTAAAAAACTCTGGGAAGGACTTCCGCTACCCCACAGAAGTATGGGCCCCTTCCTTGGGGAATCTCCTTTAGGTTTATCAGATCCAAAAAGGGGATCTGCGAGGACATAGCCGCCCCTGTACGACTAGTACTAAGACCTCCATTTTCTATTCACGAGCTTCACATTTTAGAACCAAAAAAAAATATGGGGTTTGCTTTTGGGATGTGCACATAAAAATAACAACAACAACAACAAAATTTGCTTTCCCACCCTTCAATCACACACACACACACACACACACACACACTCTTCCTCCTTCCCTAACAGAAGCTCCTGTGCTCTGTAAACGCTAAACAGAACTTACACAAATCAAAACAGAGAAAGAGAAGACATTGACACATAGGCTGGTAGATGAGAAAGAAACTCTATACTACCAAATGAGGATAAACAAAAATAATTCAATATTATGAAAAGCTGTATGAGCAAGAAGTTTCAGAAAATAAAATTAAAGAATATTTGAAAAAAATGGAATTGCCTAAAGTACCAGAAAAGGACAAAAACTATTAAATGAATGAATATCAATGATGGAATTAACAGAAGCAGATCAAGAGACAAAAGAACAACCAAACACCAGGACCAGGTGGGCCAGTGGCAGAATTTTACAAAGTTTTTACATAATGAGGTATTGATTGATGTAAAGGTACCACATTCCTGAATGGGAGCAAATATTACTTTGATTCCAAAATAAGATTCAGATTTAATGCAGATAAAACTATAGGCCCCTCTCTTCACTGAATGCTGACTATAAAATATATACTTCAATAATGGCAGCAAACTAAAAGGTTCCTAAATGAATTTATACATTCAGCTCTCTTAAGCTTTTTTCTAAGAGACAGATTAAAAACAAAATGAGAATATTTTAAATACATAAAAAAGGGCACAAGAAAAGGATGCTATTCATTTTGATACTGGAAGTGCTAAATATAAATATTATGGCAGACACAGAAATTAAAGGCATGGAAACTTGAAAACTAATTTTGCACCAAGTGAGAAATAAAATAGGTTAATAACCAACCAAGACGAAGTTGTAGAAGGATTTGAAACTGCATCATTAACATAATACCAATCAGAAAAAAAAACAGAAATCCAAGAAACCAGCATGGCTGCACAAATACCTCACTGACAAATTGAATGAATGAAGGACAGATACAAAAAATGGAAAGAGGGACACGTAACTAAGGCAGAATATCAGCAGATAGCAAGAATCTGTAAAGAAAAATCAGGAAACAAAAGCCTTGAATGAACAACGACTTGCAACAAAGGTGAAAGATAATATAAAAGATTCTTCCAATACATAAAAAACAAGAAAAAAAATCAAGGAAACAGTTGGACCACTAAGGAGAGAAGGCAACACAGAGAAAGCCATGAGTTGCTTAACTCATTCTTTGCATGTCTTCTTGCAAAAAGAAATGCAACCCAACTAACCAGAAATATAACTGGAAAGGAAAAATAAAACAGACTGTAAACTAAAGTTAAAATAAGCAAAAACAGTAAGAGAACACCAGGTCCCAGAGTCCTAAAGGAGCTGGTAAATGAAATCTCAGAACCACTGCACATCTTAAAAAAAAATCTTGGGACACGGGGACTACCTGAGAAACTGGGAAAAAGCTAATGTGGTTCCCATCTTCAAAAAGAAAGAAAAAAAAAACAACTAAACTCTGAGCCCTATCTAATGCAAAGAAAAGTAAAATCCTACACCTAGGTAAGGAAAACCAAAAATATAGATAACTATTATAAATTGGTGCAACAAATTAAAACAGATTTGGAGAAGTGGAAAAGAACCACCATAAAATGAGTATCCTGCAATGGCTAGCAGACAAAACAGGGCTGGGGGGGGAGAAGGGGGGGGAAGGAAATATCAAAGGATTTAGGAAGATACATTAACTTGGTTAAACAAAAAGCATGATTATTTTTTCCCTAAAATGATTTGTACCCAGACAACACACTATTCAATTGAAATTGGAATTTACATATGCCATAAAGTAAAATTAAAAAGCAAAAATTACCCCCCCACACACATACACACATGCAAACACACATTTCCCAGTTTTCTATGGTTTAAAGTAAAATTTAGAGGTAGGTACTCACCTTCTTTCCAAGCAGCCCTTGAATTGAAACTCAAAACCCCTTTAAAACATAATTTCCAATGGCCCAGGTCAAATAAATTTATTTAGGCCAGGATCATTGGAGAGGTTAGCTTGGAGTCCCATCTGGCTCGCCAATTGTTATAAGGAATATCCTTTTAGGTTCAGTTCCAAGTGGGGAAAAAGACACTGGATTCATGAAGGTTGCTTGGAAGGAAGGTTTAATGGTGGACAGGAGCACATGGCATGAGCCCCTGTACAGAAAAGGTAGCTTACATGGTTCCAGGTGTGGGTGAAGAGAAAAAGAGAAAGAGGAGATGCTGAGTTCCTTGTTTTATACTTTTTTTGTTGGGTCCCACCTCTTAATTTCCTGTTCCTGTATAGAAATGTATCCCATAGGCTCTCAGACCCCCCCAGGGGCATGCTTGGGCAACTCTTGGCTTTTGTCTAATCTAGCTTTGGCTGAATGAAAGGGCCTTGGGCAAATCCTATTGTGGTTTTATTATGCAGAAGACTTCCAGTCCAGGTGAGAGGAATATGTGAGCTGGGCCCAGCCCCCAATGACCCATTAGCAGGGGTTTCCAAGAGGAGTCTTTTGTTTGTTTAAAAGCATGTTTCCAGATGTGTTCCACAGAATATTTTCTACCTTTTAATATCTCCTAGGATATCTCATTTCCTAGGAGAGGGGTGGGTGCTAACTTCCTACACTACACAAGAGAATTAAAAGAAAGTATATATGGGGAGATCACCTGTAATTTTGCACTTTCTGCTGCACTAAAGTATAAACATAAACAATTAAAGTTCCCCCCCTCCTTATTAATCTCTTTCAGATATCCTCCTTTTTCAGGTTTATCCTTTATTTTTTTCCAAGAAAAATATAGCCACGGTACAGATTACAGATATTGCATTATCAGGTCTTCTGTTGTTGGGGTGTCTCTGTTGATTATCTGGTCTTTGGAGAAATAATAGGGCTGGAAAAGGAAGTTCTCTCCTTTTTGCTTTGCTCAGTCTGGAATTAATTTGTTTTAGGAATCAAGAGCTGATAAGGAAAGGGAGTGCTGGGAAAAACAGAGCTGATAGAGACGAAGGCTTTAGAATAAAGATGTTTCTCTGGCAGATGCAATAACTACAAGAAATCTGGCAACTCAGAATTGAAACTGGCTCCTCGGGGAGGCATGCAGCTACAAATGGATATTCTTTGAGTTGGGCCCAGTATTTAAAAGTGGGAGCCAACTATAATTTCTGAAACTGACCAAGAATATTCAGAATCTGAAGTATGTGAAGACTTTGCATACATTTCACAACCTTTGCGTAGAAAGGTTGTGGGTTTTGTTAAGGTGACCAGATTTTAATATTTGTAAAGCGGGACACCATTGACCGGGGGGGGGGGGTTCTAGGGGAGCAAGACAGGAGGGGGCCGTCTCTCTTATCCTGCAGCTTTGTGCGCCCCCCCCAAACACCCCCCTTTCATCGCAGCCAGGGGTGGGTTCCTACCAGTGCGGGCTTGCCTGTTCATCGCTGCAGAAGCTGGTGGCGTTCGCGGTGTGAGGCTTCCCCCGCCCGCTTTCCCCACCCGCCGGGACGCCGCCATTTGAGTTCTTTTGCCCTCTGCGCATGCACAAAGCGTTCTGCTTGCGCAGAGGGCAAAAGAACGCAAATGGTGGCATCCCGGCGGCCAGGGAAAGCGGGCGGGGGAAGCCCCGCGCCGCGAACGCCACCAGCTTCTTCGGCTCTGCGGCGACGAACAGGCAAGACCACCGCTGCCCCTCTCACTGCCCTCCCTCCCCACCTGGTAGGAGGAGGCAGGCAAGGCAGGAGGCAGAGGGGTGTGCAGGGCAAATTCAAATTCAAAAAGCGGGACTTTTTTGAAAAGCCGCGGGACAAATTATTAAAATGCGGGACTGTCCTGCCAAAAGCGGGACATCTGGTCACCTTAGTTTTGTTACAAGAAAATAATAAAAGAATGCCGGGATTTGTTTGTTTGTTTGTTTTCATATAAAGCCCAGTGTCTTATCTATTATTATTTATTTTGATTTGATTTTAGAGGTTTCTGGAGAAATATGGTTATTTTGAGTCTGTGCACCAAGTACCGAACTTAGCAGGATCCCCAGATGCCATAAAGTAAGCCTGTAATTCTCATTGTTCTCTTGCTGGTTTTAGTTGTTGACTTCCATCTCCATTTAATACCTAGCTAATTCCTAAATCCCATGCCTTCCTATGGAGTCTATTGCTAGCTTAGACCATGCAGCTGGCCAGCTTTAATTGACGACGGGTTCTGCTCAGTGGTTTCCCTTGTATGGGCTTAGTTGCTTTTGTAGTATGACCAATGCAGCAGTTTTGACCCAGCTGGTAGATTCCTCAAATGCCAATGCTGCCTTCTGGACTCAGGCCATGTTCCACTAGTCCCTCTGGGTTGCTTTCTTTCTTAAATCTTTTATTTCCTTTCCCTGCTACCAGCTTCAAGTTTTGTACGGTTATAGTGACAAATGCTTAAAAATGGCGCGGTGGCCTAGTGGTAAAGACACTTGCCTCACATTTGGATGATTGAGGATTCAATTCTAGGTAGCGGCAGATGTTTCTCTCCTAGGGCGCAAAGAGAAAATATCTGTTATGAACTCTGCATAGGTGTCAAGAAGGGTATCCGGCCAGTAAACGCTCAGCTCTATCCAAATAGGGACTACAGGGTTATAAAAAGGGGAATTTGTGTGTTTAAAAACCAAGGGTTAAATCAGTATTTCTCAATTTATTAATTTAAAACATTTATATAGCCACCCATCTTTCAACCAACTCTGGATGTCTCCAGATCAATGCTGTCAACTTTAAGATGTGTGGACTTCAATTCCCAGAATTCCTCAGCCAGCCATGAAGTCTGCACATCTTCAAGTTGCTGAGGCTGAGAAATACTGGCTTAAACGAAGGAGTGTCATGCAACTTCCATCCCACTTCATGTACTCTTACAGGGAATTTCAATGGATTTCTCACCTGCCCCTCAGTGGCATCCTGGATGCCATCACTCTCCATCACATGAGTCTCCCTCGCTGTGGTGTCAATGATGCAGAGAGCCACATGGCATGGAAGAAGCGCATGGATGCCCTGTTCTCCGGACGGAAAGCCAGGAAGAGTCGCAGGAAACGATACTTGCATCAGAGTAAGTCTGCTTGAGTTTGGAAATATGTATCCTTCTTCTGGACCAGGTTGTAATTTTAAAGTGGGAACTCAAAGACTCCAAGGAGGTGTCCAGCAACCCCATGGAGTTTCTGAGCCGAGGTGGCGCAGTGGTTAGAGTGCAGTACTGCAGGCTACTTCAGCTGACTGCTAGCTGCAGTTCAGCAGTTCAGATCTCACCGGCTCAAGGTTGACTCAGCCTTCCATCCTTCCGAGGTGGGTAAAATGAGGACCCAGATTGTTGGGGGCAATATGCTGACTCTGTAAACCGCTTAGAGAGGGCTGTAAAAGCACTATGAAGCAGTATATAAGTCTAAGTGCTATTGCTATCTACTCTTATGGGTAGTATAGATCTGGGCACAAGAGATCTTTGGAAACTCTCCACTCAATTTTTTGGAAAAACAATTGGATGGGTAATTTCTCCAAGGGAAGGTGACTTTCTTCGATGATCTTTCAAGGAGAGAGCTCCTCCTTAGCAGCATTACTCCTGAAGAAGTCCAGTGTAAAGAGTTCCGTCCTGAGATCTTCTCTTGATGTTGAGTGGAAATGTGGGATGCCTGGGAGAGTTGCAGAGCAAAGAAGAGTTGAGTGCAGCAATAGCAATAACAATAGCATTTATATATTATTATATATCGCCTATTAAATATTAATATATATCCATCCTATTATATAAGGATGGAAGACTGAGTTAACCTCGAACCCCATCAGTATCAAACTCCAGGCTGTAGGCAGAATTTGCCTGCAATACTGCACTTAACCACTGCGCCACATAAGTGTACAATGAGAGATGGTCATATGCGCATGCATACATTCATAAACAATAGAGTTCTTGGCTACATCCTAATTAAGTGTGCCCCACGCTAGAAATTCTTTTCTTTATGAAGAAAAGATCTTTCCTCAGTCTGTATAAGAATGAATAGAGGAAAATACAATAGATGTTCTCTATCTGCGCTTAGAAAAATATGGAGGCCAGTTTCCCAGACACCACCGTAATTCAGGAAGAGCATCGGCAAAAGACCCGGTTACCTAGCCTTCCAAAGCACAGTCACTTGGAGCAGCAGTGAAATCTACTAACCTTCCCTACCGGTTTGGAAGCACGCGCTTTGCGCATGCACACGTGCTTTGTTCACGCTCACGCTTTGCTCGCACGTGCGCCACCATGTGTGCTTTTTTACCTTCTGCGCATGCGCAGAAGGCTTTGCGCATGCACAGAGGGTTTAAAAAAAGAAAATGGTGACATCCAGGTGGGTGGGTGGAGCTTCGCGCTGCTGCTGCTGCTACCGGTTCTCCGAACTACCGGCAGCCGCTGCTACTGGTACGCCCAAACCGGACTGAACCGGTAGCATTTTACCCCTGACTTGGAGAAAAGACCATTAGGAGGGATAGTTAGGACAACTTTCAGTTTCTTTTTCCTTTTCCTTTATTCATTTATTTACTTATAAAAATTACGTAGCTGCCCATCTTGCGACAAGCGATTCTAGGTGGCATATAGCAAAAAAAAAAAGTATAAAAACAATTAACATGTCAAACACGTTTATATTAAAAAAGAAAAAAAATCCACACAAGAGATTTAACCAGCAACGAATGTGTCCTCCTCGCTGGACTCATTCCAGAAAATAAAGAAAAAAGAAAAGTGCTGACTAAATAAGCCCTGAACCACTTATTCACGTTGGGGATTTCAAGTGCCAGGCATTAGGCTCTTTGCCTACTTACCAGCTCGGTTGGCTTAATAGCTTTCCTAGACAGCAGAAGTCAGCGAAGCTGAGAGAGCAGCTGTTTTGAAGACAAACCCCCAGGAAACATTTGAGTGGAAGGATTAGGTAATTGCCTGTGCAGGCTTCAAATTGGGCCTGACAAGGCTGCATCTGGGTAGGAGGCCAGAAACACCGGGTTGTCCACCCCCCACCTGCTAGAGCTGTCTTCTCTAGCATGAAGCAGGCCTGTTCTTTGTCACAACTGACTGGCCTTCTTCCCCTCCTGCATTTGTGCCTGGATTGATTCATTTATTTATTGAATTTGGAGGCTGCCCTGACTCTAAATGACTCGGAGAGGCTTATACTTTAAAGAAACGCGAAGACCAGTGAAATAATAGAAACGATAATGCACATCTAGAGAAAGCAAGGGGATAACCAAAGATGAACGAGAAGAACCAGTTTTGTCTAGTAGTTTTGTCTAAAGTACCAGGCGAGAAACTGGAAGACTGTGAGTTCTAGTCCCGTCTCAAGCATTGAAAGCTGCCTGGGTGCCTTTGAGCCAGTCACTCTCTCTCTCTCTCAGCATAATCTACTTCACAGGGCTGTTGTTGCGGGAAAAATAGGAGGAGGAAAGAACATTAGGTATATTTACTGCCGTGAGTTATTTATAAAAATAATAAAGGTGGGATAAACACATTCTAAGCTAAGCTAAAAGAAGAAAGTATGGTTTTTTCCCCTGTCTGTGACCACATGTGGGATCCTTTGGGGTAAGTTTATCCTATTTCTACTGCATCGTCTTGTCTTAAGTGAAATATATGCCTCTTCTTCAACCTCTCTTCACAGCAGAGGTGGGTTCCTGCTGGAGCTGCCCAGTACGCAGCTCCGGTAGGGAGCGGCGGATTTTGCAACCGCACTGGAGCCCTCTCTGCCGGTCCACCCGGTGCGTCGTCATTGTTTTCCCGTGATTTTTGGGCAATTTTGCTTCTGCACATGCGTGGAAGCAAAATTGTGCTGAAATCTCGCGAGGGGACACGCGTGTGTGTGAGATTTCGGCGAGATTTTGCCTTTGCGCATGTGTGGAAACAAAATTGCGCCAAAATCTCTCTTGCGTGCGCGTCCCCTCGTGAGATTTTGGCGCGATTTTGCTTCCTCGCATGCGCAGAAGCAAAATCATGAGAGGGGGCGCGCGTGCATAGCGAAAGCCCCCCCGAAGCATGGAGATGCGCGCGCATGGCTCCAGCAGCGAGGTAAGTGAGCAACCCGCCCCTGCTTCACAGGATTTAGCTTTTAGTCCTTCGATCATCCACACTGCCTTCTTTTGCTTTTGCTCCAATTTGTGAGAAAGTGAAACCTTTTGTAAAGTGTGGTAACACGAACCGGACACTGTACTTATTCTGGGTCCTAACCAATGTAGAACAGAATGAGATGAAAGATAGCTCTTGATTTAGGATCATTCACTTAGAAACCTTTTAAAGTTTGTTTGTTTGTTTGTTTGTTTGTTTGTTTGTTTGTTTGTTTGTTTGTTTATTTATTTATTTATTTATTATTTATTTTAGTGTTCTTATATGCCGCCCTACTCCCTGGGGACTCAAGTTACAGTGGTGTGAAAAAAAAAATCCAGTCCTCACACTTCTGACCGGTGCTTGCATTTACAACCGTCACACTATCCCCTTAGTGACATGATCGCAGTTTGGGTGCTTGGCAGTTTTGAATCACATTTACGACCGGTTGCAGTGAACCTGCCTGCAGTCACATGACTGCATTTGACAATAGTTTTGCTGAAAATCGGCATTTACTTCAGGTTTTCAGCAAAAGTGGCCCATAGAAAACCATTGGTTCACTTAACAACCAGGGCATTTGTTTAATGACCATTGCAATAAACGACATCAAATTGGGTCGGCCACATAGGTGACCCCATGTATGAGTGTTGTGACTTACAACCATTATGGTCGTAACTCAAGGACTACTTCTAAGGCTAAGCTCCCTTTAGTATGACAGAAGACAGGGCAGTAGTAGGGCTAAGAAGAACCAGATTGGTAGCAAAGTACTGAATAATCAATTTTTTAAAAATGACGTAGGAAGCTTTAGAAAGGTTTTACAAACAAATGGTAGCAATTGGAATTGGGCCTTGCTCTAAGCAAGGGAAAAACCCCCACACAGTGGCTGCTTTTTTGCCATGAAAACCAATACTGCAAGAAAATCTTTCCCCTTTGTAAATGATTTTTGCCTTCCCTCAAGGAACACACCTATAATTTGAGTCTGAGAACCCTGCGGCTAACTTTACACGGTTTGAGTCATGGTTCTCTCCCCCCATCTTAATTGCAGCTGTCATTTGTACCTATCACTTTATGGGGAAATAAACAGTTTGCAGTGCATCCATGCCAAATGCAGGTGTGCTTTTTCGGGCCTGTTGAAACTGGGCCGTGTGTTTCACTTCCAGCAGATGAGCATCGGAAGTTAGGCTGTTATAAAATGGTTGATCCTGTCATCAGTTGATGTCTGTTAGGACAGACTTTTGTTATGGTTTTTAAAACTTTTGTACCTGAGCCTCTGGAGATAGAAAGCGTAGCTCTATTCACAAATCATAAACTTGTCAGTCCCGTTTTAGTCTAACGTTTTGTCTAGAAACAGCCTGTGAGATTCGTTTTTGCTTCAGTGAATTCTGTAGGTCTAGAAAATTGGAATCAGGTAAATTGGGTTTAAATTAACCAAGCCTGAATTCCTACTCAACCTGATGGCCAAAATAATCAATTTCCTGCATTTGCACAATTCAAGCTTGGTTTTGAAACACACTAAGCCACAAATAAGCTATCATGCTTAGCCTTAATCATATTAAGCCTGCTCTTGAATACATATTTCCTTCCAAATCAGGTTCAGAAGATTTTATGTGAACACAGTCTAAAAGTGCGATGGAAAACACAGTTGGTGGGTGCCTCAGAGCAAATCTGGCTGTCGGATTTTGGAGAGTGTCCAGCTTTGGCAAGTCTAGGTCCAAAATTAAACAGCAATGGCTGCGGGGCAGCTGTGTATCCCTATTTACAGAGAGTGATCCTCTGATAGAAGTAAATAATTGTAACTCAAGGTTAAACTGTTACATCCTTGGTGCTGTCTGAGCTTGGCTGTTTTCTTGCAGACATTTCGTCACCAAACTAGACAACACCATCAATGCTAGAAGGGAATGGGGTTTGCTCTCTTTTTGTATGCTAGTGGCTTTCCCTATAAGTGTTAGTGGAGTATTGATGGTGGTTCCTTGTTTAGTCTGTTGTTTATTGTTAGCTTGTTTGTCTGACTTGGTAGTTCCTTGACTGAGGTATTGTTTACTTCTTGATTATCTAGCACTAATCTTGGTGTTAACCCCTGCTCATCTTGGTGTTGATTGCTGGTGAGATGTTTTGGTCTTTTTGTTTCCTTGTTTGGCTTTCTGATTGTCTCTTTTGAATAGTATGTAGATGTTGTTCATCTCTATGTGCCTGTTGATGGCTGATTTGTCTGAGGGCCAGTCTTCCTCTGTGATGATCCTCTGTTGAAAGCTTGTCAGAGTAGTCCTTTGATTGAGGGTATCCTTTAAAGCAGTGCTTCTCAAATAGTGGGGCGGGCCCCCTTGGGGGGGCATGGAGCGATGCCAGGGGGGGAGCGTGACCCCAGGGAACATGATTTTTTGCCGCAGGGAGTAGGGGTTTTTTGCACCAAACAATAGCACACAGCACAGAGCAGGAGATATGAAGTGCAGATAACAAACCCTTAAGAGACACCATGGAAAAATATTTAACAGGGATGAAAAGAAAGGAGGAGAGAGACGGAGATAATGAGACAAACGTAGGTCTCCTGAAAGCTAAGACGAGGAAATATGATGAAGCGTATGTAGCGTCGCCCTGAGTCCTACGGGAGTTGGGTGGCATATAAAAACGACCAAATAAATAAATAAATAAATGTAGCGCTTGGCTTCACTGTGTCTAGGGTGGGAGACGAGGAAAGACCAGTATGTTTACTGTGTCTAAAAATGTTGGCAGCGGACAGCATGAAGCCAAATAAATTAAGGCGTCACTTAAACACATTACACCCCAATCACGCTGATAAGCTGCTTGAGGTTTTTCAGCGAAAACGTGCTGAATATTGCAAACAATCGTCCCGGTGGAGAGTTGGGGGCGCGCGCGAAATGTTTACTTCTTCCTGGGGGGGGGGGCGTAACAGAAAATAATTGAGAAGCACTGCTTTAAAGGAAGTCTTACTAGAGCAAATCGAGTTCTTAAAATTAATTATAAGGAAGGAGAATAGGAGCTTTGAAGTTGTCCATCTATGGCAGAAGTGGGGAACTATGGCCCTTTTATGACTTGTGGACTTCAACTCCCAGAATTGAAGTTCACAAGTCATAAAAGGACCATAGTTCCCCACCCTTGATCTTTGGTAAGCATCCGAACACAGGAGGAATCTCTCTCAAATCACCCCCCTCAAAAGTTGAAATAACCAGATTTTAATTGCTTTCCTCAACCAGTTGGATCAAAAGGAATCTCTCAAGGGAGGGATGCCATTCCGGTGTGTGTGTACACAATGGAGAAAGAGCCATTTCTGAGAACCCCATAGATGACATTCGTTAAAAGAGGGCACCCACAAGAAGTCTGCCATTCTCAATTTAATCAGGTGGGAGCATATGGTCCCAAAGAGGAATTAATTGAGCAAGCATGGTTGAAGCTTGGTCTATAGCCCCCGTTATCTGAATGCTGACAAGGGATAATAGGGGTTGTAGACCCAAACCTCTAATCAATATGAAATTTTGGAAAAGTGTTTTAATAGGCATCCAGGCAGACTCTAAAACACAGCATTTGTTAACGATTTCTTACAACCAAGCTGTGCTTTTTTTACCCCAATCAAAATTTATGCGCCAAGCCATTTTGCAGTTCATAGAGTCTTTAATCTTCTCTCCAGGGCTTGTTGTGTTTGGCAGATATAGGGCTGGATGATCTATTAGAATAATTGGAGGAAGGAAGATTGACATCTTGGCCCCCAAATGATAGTCTGTGAGGCTCCCTTGATCCCTAGGATGAGCTCACTCTTTTTCCTGTGCCCAAAGCAGGAAATAGCTCTTTGAGGAATGGAACTGACTTTTCTCTCAGAAAGGAAATGCTTTCAAGAATCCAATGTCTGAAGGAAGCAGTCTGTGTCCTTTCGTTTACCGTGAGAATCACAGCAGGCTGCTGAATGTGGAGCTCTTTCTCTGACCGATACAGACTGTCAGTCTGATGTCGACTCACTCTCTCAGAACTCTAAAATCCCACTAGATCCAAATTCCCGGGAACAAGCAAGCTACTTCTATATTCTCACTTACTCTAAACTGAGGAAATGGGTTTTTTTAAGGGCTAGATACTTCTGGATGGGAGGTATGCCCACATTCCTGTAGCCCAGTGGTGGCCAACCTTAAGCATACCATGCGCCAATTTTTTCACAGACGAGTTCAGATGCGCTATATAACTCAAGCACTTTTTTACCTTGTTACTTTCACGTTTGGGGTTGTAAAATAGGGATAGGGATAGGATCTGCTTTGCTTAAGGGAGGAAAAGGAGTAACTCAATCATGCAATTCAATTAATTAATTTACGCCATTTCAAAATTTGACAAACGTAATATATATTTAATATTGAATCTGTCTTTCAATCATTCTCAATACAAAAACCACGCTAGTACACTCAATAAAACACTGCTTCAAACTCCACACCACGATGGCTCACTCAGAACTGACTGACCATATTGAACGCTCGCCGCTCATTCACACGTGACTTCAGACACATGATGTGTTGCTAGTGCACGGTGTTTGCAATCGTTTGAGCAGGAACGCGCAATGACAACACCGATAAAAATATTTGTACGTTTGTAAACCCGCCTAAAGTAACATCTCACAAGTTCCATTCTAAGTTTCAGACACCGAGAAGTTGAACATTACCGAAGACTGTACGAATTGAACTGAGATCACTTTGGTGTTGAAAATATTAAGATGGATTCAGTTATGACACCTATTTAAAAAAAATAAGTAGGCGCAAGGATGCCATGCGCCACTTGTAATCATCCAATGCGCCACGGTTTGGC
The DNA here is from genome assembly GCA_023053685.1 of Diadophis punctatus similis. Taxonomy (NCBI): domain Eukaryota; kingdom Metazoa; phylum Chordata; class Lepidosauria; order Squamata; family Dipsadidae; genus Diadophis; species Diadophis punctatus. The sequence goes on from JALIGW010000001.1 coordinate 20,436,143, forward strand.
CACCCCTGCTGTAGCCCATTGTGGGAATAATCACAACTTATTTTGTAAGAGAATAAAACCCATTTCCTCTGCCCCAAAGCCACCTATTAGCCAAAAAGGCAAGAAACAATATACAGTAGCTAAAAATTGCTAAAAGTGCAGTGGTCCAAAACAAAAGAACTGAAACCGATCAACATGGCAAAGGAAATTAAAAAGACAAAAACCCCATGCTCATATTTCCCTTCACCCACAAAAGGATAACTAGACACCATATACACAACAAAGAAAGCAGCCCACAGTTATAGAAAAGAACGAATAGAATTGCCCTCTGGCTATAAAGCAACAGAAGACAAGACAAGAAACAATGGATGGAAACTAATCAAGGAGAGAAGCAATCTGGAACTAAGGAGAAGTTTCCTGACAGTGAGAAAATTAATCAGTGGAACAACTTGCCTCTAGAAATTGTGGGTGCTCCATCACTGGAGGCTTTTAAGAAGATACTGGACAGCCATTCATCTGGAATGGTATAGGGTCTCCTACTTGAGCAGAGGGTCAGACTAGAAGACCTCCAAGGCCTCTTCTGTTATTCTGTTAAATTAGCATGACTCAGGATTGGAGGAGGAAATTGCCAAGCCCATCTTAGCCTGACATTTGGATTGTGTCATATGTGGTGAAAATGATGATCTGCATCTTGCTAAAGAGAAGGAAGGGTTGCTGATGTTAGAGAATAAATTTCTTCAGCTGTAAGGGATTGGGGTGGTAGGAATTTTATGAGGAAATTACAATTGGAGAGACCTAATTTGGATGTTGGTGTCCTTGACTTTTCAAATGGCACCTATGAACACCCCATTTCGTTTTAATAAGACCCGAAGCATAATTTATGCCCTTAGTCCCTTGTGACTTTATCTTTTTATAAATGAATGTGGGCTCTAATTAATGCTGCTTTCATTTTCACTTGAATTTCATTTAGTGATTTCCTGCAGAAAATCACAGGATTTCAGAATCAATACACACAGACACAAGTTCCTGATGTGGGAGAATGAATTTTAGTTGCATTTTTTAAATTTCTGCTCTCCTCTAACTCTGGAGCTGTTTGCACATATCTTTAAAACATTCACTTTGAAGATGCTGAGAACATGCTCTTGTTGTTACTGTTGATGTGCCTTTAACAAGAATGTTGGAATTAATCACCTTACGTCTGATTCATTTTTTCTGATCTTCCCTCCACTAATTTCTCTCCCTCCTCCATCTCAACCTTGTAGGTGGCAAGTGGTATAAACGACACTTGACTTACCGGCTAATCAACTGGCCTTGGTACCTGCCAGAGCAGCAGGTCCGTCTGGCAGTGAAAGCAGCTTTTGAGCTCTGGAGCAACGTCTCTTCCTTGGTTTTTTGGGAAGTAGCAGATGAGCCTGCAGATATTCGCCTGACGTTCTTCTATGGGGATCACAATGATGGAGTTGAGAATGCCTTTGATGGTCCAGGTGCTGATTTGTTATGTCTTACCTCATAAGCATCCTTTGGTTATAAGACCATATTGGTCCAGAGTTCTGATTTCATGCATCTTCTGTCATGGGGTTCCTACTGTTTCTGAAGTCAGGACTTAAAAAGAAATATGCAACCAAGAGCCCTGGGCTTAGAGAGAGGCAGAGAGAAAGCTGGTAGGGCAGAAATTAGCGTTACCCATCCTGATGTTTTTAAAATGTGTAGAAAACACCATTTCCTTGATACTGTAATCTGATTTTGCTCCAAAGTGTCAAGAGAATGTTGTAAATAAAATAAATATTGGTAGTCAACCTGGCTGAAGACTTGAGATTCTGATCTTAAGTTTGAGGAGCCTCATAGTTTCTGAGATTCTTCTACATGGGATCTATGAAACCTTCAAAATGATTTTTGCATCTGTATGCAGAATTCCTCATCCTCATCATCTTTGTCTGGCAACTAAGCAATTTATTTCTCAGAAATTATCTTAATTTTTAAAAACATTTTCAGTGCTGAAGAATGATTTTTTAGAACCTCTCTTTCTTCCAGACATTCAATCACCCAAGCAGGTCTTTTAAGGGGAAAGGTGACTTGGTGGCTTTTCACTTTCCTCCCGATAGGAATCACTTAGATTTTTCCCAATACAATTCAAAAAAGCACACAGTATGAAATAAGAATATGACAGCAGGGGTGAAAGCAATTTATTTTATGTCTTTTTGGCCTGGAATTAGGATGAGGGCTTTTTGTTTCTCCACTGCAGCAACTTAGAGCCAGGCACTTACTTTTCTGCTTCTAAAATTGGGAAGTTGGCAGCAATAAAGAAGAAGCATCAGCAGCAGAGGTGGGTTCCTCCCGGTTCGGACCGGTTCGCCCGAACTGATAGCAACCCACTGGTAACGTCACAATGATGTCACGGAACCATTTTGGTCAGTGCTGGTCCGTGGACGCAGCCATCTTTTTTTTTTTTTGATTTTTTTTGATTTTTTTTTATTTTTGGGAATTTTTTCCCAGTTTTTTTTTTTGAGCATGCGCAGAAGCCGAATTTCTGGCACTGCGCATGTGTCACCATCTTGTTTTTGGCTTTTTTTCTGAATTTTTTTATTTTTTTGGCGCTGTGCACGAGGCGCGACCATGCGGTGCGGCAGGAAGCGAACCGGCAGCAAGGTAAGTTAGAACCCACCTCTGATCAGCAGTATGGAATTCTCTGATGGGTGGAGTTGACTGACTTTCATAGCTAAATATAAATAGTGTTCATAATGATCTGGGATCTGATTTCTCTTTCTCTTTTCTTAGGGGGTGCTCTGGCACATGCTTTCTTCCCACGCCGGGGCGAGGCCCATTTTGACAATGACGAGAGATGGTCCCTGGACAGTGGGAAAGGCCGTAACCTCTTTGTGGTGATGGCACATGAAATTGGACATACGCTGGGCCTGGAACACTCCCCCGTGTCCAATGCTCTTATGTCCCCCTACTACAAGAAGCTGGGCAAGGGATTTGTCTTGAACTGGGATGATGTTCTTGCCATTCAGCATTTATACGGTAAATAGAACTTAATTTTTCAAGAGTAAAAAATTTTCAAGGTAAAGTCTGCATGACTGCAGCCATGGAACCAGTTGGAGTGAATGAGACTCTAGAACAGGGGTCTCCAACCTTGGCAACTTGAAGTCTTGTGGACTTCAACTCCCAGAATCTGGGAGTTGAAGTCCACAAGTCTTCAAGTTGCCAAGGTTGGAGACCTCTGCTCTAGAAAGAGTGCAGACAAGAGCAAAAAGGATAATTAGGGGACTGGAAGCTAAAACAATGATGAATGGTTGCAGGAATTAAATATGTAGTCTAACGAAGAGAAGGACTGAGGTGAAATGATAGAATCTTCCTATATTTGAGGGGCTGTCATAGTGAAGATGGGGTCAACCTATTCTCCAAAGAACCTGAGGGCAGGACAAGAAGTTACAGGTGTAAGTTTATCAAAGATATATCCAACCTAAAATTAAGGAGAAATTTCCTTTCAGTGAGAACAATTAATCAGTGGAATGGAACAGAAGATATGGGTGCTCCATCACTGGAGGTTTTTAAGAAGAGATTGGACAGCCATTTGACAGACATCACGCAGGTAGCGCGGCTTTCCGCCCACCCGCCGGGACACCGCCATTTGAGTTCTTTTACCCTCTGCGTATGCACAAAGCATTCTGTGCATGTGTAGAGGGTAAAAGAACTCAAATGGCGATGTCCCAGCGGGTGGGCAGAGCGCTGCGCTGCCTGCGCGATCGGCTCTCTGACGACAGACAGGTAAAAGCGAACCGGGAATATTTCACCCCTGGCATAAGGTCTTCTGCTCAAGCAGGGGGTTGGACTAGAAGACCTCCAAGTTCCCTTCTAACTCCATTATTCTCTAATTTTGGAGTAGAGGAACTGCTTTGCCCTTTCAGAATGGCTGCTGTTCCAGTTGAAATTGCTGTTGCAACTTCACTTTCTGCTTTACAAATGTTATCTTTCCATCCAACTACCCAATATTCAGAGATGTGTGACTCCTATATAAGGCTGTGCTACCTAGTCATTATGTTTATGACACTGGAAAGTTAGGAAATTTTAGGAATCAACTTTTTAAATTACACCATGCCATTCTTCAGAGAACCATAAAGAACTTGTGATTTTTCCTTTTCCACCTGTGCCTCCTTTTATTTATGCAGTGAGAAAATGACTGGCCCAAAATTACTCTATTACCCTGTCTGCAGCTCTTGCTCATTCTCCCAAGATCATTCTCACATACTACCATATTACAGCCATTGACTGATCTTACAGTAGAACTTTTGTCTTGCAAAAATTCTAATAACCACCAGATGGCAGCAAAAAGAGAGCCTTTCTCTTACTTCCCAGTTTGGGAGCTCCACATTGAAGGATCTGGTTGCTTATCCCACTAAGTGGAATGGTGACCGAAGGATCTGGTTGCTTATCCCACTAAGTGGAATGGTAATGTCAAGAGCTGTTTTGATGGCAAAGCAGCTACTTGGGATTTTTCAAAGTTTAAATTTGTTTTGGTAAGGGTTGCAACATCTATCTTTAAAGTAGAAAACAAACCTAAGTCAGAAAAAGAAAATGAATGTCAATATATTTTATTTAAGGCATCCAAATAAGCCTGCTTCCATAATATGTTCAATATGTTCATAATACGTTCAAAGAGCTGGGGTAGCTCAGTGAATATAATGCATATTGCAGCGTAACTCACTGCTTACTGCCAGGAGTTCGATTCACACCCGGCTCAAGGTTGACACAGCCTTCCATCCTTCTGAGGTCAGTAAAACGAGGACCCAGATTGTTGGAGGCAATATGCTGACTCTGTAAACTGCTTAGAAAGGACTGTAAAGCACTATGAAGAAGTATATAAGTCTAAGTATTATTGCTATTGCTAAACTGCTGAATTAGGGTGTTGTTTTTTTTATGAGAGGCAAGATTTCACAGTTTCCCCGAAAATAAGATCCAACCAGAAAATAAGCCCTAGCATGATTTTTCAGGGTGCTTGTAATTTAAGCCCTACCTCCGAAATAAACCCCAGTTAAGGTCGTCAACCAGATGGACACATTTAGTACTGTATTTCCCCCAAAATAAGCCCTAATGCATCTTTTGGAGCAAAAATTAATATAAGATCTGGTCTGATTTTTGGGGAAACATGGGTAGCTAAATTCTTCAGCATATATAGTCTGTGTAACTATATAAAGATGTTGATTGAACTCTCCTGCTCAGTTAACACCAACAATACATACAGATTTTGGTTTGAACTTCTGATTGTTCTTTTCTTTTGAACAGGAAAACCATCCCGAGGCCCGATAGTCCAGCTTCCAGGAAAATCATTTGCTCGTTTCCAGGATGGGAAGCAGTACCTTGAAAACAGGGAGCAGAACCAAGAGACAAATTTCAGGTTCCATTACTGCATGTCATTTTTTGATGCCTTAACTGTAGGTAAGAATGAATGAACTTGGCTATTGTAGCACAGTTTCTCTAGAGAGATCTACTGCAAACTCCACATAGGTGTCAGGAAGGGCATCCGGCCAGTAAACGCTCAGCTGTATTCAGTCACCCTGACTCCACCCTGATGGAAAGGATTACAGGGTCATTAAAAGGAAAAAAATTATAGCAATAGTTAAACAAATGTCATGATCGTTGTTTGCTATAGGCAGTTTTTGCAGAAAGCAGACATATAGGCCAGTTTTGGGCTAAAACTTAATTAATTGCAATTATATGACCATGGGACACTGCAAATGGCTGTAAATGCAGGTTGGATGCCAAGTGCCCAAAATACAGTCATGTGACCGCTAGGGGAGACTCAGCAGTTGGAACTTCGGAACCTGGCCTGCTTGTAAATACCTTTCGGTGGGTCCATTATAACTTCAATCAGTCGCTAAGTGACTTGTCATAAGTCAAGGGCTACTTGGGCACAGTCACATATGCTCTCATCATCTTGTAGCTGGACTACTGTAATTAGCTCTACAAAGGCCTATCCTTGAAGGCTATTTTAATGTTTCAGCTGGTACAGCATGTAATTGCCCAAGTGGTTATGGGGACACTGAAATTTGTCCATGTAACATCACTGTTTCAGGAGCTGTGTTAGTTACCAATCAGCTTCCAGGTGCAATTCAAGTTTTAAGTTATCTAAAGCCAGAGTCTGTATAACTTTGGACTTTGCAGACTGAATCTGATCTTGAGATCTAGACAGAAAGCTTACAAAGGCTTCCTTCTTTGAGAAATGCCACTTATAGGGACTCTGGGGAGGTAGGGGCTTTTCAGTGATAATCCCAGAGGCGGGTTCCTCCCGGTTCGGACCCGTTTGCCCGAACGGGTAGCGACCTGCTGGTGATGTCACGATGACATCACGGAACCGGTTCGGTTGGTGCCGGTCCTTGGGCGCCGCCATCTTTTTTTTCCGGATTTTTTTTTAAGAATTTTTTTTTTAGAATTTTTTTTGGGTTTTTTTCTTCGGCGCATGCGCAAAAACCAAGTTTCTGGCACTGTGTATGCGGTTGCCATCTTGTTTTCGGCTTTTTTGGGGGGGATTTTTTTGGATTTTTTGCCACTGTGCCAGGAGGAAGTGAACCGGCAGCGAGGTAAATTAGAACCCACCCCTGGATAATCCCCTAGGTATGGGACCGCTTATCCCTAGTTATCTGACCCCCTCTTCCACCTTTCTGGTTTTCTAAAGGACTTTATAAAAATTTGAGCCCTTAGGAAAAATTCGGAGATATGGAGGCTTAGCCAGCCCCTGTGAGCGATTCTGTCACAGCAAGTTGCTAGAAGCATTTTACATGATTAGATGCAGTTAGCATTGTTGGTGTTTTATAAGCCTCTCAGAATCCACAGGAATGAAGCACCGTAAAAAAAAAGTGATTTTTACATTTCTCCTGAGCTGTTTTATAGTTTTTCCAGGTGAAAAGGCTGCAATATTCTTAATACTGTACTATTGAACACTAATGTGGTTATTATGGAACAATGGTTCTTTAATAAAGTTTTAATGGATTTTATTTATTCAAACATTTCATTTTTTTATATCTTCACAAGGGGGGGGGAGATTAAATTGAAAACCTCCTATTATCTAGTCAGATGCGGGGGGGGGGAATATAAACCTGAATGTCTTCATCTATGGTTCAGTGTTGATTAGGTTTTGCTATAATCTTGATTTCATTATAATTATAATTTTGTTGTGTCTTTATTATTATGCTATTGTTACCTACCTTGAATGCTATTCTGGGGAGATATGGCAAGTTGTACATTTAAATAAAAATAATAATAAAATATAGCAGAATTCCAATCAATGCACATTTGTATCGATCAACAGATCAGTAATTATTATTGTTTGATTAAAATATTCAAGGCATTTGCATTTTATTTTATATAGATATGGAAGATAATCTGTACATCTTTAAAGGCAAGTATTACTGGGTTGTATCCAAAGGAGAGTATGCTGTTGGTCCATACCTTCTCCAAGCCAAATGGCCAGGTCTTCCTTCTGCCATTGATGCTTCAGCCTTCTCAGAGAAAGACAGGAAATTCTACTTTTTTAAAGGTAGGTTCATTTGATTGTGGATATCAAATCAGATCTTATTTCAGCTGCATCGTTGCCCAGAGGCTATAGATCAGTGATGGCGAACCTTTTTTGGTTCGCGTGCCAAAAGGGGGGGGGGGATGCGTGGGATCATGTGTGTGCGTGCCCACACCCATAATTCCATGCACCCCCGCACATGCGCATATGACCCCCCCACTCCCAGCATGCAATGGCACGCCCATTTTTTGCTCTCTCCAGGCTTCTAGGAGCCTGGGGAGGGCGAAAACGGCCTTCCCCACCCCCTCTGGAGGCTGGAAACAGCCTGTTTCCTGACTCCCAGTGGGCCCAGAAGGCCCGAAAATCAGCCGGCCGGTGCGCACATGCCCGCCGGACCTGAGCTTGCGTGCCCACTGATATGGCTCCGCGTGCCACTTGTGGCACCCGTGCCATAGGTTCGCCATCACGGCTATAGATAAAATATAATCTTTCAACTTCCACCTTTCCATTTACAATTTGGCTGTAAAATTTTACAGCACGCCTTTTCAAATTGTTCTCAGAATTGCTGAGATAGTGTGCTTGGAATATTTCAAAAGCCATTCTCAATCAATGGAAGATGCTATTGATTTTTTTAATGACATTGGAGAATTCCAAAGGGCAGTCTGGGCAAGCGATGTGGGATTGCAAACCCTGCACATTTTTTTTTTGGTCTTTTAATGAACAATGAACTCATAATCCCTTGCATCAGGCAGCTGAACGGAGCTGAGTGTTTACTGGCCGGATGCCCTTCCTGTCGCCAATGCAGAGTTTGCAGCTGATATTTACTCATTGTGCCCAGAGAGAGAAATATCTGCCGCTACCTAGGATCGAACTCACAGCCTCCTGATTGTGAGGCAAGAGCTCCACTTCTAGGCCACTGCACCACTCCCTTGGTTGTTGTTTCAGTTGCTAAGCAATGCAGTCATTAAACAAGCCATCACCTGACCAGACCTGATTTTTACGACCATTTTTACTGTGGTTGTTAAACAAATTGCCACAGTTGTTAAACAAATCAATGGTTACTGTTCTGTCGGATAGTTACAGGTAGTCCGCGACTTACGACCACAACTGAGGCCCAAAATTTATGTTGCTAAGTGAGAAATTTGTTAAGTGATTTCCCCCCATTTTATGACCTTCCTTGCTACATTTGTTAAGTGAATCCTTGCAGTTGTTAAATTAGTATCACGGTTGTTACGTGAATCTGGCTTCCCCAGGGGTGGGTTCGGACCGGATCGCCCAAACCGGTAGCGAGCCGCTGGTGACATCACTGTCGGTGCCCTTCCATGTGCACCGCCATCTTTTTTTTGTATTTTTTGTGAATTTTCCCCCTTCCGCGGCTTGAAAAAGGGCCGTCCTGCCTGCCCGCGGGTGAATGCCGACCTTTATTTCTTTGCCCGAAGCACAGCTGATGAGCTCCTCAGCTGTGTTTCGGGCTAATTCCTGCTTCTGAGCATGCGCGGAAGCGAAATAGCACGAGGGGACACGCACGAAATGTCACGATGCAAACCGGTGGCGAAGGTAAGTGGAACTCACCCCTGGGCTTCTCCATTGACTTTGCTTGTCAGAAGGTCACAAAAGTTGATCGTATGACCCCTGGACACTGCAACTGTCATAAATATGAGCCTGTTGCCAAACATCTGAATTTTGATCATGGGACCATAGGGATGCTGCGACGGTCATAAGTGTGAAAAATGGCCATATGGTACTTTTTTCAGTGCTGTTGTAACTTCGAGCGGTCACTAAGCAAACTGTTGTAAGTCGAGGACTACCTGTATTAAGTCAATTATGTGGTTGCTAAGTTTGCTTGTCAAAAGCTTGGGTGGGAAAGACACACATAACTACAATATGCCCTACCTGTTGTAAATGTGAACCAGTTGTCTAACATCCATTTGCAACCAGCTCACATGACCACCAACATGGTAAAACAGTCGTTGCTTTGAGGGTGGGTGGTAAGTTATTTTTTTCCCCAAGGCCATCATAGCTTTGAATTGTCATTGAACAAACAATGGTTAGTCAAGGACTACCTAGATATGACCTTTAACATAAAGCTAAGATGCAAATTGATGTCATTAAACTCTAGCTCCATGAGGAAAATCTCTTACCCTTCTCCATGCTGGCTAGATCTAGTGAATAGGGTCATATTCTCCATTCCTGCTGTAGGGGCTGCCCCATCTTTTGGGCAGTGTTGAGCTGCAGGGTTTAGTGACCGTGGTCTTGAGAGCAGATTTCCTAATATTTCACTGGCAACTGAGTCTGGCATCCTCAGAGCCAAAGTGGAATTAGGTATGTCTAGTTTAATGAAAAGAAGGACCAGGGGAGACATGATAGCAGTGTTCCAATATCTCAGGGGTTGCCACAAAGAAGAGGGAGTCAAACTATTCTCCAAAGCACCTGAGAGTAGAACAAGAAGCAACAGGTGGAAACTAATCAAGGAGAGAAGCAACTTAGAACTAAGGAGAAATTTCCTGACAATGAGAACAATTAATCCGTGGAACAACTTGCCTCCAGAAGTTGTGAATGCTCCAACACTGAAAGTTTTTAAGAAGCTGTTGGATAACCATTTGTCTGAAGTGGTGTAGGGTTTCCTGCCTAAGCAGGGGGTTGGACTAGAAGACCTCCAAGGTCCCTTCCAACTCTGTTATTCTATTCTATTCTATTCTATTCTATTCTATTCTATTCTATTCTATTCTATTCTTTACTCTGCTTAAGTAGGGGACTAACAGAGCCTAACAGATACGGTGGTACCTTAGTACTCAACTGCTTTGAAACACATCGAATTTGGCACTCAATAAATTTTGATGAGAAGATATTGTCCTGCTACTTGTCATTTGGTACTCAACACACAAGCCAGAAGTTGTCGGTGTCGGTTGTGTCATGACTAGTTACTCTTTCCAGCTGAAACAAAGAGTGATGCATTAGTCATGTGGTAGCTCTTGCTCTGTGCAGATCTTAGCTTTTGTGGTCATTTTGTGTATTTTTGTGCTTTTTTTTCTTCATCAGTACAAGTAAAATGAAGTTTTTATTTTATTTAATCTAAGTATTTATTAATTTTTAGGTTTATTTCTCATGTAAAGAAATGATATACAAAATATACACTCTTTTTACATATTGCCTTGACAATGAGCATTGTCTTTGGTTTGGGAATGCATTTATTTTATATACATTATTTGGTACTCATTGTTTTCATTACTCACTGGGACTCCCGGAATCAATTAACAATGACTTCCGAGTATCTATGGGGATTCTCAGTCATCCAGGTCATGGTTGTCCCAAAGGTGCTTTTTTTCAAGAGGCAACTGGACTTTCTGAATGAGTACCAAGGTGCCACTGTACTGACCATGAAAGCCTACACCAGTATTTCCCCCCATGTTATTGGAAAGGTTTTCCCGAAAGCCATCTAATTGGCTCACAAAGACTTGCTGTTTCCCATCTCAATCTTTTTAACACACAATGTTACATTAATGTAAGTAGGAAGCCTTGTTGGTTTGCCGTCTGCCTTGAACTGGTTTACTTGCATTTAGTTGTTCCCCAGGCAGGAGCTGCCTGCAAAAGTTTATCGGGTTAACGGAGGTGGCTAAATTGACTACTTTGACAACACCCCCTCCACCACCACCATAAGTACTTTTGTTTCTACTTGGAAACCGCTTCTGGACTTTGTGCTTGAGGTGGAAAAAAATGAAACTTTGATTTTGGGTTTTACCGATTAGATAGATCTGTTGTTATAGAAATGGCTAGTTTATACTACTACGTAAAAGTAAAAAGTTGAAGTTGGATGTTAGTCAGTGGTGGGTTCTGAATTCGTTTGCTATTGGTTCACGCGCTTGCGCTTGCATGTGTGCACGATGCTTCTGTGCATGCACAGAAGCGTCCTGGGCGGGTGGGCGGAGCGTCCTGGGCGGGTGGGTGGAGTGTTCTAAGAACTGGTCCGAACCGGGAGCAACCCACTGCTGATGTTAGTATCTTATTATATTGCACCAAAGGGAGTCAGAAGTTAATGCCTTTTCTTTCTTTTCCCCTTCTTTTCTGCACTCTTCCCTTCCCCTTCCCTATTTTTACTGCTATTTATTTTTGTATTTTTTGTATTTTATAGTATAAACAAATTAAAAAATGCAACAACAACAACAACAATAATAAACAGGCAGGAACTTTTTTATAGGTCTTTCTCCGTGTGACCTGCTTTTATTCTCCAGTTAGAAAAAAAAATCACCACATAAGCATTGCTGCCATCTGCTGGTTCTCAGTGAAAAACATGCTTGCCTATTCTACTTTAATTCTGTCTCCGATTTAAAGGTAGTTCTCAGCTTAGCTGCAATGACCCATTTTTCAGGGTTGAAATGCTGCCAGGAATAATTATATTGTTTGTACACTATTCCATTGTTGCATAACAGAGAAAATTGCTGGATTAATATCAAGATTTCCCCACATGTAGAATATGGGCCCTGCCGCAGCTATCACTCAGTCATGAATAACACACTTGCAGGCAGCCTATTTCAATAAAGGTAACAATTCCCTTGCACTTAAAAAAAGTAAAGTTGGAAGAGATATTATGAACCCATGAAGAGTCCAGCCAGGCCTCTCTTGCTCAGTTCAGCTTTCTGTGTAATCTCTTGGCTAGCCAGGTGCATTCAAGAAGGTGAGAACGCTTATGTTACAGGTAGTTCTCAACTTATGAGCCGTCGCTTAGTGACAGGTCAAAGTTGTGATGGACCTCTCCAGAGCTACTTATGACCCAGTTTCAAAGTTCTGACAGCGCCCTCCCCTCATGGTCATTTAATCACATTTTGGGTGCTTGGCCCACATTTTCAGCCCTTTGCAATGACTCATTTTCATGTGATTATGATTTGGGGCATTTTTTTCTGAAAACCAACTTTTACTTCTGGTTTCCTGCCAAAAAAAAAAGCCCATTGGCTAAAACAGGTTTGTTTAACGATTGTGGCATTTGCTTAATGACTGCTGCAAGAAAGGCAATAAAGCCAGGTGCAGTCATATGGTGACCCCCTTAATGACTGCCAGAACTGATGGAATTACAGTCATAATTCCAGGCTCAGTTATAGATGTAAGCAGGGGACTCTCTTTACTGGTTTAAGCTATCTCTGGCTCACACGTAAGTGTACATCCATTAGCGCAGGTCATTGCTTTATTACTTGCAACTATTATAGCAACGGCAATAGCATTTAGACTTATATACCGGCCCATAGTGCTTTACAATGGGGAGTTTACAATATTGGCATATTATTTATTATTATTTATTTATTACTAGGTTCTTCTATGCCGCCCTACTCCCTAAGGACTCAGGGCGGCGTACAACATTTTAAAGAACACTAAACACTAAACATTCATTTAAAAACAATTTTAAAACATTAAAAAAGTTAAAAAAAACATTCAACAACATACATACAGGGGGAGATCTTCGATAAAAACTAGTCTCAAACCCCTGCCTGCAGGAAGAGCCATGTCTTGACGGCCAGCAGGGTGGGGATAATTCGGATCTCTGGGGGAAGTTGGTTCCAGAGCACGGGCCCCCCCACAGAGAAGGCCCTCCCCCTAGGGCCCGCCAGCCGGCATTGTTTGGCTGACGGGACCTGGAGGAGACCCACTCTGTGGGCCCTAACCGGTTGGAGGGAAGTATGAGGCAGAATGCGGTCTCTGGAAGTAACCTGGTCCTAAGCCATGTAGGGCTTTAAAGATGATGATCAACACCTTGAATTGTACCCGGAGACCAATGGGCAGCCAATGCAGCTGGCGGAGTATGGGTGTTACGTGGGTGTATCTTGACACATCCACCACAGCACGCGCAGCCGCATTTTGCATTCAGCACCAGCTGAAGTCTCCGAATACTCTTCAAGAGTAGCCCCATGTAGAGCGCATTGCAGTAGTCCAATCGAGATTATCCCCAACAATCTGAGTCCTCATTTTACTGAGCTCGGAAGGATGGAAAGCTGAGTCAACCTTGAGCTGGTGAGACTCGAACTGCCGAAATGCTGGCAGTTGGCAGTCAGCAGGATCGAACTACAGGCTGTGGGCAGAGTTAGCCTGCAACACGGCATTCTAACCACTGCGCCACCAGGACTCCTTGCAATTTAATGCAAACAATGATGAAAATTCTCTATCAAATTATACAATGAAACACTTAGGAATCTCAGTCTGTAAACAATCAGCTAGCCCTTATTGCACAGTAAATCAAAGTGGGCCAGCCTTGCTTGCTATAATTGCAGATGCCAGAGGGATGGAAACGATTTAGGGTTTTTGGAGCTGGGCTGTGGAACAGCAAAAACAGGAGCTATAGAATGCCATTCAAGTATTAGCTCTTCAGAGAAGGAGAAAGCAAGGCGCAGGCAGGCAGATCTTTGTTCCCACAGCAGGGTTTAGATGGCAGTGGCTCTTGCTTGGGCTTGGCTGTCTCCCAGCTTAGGGCTTGAGAGTGAGGGAGTGACATCCAGGCAGGGGGCACTGTAAAAAAGTACTTGTTTCTGAAATCATGAATCCTGTTTTTGCAGTTCTGGATAGTTTGAGCCTCTCTGTGGAAAGAACAAAAGAATTGGGGATGTAGCTGGATACTTTGCAGCTGCTGCTCTGGCTTATTCTCCTGACATTGTTATTTATTATATTTATTATTAGAGTTGGAAGGGACCTTATAGGTCATCTAGTCCAACCCCCTGCTCAAGCAGGAGTTCCTACACCATTTGAGACAGGTGACAGTCCAGTCTCCCCTTGAAGGTCACAAGTGTTGGGGCTCTCACAACCTCTGCTGGCAAGCTGTTCCACTGGTTGATCGCTCTCACTGTCAGAAAGTTTCTCCTCACTTCCAGGTTGAATATATCCCACAACAAATCTAACTTACCAAGCAGGTTATATACCATGCATGGTGTATAAAGTCTCTTTAATGTGCTGTGTCCTTTAGGGTTGGTATTTGCTCTTGAGTCTTTTTGTGTCCCAGCAGAGTCTCTTTGTGGAATTGAGAGGAAGGAAGGAAGGAAGGAAGGAAGGAAGGAAGGAAGGAAGGAAGGAAGGAAGGAAGGAAGGAAGGAAGGAAGGAAGGAAGGCTATATTTATACAATAATCTTAGCTGGTTAGTTACAGAACAAATAGCTTCATTCACACAATATACTAAGCATAACAAAAATACATAAAAAATCATACTAATAAGACCAATGTAAAACAGAATAAAATTAAAAATATTCATCATACTATAACTCACCTACCAGTAGGAATACTGATCTCCACCAATGTCCTGGCCTAATGCTGAGGAAAAAACCAGGTGTTTTGTGGACTTCTGAAAAGCAAATAGAATCAGGGCCAGCAGTGGGTTGCTACAAGTCCGGTCCGGTTCTATGAACCGGTAGCAGCGGTGGCAGGAGGCTCCGCCCACCCGCCCTGGATGCTTCTCTCATATGCGCGCGCGCGAACCAGTAGCGATGGGATTTAGAACCCATCACTGATCAAGGCCATCTGGATCTTGAGGCTGTTCCAAACTTCAGTCCTGTGACAAGGAAATAATGTCTTGTGAGTTTTAAAGGATGACATTATTTTAGAGAAGGCATATGGCGCATGCCCAGCCTGCACAATGATACAAGTATGAATGTATGTTTTCTTAACTTAAGTAACAGTGGTCTTCAAATACAGGTATGGTTTTATGATTTAGCAGCCCTGGTGGCATAGCGGTTACAATGCAGTATTGTAACTGCATTGTAACTCTGCCCACTGCCAGGAGTTTGATCCTGACCGGCTCAAGGTTGACTCAGCTATCCATCTGTCAGAATCCAGTGACTCTGCCATTCAATAAGAGAAGGGGGGGTCTTGAGTTTGAATTATCAGCATTGCTTGGATCAACTGAGATTTACAACACATATCCTGGCGCCAAGCACCTTGAAACCTCTTCATCTGGGGAAAGGGTTTGTGAGGGGTAATTTGGACTGGTTTGAACGGAAGAGGCATTGGAGAATCGTATACTTATCCGGTTCCCAGAGCAGGGGATTTTCACACTTGTGTATTGGCCAGGTTTTGTCTTCTGGCTAATGGGGAGGGACTCTAAGGTTTAACTGTACCAGCTTTGCCTAAGGGTATTCAGATCTTGCTTTGAATGGGATGTTGTCACATTTGCTTAATAAAGGAATCCTTTTGAACTATCTGGCTCAGAAGTTCGTACTTTTTAAGTGAAAGGAGAGGCAACCCTTACAATCCTTCCAAGATTGATAAAATGAGGACCCAGATTGTTGGGGGCAATATGATGACATTGTAAATTGCTCAGAGAGTGCTGTAAAACAAGTAAAACAGAGAGAGCAGTATACAAGTCTAAATTCTATTGCTATTTAATGATTGACAGGCTTTGTTTCCTTACAACATTCTTTCCTCTGTTGCTGTCTACAGGTGGCCGATGCTGGCGCTACAAAGGATCTTCCCTAGAAGTTGGTTTTCCCCAAAAGTGCAGCCTTACTGGTGATCTCCCGCGCCACCCTGACACTGCCCTGTTCTTCCAACCACTCCATCAGCTGGTACTTTTCAAAGGACCTAAGTATTATGTAGTCAATGAAGAGACCCTCCAAGTGGAACCTTATTATCCCCGAAGCGTGAAAGACTGGGGAGGGGTCCCAGCTCTGGCAAATGGTGCCATCACACATCAGGATGGCTTTGTCTACTTCTTTCGAAATGACCAATTCTGGAAATTCAACCCAGAGAAGCTAGAAGTGGTAGAAACTGGGAAATGGGCTGTTCAGCTGAGGTGGCTAGGCTGTCAGGATGTCAGTCTAAATCAAGCTGGGGCCTGATATTTCTGTTTTATCTCTGGATTTGTCACTCATTTTTCTAGTGAAATCTCCAGAAGGCTAGAACTTCTTAATTTGCTCTGTGTTCAGTAGCGTTCCAAGTTTGCTTTTAACCTGGTCCCAAAGAGATTTACAGAAAAACCAAACGCAGTACACAAGGTCTGAGCCAAAATTGTATTTTCTGGATGAAAAATGCAAACCCTCCGGAAGCAAAACAGTTTGATATGAGCAACTATCAATCAAGATTTGCACCATCAGTGTTGAGTGTTAATTTATTGTGACGTGGGTGAGACTCACCGATTCTTGATTTGCAGTGATCCTAAGACACTAAATTGATGTTGTGCCTTCAAGTCAGTCAGAGGCATTCTAGAAAGGAAGACAGAAGTTAAGCGCTATTCTCCACTGGCAATTGGTTGCACCTTCATATAGAAATGGCCGCGCAGTGGTGGGATTCAAATTTTTTTTACTACCGGTTCGCCCGAACTGGCTGAATCCCACCACTGGAAACGGGTCTTCTTCTTCTTACAGCTATCATTTTAACTTGGAGTCTTCTGCATTATTGTCCATCTTTATCACCCAGAAGTGACTGCCACGGAGAATGCAAAACCAGAAGGTCTTTTCAGCAGTAAATTTTCCTCTACAACTGAGCCTCAAATACCAGTGCCTAATCATGTACTGTCTAACTACGGAGTTCGTTCCATTTGATACTTCTTCAGTATGGAGCTTTCCCCACCATCCAGCTAGAGCTGAAGAAGCGTCTTGGATGAGAAGCGAAATGTCTTCAGAGAAAAACTGGAAAGTCCAGTTGCCTCTTGAAAAGCATCTTTGGGACAACCATGATCTGGAATTCAGGGGTCTCCAACCTTGGCAACTTTAAGACTTCTGGACTTCAACTCCCAGAGTTCCTCAGCCAGCATATGGAGTTAAGGGTGCTCCAAATTACTACCTCTCCTTCCTGTTAGATCAGCGGTTCTCAACCTGGGGGTCGTGACCCCTTTGGGGGTCAAACGACCCTTTCACAGGGGTCAGGAGACTTCGCCTGGATGCCGCCATTTAGGTTCTTTTACCTTCTGCGCATGCACAGAATGCTTTCTGCATGCGCAGAGGGTAAAATAACTCAAATGGTGGCAGCGGGGCGGGGGTTGCGGTGGTAGGCGCGGCGGCAGGGCTTGTCGCGATGGGGGCATGGGGGCGGGTTACGGGTCGCGGCATTAGGAAGGTTGAGAACCACTGTGTTAGATACTGTAATTTAATTTCTGTATGGTGCTTTTAGTTTCTTTCTTATACCGGTAGCCATTTTTTAGGATTATGATGTTATATATTATAGCAATCCTTTATTCTTTTCCCATGTATATAGTTTCATTGCAACAATCGTATAAAGAAAAATATGGGACAATGGTACACTCAGAAAGGACTCTATGCCATCCCAACAGATTGAGACATGAATCTGAGGTTTCCCTTTGGATACCCAATCTCCTTTGAGTGCATAAAATTGCTACAGGATTATTTCTTTACCTAATATCTCCCGGGTCTTCTAACATATTGATATTATTTCTGTCAGGCATGAAAAATCAGGATCAGATATAAGCCTTTACACAAGAATCTAGTCAACTAATGGCACTATTGTAGATCAGAGTTAATGGAATTCAAGAGGAGCTGGACTTGGAGAAGTTGATGGACACATAATGATTCTAGGCTGAGTCCTCTCTTGATTCTGTCCCCAGACTTCTACTATTGCTCTTCTACAATTTTCAGTAGACATGTGGTTTCCGAGATAATTTTTCTCAAGCTGATATATTTGAAAGATGGTGCTATTTTTAATAGGTGTAGAGATTTAGAGATTTGGAATATTCTTTCATCATTGTTCCCAAGAACATACCGTATCTTTCGGAGTATAAGACGCACCTTTTTACCCCCAAAAAGAGGGTGAAAACTTGGGTGCGTCTTATACACCGAATGCAGCCTCACCCACCCAGCCACCCCCACCCTTTGGCCTCTGTCTTCCAGCAATTTACCTGCTTGCAGGAAAGAGGGAAGAGCCTGCAAAGCCAAGCAAGTCAGTAGCAGTTTCCCGATCTACAGCTGATTAGGTTTGCCACGTGGAAAAATGAAAGTGAAACTAACTACAAAGATTCAACAGATATGAGATCCATCATGACTAGCATTTGACTTCCCACATTGAAGCCAATAGCAGAATGTGTAATCCCCTTATGTTCCCAGCCATGGTGATTGAGACAGTTACGTTTCAAAGCTTTGGTGATATCAGTGGCATGTAAACTGTCTTCTGTAATGCCTAGACAAGCTGCTATGGCACTCAGAACTAGGTTGTTCTAGAGCAAGGCTGTCAAACTCACGGCCCGTAGGCTGGATGTGTCACATGCTGGCCACGCCCAGTTTAGCGAAGGGGAAAATAGTTCCGATACATCATGTAATGCTGCCGTGACGCCGGGAGTTTGACACCCCTGTTCTAGAGGACTGAGCTGAGATAGTATTATACTCTATCAAGCAACCATGTCAGCAGCTTTGGTCAGAACACATGAAACAATGGGTCTTGTACTAAATATACACTTGGATAATGGGTGTCTGGGCTGTGCCTGTGTCTGGGCTGTATATATCTTAAACTGTAGGTCAGGGAGAGCACAACAGTTTGTTTCATTCCAGGAGACACATATATAAGAAGGCATGTGTCAGAAGGAGTTCAGAATATTTTTTTTTCTTACTTATAAGACTAGATAAATGGGTTTCTGTGTGGATTGTATGTGTATGGAATCATGCATAGTTTTCAGCCACATGGGGATTTTTCTTAAATGACTGGTATTCAAGCGTGTGCCTTTGTTCACACCCATTTACAATATAATGTCTTGGGGAAAGTAATTTATTTGTTAGAACTTTATAGCAGGAAATGAGCGCCATCATTTTTCTGTCCTTCCAAGGCTTCTAGAATAATGTAGTGCCAGGTTTATGATTACTGAATTTTATCTTTCAGGAATTGAATTAGTGCAGTGAAAGCCGTAAAAACATGGCTCTTCCGGCAGGCGGGGTGAAGAAGATCGGATTCCCCCATGAATGAATGGTTTTAAAGTTGTGTAATGTTTTAAAATTATATATTATTTGTATTGTTCTTATTCCTGTTGTACGCCGCCCTGAGTCCTACGGGATTGGGCGGCCTATAAGAACTTTAAATTAAATTAAATTAAATTTAAAAAAAACTCAAGGATTACCTGTATTGTAGTCCATGGATGATTCCTAAGGAAGAATTTAGAATGGGAACAAATGCTTCTAATCATGGCTTACTATGACAGCTAAGCTAGGACAAACTGCAGTTAAGGTGAGGAGAAACAAGCTGGCTTCAAACTCTTTCTTATAAAATGGATTTGCCTTCATTCACCAAATTTATAATGAACCATTCTTTAGGGGAGATTTGATTAATTCCTATGACTTTCTACACTATACCACTGGGGAAGGCTGTGGTCTGGAAAGATGGTTAAGAAATACATTAATTAAATAAATCCAAATGAAAAGTTTTCAAGCTCTTTGTGGCTGTGAAATGGGAGAGGGGCAACCCATGACTCCAAGAGATGCTGCAACTGGCTTTCATGTCATGTGATTGAACATTATAGGCTACCCTTTTCCAGACCGAGTGTCCAAAGCGTGCGCCCGAACCCAGGAGCGGGTTCCTAATTTTTTTACTACCACTCTGTGGGCGTGGCTTATTTTGTGGGTGTGGCTTGCCAGCCCTGTGACCGGGTGGCGTGGGCCTCTGGAGCTTGGCAGCGGCCTGAGAAGCAGGGGGGCATTGCCCACCCGCAACGCAGCCCCCTGCAGCAGGAGCAGCAAGACCGCGGCAGTGGTTCTTCTAGGAGGCTCTGTCCGGCCTGAATGCTTCTCCCCATTCGATGATCCTAGGCTCCTGCTGCCCGTTTCCCCTCCCCTCAGCAGCTTGAGAAGCCTCGAACGTGCGAAAATGCCTGGGATCATCACCGCGCGTTCATGGCTTCTCGGACTGCTGAAGGGAGAGGAATGGAGATAGCTCCTGCCGCCCGTTCTTTCAGCACTCCCTCAGCCATCCTCCCCTGCTTGGACTCACTGTGGGGTAGGAAGGCAGCGCATGCGCAGTGTCAAAAGCTTGCACAGAAGAAAAAAAATTTTTTAATTTAATTTTTTTAAAAAAAAAATGGCAACGCCCAGGCACCGGCAACCGACCGCACCGGTACTGTGATGTCATCAGCGGGCCGCTACCGGTGCTATAGAGTGGACCGCACCGGTAGGAACCCACCACTGCCCGAACCCCCAAAATCCAATGTGTGCACGGCCCCCACGCATGCACCCCACTCCCCGTGCATGCATGCGTGGTCCCCCACCTGTGCCCTGCCCCCCACGTGTGCACCCCCTGCATGCATCCCACCCCTGTGCATGCATACGTGCCCCCCCATGTGCCCCACCCCTGCACATGTGCGTGCCCCCGCATGCGCCCCACCCCCATGCATGCATGCACGGCCCCCAGTGCATGCAGCCTGCCCTCTGTGCATGTGCGCGCAACCCCCTGCATGCGCCCCGGGCCCCGTGCATGCGTGGCAGAGACCCGAAGACCAGCTGGCCGGTTGGAGGCACGCGCGCATGTGCAGCAGAGCTGAGCTGGGATGAAGGCTCGTGTGCCCACAGAGGGGGCGCTGCATGCCACCTTTGGCACGCGTGCCATAGGTTCACCATCACTGTTATAGGTAAACCAGATACAATTTGGTAAGCTTGGCAAAACATTGAACTGGAGATTGTCTCCAGACTTTGCTCACCAAGTTCTCTAGATCATGGACTTTTAGGGTGCAGAACCTATTAGTTAAAAAAATATTATTAGACTCCCCTTGTCAAGGGACAAAACTTTATGATATAAAATTGGCTATTAAACAAAACTTCTGTGCATTGTAATTTATTCATATGTCTATTTTAAGGTTACTTAAATTTCACAAAAAAAATTGGCCCAATAACCATTCCAGAAAGCTCATCCACTTAGCGTAAGTTTAAAAAGTAAGGAGTTTATTGTAAATGCAAGGTTATCATTTCCAATGTAGAAAAATGAAAAGTAGAATTTCCCAATTACTTCGAAGGTTAAAAGCAACAATTTATTATATCCCATCTTAGGATTCCATAGAACCAGCGGTAGGTTGCTCCCGGTTCGCACCGGTTCTAAGAACTGGTAGCGCTGACGGCGGGAGGCTCCGCCCACCCACCCGATACGCTTCTGCGCATGCACAGAAACCAGTAGTAAAGGGTTTTAGAATCCACTACTGCATAGAACAGTTTGAAAAACCCTCAACTTGAGAAATAAACAGTGTTGTGTAGTGGCTGCATTATAGAGCTCACAGCCAAGGCCGGGCAGTTATAAAACATGTTTCCGAAATACTGATTAGCCATAACATCCAAGCCATAGCTACTTCACATCTACATAATGAAACCTCACCAGTATTCTTCAGCTACAAAATCTTCGTATTCCAGGCAGATCTGGTTATTATGATAGTTACCAAATTGAGTGCTGGTGTGGTGGAATGTAGTCTAGATTCCCAAGAGGCCAAAGATGCAGTGAAGCACAGGAGGTTTTGTAGGGAGAAAGATAGTTAAGAATCCTCCCTAGTGATTCCCAGACTATATAGTGATGCAAATAATTGCTTTAGTTTAACAAGTTTTTTGTCTAGAAGTGAGGAAAAACAAAGGAAATAAGAGCCGAGGTGGCGCAGCAGTTAGAGGCAGTACTGCAGGCCACTTTAGCTGACACTGATCCGCAGGTCAGCGGTTCAAATCTCACCGGCTCAAGGTTGACTCATCCTTCCATCCTTCCGAGGTAGGTAAAATGAGGACCCAGATTGTTGGGGGCAATATAAATATACATTGCTTACTGGTGTAAACCGCTTAGAGAGTGCTTGCACTGTGAGGCGGTATATAAATCTCACAAAATAAATAATAAATAAATAAATTACTCAGAAGTAATTCCATATGTCTTTCTTGGGGCCTGATGGGTGAGGAATTATGTCTGATGCTTTGGAGATTGACTGGTGGCATCTTATGTGAACGTGGTCATTGTGTCCTTATTTTTGCAATATTTTATCATCATGTTAATGCAACCATTTTCTCCTGTTGATGATCAAGACTACTGAGGAATTGTTTTCACCTTTGATTTCTTGCTGCAATGTGTCATTTGGACTCTTTTCCCTTGCCTGAAGAATGCAAAAGGGAGTTGGCCATTCTTTGTCCTTCTTCATGTTGCAACATGCCAATGTTGACTTTTGTCAACCCCATATTGACAAACTGCTTAGAGGGCAGCAGCCTGTTTCCCAGGAGTAGACATTTGTTTACCAGTAAAAAGGCATGCACGATGCATACGTATACATTGAGCAATTTTGCAATAGGTGGCAAAGCTGGAAGAGGAGAGATTGTCTTTTTTGGACAGCAAAAGGGACACTTTGCAATGGATTCTGAATGGTAAAAATGGGCAGCTAGAAGACTTAACATCTATCAATGTTGTTTCACCTGCTTCATCACCTACATTTCTTTGCCAACTGTCATTGAGCAAAGAGCTCTTTGTTAGAATTAATATTTCTTCTGACTCTCAGAAACCACGCATTTCAGGGTTAAGGACTTTATAACTATGTTTTCACAATATGCTAAACCTAATTCTTGGGTTAACAAACTACCGTATTTTTCGGAGTATAAGACGCACCTTTTCCCCCCTAAAAGAGGCTGAAAATTTGGGTGCGTCTTATACTCCGAATGTAGCTTTTTCCGAAGCTTTTTTTTTTCCAGCCCTAACAAGGTGCTAATGATCTTCCCTGCTCTTCCTTGCTCACAGGCTTGTTTTCATTGCTACTCCCTCCGAAAAAGGTTTTTTCAGCCCTAACAAGGTGCTAACGATCTTCCCGGCTTGCAGGATTTTTCCATTGCTACTTCCTCCGAAGATTTTTTTCAGCCCCTAACCAGGGGATAAAATAATGTGATGAAGCTGACCAGACTAAGGACGCTAGCCAGATGATACCTGATAGGTAGATTTCCCCCCCTATTTTCCTCCCCCAAAACTAAGGTGTGTCTTATACTCTGGTGCATCTTATACTCCAAAAAATACGGTACTGGAGATGGGCAAAACACTATCTGTTTCTCACTGAAAACAGCCTGTCTCTGTATTCCCAGGGCTGGTTCAGGTTTTTTCAGAAGTGGATTGTCCAGAACAGGAAGTAAAAGTCTTAAAATAATTTGAGTCAGGAATACCACAAACCATTTCCTGCTCCTCCACTTCCAGAAATGTATGAATTAGTCCTGGAACACCTGGACTGATCCATTGTGAGTGAAAATGGCCAATGATTCATATACTGAAGACAGCTGCTATGAATAGAACACATGCACTGTCTAAACACATCATATTGTATAACATAATAGTATGGTTCATATTATGCTGAGATGACACACTGAACCACTGTATCAAGACCAGGAAAAGGAAATCCTCTAGGCCAGGGGTCCCCAATCCCTGGTCTGTGGACCAGCACCGGGTGCAGCATGCTAGAAACCAGGCTGCACAAACAAACAAAGCACCATCTGTGGGATGCAGGCAGCATGTGAAACCATGTCCCTTCCGGTCCATGGAAAAACCTCTCTCCATGGAACTGGACCCTGGTGCCCAAAAGGTTGGGAGCCACTGCTCTAGGCAGTTTAGCAGACATGCAGATCTCGTGGAGGCCATTCACTACCTGTATAGGGCAGATTGAATGGCCTTGAAGAGCTGCCACCAAGGCAACATGCAGATAAACGGGGCTTGAGCCCAGACCAATACAGTAACCTGAGAAAATGTTTCCAAAAGGCCCCTTCCTACGGTAGTTCACATAAAGCGAGGGAGGGGGAAGCACATTCAGGCCTGCAAGATTCTGTTACTACAGCTCTTCAATAAAATCTCTACAGTATTAATTTCTTAGTCTGTCTTACCTTCTTGGGCTAACAGAGTTTCTGGCAAAAATGTTACTGTTTTGTTTTCAGTCATTCATTTCCTACCAATAATGGGATTTTAGGTTGACTTCCAGATGAACTTTTCATTCTAAATGACACAACTAAAATCATTGGCTAATTTTTGTATGACAATAACTTTGGGAGAATTCCCTCACACTATAAACACAAAATACCCAATCCCACCAAATAGCTTGGGAGAAAAATAAATGTTTTTCTTATTGATCCTAAACTTGTTAATTCCAAGGAAACTTAGGAAACCACATATGATGGTTATAAGAGGTTCTAAAGGTATAAAGACATGTTTCTAGACCAAACATGAAACATTGGTAGGAGAGGTTACCAACATGGAGGTAACAGGTTGGAGAACATTGATATAAATAAAAGTATGAAACTGACTAGGTCATAGTCAAAATCTATGAGCTGAGTAAGCAGAGGTAGAAATTAGAACCATTTTAATCCTTAGGATGCTATACTTAAGATTCTTCTGGTATCATTCCAACCTTGCTATAACTCCATGTTTTTGGAAATCCTCAAAGCCAAATAGATTTTATTTACAACAAAACAATCCTATCTCCATAAACATATAAGTAGTTATGGTGAACTTGGGCAAACTTCCATTCTTTTAAATTAATAAATTAAGCAGACCGCTGGTGGTGTTGGTGGACCATCAAGAAATAAATCCATTGTTCCCTCTTTATGGCCACTTTGTCTCTCTGCCTTCTGCTTCCACTGGAGCACCAACTAAGTCTATGGAACCTGGAATAAAAACAGCTAAATCAGACCAAGGTTTATCCAATCCAGCATTGTTTCCAGTGGTGATAAGCTAAAATACCTCGGTGAAGCCCTTTCCTCTTTAGCCTTAGCACCTGGCATGGTTATATTTATAGCTAAGAATGAGAGATGTTCCACTGAGACATGCTATGTGCTAAATTCAAAATGTGTGTGGTTTTTTTTAAAAGCATAACATCAACCTTGTTACCTCAGACCAAAATGTTCTTCAAGTTCAATATCTGCTGTCCGATCATTGTAGTCAACTAAATACTTCCTCCTAGAACAGTGTTTCTCAACCTGCTGCTGGCTGGAGAATTTTGGGAGTTGACGTCCATACATCTTAAAGTTGCCAAGGTTAGAAGTATTAGGAGGAAGTATTTAGTTGACTACAATGATTGAAGGTTGAGAAACACTGTCCCAGAACATCCAGATAGTCCCTGAAGGGATAGCTTCTCCCAATAGGTTGTCTCCATATATTGAATGTTGAGAGGCAGGTGGTTTTTGAATACCAAGCCCAATACAATTTCTGTAGAACTCTGGGATAAAACCAGTGTGGAATTGTAGGTAAGAAGTTATGCTAGGATTGGAAAATCCACATTCAAACTCACATTCATCTTCAGCCACGGAAACACATTGACCGTGGGCTGAGCTGAGCCTACTCACAAGTCCTGTAACAAACCGAGTTCTCAATTGAGAGCCTGGGAAAAGAGTAGGATATGAAGCTGACAAACAGGAGCCAAAAATATTTATTAGATCTTTATCCCTGGTTTATTTTCATATCCATACAACAGGAACTCAGTGAGATGGATTGGGTTGAGAGACAATGGCTTGTTCAGCTGGCTTTCACGCCTAAGGCAGGATTAGAACTCTCAGTCTCCTGATTTCTAGGCCAGCACCCTAGCCATTACATCAAAGTAACCAAAGTTCTTAAATTATCCCTTTTTGGAGCTATTTCAGGGTCTGTTCTCTCAAGGGAGTGAATCAGATGCTGCTGGGAATTTCATAAGCTATTTTACATTTACCATCACCAGAAAAGAAATGAAGCAGCCTCTCTTTCCATATCATTAGCACCATTCCTGGTCTCCGAAGATTTTCTCAGCTTTACCAACTTGCTAAATAAATAAACTCAGCCACCGATGGCTGAGTCTACAAAATTACAATGTAGAAACCCAGAAATGTGTCTTGCCTGTGCTCATGGTGGGACTCAGAGCCTCTGGCAAGCTCTCTGTGCTGTGACCCAAGAGCCCATGTTCAATGAAGACCCGGCTGTAATGTAACGTCTCACATTTTTTGCAGAACATAATCTCACATGCCGGGCACATATTACTGGATGTTTTTTTCCTCTGGACTTGGCAGCAAACTGGCTCCTGAAGAGACTTGTTTCTGCAGCAAAGAAAGAATTAAGACACTTAAAATGACCCAAGAGCAGGGGTGGGCTGTTGGGGGTTCACGGGGATTTGGGAGAACCTCTAGCTAAGATTCTGTGCAGTTTGGAGAACCCCCAAATCTAAGGTAACCAGATGTCCCGCTTTTGACGGGACAGTTCCGCTTTTTAATAATTTGTCCCGCATCCCGCGGCGTTTCAAAAAAGTCCCACTTTTTGAATTTGAATTTGCCCTGCACAACCCTCTGCCTCCTGCCTTGCCTGCCTCCTCCTGCCAGGCGGGGAGGGAGGGCAGTGAGAGGGGCAGCGGCGGTCTTGCCTGTTCGTCACCGCAGAGCCGAAGAAGCTGGTGGCGTTCGCAGCGCGGGGCTTCCCCCACCCGCTTTCCCCAGCCGCTGGGACACCAACATTTGCGTTCTTTTGCCCTCTGTGCAAGCAGAACGCTTTGCGCATGCGCAGAGGGCAAAAGAACGCAAATGGCAGCGTCCCGGCGGCCGGGGAAAGCGGGCGGGGGAAGCCCCGTGCCGCGAACGCCACCAGCTTCTTCAGCTCTGTGGCGACGAACAGGTAAGCCTGTGCCGGTAGGAACCCACCCCTGGCTGCGATGAAGGGGGGGGTGTTTGGGGGGTGCACAAAGCTGCAGGATAAGAGAGATGGACCCCTCCCGTCTTGCTCCCCTAGAAAACCCCCCCATCAATGGTGTCCCGCTTTACAAATATTAAAATCTGGTCACCTTACCCAAATCCCACTACTGGCTGGCA
Source organism: Diadophis punctatus similis (assembly GCA_023053685.1). Lineage (NCBI taxonomy): Eukaryota > Metazoa > Chordata > Lepidosauria > Squamata > Dipsadidae > Diadophis > Diadophis punctatus. The sequence continues at coordinate 20,463,329 of JALIGW010000001.1, forward strand.
CCGCCCTCCCCATCCCGCCCCTCCTAGGAGTCCCCACGTGGCCCGTTTTGGATGCAGGTAAGTGCAGGGTGCGCGTGGAGGCTCGGGGAGGGTGAAAAATGGGCCTACCGGAAGTTCAGGAAGGCCAGAAACGGGCCTGTTTCTGGCCTCCAGAGGACGTCCGGAGCCTGGTGAGGCCATTTTCGCCCTCCTGGAGGCTCGAGGAAAGGCTCCAGAGCCCGGGAAGAGCAAAAACACCCCCCCCTGCCGTGGTGCAGGAGGCCGACTAGGCCACGCCCACCATGGCCACGCCCACCCAGCAACCGGTCAGAGAAACCTTTGCTAAAATTTTTGAAGACCACCCCTGACCCAGAGTAAAAACCCTTCTCTTCCAGAGAGCAGATGATGATTTTCGAACTCTGCTGCTAAAGGTTGTAATTACAGGTAGTCCTTGACTTACAACCATTTATTTAGTGCCTGTTCAAAGTTACAACATCATTGAAAAAAGTGACTTATGACCATTTTGCGCACGTACGACAATTGCAGCATCCCCGTGGTCATGGGATCAAAATTGCTTGGCAATTGACTCATATTTATGACAGTTTCAGTGTCCTGGGATCATGTGATAATCTTGTGACCTTCTGACAAGCAAAGTCAATGGGTAAAGCAGACTTACTTAACAACCGTGTTACTAACTTAACAACTGCAATGATTCACTTAACATGTGACACAAAAGGTCGTAAAATGGAGCAAAACTCACTTAACAAATGTCTCACTTAGCAACATACATTTTGGACTAAATTGTGGTCTTAAGTTGACGACTACCTTGTATTTGTAAATAATCAAATGAGCAGATAGCTCCAGATGTTCATTTTTACAAATGGTTAATGTTTTTTTCCCCCTAGGCCAGGAAGGTGCAAAACAAACTTGTTCTTTCTAACTGCAATGGAAACTTCCAAAGCTGATTCTTCCTCTGAACTCAACCACAGAGCTAGGGTGTCAAACTCATGGCCACTGGTTTTGCTCCCTGCCAAAGAGGATTTTAATGTGAAAAATACTTAATTGCATGGTGTCCAGCTGGGGAAAAGAGGCAGGACTTATCATAATACGAGACTTTCAATTGATGAGTAGAAGACTCCTAGTTTGAAGACCTGGGCTCTTTCTTGCTTCAAGAACCATCTTCTCAACTGTCCCTAACATGGTACTCAACACCTTAGTTGAACTTCAGCCCCCCCCCCCCAATCCATGGGGAATCCAGAGATTAAAGACCCATCAGGACACCATCAGGGAAGCTGCAGATCTGCAGCACTGAGTACAGAGATAGCAATAGCACTTTTCTTATATACCGCTTCATAGTGCTTTACAGCCCTCTCTAAGCGGTTTACAGAGTTCAGCATATTGCCCCCAACAATCTGGGTCCTCATTTTACCGACCTCGGAAGGATGGAAGGCTGAGTCAACCTTGAGCCTAGTGAGATTTGAACAGCTGAACTGTTGAACTAGCAGTCAGCCTGCAATGGCTGCATTTAACCACTGCACCACTTCAGCTCTTAGTAATGGAGTAGATGGAGTAGATGGCCTCCAAGGATCTCCCCAGTGTTAGGATTCCACATTTCTACCCTCTGATAGCCATAAATGGAGCCTTTCAAGTCTGACCACCATGGAGGAGAAGACCAGTGGTGGGTTGCTACCAGTTCGCCCCAGTTCAGGTGAACTGGTAGCGGCAGTGGAGGAGACTCTGCCCACCCGCCTGGATGTCATCACAGATGATCTGCACATGCGCAGAAAGTTCTGCGCATGCGCAGAAGCGCCCCGCGCGCACGTTCACAGTTCTGAAACGGTAGCGAAGGTAAGTGAAACCCACGCCTGGAGAAGATATCTGGTTTAAAGCATTGGCTAGTACCTGTCTCCCAACCAGGTCAGCCCAGAGAGAAGGGGGAAGGGAAACCATCCCCAAAGCCAACTCTCAGGCTTCAGTGTTTGTTCTGCGGTTGAAGTCTGAGGACCGTCTAGCAGGCTAAAATCGGTTATGTCTACATTGGCTTCCAACTCCTTTTCCGCTGCTTCTAACTCTTGGTGGCATTTTTCATCTGACTGGTTGTCTTCCTGTTCTTGTCTGTTTTGGGACATTGGAAATCATTTGAAACCTGCCCCTCGAGAAAGAAGGGAAGACAAATGATAACAGTAATTAGCAATAGCAATAGCACTTAGACTTATATACCGCTTCATAGTGCTTTACAGCCCTCTCTAAGCCGTTTACAGAGTCAGCCTATTGCCCCCAACAATCTGGGTCCTCATTTCACTGACCTCGGAAGGATGGAAAGCCGAGTCAAACTTGATCTGGTGACTCGAACTGCTGAAATGCTGGCAGTTGGCAGTCAGCAGAATTAGCTGCAATACTGCATTCTAACCACAGTACTACCACAACTCTTAGTAGTAAAGAATAGGTCAAAGAAGACTCAACCAGGCTACAACAGGCCAAAGGTGTCTAAAGGTCGAATCATGAGAACTGGACCAAATTTTGTTAATCTGAGACATTTCGCTGCTCATCCAAGCAACTTCATCAGTCAGAACACAGTTAGGCAGGGAGTCAGAAAGTCGTTGGAATGTACCAACTTTTGCCACACCAACTTCAGGGGTTTCTCTCCAAATGCTCTGCAATATGTCAATGTAAACTCCATCATCCAGGCCAAAGGTGTTTAAAGGTGAAGAATAGTAAATAGTAAAGAACAGGAGACACAGATCCCAGCCTCTGAGATGGAGACATGCTGGGCATTTGAGAATATGTTTTGGGTGTTCAAGGACACTTGTTGCCATGGGGAGGGGCCATACCCATTAATGGTGCAAAATATCTGCAGCAGTGGTTGCCTCAGCTGCTCTCAAAACACCTCAGAAGATTGTCACCCTTCCCATCCAAAACATTTGTTGACACTTCCCAATTTATTACTCTTTTGTGTCTGAGCAGATGAGTACTTTCACAAGCAAAAATGGATTTGCCATTTTTCTTTTCTTTCTTACTTCCTAGCAGTGGTGAAATCCAAATTTTTTTTTACTACCGGTTCTGTGGGTGTGGCTTGGTGGGTGTGGCAGGGGAAGGGTACTGCAAAATCCCCATTCCCTCCCCACTCCTGGGGGAAGGATACGGCAAAATCTCCATTCCCACACCACTCAAGAGCCCAGGTGGCGCAGTGGTTAGAGTGCAGCACTGCAGGCTACTTCAGCTGACTACTAGCTGCAGTTCAGCTGTTCAAATCTCACTGGCTCAAGGTTGACTCAGCCTTCCATCTTTCTGAGGTCAGTAAAATGAGGACCCAGATTGTTGGGGGAAATATGCTGAACTCTGTAAACCGCTTAGAGAGGGCTGTAAAACACTATGAAGCGGTATATAAGTCTAAGTGCTATTGCTATTGCTATTACTCTCAGAGTAATATTGCTATTACTCTGGGGCCAGCCAGAGGTGGTATTTGCCAGTTCTCCGAACTACTCAAAATTTCCGCTACCGGTTCTCTAGAACCTGTCAGAACCTGCTGGATTTCACCCCTGCTTCCTAGCATTTTCCAACAAGTGCAGGATTGCCTTTTTTGGATCAACCCAGTATTCATCCACTGATTACAACAGGAATTGACCAACTGACTTGTTGTCTAAGCCTGACATCATAGGCTGAGAGAGAGCGACTGGCCCAAAGTCACCCAGTTAGCTTTCATGCCCGGGGCAGGACTAGAATTCACAGTGTCCTGGTGATTGTCCCAAAGTCACCTAGTTGGCTTTGATGCCTGGGATGGGACTAGAATTCACAGTGTCCTGGTGATCGTCTCAAAGTCATCTAGTCAGCTTTTATGCCTAGGGTAGGACTAGAACTCACGGTCTCCTGATTTCTAGACTGATGCCTTAACCACTAACCAAGCTGATTCCCAAATGGATTTGCCATCATTCTCGTGTTTTATTTATTAAGAATGGGCCTTTATGGAATTCAAGGTGTTTTTGGAACTTGTATTGAGCTTTGCAGTAAACCAGATCCATTGTAACTCGTGTTTAAGATTAATCTTTAATTTAAAATAAATGACCCCAAAGATCTTCCAATATTTACATTTCAAAAAACAAACAGTCTCATTATGAATACCATCATAAAAGATAGAAACTCCAAATCAATCAACATACCATTCTTTAAAATCTCACAATGAGGTTTATGGAGTGTGACTACAAACACACAGGCCGCTGACAGATCTGCCAACTGGACTGTATTTTTTAGCTTTCATTAGAAAAAAGCAAGCAAAGTTGTGAAGAATCATTGCTAACACAAACCAGGACCTTTCATCAAAGGGGAGATTCAGCTCTTACTGGATTTTCTTTTAATTCTCCCATTTTGCTAATTTGCCAAAACAACAATAGTAGTAATTCCTGAAAGGCCCTTAAGGATTCTGATATTCCAACATATGTTGTCATAATTACTGTGTTAATCATTGCCAGCAATTAAAAACACAATTCTGTGTTTATTTTGCTTTCCATTACTGTGAACGGAAAGGAAAATTATATTTTTTCAGGCAGCCAAAATGCCTCATTTCCCACAATTTGGAATCTCTTAAAAGTTCCATGGAGATATCACTATAAAGGTCAATGCTGGATTTTTAAAAAGATAACTAAAACACGTGCATTAAGCCTAATGAATAGGCTTATTTCAGTGCTTATTAAAGAGCAGTGCATCTGAAAATTGTAGTTCATGGGCTACAAATGGCAAGTAAACCACATAGGCATCCAGTGATAACTTCAGTGACTAAGGAAATAAAAACATATATCGTATTTTTCGGAGTATAAGACACACCTTAGTTTTTGGGGAGGAAAATAGGGGGGGGGGGGAATCTGACTACCAGGTATTCATCTGGCTAGCGTCCTTAGTCTGGTCAGCTTCAGCACATTATTTTATCCCCTGGTTAGGACTTAAAAAAACCTTCTTCTGAGAGAGTATCAATGAAAGAGCCTGCAAGCCAGTAAGAGCTGGGAAGATTGTTAGCACCTGGTTAGGGCTGGAAAAAAACTTCTTTGGAGCAAGTAGAGCAATGAAAAAAAACCTGCAAAGACTTAGGGCTGGAAAAACATTCTTCGGAGAGAGTAACAATGAAAGAGCATGCAAACCGTAAGAGCTGGGAAAATCGTTAGCACCTGGTTAGGGCTGGAAAAAAACTTCTTTGGAGCAAGTAGAGCAATGAAAAAAAACCTGCAAAGACTTAGGGCTGGAAAAACATTCTTCGGAGAGAGTAACAATGAAAAAGTCTGCAAGGTAAGAGCTGGGAAGATCGTTAGCACCTAGTTAGGGCTGGGGAAAAAAGCTTCGGAAAAGCTACATTCAGAGTATAAGACGCACCCAAATTTTCAGCCACTTTTAGGGAGGAATTATACTTATACTCCAAAAAATACGGTACATCCTGACGTCATGAGTTAGATCCAGCCCTTTCACATTTGCAAATGTGAGATGCAAATATATTATAAATCATGCACTGAAGACATCATGATTTATAATATATTTGCATTTCACATTTGCAAATATGAAAGGGCTGGATCTAACTCATGACATCAGGATGTATATTTTGTTATTTTCTTAGTCACTGAAGTTAGCAATGGATGCCTTTGTGGTTTACATGCCATTTGTAGCCCAAATGGGGTCTACGACAACTCGATGAGGCCAACTCGACATGGCCAACTTGACACGGGACAAGAGTTACACTAATATCAAAGAAATGGCGGAATAGAATTATTAAAGAAAGGATGTCAAAGGAGGAACAAAATGAGATACGAAAGACAAAAATTAAAAATATTTTAATAATTATTTTAAATAATTAAATTGAATTTCTGAATTGTCCCATGGCGAGTTGTCCCATTCTGATTTACTACTAGTTTAAAATCTTCTATCCTTGCAACCAGCTTCTTCATTTTATAATCCTTAGCGGGACCACAGGAGCCAAATGGAAACAGGGTCTATGATTTCTCAGGGTTTCAAAAAACCCATTCTCTTTCCAATATTAAGGCATAACATCTTTTTTTTTCCAGCACAAAAGAAAAAGGAAATAGTACCTTCTATTTCATCAGATAACCTCTCCCATCAGGATGTCACACTGTACCTAACTAAATGAAAATAAATTGGCTTCAGCCATTGTGAGGTCATGTGGAATTTCATATACGGTAGTAAGTTCTGGTGAAACAGCACAGGATCAGCAAAGAACATTCCAGGGGTGGGTTTCGGATTCTGCTGCTGCCAGTTCGCTCAGGGACGCGACACGCGGGTGGGCAGGGGCACATTGCACGCTGTGCACATGCATAGTACTAAAAAAAAGCTTCTGCGCATGCACAGAAGCAAAAAACAAGATGGCGGTGCCTATGGCGGCGCCGAGAGAACTGGCTCGGGGGCGTGGCAGGCCTGGGTCGCTGCCGGTTCCAACGACCCAGGCCGCCAAGTTACTAACAGTTCTATAGAACCAGTCTGAACCGGTAGGAACCCACCTCTGCAACATTCCCTCTATTCAGTTCCTGGTGGGTTACCCATCAAAGTGAATAAAGCTTTTTCTAACCCCAAACCAATTTCATTCCCATCTAGCTTTTTGGGAAATCCACATGAGCACAGAATAAGGATAGTGTTTGCCCAGCATTCTTTGAAAGTAATTGGACCTTTCCCTGAGAAAAATGAATCTGGCCACAGCAATATATGCTTTCATTATGTCTAATCTAGACAGTTGTAACCTTCGTATGTGTTGGTAACTTCAAATAATATAAAGGAGCAAAATAGAGGGTTGATATACTTTACAATTAATTTCTGATCTTGAAATAGCTATGCCAGCTTTCTATTTGTTTCCAAATCCAGTTCTAAGTAATGGGTTTGACCTCTATGGTCTTAACTAGTTTTGGATTCTTTAGCATTCTTCTCCCTTGATCTACTTTGCTGGATTGTAACTATGCAATCCGTGTTTCTCAACCTCAGCAATGTTAAGAAACAGTTTGGCTGGGGACTCTGGGAGTTGAAGTCCACACATCTTAAAGTTGCTGACCTACACCTTTTAAACTGACCTGGCAATCAGTTTAACCCTAGTAGAACAAGGTAATATGCAATATTTTTAACTTTTTAATTTTTTAATCTCTTAACTCTGTTTTAATTGTTGTTTCTTATCTAGTGTTCTTGCATAATGCTGTACGCCGCCCTGAGTCCCTTGGGAGTAGGGCAGCATAGAAGAACCAAATAATAAATAAATAAATAATAAATAAACCACCTTCTGAGTCACAACACACTGCTCCATCTGTGAACTCCATACCCTCTTCAAGGAATGCATTACAGTAACTCAGTTGAGGGTTTAGTAGCACTACTACTGGTAAGAACAGTTTATCTCCATTCAGAAATGAGTGAAGATGAGTCACTAGCCAAAGTGATGCCTAGATCACCAAGCTTACATGCATCGCCAGTTGTACTTTTGCATCCAAAAGCACACCGGGAAGAAGGTGTCAATTTATTCTCCATAGCACCTGAGGGCAGGAGAAGAAGCAATGGGAGGAAGCTCCTCAGAGGGAGATCCTATCTGGAACGAAGGAGAAATTTTTTGATAGTGAGAGCAATTAATCAGTGGAACAGCTTGCCTCCCAGAGTTGTGATTGCTTCATCACTGAAGGTTTTCAAGAAATGGTTGAACAACCTTCTGTGTGAGATGATGACGACGACGACGACGATGACAATGATGTTGATGATGATGATGATGATGATGATGATGATGATTCTTATTCTTATTCTTATTCTTAGTAGTAGTAGTAGTAGTAGTAGTAGTAGTAGTAGTAGTAGTAGTAGTGAGATTTATATACCGCCTCATAGTGCAAGCACTCTCTAAGCGGTTTACACCATTAAGCAATGTATATATTTACATTGCCCCCAACAATCTGGGTCCTCATTTTACCTATCTCGGAAGGATGGAAGGCTGAGTCAACCCTGAGCCGGTGAGATTTGAACCGCTGAACTCAAATGATCACAGTCAGCTAAAGTAGCCTGCAGTACTGCTCTCTAACCGCTGCGCCACCTCGGCTCTTATAAGATGGAATATGGACTCCTTCCTTAGGCAGGGGTTTGGACTAGAAAACCTCCAATGTCCCTTCCAGCCCAATGATTCTATGATTTCCTTAATTCTCAAACCTGAGGTTGTGGAAGAAGTGCCATCTTATTCAGCACTGAGGTTCAGGACAGTTCCTGGATTTGAGAACTGTTGAGCCAGACTTTTTGTCAGCATCAAGAAGCCTTTGTCTATCAAAAGATGGAGATCTAGAGAGAAAATACTTCAGCAAATACTTGGGCTAAAGAATAGATGCCTATGTATCTATGTCTATTTCCTCAGGACTCAGGAGCTGAAACTGATCCTGCATTAATTAATCAGATGGTACATTGACAGCTACTGCCAAATCTGCTTCAACTTTTGGCAGTCATATGAGTGTAAATGTGAAGCTGATGTCATTTGGTATGCAGTCTTTTTAACCTAGTAACCCATGGTGCTGGGACTGCTACTCTTAGAATGACTTGAGAATCTGAACAATGGGGTAGAGCCTTCCTTCCTTCCTTCCTTCCTTCCTTCCTTCCTTCCTTCCTTCCTTCCTTCCTTCCTTCCTTCCTTCCTTCCTTCCTTCCTTCCTTCCTTCCTATATAAAATCAGAAGTTTCCATGCCTAGGGATGGCAAATGGGTTAGGAATTGGGAATTATGAAATTAGCATTGGGAACTGCTTTGTTTGAGTTTGATAGTTTGTACTTTGAGCATTCGTACAGCTAATTACTACATTAATCCATTTGCTGGATGCACACAAAATCTTGACCCATAAGCTAATCAAATGGACCGAGTTTATACAAAACAAGTACTGTTGTTGTTTTGTTGATGTTTAATGAACATTAACCAAGCTTAATGGTTTGTGTGAATGTACCTTCCTTGGAAAATAGAAGATAACAATTATCTATTCTGATATAGTATGTATTTATTTAGATTTCATATTTCTTAACCACCCATCTCTCTCTTTCTAAGGCTTTCAGAAGACATGCCAGGAATTGAAACCGGGCTTTCTACATAAAGAGCAGCATGAACTTTCCTTAGGTCTATGAGAATTGGGTTGCCCATACATGGAGAACCACTAGATACCAGCAAAGAGCTTTCTGTAGCTCCCTGCTGCCATCTGATGGTCATGCATATTTTTGCAGAATGGATATGACAATCCTAACTGAGCTATGACCCTCCTTCTGTTCAATGGGGGCAGATAGCGGAGACAAGCTGATTTCCTCGCTCCTTCCAAGAACACTGCACGCTGAAAATGTTAATTTAAATTACCGAGGATTTTTCACTTGGGTGACAGCTCAGATAAAACATGCAGATTGTTCAGATCTATTAACTGGGGGTGCCAACTTGAAGCTGGGATTTTTGTGTGCCAAGTTGAAAGACAACTCCTGAAGAATACATAAGTTCATCTAAGTGATAACTCCAATTAACAACATCTCTCTAATACCCACAATGGGCAAAGATTTCTACAGAAGGGTCTTTAATTAATTAGAGTGCAAGTTTGAGAACTTTGCTTGTCATTTATTCCTGAATTATGGTCCTTTGTGTGAAGCAGATTTAGGAGGAAACCTCATGTAGATTTGTTTAGCTCTGCCAGTCCATAACCTTCCTTACCAGCTCCTTAGGATACTGATCATTTACATGTTTTACTTCTTGAACCTGTTACACAGTAGACTAATCTGGTCTCCCAGTGATACTGTATACATAAAAATTAAGATTTAAAATAAAAAAAATATTAAAACAATTCTAAAACAATATATTGTTTTAAAAGATAACTTTTAGGACCCTTTTTAAAGGATGAGAAAAGGATGAGAAAGAGCTACAGTAGGTCTTCTCAATTCAGTAGGAAGTATGCTCCGGTGTCCCAGAGAAGAATCTATAGAGAAAACTCAGCTTAAGATACACTGCCTTGAATGGTGTGTGTGTGTGTGTGTGTGTGTGTGTGTGTGTGTGTGTGTGTGTGTGTGTGTGTGTGTGTGTGTTATGTGTAGCAAAGGATCAAATAGAAGGAAATAAGTTGCATCCAAATCATAAAGGGTTTTACAGGAAATAAACACCTTATGTCACTGGGGTACACATTTCTAACTAAAGGGATGCTTTCCAAAAATTATATTTATTTATTTATTTATTTGCAGGGCTTATAGATCATACCATTCCTGCCAAGAACAATTACCCAATATGTAATTGTAATTAAGAAAACATACAATCAGTTTAAAAAACAGCCACCAAAATATGGGAATCACCAATAAAAATATTATCGATAATGAAAAGAAAGCTAATCTCACCGGAAGACAATTACTTCAAACCAACCAGGAGGCCTGGTGGTACAAGGTTTTCATCAGCTTCCTAAAAATCCAGAAGGGAAAGAAGTAACCACTCTTCAGAGGAGCTCTATTGGCGACTGAAAACATACTTATGTGGCCCTTGAAGATTACAATATCTAATTGAGGGGATATCTAGTGAGTCCACCCTACTGGACTTTATCAGCTAGGCCAGGGGTCAGCAACCTGCGGCTCTGGAGCCGCATGTGGCTCTTTCATCCCTCTGTTGCGGCTCCCTGTTGCCAGTCGGCTCCACTATTGATAGGGCTTTTGGTTAGGACAGGTAAAGGAAAAAAGATGCCGCGTTGGGAGGAGACTCTATGGTGGGGGAACTGAACTTCCGGTTGGCAGAGGAAAAAGGATGCCATGCTACGAGGAGACTCTATGGCGGGGGAAGTGGACCTCCAGTTGGCTCCAAAATTGAACAGCGGGTTTCCGGTTAGGACCTTTTTCTTTTTGGCTCTTTGAGTGTTTAAGGTTGCCGACCCCTGAGCTAGGCAGATGCTGCTGGGAGAAGGTAGTATTCAAAAACGCAGGCCCTGAAACATGAAGGACTTCAAAAGTGGCAATCAGCATCTTGAATTGTCCCCAAAAGCCAACTCTGAGTAGAGGTGTTATGTTAGTACCTTGAGGCGTGTCCATCACTACTTGCATTCTCTAGCTTCCAAGCACTCTTCAAGGACAGCTCCATGTACGGTATATTGCAATGATCCCCTTGCGAAATGACTGAAGGCATGATTTGACAGTGAGTAACACTAGCTGTTCCGGGAAAGCTAACAATTGGAACACAAGATGGAATTGCGCAAAGGTTGTCTTAGCCACAGCTGCCCCCTGCTCCTTGAACAAAACCTGTAAGTCCAAGAAGTTCCCCAGATTGTGATTCAGCTCTACCTGGAGGAAGGTTGCCAATTCAGAGTTAACAATGGAATCTCATTGGGTTGAATCTTGCTGGGTTTGCCTCAGTCTATTTGTCTGCATCCAGATCTGGAAAGCCTCCAAGCACCTTGACGGCACTTTGTCAGCACATCAAATATAGTTGATAAAATGTGCTCAGCATCAGGGATTAAGATGTACAGTTGGGTATCCTCAGTATACTGAAAAACCTCACCCTTATGCTGCTGACAATGCTATACCTAGCAGTTTCGTGTAGATATTGAATACGAACGGGGAGAGCATCAAATCCTGCACTCCCTCCCTCCCATTAATGGGCCTAGGATTCAATGTTCCCCTCCAAAATTGTTCCATCTGGAAGGAGAACCGTTATACCACTGACCACACTCTTATCCTTGAAGACAGCTCAGAAGGGTACCATGATCAAAGCTATTGAAAATGGCTGAAAGACCAAGGGACACCAAGACTGTCACACTATTCCTATCCTGATCCCACTGGAGATCACCAATAAGCACCGTAATGCTGTCTCCATAGCATTAACCAGAAACCAAGCTTGAAACCAGTTTGAAATGACTCCAGACCGTCTGTTTTCTCCAGGGCTTTCTGCAACTGCAGCTCAACCAAAGGTGTTTTTTCAGGAGGCAACTGGACTTTCTTTTTTTTTCTTTGCAGACATTTCGCTTCTCATCCAAGAAGCTTCTTCAGCTCTCACAGAATAGTGAGGAATGGAAGGGTTTATATTCCTTACAGACAGGTGGTCATTTGCATCCTTTTAGAGCAGTGGTTCTCAACCTTCCTAATGCTGTACCCCGGGCCCCGCGCCCCACCCCCACCGTGACCCACCCTACCTCTGTGCCCGCCGCTGCACCCACCCGCCGCACCCCCACCATTTTGGTTCTTTTACCCTCTGTGCATGCCCAAAGCGTTCTGCGCATGCGCAGAGGGTAAAAGAACTTTAGAAGAGCCGAGGTGGTGCAGTGGTTAAAAGCAGCACTGCAGTTCAGCAGTTCAGCTGTTCAAATCTCACCAGGCTCAAGGTTGACTCAGCCTTCCATCCTTCTGAGGTCAGTAAAATGAGGACCCAGATTGTTGGGGGCAATATGCTGAACTCTGTAAACCGCTTAGAGAGGGCTGTAAAGCACTATGAAGTAGTATATAAGTCTAAGTGCTATTGCTATTGCTAACTCAAATGGCAGCCTCCGGGCAAAGTCTCCCGACCCCTGTGAAAGGGTCGTTTGACCCCCAAAGGGGTCACGACCCCCAGGTTGAGAACTGCTGTTTTAGAGGGTTGTTGAAGCACTTGGAGGTTTATCTGTGTCCTCAGCCTCTTTGATGAGAAGCTAAACACCTTGAAAGGAAAAATAAACAAGAAAGCCCAGTTGCCTCCTCCATGACCTAGATGGACAACCATGATCTGTGTGACTGAGAATCTCTACAGACTTTTAGTTCAACCACTTTCTCTGCAACCTTCCCTCAAATATTACTAAGTCAAGTGATGGTTTCACTCCCTCTCTCAAGGACCCATTTATCACCCCATGAACCAGCTCATCAGTGGTGGGTTTCACTTACCTTTGCTATCAGTTCGGGAACAGAAGTGCATGGGAGCACGCTTCTGCGCATGTGCAGAAGCTCCGTGATGACGTTCTGCTGGGTGGGGGAGCCTCCCGCCACCGCTGCTACCAGTTCGCCCAAACCGGGCCGAACTGGTAGGAACCCACCACTGCAGCTCATCCTTCACTCCCCCTTGCAGGATGTCACCCACCAGAATGGACAGAGGACCAGACTGCAAGTGACTGAGCTGATACTGCAGGAGATCCTGCCCACTTTATGCGGATTCACAGGATCAAACCCATGCAGCAAGATAGACCTCAGCCATCTCCTGTACAACCCTCCAACTGGCTTCAGGCTTTCAGTTCACTCCAAGAAGTCTTTGAATTCTTCCAGAGAAATGACTTGGCTGCTGCGTTTGATAATAATTGATGTTTCCAGACCAGGCACATGAACAGTTTTGTGCTAGTTATTGTCACATACTGCACTCTGTTTTTAAAGCCATTTTCTTCAAGGAAGGAGCATTGTCAGCACATCAAATATAGTTGATAAAATGTGTTCAATTTCAGAAGTCAAAACATCCTCAAACTACGTATTTCCTCTGTATGGGAGAGCATAAAAAATTAATTAATTACTCCTCATTCAACACTATATCTATTGCACGAGACATTCCACAAGCCACATGTACAGTAGCCCCCGCACATACATACCTAATTGTGGGAACCTTGCAAAAGTTGGCAAAAAGAATGCCCAGTTCTTTTCTTTGCCTCCCTCTCCAACTCATTGCAGGCTAGATTGAATCTCATCCATAATTTTCCTGACTCCTTTGCTCTGGCTTGCTGGCACTCACTGCTAGAAACATTTGGATCCAAAACTTTCTCCATCTCCCTACCCTACAAATGGGATGTGTTGTGTTCTGACTGACCTATAACTGAACCATAAACTTGTTTTGACTAGACGACCTCTGACTGAACTGTAAGTCGTTATGTTTATAGTTGAACTCTACCTGAACTGTTGTTGCCACCCTGGTCATGTGTTTGAATGCTCATGCGCTATTGGTTGTTGTGTCTGACAGCTCCCTATAAAAGGGCTATCTGTCAGACTGCAAGTTGCTGGTTGTTTTGAGTGAGCTAATAAAAGAGCTGTTCTGAAGTCTGTCTCCTGCGATCTTTGCCCACAATTTAACAGGATGCATGTTGGAAACCGAGCAGGTTTTAGATGTTTGCTACCTTTCCAAGTATGCCATTGCTTGGAAAATGTCAAGAAGATAATGCTGGGTCAGTTGAGGTGTACATGTGTGCCTGTCTCTTATGAATCAGTCAGAAAGCAAGAATACCAATCAACTGATAACTCCTTTTACTGGTGTTTCCAAGAGTCAGGTTCCCCCTCCTCCTCACATTCATAGAGCGTGTTTGTTCCAGCTGAAGCAAAACGACATTTGATCTATCAGGGTTAACAGGGAGTGTTTTGTAGAGAGCTGCTGTCACCAAGGAGAAGAGATCTTCAAAGTGGAAACACAGGAAAACACCGATCAGGGTATGCTAGGAGATTCTTCCTTTTCTGGATCCCGCTCCCAAAATTCTGAAAATCTCTTTTTTGTGTTTAAAATTGAAGACTTCTGGTTTAAGAGGAAAGCAAGGATTCAAGCAGGTAGCCTCCTTCTAAAGTAGCTGATAGCACGGAAGACACCAAAATGCTGAGATGGAGATAATCTTGAGAAGATCTCTCAGAAGACCATAAAGGATCTACCTACCTGGGTCTTTCCCTGATTCTGTGAAATCCTGTGAAGGACAGGACAAGAGTGGGAGATGGGAATGTAAACCTTGTCTTTAAAAAAGATCAACGAGGTGAGTTCTTAAATGCTATAAATGGTTGGACATACTTCTAGTGATGGGTTGAACAAGAAGAAGAAAACGGCTAAAACCCTACAAACAACTCAGCGGATTACAGGCAAAGCTTCATCAGGGATTCTGCCAGGAAGATGTCAGGGATCCAGGAAGCCAGTGTGCGAAGCATCCGCCCCTACAAGACTAGCGAACAATACTTGTATGCCATGAAGGAGGACTTGGCAGAATGGCTGAAGGAACTCTATGATGTCGGCATTGATGTGCGATCTTTTCTGGATGTCCTGGAAACAGGCGTCCTTCTTTGTCATCACGCTAACAACATCACCCAGGTAGCCAGAGACCTCAACCAGGAATATCCAAGTTTGGGCAAAAAACTCCAACTTCCCATATATGGTGTAACCTGTAATGATTTGGCTCAGCCAGGCACGTTCCAAGCTCGAGACAACGTGTCCAACTTTATTCAGTGGTGCCGAAAAGAGATGGATATTAAAGGTACACAGATTTGAATTGATATACTGTGCAGTGCTGTAAGAGAACATGGCTAAAAGCGAATTTTTCGAATGATTGAAATGTGAATACTCTTTTGCTTTCCTTTCTTGACTTTTCCTTTTTTCATTCCTTGTGTTTTGTCTTTTCTATTGATTTGTGGATCATCCATTCAATTGTTAGCCATTTCTTTCTAAAATCCAAACTCAACTTATTTAGAACATTGCTTGGCATGATACTTTATACAGTATACGCCCATGCATGTATCTCTCACTCTGTTAGAAAAGAAAAGCAGAAGATGATTGAATTCCTGGTGTTCCTCTGTCCTCGGATTTGTTCTGAAAATTCGACAACTCTTACTCAAATTAATGAAAAGAGAAATAATATCCACAGTCTAATTCCCTTCCTTGGCCTTTCACCCCCATAATCCACTTCCGTTGTTGGTTCCCTATTAAATTGGTTGTTGCCATCAGAAAGAGCAGTGTTTGCAGTTCAGGATGACACCTGTGGATGCTTTTAACCAGAAATTAACCCTCCTTAAATTGGGGATATAATGTAAATCTTCAAGAATGGAGATTTAGAAAGGCAGTTAACATGTAGTTTAAGTACAGGTAGAACCTAGAAGACCCAAAAGACCAAATTTTAAAGGGAGCAATGTTTAAATTGTGCGGAATTTTTACTTGTATTGTGTTTTATCTGTCTCTGCTTCCTCTGTTGCATTTTTTCCCCTGACAAAGTAGAGGGGATAAAATTTTTGGTACCTTGCTCTCCCATTTTAATAGGATGATATTTTTTAAATGTGTATTGTTTTGGTGTGAAACTGCTGATTTCTTGTATTTCTCAGCTATTTTATACGGTGCTTTTGGTTTGGGTTTATTTAAAAGACATTTTAAAAATGTTTTTCATGCTTTTCATGCCAAGCAGGTGGACAATTGTGTGAGTTGCAGTCTTGAAGGAGAAAGAGTCAAGATGTTGGCCACCATCATGAGTCCTTAGGGAGTAGGGCGGCATAGAAGAATTCCCAAATAAAATAAATAAATAAATGTGACTGAAGCCCTGATCTCTTTCTTATTTGTGTCGCATATATTTCCCATTAGGAAGAATAATGAGAAAAGAGGAGCATTCTAAGGAATTTAAAGGCTGAATCCTAAGATTTTCACTTTCATATATATATATATATATATATATATATATATATATATATATATATATATATATATATATATATATATATATATATATATATATATATATATATATATATATATATATATATATATATATATATATATATATATATATATATATATATATATATATGGATACACACACACACACACCAGGGGCGGGTTGCTCACTTACCTTGCTACCGGTGCACTGCGTGTGCATTGCCATGTTTCGTGCGCACGCGCGCTACGCACACGCACCCCCTCGTGTGATTTTGCTTCTGTGCATGCGCAGAAGCAAAAAATCGCTGAAAAATTCGTAAAAAAAGATGGCGGCTCCTAGGGACCAGCAATCGACCACACCGGGTTGGTAACCTCTTGATGACATCACCAGCCCACCGCTACCGGTACAATAGAGTGGACCGCACCAGTAGGAACCCACCACTCACACACACACGCACACACACACACACACCCCTGAATAGAAAGGCAACTTTCTTTTTTGCAACCTCTCCTTTTGTTGTTGTTTGGCATGAATTTGGAGAAGTTTTGGCTCTTCCACCATTTCCATTGGCTCTCTCTCACTCACTATTCTACTGGACTGCTTTGTCCGGGACTTAGAACAATTCATGGAGGACAATATAGGAGCCAAAGCTATAGCAGTCATGGTTATGTGGAGCCCCCAAATTCAGAATCTGTGAATAATACAGGTAGTCCTCAAGTTACACTGAGCCCAACATTTATGCTGCTAAATGAGAAATTTGTTGAGTGAATTTGGCCCCATTTTACGACTTTTCTTGCCACGTTTGTTAAGTGAATCACTGCAGTTCTTAAATTAGTAACACGGTTGTCAATTGAATCATTGACTTTGCTTATCAGAAGGTTGCAAAAGGTGATCACACAACCCTGGGATATGGCAAACATCATAAATGTGAGTCAATTGTCAAGCATCCGAATGTAAATCATGTGACCATGGGGGAGGCTGCAATGGTCATAAATGTGAAAAATGGTCATAACTCACTTTTTTCAGTGCTGTTGTAACTTTGAATGGTCACTAAGCGAACTGTTGTAAGTTGAGGACTACATGTACTAAATGGTTGATAACTACCATGAGAAAAGCCTGCTGAGTTGTGAGAAACTTCTTGGCCATCAGAGGAGGCAAATATATCTCAACTAGAATCATAAGCATTTGTTTGTTTGTTTGTTTGTTTGTTTGTTTGTTTGTTTGTTTGTTTGTTTGTTTGTTTGTTTGTTTAATTTCTATAGCTGCCTATCTCAACCAGACTCTGGTCAGCTTACAACCAAAAAACTAATAAAGCAGTTACCGTATTTTTCAGAGTATAAGACGCACCTTTTTCCCCCCTAAAAGAGGCTGAAAATTTAGGTGCATCTTATACTCTGAATGTAGTTTTTTTGAAGCTTTTTTTCCCAGCCCTAACGAGGTGCTAACGATCTTCCCAGCTTTTACCGGCTTGCAGGCTTTTTCATTGCTACTTTCTCCGAAGGAGGTTTTTTTCCAGCCCTAAGTCTTTGCAGGCTTTTTTTCATTGCTACTTGCTCCGAATAAGATTTTTTAAAGCCCTAACCAGGGGATAAAATAATGTGCTGAAGCTGACCAGACTAAGGACGCTAGCCAGATGAATACCTAGTAGGTAGATTTTTTCCCCCTATTTTCCTCCCCAAAAACTAAGGTACGGCTTATACTCCGGTGTGTCTTATACTCCGAAAAATATGGTAAATCAATTTTTTTAAAAAACAGTAAAACAATAAAAAAACATCAAAAAAAATATAAATGCATACATAATCTTCCTTGGACTTTGTATCCATCAGATGATCTGGGCAGCAACATCTATGATTCACAAAAGTGGGGGAAACATGCTGGCTGCAAAGGATGGTAGCTGTTATCCAATCAATGTAGATAATAGCTGAAGGGGAAAAGCTACATTAAGCAGTCAGAATACAAAATTCAAAGTGGGTAGGTCATATATGGCTTTCTCTTCGGTTCAGCTCCAGATGAGCCTTCTTTATCTGCTTGCCATTCATATCAGGTTTTGTTTTATTTTGATTTTAAAAGGGGGCTTATAATAATAATAATAATAATAATAATAATAATAATAATAATAATAATAATAATAATAATAATAATAATAATAATAATAACAACAACAACAACAACAACAACAATAACAATAACAATAACAATAACAACAACAACAACAATAATAATAATAATAACAACAACAATAACAACAACAACAACAATAACAATAACAATAACAACAACAACAACAACAACAACAACAACAACAATAATAATAATAATAATAATAATAATAATAATAATAATAATAATAATAATCATAACAGAGTTGGAAGGGACCTTGGAGGTCTTCTAGTCCAACCCCCTGCTTAGGCAGGAAACCCTACATCACTTCAGACAAATGGTTATCCAACATCTTAAAAACTTCCAGTGTTGGAGCATTCACAACTTCTGGAGGCAAGTTGTTCCACTGATTAATTATTCTAACTGTCAGAAAATTTTTCCTAAGTTCTAGGTTGCTTCTCTCCTTGATTAGTTTCCACCCATTGCTTCTTGTTCTACCTTCAGGTGCTCTGGAGAATAGTTTGACTCCCTCTTCTTTGTGGCAACCCCTGAGATATTGGAACACTGCTATCATGTCTCCCCTAGTCCTTCTTTTCATTAAACTAGGCATGCCCAATTCCAGCAACCATTCTTCATATGTTTTAGCCTTCAGTCCCCTAATCATCTTTGTTGCTCTGATATGCAGAGCAACATCTGCAATAGCCTGTTAGATGGGAGACATGATGTGGATTTTGTTAATATTTAATTCAGAAGAATGGCAAACAGCCTCATTCTTCTTCAGTAGAAGAATGGCTTGCAAGCGGACCATTTGGGTTATTAAGTTATTATTTTTAGTTCTATGCATGCCTCCCTGAGCATTCTTTTGTGTACATCCCATACTTCTTTTTTTACAATACACTTAGAAAATTAATATTTTGCTCGAATTCAATGAAACCAAATAATTCTAATACGATACACAATAAATAAATGAATAATTCTAAGAATCAGTACATTGGGATTGGATTCTAGAAAAGGTGTTTGTGGCAGTAACCTACAGGTTAGTCCTTGACTTATGACCACCATTGGGGCCAGAATTTCCATCGCTAAGCAAGGCAGTTGTTAAAGCGAGTTGTACCTGATTTTACAATCTTATTCTGCCATGGTTGTTAAGCAAATCACTGCAGTTGCTAAGTGAAATGTTCAGTCATTAAGCAAATCCAGCTTCCCCCATTGACTTTGGTTGCTGCAAGCCGGTTGGGAAGATGGCAAATGTTGATCACGTGACCCTCAAGGCGCTGCAACCAAAGCAAATCCATTGAGTCATTTTGTTTCTCACTCAACTCTTCCTGGGTATCCATCTCTGCTCTGAGAGCATCTTGTAGCCCAGAGGTCTTCAAACTTGGCAACTTTAAGACTTGTGGACTTCAACTTCCAGAATTCTCCAGCCAGCTAGGCTGGCTGGAGAATTCTGGGAGTTGAAGTCCACAAGTCTTAAAGCTGCCAAGTTTGGGGACCCCTGTTGTAGCCATTCTCCTTCTTTCTTCTCCTTGCTGAGTTTGGCCTCTCTGTTGTCTTTCAGAGGTCCTGATGTTTGAGACGGAGGACCTGGTCTTGCGCAAGAACGAGAAGAACTTTGTCTTGTGTCTTCTGGAGGTAGCTCGGCGGGGTTCTCGTTTTGGCATGAGCGCTCCTGTCCTCATCCAAATGGAGGAAGCCATTGAAGACGAGATCCGTGAAGACATGAACCTGCCACCGGATGAGATGCTTCTTCCCCGGCCCAAGAGGGAACCTCCTAACTTCAAGAATCTGGACCAGATGGTACGAGAGTCTTTAAGAATGGCTAGACACAAGTTATAGGTCAGGATATTTAAACTTAAGGCTAGCTTGGGGGCAGAAGGTCTATTAGTGCCACTAAACACTTTCTCCACACTTTCTCCAATGTCAGTATCCTTTGGGTTCATAGTTTTATATCCCTCACAATCCTCAACCTACAAAACTGGAATTTGTGGAGAAGTCTAGTAATAACTCCTAGGATTATATTTTAATTGATCATTTCACTGTCTCCCATAGAAGGCATGGATCCACCTGACACTTTCAAATGAGGGCTAGTGATGAGCTCCCTATTTAAAAGACCGCGCAACAAGGGGTGGCAGCTAGCTGGCCTTCGCTGTTCCTTATGCAGAGTCAGACCTGGTTGGCTGGTGAATGAGAGACCACAAGGACTTACTGGGGAGTCAGGTGCAGGGGCGGGTTGCTCACTTACCTTGATACCAGTGCACTGTGTGCACATCACCACATTTCGTGCATGCGCACACTTGATACGCATGCGCGCCCCCTCGTGCGATTTTGCTTCTGTGCATGTGCAGAAGCAAAATTGCGCTGAAATCTTGTGAGTGGACACGTGCGCACACAATTTCAGTGATTTTTTGATTCTGCGCATGCGCGGAAGCAAAATATCACTGAAATCTCACGTGCGCACGCATCCCCTCATGAGATTTCAGCGAGATTTTGCTTCCGCGCATGTGCAGAAGCAAAAAATCGCCGAAAAATTTGCAAAAAAAGATGGCGGCTCCTAGGCACTGGCAACCAACCTCACCAGGTTGGTGGCCTCTTGATGACGTCACCAGCCCACCGCTACCAGTGCGATAGAGTGGACCGCACCGGTAGGAACCCCCCACTGGTCAGGTGGCATATAATTGTAATAAATTATTATTAATCAGTTAAAACATTTGGATCAACTGCAAAAGTTCCCTAATAGTTAATTGAGCAGATTCCCCCCCCCCCCCCACAAAAAAACACATTTCAGTGCAAACCCATTATATTATTATTTGCTCTGCTAGTATTTTAAATATTCTGCAACACCTTTGGTTTATTTTTGGTTTCAGTAATACAGACATAATTGCCCTTTCCCAGTTACACTCTGGCAATCTAAAGACACCAAGGCTGAGTTTATATAGGGTAGTCATCGAATTATGACCATAATAAAGCCTGGAATTTCTATTGTATATCACAACAGTCGTAAGTTGAGAATTGTCCATCTGCAGAAGTAACTGCCCATCCAGAAAGCTCCCACAGGGTTACAAGGTTAGGTGATGTTGCCTGATAGGATTCAGGTTCATTTGTTTGTTTGTTCATTCATTCATTGATTCATTCATTGATTCATTCATTGATTCATTGATTCATTCAGGAGCCGAGGTGGCGCAGTGGTTAGAGTGCAGCACTGCAGGCTACTTCAGCTGACTGCTAGCTGCAGTTCAGCTGCTCAAATCTCACCGGCTCAAGGTTGACTCAGCCTTCCATCCTTCTGAGGTTGGTAAAATGAGGACCCAGATTGTTGGGGGCAATATGCTGAGTCTGTAAACCGCTTAGAGAGGGCTGTAAAGCACTGTAAAGCGGTATATAAGTCTAAGTGCTATTGCTATTGCCATTCATTCATTCATTCATTCATTCATTCATTCATTCATTCATTCATCACATTTCTATACTACCCATCTCAAATAAGTGGCTCTTGACTCTGCTTAGTTCCCACTCTGCCTTAGAGATGCATTAAGGACTCATTTTTTTCTTCTGGCATTATATCTGAATAAGTATAAGATCCTGGATGAGATTTTTAAAATTCCCAGTGCTTAGGCATTTGCATGTTGTTGTGAATGGTGTTTTTTAATATTTAGTTTTACAATATAGTTTTATTGATTCTTACTCTTATTCGTGATGTGTACTGCCCTGAGCTGTGTGCCAAATAAGAAGACTATATATGGGTAGTCCTCGTTTAGTGACTGGCTTATTTGGCAACCATTCACCATTACGGCAGTGATGAAAAAATTATTTTACAGCCAGTCTTTGCCTGACCCTTGCAGATCTGTAAAGGAAAGGAAAGATCCTAAATTCATGATGTTTCACTTAACAACTGAGTTGCTGATCCCAATTGTGGTTGCTAAACGAGGTCTACCTATACATTCATAATTTGACTTAATTGAGTAATAGGGTTCAGCGGATAATTATCTAAACTGAGCCACAGTGGCACAGTGGTTAGAGTGCAGTACTGCAGGCTACTTCTGCTGACTGCCGGCTGACTGCAATTTGGCAGTTCGAATCTCACCAGGCTCAAGGTTGACTCGGCTTTCCATCCTTCCGAGGTGGGTAAAATGAGGACCCAGATTGTTGGGGGAAATATGCTGACTCTGTAAACCGCTCAGAGAGTGCTGTAAAGCACTGTAAAGCGGTATATAAGTCTAAGTGCTATTGCTATTGCTAAACAACACAAAAAGTCTTTTTTTTCTTTAAAATTATAGTTCTGGTGGGATTTTTCAACTTCAAGGCAGGTTTACCTGATGCCTTTCATTATTAAGGTCTCTATGATTTTGCTTTCTTTTTTCTGCTTTCCCTGGAGGTCCAGCACCTTGTAAGCCGGTGCACCTGTCCAGTTCAGTTCTCTATGGTCAAAGTCTCAGAGGGAAAATATCGCATCGGTGATTCCAACTCTCTCATATTTGTTAGGGTGAGTCAAGCTTAAACATTACCTTTCAGGAAGCAAGAATTTTACAGAACATCACATGTTGAGCTCCGAGGAGTAAAGATCTACCTGGTGCCAATAGCAACCTCCTTTAAATGAACAAACAACTCTTGAGAGTCCAGTCTCTCCAGTCTCTCCATGAAAAAGAAGATCAGATTCCCCCATGAATGAATGTTTTTTAAAATAATGTTTTTATCTTTTAAATTGCTATTACTGTTTTTATTGTACGTTTCTTATCTATGCTGTACGCCGCCCTGAGTCCCACGGGATTGGGCGGCCTATAAGAACGTTTATTAAATATTAAATTAAATTGTGCTGAGAAAAACAACAACTTGCATTTCCAAAATGAAAGCAACCTAGACATATCCTTCAACATAACAGTGTTCACAGGGTAGGGTCAAAAAAGTCAAGATGGTGACCAAAATGCTTTTTTTCAAAAGGCACCTGGACTTTCTTTGTATTTTTTTTTAAGATGTTTTGATTCTCATCCAAGAAGCGTCTTCAGTTCTGACTGAATGGAACTTTCAGCAGTTCCAAAAACATTCCATACTCATCTGCACCCTGATTCAGGTGATCCTGAAAGCACAGATAAACCCCCAAGTGTCTTCAATGATTCTCAGAGGGAGCGCTAATGACCAGATGACTGCAAGGAACATAAATCCTTCCATTTTCCCACCACCACCGCCACCATTCAGTCAGAACTGAAGAAGCTTCTTGGATGAGAAGCAAAACGTCTCCAAGAGAAAACAAACAAACAAGGCAATCCAATTGCCTTTTGGATAAAGCACCTTCGTCACAACCATCACCTGGATGACTGAGAATCTCCATCGACATTCAAGATGGTGACATCGGTGGTCAAAGCTTTGCCATCAATCTACGATATACATTTTAAAAGGTGCGGCTTCAATCACTCTGTCATGATTGCCCTCCTTACTTTTTTTGACCGAGGTCTGAGACCACCCCGCTTCACTTGCTCTCATCCACATCCAACACACGATTTCTTTTCAAAGCATGCATCGGTTATGTAGATCACTGAAAGAGAATAAGAATTAGCAAGCCAAGGAAATGAAAGGCACGAAATAAGAAAAGGAAATGTAGCTAAATCTACTGTATCTCTCCATTCATACTTTTATTCTCACCAATGTTTTGCTTTCACCTTACACCACTATCTTAATGCACTCAGCAATCTTCTTCTACTGCAAATGCAATTTGCTGTGGCCTAGAGGTGGAGATCTTGCCTCACGATCAGGAGACTGCAAGTTCGATCCTAGGGAGAGGCAGATGTTAGGGTCTCCTGCTTGGGCAGGGGGTTGGACTAGATGACCTGCAAGGTCCCTTCCAACTCTGTTAATCTGTTAAAAAACCTCTTGGCAGCATAAAACCCCACTTGCCTTCCTAAATTTTTCTTATTGTCACTTCTCATAACCTGCCCAGCAGAATTATGCCAAGTGCTTTCCCAACATGCTTAGCAAACCATTCTTCTGTTGTTTTTACATTCATCCTTTCTACCTTTTTCCCAATGGGTCCTCTGCTTGCTGTCAACCTGCAAAACGACTTCAGCTGAAGCCATGCTTACTCCTGTTTCATTTCTTGGTTGCCATTCAAGGGGGAGTGGGGAAGAGCATGGGGGGAGGGGGGAACTCAGGAATGTGGTGCCTCAGACGGCTAGCCATAACATCTCCCTGCTGGCGTGTGAACCAAGGTCACGTCAATAGAATAGAATAGAATAGAATTCTTTATTGGCCAAGTGTGATTGGACACACAAGGAATTTGTCTTTGGTGCATATGCTCTCAGTGTGCATAAAAGAAAAGATACATTTGTCAAGAATCATAAGGTACAACACTTAATGATTGTCATAGGGTACAAATAAGCAATAAGGAAACAATCAATATTAATATAAATCGTAAGGATACAAGCAACAGGTTACAGTCATACAGTCATAAGTGGGAGGAGATGGGTGATAGGAACGATGAGAAGACTAATAATAATAGTAATGCAGTCTTAGTGAATAGTTTGACAGTGGTGAGGGAATTATTTGTTTAGCAAAGTGATGGCGTTCGGGAAAAAACTGTCCTTGTGTCTTAGTTGTCTTGGTGTGCAGTGCTCTATAGCGACGTTTTGAGGGTAGGAGTTGAAACAATTTATGTCCAGGATGCAAGGGGTCCGTAAATATTTTCACGGCCCTCTTTTTGACTCATGCAGTATACAGGTCCTCAATGGAAGGCAGGTTGGCAGTAATTGCTTTTTCTGCCGTTCTGATTATTCTCTGAAGTCTGTGTCTGTCTTGTTGGGTTGCAGAACCGAACCAGACAGTTATAGAGATGCAGATGACAGACTCAATAATTCCTCTGTAGAACTGTATCAGCAGCTCCTTGGGCAGTTTGAGCTTCCTGAGTTGGCGCAGAAAGAACATTCTTTGTTGTGCTTTTTTGATGACGTTTTTGATGTTAGGTGACCATTTTAGGTCTTGAGATATGATAGAACCTAGAAATTTGAAGGTCTCTACTGTTGATACTGTGTTGTCTAGTATTGTAAGAGGTGGTAGGATGGGAGGGTTTCTCCTAAAGTCTACCACCATTTCTACGGTTTTGAGTGTGTTCAGTTCCAGATTGTTCTGGTCGCACCACGAGGCTAGTTGTTCAACCTCCCGTCTGTATGCGGTTTCATCGTTGTCTCGAATGAGACCAATCACTGTTGTATCATCAATGGACATTTGTCGAAACTGAGTGGGAACCTACACCTGGACTGATTGGCCCATGTGACCTGAGGGATAAAGGGTGATGAGGAGGTCTTATTCTTTTAACTATCCCTGAGCGCGGGAATAATTTACAGCTAGCTTCACCTTTCTAAGTGCTGATATGTTGTACTCAAAGGATCTTTGAACGTGAAAAAAGTGTCAGAATCCTGACTCCCTGAGTTCATTACTTGGAACCATGACATCTGCACTCATTCAGCTGATATCTCCTTATTTAGCCCTCTTCACCCAAAGCAGTTTTTTTTCCCATCAAAGTCATTCTGCCTTACCTCTATCTCTTATCTGTTGGTTTCATTCTGTACAACTATCTTTTTCAACCTCTATTTCTATGATATAGTGCAGAGGTCTTCAAACTTGACAACTTTAAGACTTGTGGACTTCAACTCCCAGAATTCTCCAGCAGGCATAGCTGGCTGGAGAATTCTGGGAGATGAAGTCCACAAGTCTTAAAGTTGCCAAGTTTGGGGATCCCTGATATAGTGTGTTCCTCTCATCCTTATTCTTTGCAGCGTCACCGAACAACAAAAAGTAGGCTTGAAAGGTAATCATGTTTTAGACGTTCAACTGTACCACTCTTGAGATAGTAAATGTATTAATTCATGCATAAATCATATTTCCACATAAAAGAGTTCCAGTCATATTGGTAGAGGTCAAAGGATCAACCAGCTCAGCATCCTGTTTTCATAGCACTCAATTAAACATCTTTAGGAAACAGGGCGAGATCAAGAAAATCTTCCTCTGGTTACTGGCATTCAGAGATAAATTTACTTCTGAACTTGAGAGTTTCATTACAAATGTAGCAAGTAGATGAATTTATCTCACTTTTAAAGCCACACTAGACAACCGCTGACTCCTTGGCTCATCATTTCAGAGATATTTTTTTACCGGATTTCTCAGTGCCTTCAACAGTCAAAGAGCTTCTGATGCACTTGCAAAATAATTAAAAATGAGGGAGATATTCAGAGACGTATCTGCCTTGAAAGTAGCCATGTTGAGCTGTATAGGTTGTCCTTGTCTTATAACCAAAATTGGTGCCTGGAATGTCTGTCGTAGGTTGTTGCAATCATGAGTTGCACTCAATTTTTGCAGCGATTGTTAAATCACCATGGTCGTTAAATGATTCGTATGGTCTTGAAGCAAATCCAGTTTCCACAGTGGACGTTTTTTTGCTTTTTGGTGATTTGGCTTGTCAAAAGTTTGCAAAAGGTGATCACGGGACACAGCAACGGTCATAAGTATGAACCAGTTCCCAAGCATCTGAATTTTGGTCACATGATCATGGGGATGCTACAAAGGTCATCATAACTCTGAAAAATAGCCATACGTCACATTTTTCAGCGCTGTTGAAACTTTGAACGGTCACTAAATGAACTGTTGTAAGACGAGGACTACCTGTAGTCCCTACGTTTGAGGGTTTGTTTTTTTTTGGAAATTATCCTTCTGTGGATTCAAAGAACATGACTGAATAGGATATCCATTTGCATGCAAGAGGATGCTACTTTGGGGCTGCTCAGTGCTACATTGTGCCATGGATTAGCATGCGCAATTAGATGGCAGCAAAGACTTATTTGAAATTTCTAACTCACTAATGGTGACTTGGATGTTTGCAGGTCAAATATGGAAGCTCCCTTCCCAACCATGGAGGAAGAACCTCCACCGAGGGATTGTGATGTCAGCCAATCCTATCAATGAATTGATTGGCGGCGGGGGGGCTGGAATTCAAGTCTATTCCCACTCCCTCCAGTAATCCTGTTCAATCAATTAACTCTGTGTTATTAACCAAAGGACTCAGCTGTTTGCTTAGTCAATTAGTTGGGTAATGGAAAGTAGAAAATCAAGTAGAAGAATATGTAAAGGGAAATCCCAATCCAAGGGGGTGAGTCTTTGTTTTAAAGAACAACATCCTCTTCAAAAAGCTGAGGATGGCTAAGATGGTGTCTGATATCATGGAAGGGGTGATTTTTGCTCACACGTGTTTTCGGTTGGTCTAGATCCTGCGGAATCATGTGATGGTCCGAGTAGGTGGTGGCTGGGACACCTTGGAACATTACTTGGATAAGCATGACCCATGCCGGTGTACTTCACTCTGTGAGTCCATTTCTATTCCTTTTTCAGTGTAAAGTATGACTTTGCTTGCAATTCTATGTTTAGACTCCAAGAATGGCATCCATCCATCATATCTGAGTCTTTTTTTAAAAAATCCAGAAATAGTATCTCTGCTCTGCTAAAAAGATAGGATGCCTCCGCTTATGACATTTCTCTATTTTAAAAGTGCATCCGTATACGGTATACTGCAGATATCTCCGTGAGGCAAGACAATCTCTAGATTTAGAGATCCTACCTGCATAGAATCCTGTGAGCATATCTTGGGTTATAACTCTGGTTGCACTTATGGCAACAGATAATCCTTGAGTTACTAAAAGTCTGTAGAGATTTTCAGTTATCCAGATCATGGTTATCCCAAAGGTGCTTTTTTAGGAGGCAATGGGACTTTCTTTTTTTTTTTCTTTGAAGATGTTGCGTTTCTCATCCAAGAAGCTTCTTCAGCTCTGACTGGAAGGTGGGGAATGGAAGGATTTATATTCCTTATAATTTATATAATTTAATTCCATACGTACTAGCTGTCTGCAAGGAATATAAATCTTTCCATTCCCCACTATCCTGTCAGAGCTGAAGAAGCTTCTTGGATGAGAATAGCAATAGCAATAGCACTTAGACTTATATACCGCTTCATAGTGCTTTACAGCCCTCTCTAAGTGGTTTACAGAGTTCAGCATATTGCCCCCAACAATCTGGGTCGAAACATCTTCAGAGAAAAAGACAAGAAAGTCCAGTTGCTTCCTGAAAAAGGATTTTTGGGACATCTTGAGTTACTACTGTAATGGAGCTTGCTCATTATGGTTATAACTCATGATGGTTGTAAAATATGACTGATCCAATTTCCTGATTTTTTTGGTGGCATCCTGTAAGAAAATCTGTGGTCACTAAGTGAACTCCAGAGTTGTTAAAGGAACCAATGGTTTACTATGGGCATGGTTTTGCCAAAATCTAGAGTGCTGGTTTTCAGCAGAACTTCATAAAATACGATCATATATGACTACAGGATACTATGAATGGCCATTAGTGTTCCTAATTGTAAATGACTACTGTAAACTACTACCTGTAAACTACCTGTAAACGACTACTTCAACTTCAACTGCAGTAATACACGGGCAAACAATAGATACAAACTCAAAGTAAACTGCTCCAAACTCGATTGCAGAAAATACGACTTCAGCAATAGAATGGTCAATGCCTGGAACACTCTACCTGATTCCGTTGTTAGTTCCTCAAACCCCCATATCTTTAACCTTAAATTGTCCACCGTGGACCTCACACATTTCCTAAGAGGTCCCTAAGGGGGCGTGCATAAGCACACCAGCGTGCCTACCGTCCCTGTCCTAGGGTCCCCATTGATATGTACTCATTTTATGTGTTCATGACCATGTTATACACATTTATATCCATTTATTTGTACCAATCTGTTACCTTGTACATGTTGACAAAATAAATATTGCAGTGTTCCAGTATCTCAGCGGTTGCCACAAAGAAGAGGGAGTCAAGCTATTCTCCAAAGCATCTAAGGGTAGAACAAGAAGCAATGGCTGGAAACTAATCAAGGAGAGAAGCAACTTAGAACTAAGGAGAAATTTCCTGACAGTTAGAACAATTAATCAGTGGAACAGCTTGCCTCCAGAAGTTGTGAGTGCTCCAACACTGGACGTTTTTAAGAAGATGTTGGATAACCATTTGTCTGAAGTGGTGTAGGGTTTCCTGCCTAAGCAGGGGGCTGGACTAGAAGACCTCCAAGGTCCCTTCCAACTCTGTTATTCTATTCTATTCAAAATAAATAAATAAATAAAAATAAATAAATAAATAAATAAATTGCCAAGCGCCTGAAGTGCAGTCATGTGACTGTAGGGAGCCGTAATAGTTGGAACTTGGAATCTGGGTCATAAGTACCCTCCAAATAAGACTGTTGGAAATTGAAATGGTTGCTAAGCTACCAGTTGTAAGTTGAGGCTTTTAAATATGGCCAAATTGACTAGTGTTTTCCTTAACAAAAGGCTGGTGACCTAGTTCATGCCTTTTCAATTATACTAAAAGCATGATGAGAAAGTCTCAATTGACTAACGTCATGGTGGGCTTTGGAGGTCGATATCTATGGGCCCATCTGATTTTGACCTACAGTACAACTTGGCATGCAAAAGGAATAAATGGTAAAAAGCCTGATTGAAATGAAAGGATGACAAAAAGATGTGTTGTGTGTCTATGAAACTAGAAGCCGTTCTGGCTAATGTATGATCTCACGGGGTTGATTATAGGCAGTGACTGAAAATGAGGTTTATTGAGAAAGAAAAGGCTAAGTTGTATGTCAGAAAGCATACACTCATGTTCATTTAGATTACTGTGCAATTGTATGAAAATAAGATTTTTAAAATTAGTATCGTGATGAGTTTGGAGAAAAGCCGTGCAACATTCTGAATGAATGTAATGTAATCCCAAGGGAAAAACAATTGTTCTGCCCCAGCTACGGCCCACAAAGAACGCAGCACACACAAATTCTGTCCAAACCTTTGTTTACTAAATTAATTAGCTTTCTTAGTAGTCGTCAAACACAAATACAATTTAAAGCAGTCTTTTCTGAATACCGTCTGTTAATTCAACTTCATTAACAGCCAGCACAAGTCCATGAAATAATAAATCAAGTCTGAGTGAACAGTCTTGGAGATAACACCAAGATTACTGTGGTTGGCAAAATGCCCAAAAGCAATTTGCAGGAAGAATGTCAAGAGAGAGAACAAGAGCTGAGCAGACGTTTCTGAATTCAAGACACAAAGGCATATGAACGAATGTTGTTTCCTGCAAATTGCTGCCATCGTCGTCATCCCTTAAATAGGCTAGGGAAGTGGCCAATTAGCCCCAAGCCTACTCCCGAGGAGACCTCCTCCTGAGTAGCCATTCCTGCCTTTTGGCAGCTCTGCGTGCCTGTGCATTAAGAAGAGGCTCCTCCTCTTTTTCCTCATCACTGATGGGAGGTTCTGGAGGTTCTGAAGGCTCTGGCTGAATCTCTGCCTCTGGCACCGAGTCCTCTCCAGCCTCTTCACTGTCCAACTCGGATGCCAGCTGCATAGGCCGCTGGTGCATCACCACATCAGCCTCTTCTCTGGTGGGATTTGCTACCAGCTGCACAGGCTGCTGATGGGCCACAACAACAATCTTGTTAGTTGACATGAGAGAAAAGACTACAGAAAAAATGATTGGGCCTTTGGAAGTCCAAAGAATGAATGAGAATCGTGACTGGTGAATGCCTGCTTAGAAACAGGGGCTTTTAAATAGGGGATTGAAGCAAAGTCTCTTAATAAAGATTTAGAGAATCAGTGAAGGATATAAGGTGATGAGAAATTTTGAATTAGAGTGTCCATTATTTGATTGGTGTCAAAATTGTGTCTCAAGAAAAAATGAACATGGAAGAAAAGAAAAACAGTTCAAAGAAACTGGAATGAAATTAGAATGTCTGCTGGAAGAGAAAGTATGAAGATGTATTAGAAATATAGATTAACTTCCCAAGAGAATGAATGGAAAGGGAATCTATAGAAAGAGAAAGTAGAAGTTGCTTTGAACTGAGTGGAAATAACTGAAGCAGGAGAGGAGAAGTTACTGTATGCACCTGGATGCATGAAAAAATATACTTAGTGGAATTGGAAGGATGAAGTGAGAATAGAATAGAATAGAATAGAATAGAATAGAATAGAATAGTATAGAATAGAATAGAACAGAACAGAACAGAACAGAACAGAACAGAACAGAATAGAATAGAATAGAATAGAATAGAATAGAACTCCCGTAGGACTCAGGGCGGCATACAACATAATTCAAAAACAATCTATAAAAACGATACCAATAATTAAAAAATTAAAAAATTAAAAAATTTAAAAGCAAACCATCATTCAAACGTGGGGGATTGATCTTAATTTCACCCCGCCTGCAGGAAGAGCCATGTTTTCATGGATTTACAGAAGGGCAGCAGGGTGGGGATAATATGGATCTCTGGAGGGAGTTGGTTCCAGAGAGACGGGGCTCCCACAAAGAAGGCCCTCCCCCGCGGTCCCACCAACCGGCATAGCTTGGTTGATGGGACCTGAAGGAGACCAACTCTGTGGGACCTAACCAGTCGAAGGGAGGTATGCGGTAGGATGCGGTTCCGGAGGTAACCTGGCCCTGAGAGCCATGTAGGGCTTTAAAGGTTAAAACCAACACCTTAAATTGCGTCCGGAGACTAATGGGCAACCAATGCAGCTGGCGAAGAATAGGTGTTACATGGGTGTATCTAGGCATACCCACTACGGCTCACGCAGCTGCATTTTGCCCCAGTTGCAGTCTCCGGCTACTCTTTAGGGGTAGCCCCATGTAGAGCGTGTTACATTAGTCCAGCCGTGAGGTGATGAGGGCGTGAGTGACCGTGAGTAAGGCCTCCCTCTCCAAGTAGTGTCACAATTGGTGCACCAGGCAAACCTGTGCAAAGGTCCCCCTAGCCACAGCTGACAGATGTTAATCCAATTTTAGCTGTGGATCTAGGAGAACACCCAAATTGCGAACCCGTTCTGAGGGAGTTAATTTCTCTCCCCCAAGAACCAAGGAGGGGCAATCGACATAATCCCTGGGAGGTAATATCCATAGCCACTCGGTCTTGTCAGGGTTGCGCTTGAGCCTGTTCATTCCCATCCAGACCCTAACATCATCCAGGCATCAGCACATTACATCCACTGCTTCCCTAAATTGAGATGGGGTGGAGATGTACAACTGGGTATCATCAGCATATTGCTGGTACCTCACCCCGTGTCATCGGATGATCTCACCCAGTGGTTTCATGTAGATGTTAAACAGGATGGGCGAGAGGACCGAGCCCTGAGGCACCCCACAAAGTAGGGGCCTAGGGCTTGATTCTGCCCCCCTGTCAACACCGACAGCGTCCTATCGGAGAGGTAGGAGGAGAACCACTGTAATATGGTGCCGCTCACTCCCACCTCGCCTAGACGACTCAGAAGGATACCATGGTCAATGGTATCAAAAGCCGCTGAGAGGTCAAGTAGCACCAGGATGGAGGAGTGACCACCATCCCGGACTTGCCAGAGATCATCCATCTCACTCTAAGTTTAAATATACAAAATATATACCTGCATATTCTTTATGTGTACGTGTAAACTTAGAATAATATATACTTCATGATCATAAACTTGATAATCATAGAATTAAAGAGCTAAGCTTTATTGTTAAACAATATACCTGTCTAATAATGCTCAACTCTTTAATTCTATGATTATTTGAATTAGTTACAATTCTGTATTTGTACTGCAACTAATGTCATGACCATTAGGTGGCAGCAAAGATACAGAAAACTATTTTGCTATCTAGTGGTTGTCCAGATTTTCACAGTCCATAGCCTGACTTTGAGTACAAATGAGCCAGCTAAGACCCCTATCCCGTCCCACCCAGCAATTCTGCATTGCAAATATCTTCAATTTTCCATCCTGATCCTTTTTACTTTAAATAGGTTCCTTTGAAAACATCTACAGGCTACATTTGCACAATGCTTAATCTGTACAAATCCATTGTCTAAATCTGTATAAACCATGTTACCCAGTAGTGGGTTCCTACCGGTGCAGTCCACTCTATAGTACCGGTAGTGGCCCACTGGTGACGTCACAGTACCGGTGTGGTCGGCTGCCGGCGCCTGGGCACCGCCATTTTTTTAATGGCCGTTTTCCGAAAGCTTAACCTTTTATACTGTTAATTTTATACAGTTTTATACTGTATTCTTTAGACGAAAACATTGAGGACTGTTAAAAGATACTGTTCTTTTAACAGTCCTCAATATTTTCGTCTAAGGAATCCATGACTGAAATCAAAAATGCTGTATGAGACTTGCTTGTCTTTTAACTATAGCATTTTCTGCATATAAAGGTTGCTGTGTTGCCATGGTGTAACATGCACTTTGTATGCAAAGCTTTTCATGTAAGCTATAAAATAGCAAAAATAGTAGTAACATCTCTCTGAAATAACTAATATATGACCGGCAAGCCACACCCACCTGGTCACATGGCTGGCAAGCCACACCCACAAAATAAGCCACGGCCACAGAGTGGTAGTAAAAAAATTAGGAACCCACCCCTGATGTTACCCAACACACTAATTCAGTGGGTTGTTAAAATACAACCAGAGCGAGAATTCAAAATGGCTTCTCTCTTGCTTTCTAGCCTCCATTCTTCTACAAAAGTAAAGGTGGTTATATCCCAACAGTATAGTTTCCGGCTGTTGCTTTGAAACAAAAAATGGCCACCACTAGTCATATTTCCTACCCATTGCTTTGGTAATAGAGTCTTTGTGGAATTAAAATGGGGTTATGTGCCACCGTGTTTATGAGTTTCCTGGAAACTGGCAACAGCAGGGAACAGATAACTGGATTAATTAACTCCTTGGCCTGACATAGGACCCTAGAATCCCAGAAATTGTAGTGCCAAGAGTTCTAGACGGCTCCAGGTTTTAATATGCTAAAGACTTTGTTGTTACTGCTTTTTCTGCAGCTCACAAACAGGCCTTGAAGATGGCCAATCCTCAGAAGATGCAGGCTACTCAGGTTCAGCATGAGATCACAGCCCGTTTAACACCCAGGAAAGACAGCTGTAATAAGCCCCAGCCTACCTTAATTGTGAGCAGATGCCAAAGTCCATTGCCCCCAGTAGAGTGGAGCTCCTATCAGCCCCACAGTTTAGGTTCTGGGTGTAAGAAGGTTCAAGCGTCCTCAAATAATGGTGGCAGCAGTGGCAGCAAGAAAAATGAAGGACCACAGACGTCCCGGGATCATTCAGAGCCCAGGAAAGCCCCTTCAATAAGGTAATAGAAGATATCCACAGAATTTGTTTCCAAAATGTTTTTTTAGTTCTGAGCAAAATTTCTAAAATGGACTAGAGCCGTGATGGCGAACCTATGGCACGCGTGCCACAGGT
This sequence comes from Diadophis punctatus similis, assembly GCA_023053685.1. NCBI lineage: Eukaryota > Metazoa > Chordata > Lepidosauria > Squamata > Dipsadidae > Diadophis > Diadophis punctatus. The sequence continues at coordinate 20,498,023 of JALIGW010000001.1, forward strand.
GGCACGCGGAGCCATATCTGCCGGCACGCGAGCCGTTGCCTAGCTCAGCTCCAGTGCGCATGTGCGTGCTAACCAGCTGATTTTGGCTCACACGGACACTCTGGGAGGGCGTTTTCAGCTTCCGGAAGGCCTCCGGGGGATTGGGGAGGGCGTTTTTGCCCTCCCCAGACTCCAGGGAAGCCTCTGGAGCCTGGGGAGGGCGAAAAATGGGCCTACCGGGCCCACCAGAAGTTGGGGAACAGGCCATTTCCGGCCTCCAGAGGGCCTCCAGGGGGGTGGGGGAGGCATTGAATTATGGGTGTGGGCACTCGCACATGTGCGATAGCCCACGCGCATGCACTTTCGGCACCTGAGGAAAAAAAGGTTCGCCATCACTGGACTAGAGTATTGGAGTAATGGGATGGTTGCAGGGGTGGGCTTCAAAAATTTTAACAAGGGGTTCTCTGCCCGGTTGCTGGGTGGGCATGGTCATGGTGGGCATGGCCTAGTCGGCCTCCTGCACCATGATGGTGGGGAGGGGGCATTTTTGCCCTCCCCGGGCTCCGAAGGCTTTCCTCGAGCCTCTGGGAGGGCAAAAATGGCCTCCCCAGGCTCTGGAGGCCAGAAACAGGGCCGTTTCCGGCCTTCCCAAACTTTAGGTAGGCCCGTTTTTCACCCTCCTTCCACTTACCTGCATCCAAAACAAGCCGTGTGGGGACTCCTGGGAGGGGCAGGGTGGGGCGGGGCCAGCCAGGAGTGGGATTTGGGGGTTCTCCGAACTGCACAGAATCTTAACTAGAGGTTCTCCCGGACCCCTGCGAACCCCCAGCAGCCCACCCCTGGATGGTTGAAAAGCCACCTTTTCTTTATTTTCACTATAACACTCTAGTTTAGCCTAAGAGCTATTGATGCACCCAAGTGTTTGGCTGCATAGACCTTCTGTCTCAATCATCATGACTTTTGTACTAACTTCGCTCTTTTAAAAGTCTTGGCAATATTTGCTGCCTTTTGTCTCTTGCATATCAACAGTTGATTATCTGAATCCTCCTGCAAAAATCATCTTGCAGAGAAAGGAGCTTCCACCGTTAAGGGGAGCGGGTTTTATATTAGAAAAGTTGCAAATATGAAGATTGAAATCTGAGCAGCAAGTAACGGAGAAGTCTCCTGAAGTACTGCTGCCAGCTGAAATGACAGCCTTTCCTGATGGACCAAAAGTCTCACATTGTGAAAGAATGATGAAAACTGTGATCAAAATCTTTTCTAGGGTACACAATTGGCATAACTGATTTGACAGGCCAATGTTCTGTTGCAGTGCACAGAAAGCAGTGCACTCCTTGTTGGCTGTAAATGCCAGCAAGATTCATTAGCCTGGTGTGCCTTTGCCCAAATAGGATCTGAGTCGATAAGGTAAATTAATAGCTCTTTATTTATGCATAAGTAAGGGGAGGCCCCCATAGAGACAAGGTGAGGAGCCCCTTAGAAAGGTAGAAAATCACATTATATATACAGTTCAAATCTATTGGATTTGGAATGTGTTCTTTCATTGGTTAGCATCATTTGACTCATCTACCATCTAGCAAGCCTGCTCAGTAGCTTTATACAGTATATAATGTAGTATAGTATATACAGTATATACAGTATATAATGTAACATTTCATAGCATCCCATAATATAATAATATATGTAATATTTGGGAAGTGTGTTTTCCACATTATAATGAGGCATAATGAGTTTGTTTAGTTACGGGTCCTAAAGTTCAAATCTTTGCGATGGCCTTGTCTCTGGACAGTTTGAATGGCGCACATAACCAGGGACAGGAGTTGAAGTCAAAACACTAAAAGTTTATTACATGCAACCCAGGGTGGGTTCCTACAGGTGCGGTCCAGTGCGCCGTTCCGGTAGGGACCCACCGATTGCGCAATTTGCGTGCGATGGCTCCAATGCCGTCTTCGCCAGTCCGTCGCACGGCGCCATCCTTTTTCTGGAATTTTGGGCTTTTTTTGTTTCCTGCGCATGCGCGGAAACAAAATCTTGTGAGGGGATGCACGCGCGCGCGAGATTTCAGTGATTTTTTGCTTCCGCGCATGCGTGGAAGCAAAAAATCGCCAAAATCTCATGCGCGTGCGCGTCCCCTCGCAAGACTTTGCTTCCACACATGCGCAGGAAGCAAAATTGCATAAGGGGATGCACACGTGTAGTGAGCATGCACGCGCGTGAAACGAGATGATGCGCACGCAGCGCACCGGTAGGCAGGTAAGAGGAACCTGCCCCTGATGCAACCTATGCATGAGAATCTGATCTACTAGCGGTCAAGCCAAATTGGCACTAGATAAGGGTAAATGGAATTCACAGGGGGCTGGACTTGGACCTTTTGTAGGAGTGTAGCAATTCCAAACCTATGATGCATTTGATTCTGCCCTTGGGCTCAGCCTGCTCATCGCCTACAAATCAGTTCTTATCAGAATCCACATTCCACATGGATAATGTTACTTTAAAGAACTAGAAACATTAATCAAAAGCATTCCTAGTTACTGAAAACATTACTCAAAGAGGCCTCCCTCTCCTGCTGCTATCACCATAGTGTATGTACTATCAGTATACACATGCAATACTTATTCCCAGTTTCATAGCTGTGGACCTTTTCTTTTTCAGAGTGAGGGAACGACCTGCAACTCCATCCCAGAGACTTCTAGGTACAGAATCCAAGCAGACGGTTTCTACACGGAGTGGGAGAGAGACATTCTGTGTCTCATTGTCTTCTCGGCAAAATGGGAGCGTGGAGAACATCTCGCATGGTTTGAAATATTTCTCTAGTCCGAGGTCTAGAAGAGAACCTGGTAGGATTGAGACAGCAGCAGGGAATCTGAAAACAGAAATAAAGAAACCAGTACCACTGGGAACAACGATACGAAGGGATGAGGCATTTCAGCCAGCAGGAAATAGCCAGCGAGCAGTGAACAGTTGTTCACAGATACGTTCTACAAGCCCAGATAAACACTTTAAAACCTCCTACCAACAGACTCTTAAGGTCCCAATGGAAAACTTACAGAGACAGCAGAAAGGGACTCTTGTACATAATAGGAGGAAAGATTCAATAGTTCAGCTATCTTCATCCCCAACGAAGCACACAGCCCAGGTTCAAAGAGAGGATAGTTGTTTAAGGACCTCAGGAAAAGTTGGCTCACTTTTCTGCAGGCCTCCAACTCCTAGAAGGAATGAAGCTTACCAAGGACTATTTAGGAACAGTGATCCTGATCCTGCCTTGGCCAAAGAACAACTCCAGTTGAACAGCAAAAAAATACCCCGGGATGAGATGGATCCTAAAAAGGAACAGAATAAGATGGTCAGCATGGAAGCTTATGATTCATTGTCTTCTCACTTAAAGATTGGAGTCCATCACTTGGACTCAGAAGAGAAAACGAAAGACAGTCAGGCATTGCATGGGCAAAAAAATATCCTGAGTACTTCTTGTCAGTTGAACCCTGGAGATACAAAAGAGCCCTCTGTGGAAAAGGAACGTGTCTACACACCATTACCTATTAACTTGGCTGAAGAACAAGCTTTGTATAGAAGTTTGGAAGAGGAGATTTTGTCCAATATCAAGGAGTTGGAAGCAGATGCAGATGACAACCATCTTCCTGGACAGAACCAGTTGGAAGAGTTTAAAAAGGACAATGACCCAGAGACAAACTCCACAATGGTAGCTTGTAACCTTCCCAAAGTATCCGTTCCTTCTTTGTCCTTTTTGCAAAGAACCAGGAAGATCTTGGCTTACGGTGAATGCGTCCCACGTAGTGGCGTATATGTGCCAGAAAGAGACACAAGGCTGCCTCCAGCAGGCCTCCATTATGACAGTGTAATCCAAGAACTTTCCATGGCCCTCCATCTGGAGCACATGGGAACTGACCTTTCTTCTTCCTTTCCAATCAATTCATATTTGCTGAATGGGAGCCAGGCCCAACTAAAATTTGGGGAAAGAGAAGTTCCACATGAAACCCCTTTAGTGTTTGAAGCAAAGGAGGATAAGCCATCCCATGCAAATAATGGAGGACGGACAGAAGTTAGTGAGAATGGTGATACCCCTCAAACATTACCCAATGAAGAAACTCCCAAACCTTCAGAAAGTTCCGTTGTTGCAGAGAATGTGCAAAGTAAACCAAGGAGGTCTCTTAAAAAACCAGAGCGTGTGCCATCCTTTTACAAGCTCAAGCTACGCCCCAAGATCCGTCCACGCAGAGACCACAGGCCTGAGAAGAAGCCTTCAAAGATCCCCACACCAGTGGCATACAGATACGCCCGAAAAGCAGCTAGCACCCAAGGCCAGGGGAAATCTCACAGGGCCAAATGTCAGACTAAGAATGGCCCAGCTACGGTGAAACAAGAGAGCACTGGAAACACAAAATGTGATCACAGCTTCTCCTCCACGCAGCATGTGCAACTGACTCTGTCAGAACAGATAATGGGCGCTTTGGATGACAAGGAAACCTGGCTGTGATTACAACTGAATATATAGCTGTAATCTTTTGATATGCTTAAATCCCATCGCTCTTCAAAGTTTGCAACCAGCAACCTCCATCTCTGTGAGAAGGGTACACTTCAAAGATATATAGGACTGCAATGGACCTAGGACTGCAATGGAGCCTGCCCATTACAGTCGTTAGTCCTAATGGTTGTAAAACGAGTCAGATTTGATGGCCCATTTTGCAGCGAACACTGCTGTCATTAAGTGAATCAATGGTTCACAGTGAGCACCGTTTTGCTGAAAATTGGAAGTAATTTGCCAGTTGTCAGCAAAACCATAATAAAACATGGTAATGGGATTATAGGATGCTGCAAATGACCATAAATGTGGCCATGTCACCCAAGCGCCTGAAGTTTAGTTACTGTGACTGTGGAGGGGGCCTAACCATCAGAACTTTGAATCTGGGTTCTAAGTAGCCCAAAGGAGGTAGGTCCATTGTAACATCGAATGGTCACTAAACAGCTGGTCATAAGTCAAGGATTACCTGTATACCTGGACGTCAGTCAAGGACTACCTGCAGAACTATATGCTATGTATATGATATTTTGAATCGCAAGGGAAGGACACCCTAGCTTCTACTTCTTTTGTTTCCTGAACACTTTCTGAAACTTTGATTACAGATGCTTCACTTGTACTAGTGAGGACTAGACCCCTTTCATATTCTTAGGGTTCCACATAGCTGGATATTTGCACAAAGAAAAAGTCTGCTAGAGAAATCTATGCCTGTTGATTGTTGCTTTTTCTGCCAGCTGAATAACTACTATCAATCTGGTTTGATTTGATCAGATTCATGACGACTCACAGCACTTGGGGCCATTGTGTCCCTCTTTTCACAATATATTACCAAATCTATTCCTGGTTGTCCTGCCAGATCAGCCCTATATTCCTAATTGTTAGCCCTTTGAGGTAGACCAGACTTGAACACCAACATTATGAACGCTAAGACTACTTTTATTATAGGGTTATAGTAACAGAATCTTGCAATTCTGAATGTGCCCCCCACCTTAATCCTAAAGAGAACTAAGGAGGATCAAGTCTGAGACATTTTTTTCAAATTACATTTTTGCTTTGGATTCAGATTTCTCTTATCTAATCATTGCTTTGACTGTGGGTCTTCTCCAGAGGTGGGTTTCAGCAGGTTCTGACCAGTTCTGGAGAACCAGTAGCGGAAAATTTGAGTAGTTCGGAGAACCGGTAAATACCACCTCTGACTGGCCCTGCCCCCATCTATACTCTGCCTCCCGAGTCCCAGCTGATCAGGAGGGAATGGGGATTTTGCAGTATCCTTCCCCTGCCACGCCCACCAAGCCACACCCACCAAGCCACACCAAGCCCACCAAGCCACGCCCACAGAACCGGTAGTAAAAAATTTGAATCCCACCACTGATCTTCTCCCCCGCCCCTTTCCTCAAGGTTATTCTCACAGCATATTACATTGTCCCACTTAAAATAGCCTACGCATCTGTGGATCTTCCAGATAATTTGGAAAAGGATATGTTGGTTTGGAAAACTGGAAGTTGCATTTCTTGCACATCTGGAAGATATATACTTTTTAAAAGATGGCTTGAAGCAGAAATGTGTAACCTTTGCTGGACCAAATGCTTTACTCAGCCTTTTAATGGCATAAGGGGAGTTCCATTCGAAAAACAGCAGGGCCAGGAAAATATATATTTGATTGTAATTAAAATGATATTAAATCTAATTAAGACATTTAATAGAATGCATATATTTCATGATTTCTTCTTCGTGGATTCTCAGCACCTCAAGCACCCCAATGTATCCCAGTCCCTAAAACATCCTGACAGTATTTATTTTCAGGTGCTTGTCAAGCCTACAGATGATCAGCACTAACACATTCTAAAATCCCCCAGAACAGGGGTGTCAAACATAATTTCATTGAGGGCTGCATCAGGGTTGTGTTTGACCTTGGGTGGCGGAGGGCGTGGCCAGGCCGCGTGGCCAGCTCAACGTCCCTCGTGTTGGGAGTACCTGTGGTGGCCAAATGCTAAGGTAGGACTTCCCTCAGATCCTCCCTCCCTCATTATAATCTTCCTTCCTTCCTTCCTTCCTTCCTTCCTTCCTTCCTTCCTTCCTTCCTTCCTTCCTTCCTTCCTTCCTTCCTTCCTTCCTTCCTTCCTTCCTTCCCTCTTCATTCTCATTTCTTCTTCCTTCCCCTCTTTCCTTATTTTTCCTTCCTTGCTTTCTTCCCATCTTCCCTTCTTCTTTTTTTTTGTCTTTCCTCTTTCCCTTTCTCCTTTCCTGTCCCTTCTTGCATGCTCAAATGCAAAAGGGGAACCATTTCTCCTTTTGTTTTGTTTTTAGTTTGCTTTGCTAACCCAGCTGTGACGGCCTCCTGTAGCCCTCTGCCAGTGCATGCCCCCCCACTCCGTTTTCACTGGCAGAGGGCTGCAGGAGGCCATCACAGCTGAAAACAGAGCCCAGGAGGGCCTCATGTGGCCCTACTGAGCTCCATTTTCACTGGCTGAGGCACTGCGGGCTGGTCCTTTGTGTCAGGGTTCCAAATAGCATCCAAAACTAAATCAGAGTCCGAGTTAAAGTATTCCTCAAAGTTCCAATTTATTAACAGAGCCATGTTGGCACATCTGGGAGAAACCCGAATCTGAAGTCCCATGGGTTTCTCCACCCAGTTGAAAGTTCAAGCCATTGTCCCCACACTCCCAAGTCCATCACGTTGACCAATCTTCATCTGCCAACTTGGCAGCAACTCCCATCTCCTCCCGTGCAAGTGCTGAAGTGCGAAGACAAAGGATGACCTTGACCATCCAGAAGGAATTTATTATGGCTACATGCAGACATCACTCATGCAACTGCCCCTCCCAAATTCCCCCAGCTGAGCATACATTTTAAAATAGCATAAAGTGTGGCAGGCCAAAGACCCCAACTAAAATGGCTTCGGCCTGATACTTTGCTATTTCCAGGGCAGCCCCGTGGGCCAGATCTAAGCACCCCGCATGCCTTGAGTTTGACACCCCTGTCCTAAAACCACCTTTCCGTGCCTACAAAGTTAGTATAAAGCCTTTGGAAATAATAATGATATCAGGACTAGAACATCTTAAGTTTGAAGAACCAGGGGAATACAGCATCGGCAGCATGGTTGAAGATGGAGCTGGAGAGTGAAGAAGCTATTGCATTTAAAAAGCTGGGGCTCTCGTATGTTTTGGAGGTAGCATGTCCCCAAGAACTCCAAACCAAGATAGCTTTCCATGAGAAAGAACAAATTATTTAAATCTGGAAATAATTCTAAGACTAAATTTGACAAAGTTGGTTCTGAAAAGCTCCCTGCCTTTTGATACATGCATATAAAAATGTAGTTTTTGAGATTTTTTAAAAATTATTTTTGTCTCGCCTCTTTTTGCATATACAGCTGAAGGCAGTGACTGTATAAACATTCCTTCTTCCTCCTATTTTCCCCATAATAGCAATCCTTTGAGGTGAGGTGGGCTGAGAAAGAGTGACTCCCCATTGCCAGTGAAAGAGCTGGGTAACTCCTTTCCCAGGAGGACTTTTGTCGTAGTACTGCCAGTTGAGGATTGCATACCAGTTTGTAGGCAATTCAAGAGATCTGCGTTCTCATGAGGTTGGCAGCAGTGAATGGCTAGCTGGTTTATTTCTGGCTCCTATGTGTTGGAAGAAATATCCATCTGGGTTCAGTTCCAAGTGGGGAAAAACAAACTGGAAACATGGAGACTGCTTGGAAGGATGGTTTAATGGTGAACAGGACCACATGGGTTTGAAGTCCTGGGTAGCTGAACACATGGAGTGAAGAGAGAGAGAGAGAGAGAGAGAGAGAGAGAGAGAGAGAGAGAGAGAGAGAGAGAGAGAGAGAGAGAGAGTTATACCCTCTCTTGGGCTATGAATTTCAGCTTCCTATTCCTGTGGCAAGGGCATGTATCTTATTGGTTGCAGTCAGACTCCCAAGGGGCTATGCAGTCATAGATCAGGTTGTCTGTGTCCCAGGCTTGGTTGACTCTTGCTGGGTGATGCAATGAAGGGCAATTTCCTATTGTGGCTGAATGACTTTGCCCTGAAGGATAATCCCATCATCCTGGAGCTGAGGTCTTTTGTTTTGTAGATAGATTGGCCCAGTCTTTTGTCTTGTAGATAAGCTGGCACCAAAATATCCGCTGGGGGCAGGGAGCTGGGCTCTTTTGTTTCTTTTTCCTTTAAGATTTTTATTTCTCTTTTTGGGGGAAATATTCTGCCTTTTTAATATTTCATTCTTCTAGGAGAGGAATGGGTGCTAACTTTCTACATATGCAAGGAGCGGGGACCTCTCTGAAGCTGGGTGTTTTGATACTTAAAGATTGTGACTTTGGTTCCCCATTGGAGGGAACTATGGCCTGTAGGTAAATGCTTGCTTAATTAGCACCCTTTTCTGCCCCACATTATGGGGGCAAAGCGGCAGAGAGGAATCTGATGACACTTTTTGTCTGTTTTCCTTTTCTCTTCAGCACAGGATGGCTGGGTGAGCAAACCCGCAGGCTATTCATTCATGTTTCTTTCCCTTCTTACCTCTTTGTGCGGAGTGAGGGGGGGGGGGAGAAAAGCTGTTTTTGACTGACTTGTTTAACTGGGTTCCCTTTTTATCTAGTTTGAACATTTGTGTGGAGAATGGAAAAGGGTTCACACATTTTTAAGCATGACAACATGATGGCATAAGTAGTGGGAAAGATAACATTTGTGTAATCTACTCCTTTCATTGATACGCTTGACAGTTGTCTGAAACCATCCTGTATCTCCCTGAAATTGAGGGGGAGTTTACGCTGAAGCCAAGATGTATTGAAAAAAGACATTTGGTTGCCTTCACAGGTAAGCCAGGCCTCTTTGCCATTGATTTTCTGTAAGCCTGGGGCGTCCAACCTTGGCAACTTTTAAGACTTGTGGGACTTCGACTCCCCGATTTTCTCAGCCAGCAGAGTTGAAGTCCACAGGTCTTAAAGTTGCGAAGGCTGGACACTTGTGGTGTAAACAAAGGATAGTACTTCACATTTTGTTTGGGCACACAGTAGATAGCATCAAGACAAAAGATAGATTCAAATTGATTTGATTTACATTATGTTAAAATTGAGCCTAATTATTGTTTACTTACTCTCCAGTCATGTCATCATAAGCTAAGACTGAGTTCATACAACATGTGTATTATGTAAGCTAATTATTGAATTAACTCCATTGTCTGGGTTTGTACCATACCCTGAGCCATTAACTAACCAAATTGGCTGGATTTCCCACATCCGATTAGCAAAAAACAACATATAAATAAAGATTGAAACTATTTTGCACAAACTTTGACTGACCTAGTGCCATAGGTCTACCAGTGTGAAATCTACCAGCCTGAATCAGATGCCAAATAATGCTGAAAACCTATGCTTTCAAACAACCGACATATTATGTTTAACCCTTGATTTGTATTAGAACCAATTCACAAATCAAATCTACATATGCAAAAGCTTATTCTTAGTTTGCTTACAGTAGTCCTTCTTTTAGCTACCCTGTTTAAGAGGAGGAGACAACTTTATTTTTTAACGGTTACTAGTTTTAAAAGAAAGGAGAGCTCAAATTGTGCAGAGATCTATCAGGAATGTAACTTTCCATCTTCTCTAACTTTGATGTGGCATCTCCAGAGTTCCAGAAACATGAAGCAACAAAGGAGAAATGGTACTATTTTTTTAATATGCAAGACTAAAGATTTCTGCTCCAGGCAATGGACCAGTTTGTCATTTCCACAGTCTGATCTGATTTCTGTGCCTTGGTCTCTAAGCTGTGCTAAAACGCATCTCCAAAGGGGCAACTTTAAAACCAGTAATTCTCCTTGATGAGTCATCAGTGATCCCCCTTCTGCCCAGCCTCCTTTCCTCTGCTCTTCCTCCTCCCTAAAGCATAGTTCAACCTCCCTCTGTGGGGTGTACACAGAAGCAATAATTTAGCGATTGTTCCCAATAGAAAGGGACGCAGCAGCGACGTTTAATAGTGGGGATAAGAAGAAGGGAATCGCTGGAGGCAGCGAAGGATGAATCCTTGCAGTGGGGATCTGCCATTCTAAACAAGAAGCGAGAACTGAGAACAGGAGGTATGGTTTTTGAGGCTAGTCCTACCATACGATAAAATCATAGAATGCAGAAACATAAGGGGGGAAAGTCTTCTAGTCCAGCCCCCTGCCCAAGGCAGGAAAGCTTATATTATACTGGACAAATGGTTCTCCAATCTTTTCTTGAAAACATCTAGTGATGGAGCACTCACAACTTGGGGGGGGGGCAAGATGTTCCATTGATTAATTGCTCTCACTGTCAGGAAATTTCTCCTTATTTCCAGGTAGGATCTCTCTTTAACAAGATTCCACCCATTGCTTCTTGTCTTGCACTCATTGCTTTGGAGAATAAGTTGACACCCTCTTCTCTGTGACAGCCCCTCAAGTGCTGGAAGACAGCTATCATGTTACCCCAGTCCTTCTCTTTGTTAAGCTAGACCAGGTGTCAGCAACCTGTGGCTCCGGAGCCGCATGCGGCTCTTTGGGCCCTCTGCTGTGGCTCCCTGTCGGGTGATCCCACCACTGGCTGGCCCCGCCCTTTGCCCTCCCCTCCCAGTCACTCCTTGCCTGGCCTGAGAAGGTAAGGGTGACGGTGGGGAATGGAGAAGCGGCCAGGGCAGAGACAGAGAGATGCAGAAAGAGGGGGGGGAGAGAGACATAGAGAGAGGGGGGGAGAGGGAGGGAGGGAGAGAGAAAGAGATAGATGTCAAAAGGGTTTTGTGGTTCCTGGTATTTTTTAACAACCAGTTCTCTGCCCTAATGACCAGCTGGGTAGACATGGCTTGGGGGTCATGTGTCTGGTGGAAGTGAGTGACGTTGAGTTGGCTATGCCCACCCAGGTTTTGTGGCTCCCGGTGTTTTCTTTTCTGTGGGAAACGGGTCCAAATGGCTCTTTGAGTGTTTAAGGTTGCAGACCCCTGAACTAGACATATCTATTTCTCAAAATGAGATCATGGCTTCAAGCAACAGATGCAACAGAGGGGCATCTTCCCTCCTGTTGGATGGAGGACAGAGTACAGGTAGTTCTTGATTTACAACTGGTTACTTAGTGACCATTCAAAGTTAGGACCTCCTTGGAAAAAAAGAGACTTACGACCCAGATCCAACATTATGATGGTTGCCCCCATTCTAGTCCCATGACGGTACTTCAGGTACTCAGTAATGCAGTCATATTTACAGCCATTTGCAGTGTCCTCGGGTCACATGACCACATTTTACTGTGGTGTTCACTGAATGCCTGCTGCAAAAAAAAAGTCGTACAATCAGATCGGTCACTGCCATTATGGGTAGAGTTTGGGACTGTTTCATTATCCTCTTGGCCATCTATTTCTCCATTTCTCCATTATTGAAGTGTACATCTGTTATGATAAAACCCTGTCAAAAATTGTGATGTAGTGGCAGAATTTCTGCTTTGCTTGGCATTTATCCAGGAGTTAGCTCAGTCAATATACCAGAATATAAGCACAAGGCATCTCAAAAAAAGAAACTTGGTGCAGACTTACACATCTGCCTTGCTCACTGTAGGTATGGATAATCTAAGCAGGGGTCTCCAACCTTGGCAACTTTAAGACTTGTGGACTTCAACTCCCAGAGTTGAAGTCCACAAGTCTTAAAGTTGCCAAGGTTGGAGACCCCTGATCTAAAGACAAATAGAGAGTTGTAGGGAAAAGCTCATGTTTCAATTGTGGAACGAGTTTTAGTCACTCATACCTGAATTGAGGAAGAATTGAACATAAGGCTTGCTGGCTGGAGACTTCTGGGAGTTGACGTACATACACCTTCAACTGCCAAGATTGAGAAACACTGTAATACTTGCACATGTGAGTTTTTTTTTTTTAATGGCTGAGGCTTACGGGGAAAGCTGTGTGCCCAAATGTTGCTCAGTTTTGTATCATCTGTCCCAAACTGGCCGTCTCTAGATAAGTTGTGACTACAATTCCAAGAGTTGCAATCTCGATGTATTTGGAAGACATCTCTAGCCTGTAGTGTATCTGAGCCTATTGGCTGTGTTCACACAATGACCTTACCCATTGTAGATCAGATACAGACCAAGCAGGCACAGTCATGCAGCAGGCTCAGCTAGGTTAGTCTCAACCTCATTTAGCCATTTTTCAATTCGATTATTGTTGAAACTCAGCCCTTTTGATTATTAGAATAGAAGGGACCTTGGAGGTCTTCTAGTCCAGCCCCCTGCTCAAGCAGGAGAACGTACACTATTTCAGATAAGTGACTGTCTAGTCTCTTCTTAAAAACCTCCTGTGATGGAGCGCCCACAATTCTGGAGGCAAGCTGTTCCACTGGTTAATGATTGTCACTGTTAGGAAGTTTCTCCTTTAATTCCAGGTTGCTTCTCTCTTTGATTAGTTTCCAACCATTGTTTCTTGTCCTGCACTCTGGTGCTTTGGATAATAATTTGACCTCCCTCTTCTTTGTGGCAGCCACTCAAGTTGAAGTCCACAAGTCTTAAAGTTGCTAAGTTTGGAGACCCCTGTTGTAGAAGATAACACTGAAGGAAGATGCTCTTAGATCAGAATGCAAACAACAGGAGCCAATAGCAAAACCAGTCAACCTTTTTATTTGCAATTATCAGAAAACAAACCATCTATAAATTAGCATGAAGACCGAACAGATCATTCCAAAGTTTGATTTCTTTAAAGAGGTATCTGCCGGGAAAGATTGTATTGGCCAAAGCCTCTAGGGGCAAACCTGTCAGACAGGACTGTGCCACGTATGACAGAATGATTTGCTGTTTTGTGTGTGTGTGTGTGTGTGTGTGTGTGTGTGTGTGTGTGTGTGTGTGTGTGTGTGTGTGTTTTAATGCACGTAGAAAGTAGCATCTTGAGGAGGCTTGCCTAGGACTTTTTGTCAACTTGCTTGTTTTCCATGCATGTACAAGAACTCTTCTCTCTTAGGAGAATATGTCCCCATGAAGTCAGCCTGAAGATGACACTTCCGCAATGGTGGTTCTATAAGGAATTTTCTCCTAGGTCTGCCTCAGCTAAGAGTCGCAAGTGTGTTTGCAGAGAGATCCTTCTTGGCTGTGCTCCAATGTCTGGGATTTTCTCCACTTCCCTGGGGTTTTTCTATTATTTGGAAGATATGTGGGTAAGCTACTTAGCTCTCATTGCTCATGGACAAGGGAAATGTCGGTTGGCGGGACCAAGGGGGAGAGCCTTCTCTGTGGGGGCTCCGGTTCTCTGGAACCAACTACCCACAGAGATCCAATCTATCCCCACCTTGCTGGCCTTCCGGAAAGCTATTAAGAGATGGCTCTTCCTGCAGGCAGGGTGATGTGACCAAATGAACATCTTAGGTCTCCCCCAGGTATGAATGTGCTGTTCGGTTTTTTTAATCTTTTAATTAATGAAATGTTTTATTTTTTTTGCTCCTGTTCTTGTTTTATTGTTTATACTCTGTTGTATGCCGCCCTGAGTCCCCAGGGAGTAGGGCGGCATATAAGAACAGCAAAATAAAATAAATAAATAAATAATAAATGTGAACAAGTTGGCATTTAAAAATAATGTGTTGGAGGAGATTCTACAGTTAATGGTCATTAAGCAAAATAAATCAATAAGCCAAGAGCAGGGGGAGAAGATCTTCCTCTGCCCCAAATGAGCAACCCTTCTCCCAAGCCTTAATTTCTAACTAAGTCCTTGTGCACTGTGTGTATGGAGATTCTCAGTCATCCAGGTTATGGTTGTCCCAAAGGTGCTTTTTCAAGAGACAACTGGCTTCTTGGATGAGAAGCGAAACATCTTCAAGGAATGTCTTCCGGTTGCCTTTTGAAAAAGCACTTTTGGGACTTGTGCACCACGGTTGTATCAAGTGTAATCAAAATAACAAGGCTGCATCATTGATTATGACAAAGGTTGAAACCTGTGACCATGTGGCTGAACCTTATTGCCCATTAGCCTCTGCTAACGTGGCCAATGATAGAAGTCTTAACAAGGGCAGGAACACATACTGTAGTTGATCTACATCTTCCAGTCAGCATGGACAATAGTGAGGCACGTGGGAGTTGTAGTTCAGCAACACCAGGGGAGCCAGAGGTGTATATTCTGATTTTTTTAAGTGTACAAGGATGGTTTGTGTGTGCCTGGAAAAATGTGTAAATATAAGCAAATTATCTCTCATGGACTCATGTTATCACATCATCAGAACTTCTGAAGTTTAGTGGCAAATCCAGTTTACTTTGTGTCCAGCCTGAAATGCTTCCCCTATCTCTATAAATATGTACTGTAAAATACATCAAGCGAATCTACAATCTCAACATACATATGACCTGAGAGATCCCATCCTTTCATTTCAGTTACCCTTACTAAATCCTTACCAGTTCCATCTAGGCTGGCTTTTCTTGGCTCACTTGTTCAACTCTTTTACCCACTCATTCTATACTCCTCTTTCCTCCTGAAGTATCCCACCGTGGTTCTGAGCCAGGATGCAAGTGATCTTGCATTACAGGAGTGCTGACCTGGTATAGGAATGGATGCTCTGTGGGCCTCTAGATGTTGCTGAATTAGAACATCCAGCATTACGATCCTGTTGCATTGCCAGTTAAGACTGCTAAGTTGCAGCTTAGCAACATCTGGAAGGCCAAAGATTGTCCATCCCCATTAGGCTGCCTGCCTAGTTCTATATCAAGAGGTCCTTTGTTCCTCTTAATTTGCATTGCATTATTCACAAAATATTAAGTAATCCCACATTTGGTCAATATTAATATACTGGCTGCAAGAGAGTGAACTAGATGCATCCCCTTCTTCAGGTTGACTTTCTGCATTTTTGCTCCATCTGTAGATTTCAGCACCTCCTGATCTATGATCCAAACCAGAAGGACTCCTAGGTGTAAAGAAGCAAACCTCCTCAACACATCCATTGCTTCAAGGATCAGCAAGAAAGAAATCAAAAACCAGCTGGCCTCAATGAGGCTAAGGGTTGTGGCTTCCTTTGAGGACAGAGCTGCTTGTGAAGAGCTTCTACCCCAGCTGAATCCGGATTTTAAAAAAAGGGGGTTCCCATGCACATGGCAGGCGAGTGGGGAGAAGCTGCCCTCAGAGATGGTGGGGGGATAGCAGGTCCTTAAGGTCTCACATAATGGTGCATTGGTTCCTCCGCAGGGCCCCCTGGAAGCGGATGGCAGTGTGAACGTGCTTACATCGTGCGCAGCCCACACTCTTCAGAAGTTCACTGAAGAGCAAGAGGATATGCCAGTTGTATTTGGCTGAGCACTCAATGTAACCACACTTCCATGTCTTCTTCACAAGGTTGGAGACATTCCAGCGGGGGATGACACGGCCTTTCTGGAGGTCCCGCTTGTTCCCAACAATGATGATGGGAGTATCTGAGGTTCCAATGACTCTGGCAACAAAGAAAGGAAAAAGTCGTGTGAAGAGTTTGAAAACCCAAGCCAAGGTGGTAGAATAAGGGGAACAATAGGAGGGCTAGGTGTCCTTCCGGCCACAAAGTATGGGAATTATGAAAACTGTAATCCCAACCAACTCCTTCCTAAATCTCTGAAAGACCCAGGTATAAAACATCACAACCCAACCACCCAACCTTTGTTTTCATCATATCAGCCAAGATCATTTTTTCCTCAACTATTTTATCCACAAAAGTCAATAACTGGAAATGTGTTGGGAAAAGTAACATGAAGTCTCTTTTGAGATTATCATTGTAGGGAGCTCACCCTAAAGGATGGCCATCCCTGGAACTATAGGTTAAGTGCAGTAGTGGGTTGTAAATGCCTTCGCTACTGGTTCGCTCGTGCACGCTCATGTGTGCACGCAATGCTTCTGCCCATGCGCAGAAGCTTCTGCACATGCGCAGAAGCATCCCGGGCGGGTGGGCAGAGCCTCCCACCGCTGCTACCGGTTTGCAGAACTGGGCCGAACCGGGAGCAACCCACCGCTGGTTAAGTGGACTGCATGGCATGTGCTTTGGGAACAGTGAAATAGCTGCAGTTGGGGAGGTAGAAAGTATTGACTTGACCCAATTTACATTCCCACCAAACAGGTCTTGGTATAAGCAAGGCAAGGGCTCTGCTACTGGAAAAAAAAGTTAATAATGGAATAATAACAGAATAACAGAGTTGGAAGGGACCTTGGAGGTCTTCTAGTCCAAACCACTAATCAGGCAGGAAATCCTATATCATTTCAGATAAATGGTTGTCTAGTCTCTTCTTAAAATCTTCCAATGTTGGAGCATTCACAACTTCTGGAGGCAAGCTGTTCCACTGATTAATTGTTCTGTCAGGAAATTTCTTCTTAGTTCTAGGTTGCTTCTCTCCTTGGTTAGTTTCCATCCACTGCTTCTTGTCCTGCCTTCAGGTGCTTTGGGGAATAGGTTGACCCCCCTCTTCTTTGTGGCAACCCCTTCGATACTGGAACACTGCTATCGTGTCATCCCTAGTCCTTCTTTTCATTTAACTGGACATACTCACTTCCAGCAATGGTTCTTTATATGTTTTAGCCTCCAGTCTCATAATCATCTTTGTTGCTCTTCTCTGCACTCTTTCTAGAGTCTCATCATCTTCTTTACATTGTGGTGGCCAAAACTGAATGCAGTATTCCAAGTGTGACCTTACCAAGGCATTATAAAGTGGTATTAATATTTCACGTGATCTTGATTCTATCCCTTTGTTTATGCAGCCTAGAACTGTGTTGGCTTTTTTAGCAGCTGCAGCATACTGCTGGCTCATATTTGCCCACTAGGACTCCAAGATCCCTCTCACAGTTACTACTATTGAGCAAGGTACCACATATACTATATCTGTACATTTGGTTTTTCTTGCCTAAATGTAGAACCTTATTTTTTTCACTATTGATCTACATTTTGTTAGATAGGGCCTAATGTTCAAGTTGTACAATCCTTCTCTTTGCCCATCCAACAACCAAAGCTGAGCCTAAAGAGCTCCTTGAAAGCAGTGGACAACCAACTATTTACAGTACCGGGAGGGATTTACGTGACTTTTTAAAGAGCCCTTGTATCATACTCTACTTGCTTCCATTCACTTTGTTAAATGAGAATTCCTGCTTTTTACAGGATCCATATCCTAATCCTGCTCACTACCAGCCCTGGAGTTACTCCAAGCAGAAAGAGGTTGACAAGGACTGAACATAAGCTATCTGGGAATTTGTGCTGCTTTCTAAAATTCCTGGCATTAACATCTGGGTCCACTCCCTTCTCTGATCCCAATTCCAGGGTGGGTTGAAGCAGAGGCATATTTTTACCTTGTTTCTAGGATCTGCTGCCTAATGGTTTTGACATACTCAAAGCTGTCAAAACAACAGATGTCATAGACCAAGATGTAGGCATGAACACTCCGGAGGCCTCGGCAGCACACGTCCGCCCACTCCTGCAACACAGACACAGAGAGGGACAGATCAGGGAACACACAGCACACAGCTCCCCAATGGTACCACCCAGCCCACCCACATACCCACAGCTTGCATCAAGGGTGGGGAAAGTTTGCTCCCGTTGAGTATCCAAATGCTTAACTAGCAAGAAATACTGGGGGCGGGACAGCGAGAAAGAATCAGAAAAGGAAGCCCCTCCAAATCCAGTTTAAAAATGGAACTAAAATTAAATAGAAAGAAGACCAAACCAGTCACAAAAAACAGAGCAACTAGCCTTAGAACTGTCAATGGTGATCTTTAAAGCCCTACATGGCTTAGGACCAGGTTACCTCCGGGACCGCATCCTACCTCATACTTCCCTTCGACCAGTTAGGTCCCACAGAGTGGGTCTCCTCCGGGTCCCATCAGCCAAACAATGCCGGCTGGCGGGACCTAGGGGGAGGGCCTTCTCTGTGGGGGCCCCTGCTCTCTGGAACCAACTACCCCCGGAGATCCAAATTATCCCCACCTTGCTGGCCTTCCGAAAAGCCATTGAGACATGGCTCTTTCTGCAGGCGGGGTGATTTTGAGACAACTTTCCCCCATGTATGTATGGCTTTGTATGTCTTTTTAAACTCTTTTTAAATTGTTTTTAATAATCTTTATTGTTTAGTTGTTCCTTAAAATGTTGTATGCCGCCCTGAGTCCTCAGGGAGTAGGGCAGCATAGAAGAACAATAAATAAATAAATAAATAAATAAATAAATAAATAAATAAATAAATAAATAAATAAATAAATAAATAAATAAATAAATAAATAAATAAATTGAAGCGATAGGTAGTGTCTGATTTTTAGAATGGACAACCAAGAATAAAATAGTCAATAATCAAGGAATATGTCACTGACTAGCACTTGGTGGGATACCTGTGAAGGGCATGGAAAAGATATTCAGATGCTGGGATGTTTCTATAGTTACAAAGATTGGAATTATCTAAGCAGCGGTTAGCAAAAAATGAACTTTGAAGATAAGAGTTTTGGACAGAAAGAGTTTTCATGTATTTTGAAATTTGATAGAATGTTCAAGATGATTAAGAATACCACACATAGTCAAGAAAAACAAAAACAAAAATGTACCCTAGAGCAAATCCTTTCAAAATTGTAACTCGAGGCAAAATGACCAAGTTTAAATTATCATGAATGAAGGCGAATATACATGTCCCAGGATAATGTTGCAAGATCCAATCACGGGAGGTTTCGTCTTTTGAGCTTTTGAATGTGTGCTGGGAGCTTATCCTCAGGGAACTTCTCTCTAGCAGAGTTTTACATTAGCAATAACAATAGTAATAGCACTTAGACTTATATACCGCTTCATAGTGCTTTTACAGCCCTCTCTAAGTGGTTTACAGAGTTCAGCATATTGCCCCCAACAATCTGGGTCCTCATTTTACCCACCTCGGAAGGATAGAAGGATGAGTCAACCTTGAGCCGGTGAGATTTGAACTGCCAAACTGCAGCTAGCAGTCAGCTGAAGTAGCCTGCAGTACTGCACTCTAACCAGAGGTGAAATTCAGCAGGTTCTGACAGGTTCTGGAGAACCGGTAGGAGAAATTTTGAGTAGTTCAGAGAACCGGCAAATACCACCTCTGGCTGGCCCCAGAGTGGGGAGGGAATGTGGATTTTGCAGTATCCTTCCCCTGGAGTGGGGAGGCAATGTGGATTTTGCAGTATCCTTCCCCTGGAGTGGGGAGGCAATGTGGATTTTGCAGTATCCTTCCCCTGGAGTGGGGAGGGAATGTGGATTTTGCAGTATCCTTCCCCTGGAGTGGGGAGGCAATGTGGATTTTGCAGTATCCTTCCCCTGGAGTGGGGAGGGAATGTGGATTTTGCAGTATCCTTCCCCTGGAGTGGGGAGGGAATGTGGATTTTGCAGTATCCTTCCCCTGGAGTAGGGTGGGAATGTGGATTTTGCAGTATCCTTCCCCCAGGAGTGGGGAGGGAATGTGGATTTTGCAGTATCCTTCCCCCTGGAGTGGGGAGGGAATGTGGATTTTGCAGTATCCTTCCCCTGGAGTAGGGTGGGAATGTGGATTTTGCAGTATCCTTCCCCCAGAGTGGGGAGGGAATGGGGATTTTGCAATATCCTTCCCCCAGGAGTGGGGAGGGAATGTGGATTTTGCAGTATCCTTCCCCTGGAGTGGGGAGGGAATGTGGATTTTGCAGTATCCTTCCCCCTGGAATGGGGAGGGAATGTGGATTTTGCAGTATCCTTCCCCCAGAGTGGGGAGAGAATGGGGATTTTGCAATATCCTTCCCCTGCCACGCCCACCAAGCCACGCCCACAGAACCGGTAGGGAAAAATTTTGAATGTCACCCGATTCTAACCACTGTGCCACCTCGTCTCTTTATCATATTTTGGGCACATAATGTGAAGTCATATCAGTATAAAGATGTTCATAATGCTGGGAAAAGTAGAAGAAAAGGAAAACCAGCAGCAAGGTGGCTGGATTGAATCACAGTAGTGATGGGTGCACCATTGGAAGAACTGAAAGGCCAGGTTGGGAACATCTTCCTGGAGAAGAACTATCTACTGATATGTGACGACTAAGAATCAATACTGACCTGATGGCAAATAATCAATCAGTCAATCACTTAACAGTAGGACTGGCGTTCCCTACAAGTATAGAGTGACCTCTCTCAAAAATGCTCAGTCCCAGATAATAAAAACAACAGTACAATAGAGACCTCAGTATTAAGCTTAAGACCTATAACTCAGGGGTGTCAAACTCGATTTCATTGAAGGCCGCATCAGGGTTCTATTTGACCTCATGGGGTTGGGTGGGCATGGCCAGGGTGGGCATGGCCAGCTCAACATCACTCATGTCGTGGGCGCCTGTGGTGGCTCGAGTGCTCTGCCAGTGAAAACGGAGCTCAGGAGGCCGCATGCGGCCCTCCCGAGCTCCGTTTTCACTGGCACAGAGTTGCAGGAGGCTGTTGGAACTGAAAACAGGCCGGTCCTTCGCTGTTTCCAGGACGGCCTCGCAGGCCAGATCTAAGCATCCCATGGGGCGGATTCAGCCCACGGGCCTTGAGTTTGACATCCCTGCTATAACTAATCCTTTGATATAAATTGCAATGTTTCTTTTTTTCTCTTTCAAAAACCCCCCTTTATTAAAATTTAAAATATACAAATACTTCTATGATGTAAATACGTCCACAATGATTAAACAATTCAACATCGTTATGACAGTACACAAATCTTAACTCTATTCTTATATTCTCAGATATTCCTATTTGATCAAATATATGTAAATACAATTATGTCTTATTTTGATCTATATATTTCCTATTTTTATTTTCTATCCATTGATACCAGTTTTCCCATGTTGAGTAATATTCCGAGTCTTCCTTATCATTTAATTCTATAGTCCGTTTGTCCATTTCTGCACATTCTTCAACTCCCAGAATTCCATAGATTTGCCATCTATGGTTGCTAAGGAATTCTGGGTGTTGAAGTCCACACATCTTAAATCTGCTGAGGTTGAGAAACACTGTTCTAGACAATTTTTCTGAAGTCTATGCCAATGGTACAACATTTTATAAAAATTCTCTTTTAGGTTGCAGGTAGTTCCTCGGTTTAGGAACAGTCACTTAACAGTTTGAAGTTACGATGGACCTCCCAAGAGCTACTTATGACCTCTTTTTGAAGTTGTGAGAACTGCACCCCACCACTACCATTACATAATCGCATTTTGGGCACTTGGCAATTGGCTCACCTTTATGGCTGTTTGCTGCATACCGCAGACATAGGACAAAAATTTGTTATGGGTTTTTGCTGATTTTCAGTGCTTACTTTTGGTTTCCAGCAAAAACAACACCCATTGGGGAAAATGGATTTGCTTATTGACTGTGGCATTCATTTAACAACTCCTGTAAAATGGACAAAAGAATCCAGTCGTATGATGCTTCATTGCCTCAACTTATGACTGCAATGGCTTATAACCGTAATTTTGGACTCTTGTTTCCTGTTTCCTAGGCAGTACCTCTTCCCCTTGTCCCTCAAGGTCATCCATCCATTGTATTACAGTTCCGTCATTATATTGTGTAGAAAGTTCTTACAGCGTTTTATCATACAATCTTTCACTTATTCTTCTTCCAACTAAAAATATACTGTTTCTGATCCTCAAGAATTATACAATATAGCCACTAGCCTAGAAGCACTCAACAGCCTGTTCACAAACACTTCAAGTTCTTAATTATCATTTCATCATGGTTATTGTTGCTATTACAGTATGATTCATCAACCTCTCATACCTCTCATTTTATCACTGGGTCGTCTTTATTAAAGCAAGCAGCTGACAATCATTTGCATTGCCCTATACTTTTACAATGTTCCCAATACATTTTAAAGCTGTATGATGCCTAATATTAGGCATATTACCTTTTTGTGGGCTTGTCTTTTACAAGCTCCATTTCATTTTTTTTAATTTGCTAAAACATTTGGTAAACAGCTGGGCATTCCTCTCAATTCTATATGTGACATACAGAAGGATGGCCTTTTTTTCTTCCCCAATAGTTTGGCTCAACGGTTTCATAGGATGTTTATTGTTAGGATTCCTTATACTCAGCCTCATTGGTTGTTAAAGTTATCTACAATCTCCCTAGCTTGCCCCCTCGCCCATCCTTAACACCAAAGAAGCAAACTTCCCCTGCAAACTTAAGATTTTGCAAGAAAACAGCACACCCCTGTGAGAATGAAGAAGGGTTTTAGGATTGTATTGGCAGCAACTGCTACAGAAGAATGGTTGTCATATAGCAGTGATGGCGAACCTATGGCACGCGTGCCACAGGTGGCATGTGGAGCCATATCTGCAGACACACGAGCCGTTGCCCTAGCTTAGCCTCAGCGCGCATGTGCGCACCGGCCAGCTGATTTTTGGCTCATGCGGAGGCTCTGGGAGGGCGTTTTCAGCTTCCGGAGGGCCTCCGGGGGGCGGGGAAGGGCATTTTTGCTCTCCCCAGGCTCTAGGGAAGCCTCTAGAACAGTGATGGCGAACCTTTTTTGGTTCGCGTGCCAAAAGGGGGGGGGAATGCGGGGGATCACGTGTGTGCGTGCCCACACTCATAATTCCATGCACCCCCGCACATGCACGCATGACCCCCCTGCTCCCAGCATGCAATGGCACGCCCATTTTTCGCTCTCCCCGGGCTCCAGAGCCTTTCTAGGAGCCTGGGGAGGGCGAAAACGGCCTTCCCCACCCCCTCTGGAGGCTGGAAACAGCCTGTTTCCCGACTCCCAGTGGGCCCAGAAGGCCCGAAAATCAGCTGGCTGGTGCACACATGCACGCCGGACCTGAGAGCCCACCGATATGGCTCCGCGTGCCACTTGTGGCACCCGTGCCATAGGTTCGCCATCATGGCTCTAGAACCTGGGGAGGGCAAAAACGGGCCTACTGGGCCCACTGGAAGTCAGGAAATGGGCCATTTCTGGGCTCCAGAGGGCCTCCGGGGGGGGGGCGGGGGAAGCTGTTTTCACCCTCCCCAGAGATTGAATTATGGGTGTGGGCACTCGCACATGTGCGATAGCGCATGCGCATGCGCTTTCGGCATCTGAGGGAAAAAAGGTTCACCATCACAGTCATATAGGATAACACATAGCAGTCACCAAAATGATTCACTAAAACATTTGTAAAAATCATCATGTGCCAGTAGTAAAAAATTGGTGGAAACACAGAGTGGAAAAAATAGTTGAAACCAAGCAGGTTAGAATATTATGGGATTTTACTCAGATAGTCTTAGCTCATAACACATTAGATTTAACTGGCTGAAAAGAAAAAAGTGGGCATAATTTATGTAGCAATACCAGGGGATAATGGAATAGAAGACGAAGAAGTGGACAAGATAACATGATATCAAGATTTGAAAGTCAAAACTGAAAGATTGTGGCATACATAGGCTCTGGTGGTCCCAGTGCAGGGGTGAAATCCTCCCGGTTCGCCCGGGCCAGCCCTTCGGCGTATAGCTGATGGAACTGGTGGCGGTCGCGGCGCGGAGCTTCTCCCGGCCGCTTTCCCGGCCCGGCTGAACGCCGCCATTCAGGTTATTTTTCCTTCTGTTGGTGGGCGGGGCTACATTCAGTGTGTAAGAGGCACCCAAATTTTCACCCTCTTTTGGGGGGGGGGGAAGTGCATCTTATACTCCGAAAAATACGGTAATCTGTATGTGTACTTTTGGTTTTTCTTGCCCAAGTATAAGATTTTACTTTTCTCTCTTCAATTTCATCTTGTTAGATAGGGGATCTGGATTTCGAGTCCATCTTCTATCTAGGGCAGTGATGGCGAACCTTTTTCCCCTCGGGTGCCAAAAGTGCACGCGCGTGCGGTATTGCACATGTGCGAGTGCCCACACTCATAATTCAATGCCTGGGGAGGGCGAAAATGGCCTCCCCTGCCCCCAAGGAGGCCCTCTGGAGGCTGGAAATGGCCCATTTCCCAACTTCTGGTGGGCCCGGTAGGCCCATTTTTCGCCCTCTCCAGGCTCCAGAGGCTTCCCTGGAGCCTGGGGAAGGCAAAAACGCCCTCCCCCGTCCCCCCGGAGGCCCTCTGGAAGCCAAAAACACCCTTTCAGAGCCTCCGTGTGAGCCAAAAATCAGCTGGCTGGCACACACATGCGCACTGGAGCTGAGCTAGGCAACGGCTCGCGTGCCGGCAGATATGGCTCCTCGTGCCACCTGTGGCACGCGTGCCATAGGTTCACCATCACTGATCTAGGGTATTGGCTATTTCTGGCAGAGTGTCATCTGAAAATTTGATGAGTTCCCCTTCTATTCCCTAAGTAATTTATGTTGATATTGAAGAGTACTGGGCCTAAGATGGAACCTTTAAAGCCTGTAACCATTATTACTTTCAATAGCAGAAGACACCATAGTTAATTCTACATGGGGCTACCCTTGAAGAGTGCTCGGAGACTACAATTGGTCCAGAATGCAGCCGCGCGAGCTATCGTGGGTACACTTAGGTACACCCACATTACACCAATCCTCCGCGGGCTGTACTGGCTCCCTATTGGTCTCCGGACACAATTCAAGGTGTTGGTCATTACCTTTAAAGGCTTAGGACCAGGTTATCTTCAAGACCGCCTTCTGCCACATAGCTCCCAGCGACCAGTGAGATCCCACAGAGTTGGTCTCCTCCAGGTCCCGTCAGCTAAACAGTGCTGGCTGGCGGGCCCGAGGGGGAGGGCCTTCTCTGTGGCTGCCCCGACTCTGTGGAACCAGCTACCTCCGGAGATCCAGACTGCCCCCACCCTATTGGCCTTCCGAAAAGTTGTTAAGACCTGGCTTTTCCAGCAGACCTGGGGCCGTTGATCTCGCGGTTATAATCTGCGAGATCTGGCCATGAAAGGATATGCGTGGGTTTTGAAATCGTTTTAACTGTTTTAATGTTTAATTACGTTTTTAATATTTATTATGTTGTTAAGCCGCTCAGAGTCCTTTGGGAGTTGGGCGGCATATAAATTTAATAAAATAAATAAATAAATTATTCTTTTTCTTGCATATGCATCACTTCGAGAAAGGCCTGGAAATCAAGTTCTTCAAATTATGGGAGTTGAAGTCCACATGTTAAGGTTTCTAAGGTTGCAAAGCAGGTCATTCAAAGGCGAAGGAAACTGAGATATCCTGGTTTTATCAGCTTTTGAGATTCTAAGCTGAGCCTTCCCCTGAATTCATTTTCCTGGCCCCCAACCAGAGTCGGTGGGTGCCCTTCCTATCTGCTAAAGGCACAGCCAGCCTTTGATGGAATGCAAAGACCTTAAGACACATCGTCAAAAAGAATATGCAGCAAATATGAATTGTATCATTTTTATCCATTTATGTAATAACTTTACTGTTCCAATTTCAAGCACATAAGCTTATAGTGATCCACCTCCAGTTCAGATGAGCCCTTGGTTTAAAACAGGAGAAGGGAGAGAAAAAGGTGGCCTCTTGAAAGGAAAAGAAGATGGGGGAAAATGGCATCGTGGTGACCAGAGAAGATGGAAGAAGGATGAAGGGTGGTTACAATGACAAAGTAGATGTGATTTTTAACCTAAATGACTTTACAAAAAAGATGTTGAGACTTTGGAAAAAAAGAGCAACTAAGATGATTAAAGGCCTGGAGACTAAAAATTATGAAGGAAGGTTGCAGGAATTGGGTATGGCTAGTTTAGAGAAAAGAAGGACTAGGTGTAACATGATAACAGTATTCCAATATTTGAAGGGCTGCCACAAAGATTATTTTCTAAAATACCAGAAGGCAAGACAAGAAACAATAGATGGAAACTAATCAAGGAGAGAAGCACCCTGGAATTAAGGAGAAACTTTCTACCATTGAGGACAACTAACCTGTGGAACAGCTTGCCTTCAGAAGTTGTGGGTGCTTCATCACTGGAGGCTTTTAAGAAAAGACTAGACAGCCACTTGTCTGAAATGATATAGGGTGTCCTACTTGTCACGTAGTGAATATTGTCAGTTGTATGTCTATGCAGGGTGATGCACCCCTATTTAATATCATGGTACATTCCAATATAAGCAGAACACATGATATGATGTTCTTTGCGCATGTGTGCATTCCTAAGCCACCATTATTCTCTTCTGCCTTGGCTCTTGACCTGAACGGTCGTGTTTTCTTAACAAAGATGTAATTATTCAGGATTTATTGTTTTTGTACTGAAATAAATATTTTCTATTAGACATTTAATCTTGGTTTTATTTCTAACTGTCTGAATTCCAAGAAAAGATCTAAATCGCCTCTATGAGATTTTATTCTTACCCCAACACTACTTTAGCAGGGTGTTGGACTAGAAGACCTCCAAGGTCCCTTCCAGCTCTATTCTGATTGATTGACCCTTCCAGCTCTATTCTGATTGATTGACTTCAGGTGTTCCACCTAAATGTTGGACTAGAATACAAAGAACATAAGATGTGCCTGTTGGATCAGACCGAGGGCCGGTCTAATCCACCAGTCTGTTCTCAGAGTGCCAACCAACTGCACAAGGAACCTGATTAGTCTCCTAGCAGATGACAATCAAGGCTAATAACCAAGGTTAATCAATGCTAATAGCCATCGATTTCCAGAAACATGAGTTGGGTCTGTACAACTTCCGTAGACTTTGTTACAATAGGATTTGTAGTCCAACCAACCACTGCCTCTTGTTAAACCATATTATGGTTTGGGGAGGACATTTCAATGCTATCTGAATACAACTATTGTATTTTCTTGAGCCAGAATTAGGTTTTATTGCGCTATGGAAACCCAGCCTGGATTTGACATTTATGCCTCTATAGAGGGCTGGGAATTAGGTTTGCTGAATTCCACTATTCTCAAGTCCCTGTTGGTTTTCTGTACTTTTCCAAAGCTAATTAAAGCACATTTGGGTTGGAGCCCATGGAACTCTGTGATTCAATATTCCTGTTACATATCTGATCTGCTGTCATTTTTCTACTTCTAATTCAGTTCTGAAACTGTGGGATTAAAATACTTTTAAAAAATGTTGGGGTAGATGTTCAATATTGTTCAGCTACAATTTTGTGTTTTAGCGTGTGAGGGGGTTGATATTGAAATGTCAACTGCATTGGATTATTTTTTTAAAAATGGGGTCCGTGTTTTTAAATTATAGACAAACATAGAAATGGTACAATTTCTGCACTACATCATTTCCCAGCCTCTCACTGAAAACAGAGTATTTGGGTCTGGTACTGAACCCATGATATTGGAAAATGACATAGGTTTTCTGTATCTAAATTCCTAAAAGCCAGTACAGGATAATTTGTATTGATTCTTGCTAAACAGGGATACCCTGATCTATTCTGATCATCAATTAGTGGTGGATTGCACCTATGTGAGCACATTAACAAGCTCTCCTTAGATTGATTTTGGCCTCAGTGGGCTAGAATATCAGAATTGTGCTAGAATATCTGCCAAAGAGCTCTAAATTACCGTTGACAAAAAACGATTAAAAAAGGCAATTTTCAATCAGAACTCGAGAATGTTCATTTGAGCTCTTGCTGACTGCAGCAACAATCTTGTTAAACTGAAAAGTCCAGGATCAAAATCTGTAAACATCAGCTCAAAGTTGATCTACTCAAATCACTGAGTAGATTTAATTATTTTTTCTTGAAATATGGTGACATTATTTCATAAACTTGTTGTTCTTGGTATACCGTCCCATTTTCAAAAATTATAGAAGACTACTGAAGAGCTTTTGTTTGTCTGGGTTAAATTTGTCAACAATTACTGTATTAAAATTTAAACTAATGCATTCATTTTTATTTTTGAATGATGTAAAAGGAACAATATTAAGCCCATTAGATATTAACATAAATTATTTTTCATGAAAACAATATCTTTTAACAAATAAAAGATAGTAATAAGAAGAGTGACAGTTTTTAAATTTTGCAAATATCTTCAATATTTGGCAAATAATTTTGATTTTGTGGACCTATGAGAAGGTGTAAAAGGAACCTCAGGGCTCCTTGGATACGAGCACAGGCAATACCAGGAAGAGATGGGATATACTGTCCACTTCTCTTACTATGTAAGATCTTCATTCTTTCCTGAATAAAATTATTTTTTCATATTAAAATGTAATATGGTAATATTTGGTCTATGGTACTGCAGAGAATTTACAGACAGATGGTTTTTGCAAAAATTTCCAGGAAAAGTCTAAATTTTTAAATAGTTTCTCAAGGACAGATCTGTTCTTTAATATTGAAAGTAGAGCTTTGATTAGAAAGCACACATGAACACACAGTAACACATTAGAAATTCCTTTGAAACGTCTTCCTTTGAGATTTAACCATGAAACCAGGAAGGATGCAGACATCTGATGAGATCAAAGTCAGAAAATTCACATATAGACATAGGAAATGGCTGCCTTTCAGTTCTTTAAATAAAACCATAAAATTCTGCAGCCAACTAATTGGAACATGAGACAAAAAGCAAGGAATTCTGTAGCCTGTGAAATGGAGCATTTGGTGTGAGAATGCTTCTGTATTCACACTGTCTAATTTTGCATCATTTCTTCCTGTTCTGGTGAGGCTCACTGCAGATAAGTGGGAGAGCATTTGCACATTAAAGTTTAAAACAGGAGTGGGTGGAGTTTTTTTCCTTCCATGACCGGTGACCATAAATATTTTAAAATTATAATAATAATAAATATTATTATTATCTCTTTTATTCATTAAACATGAAACTCAGTCAACTGAACATTTTAAAAAGTGTCACAAATACCACTGACTGGTGCTAATGGTTGATACGGGTTGCTGCCAGCGTCCTAGGTATCAACCAAGTATCTTCTTAAAATATATGATGTTCCGAGTAGCGCAGTTTTTTGCAGTTCCGCTGGTGTTATTGCAGGAAGCTGCAATTTCTTGATGTGTTTTGTGAAATTCTTGGACATGGTACCAAGTGTCTCCATGACAATGGTTATCACTGTTACATGTTTCATCCATAACCATGTAGTTTCAATGGCCAGGTCGCGGTATTTCATGATTTTTTCCAGTTCTTTTTCTTCGACTCTGGCGTCTCCTGGTACAGCGATATCAACAAATTGTACGCTTTGGCCCTCAACAACCGTGATATCT
This sequence comes from Diadophis punctatus similis, assembly GCA_023053685.1. NCBI lineage: Eukaryota > Metazoa > Chordata > Lepidosauria > Squamata > Dipsadidae > Diadophis > Diadophis punctatus. The sequence goes on from JALIGW010000001.1 coordinate 20,527,521, forward strand.
GGCGTGTTGTGTTCCAAATGACGATCTGTCTGTATTCGAAAGTCCCACAAGATCTTCACCATCTCATTTTCAGTAACTTTTTCCACTTTGTGCTCCCATGACTTTTCGGATACAGGTAGGGTGTATTTTATACATAATGACCAGTGGATTAATTTAGCAACTCGACCATGTCTAGCTTTGTAATCAGTTTGCGCGATTTTGCTGCATTCACATATTAAGTGTGAAACAATTTCAACTTTGTCATTGCAAAGTCGGCAGTTTGGATTGTCAGTGGATTTTTGTATCTTCGCTTTCATGGCATTAGTTTGTAGTGCTTGTTCTTGAGCAGCAAGTATTAAACCTTCTGTTTCTTTCTTGATGGTTCCTCTCTTAAGCCATGCCCATGTCAAGTTGTTATCACATTTTCCTTCAATGTTTTTCAAGTGCTGTCCATGCAAAGCTTTGGTTTTCTATCCATATAATCTGTCATTCAGATGATGATGATGATGATTATACAATTGTATCACAGCGGCCAGTTGTTTCGCTGGATTTGGCATTAATTACTAGTCGAGCCCCACCCAGGGGCCTAGGACGTCGTAATATATTTTCGAAGTATATGTGCGGAACCTAGCAGTGCGGCTTTCTGCATTTGACTGATGGTGATTTTGTCGATTTTGAGCTGTTTTAAATGTAATTCCAGTGCTTTTGGGACAGCACCCAGTGTTCCAATCACCACTGGAATTACCACTGCTGGTTTGTGCCATAATAGTTGAATTTCGATTTTTAAGTCCTGGTATTTTGCGATTTTTTCGTGTTCCTTTTCATCGACCTTACTATCACCTGGTATTGCAATGTCAATTATAGTCACCTTGTTTTTCTCAGCCAGCGTGATGTCTAGTGTAATTATTATTATTATTATTATTATTATTATTGTTGTTGTTGTTGTTGTTGTTGTTGTTGTTGTTGTTGTTATACACAAAAAACAGTAATATACAGCAAACAAGATTTATATGCTGGATTTCGTATCACTATATCACAAGTCAAACACTTCCCAAGCGTCTAGGACTGTGTGACGTATTTTCATATGATGCGCGCAGATCCAAGTACGGTGGCCTTTTGCAACTGAAAAATCGTGATTTTGTCAATGTTTATTGTTTTCAAATGCCGGTTAAGGTCTTTTGGCACAGCACCCAGTGTGCCGATCACCACTGGGACCACCTGTACTGGTTTATGTCAGAGTCGTCGTGATTCCATTTTAAGATCCTGATATCGGTTAAGTTTTTCTTGTTGTTTTTCATCAATTCGGCTGTCACCTGGTATGGCGACATCAATGATCCACACTTTTTTCTTTTCCACAATCGTGAGGTCTGGTGTATTATGTTCCAAAACCTGAAGTCTGAATTCGAAATAATAATAATTATTATTATTATTCAGCAAGGGCTGTAGTAGATGGAAAGTAACATTTGGGATTCACCAAAGGGGCAACATTAGGATTTGAGAACTATGCTTTTAGACTGTGTGTGGATTTTTACAGTTTATTATAAATTTTTTAGAGTCAACTCAGTCTAGTAGTTAAGGCAATGGATAGGAGTAGGGAGACTTGAGTTTTAGTCCTGCTTTAGTCCCTCTCTTTCAATCCTAGGAAGAAAAGATAAACCACTTCCAAAAATGTTGCCTAGAAAACTGCAAGGATTTGGCTGGGAGGGGTTACCAGGAGTGAAGGCAAATGACTTGAACGCAAATGACAAAAAATAGTAGTTTCAGATTTAGATTTTGTTTCATTTTCTACAAAAATGGCATTTCTGTTCAATGGATTCAAACTAGATGTCATTGACTTAATCTTTGAGAAATCAGGATGAAAACGGTCTGGCTGCAGACCGTTGTTCACCTATGAAAGAAGATTATATTGTTTTGTTTTGCTTTTTAAAAATCAGGATATGGGAATATCTTTGCCTAGAGCTCCAAATTAATCAGATGAGGACAGGCCAGATCACTAGACTGACCAGAGTTAGGCAGTTCCTATATCTCTTTGCAGCCCCGCCTTCCATACCAACAAACAGAGGTGGGTTCCTCCCTGTTCGGACCGGTTCACCCGAACTGGTAGCAAACCGCTGGTGATGTCATGATGACATCACAGAACCGGTTCAGTCGGTGCCGGTCGGTGGGCACTGCCATCTTAAAAAAAAATTCTTTTTATTTTTTCCCCGGGGTTTTTTTCTCTTCTGCACACTGTGCATGCGTTGCCATCTTGTTTTCGGCTTTTTTTTTTTTTGGCACTGCGCATGTGCCAAAAAAACCCTTGAAGAGTGTCCGGAGACTGCAACTGGTGCAAAATGCAGCTGCGCGAGCTGTGGTGGGTGTGCCTAGATTAAAGTGACCAGATTTTAACATTAGTAAAGCGGGACACCATTGATGGGGGGGGGGGAAGAGAGGGGGAGGTTCTTGATTAAAAACTTTGACTCCTGCTGGAAGATGAAGCAGAGTAGGACCAGGACCCCTTCCTCCTGACCTGATAATCTTTAGAGGTGGTTTCAAATCCAACATGGGAGGGGTCTAAAATTTAGACCCCCTCCCATGTTAGATTTGAAACCACCTCCTTTTGTTTCCCAGTCTGGAGGTTATTAGCATTGCCATCAGAATTGGAGGTTTGACCTCTTTTTTGAGTTCTTTCTTAGTCATGGTGAGGTGGTCTAGAAAGTGGTCTAGAGTTTCCTCTACTCACTTCAGGGCATGATATCTTAGACATATTTTCACTTTTGCCCTGTTTCTGTCTCTTTTCTGTCATTAAAAAAGTAACTTTTAGTTCAGATTCTGTCAGAGGCGTGTCTATGCAAATGAGCCTTGCTTGCTCTCCGACCTCGTGTTACAGAAAGGAAAGGGGAAAAAAAGGCTTCGCAGCCATTTCAAGCCCCTTCTGCAGCGCGTTATTTAAAACCAGGCAGGCAAGTGAATCGGCTTTTAAGGGAGAGCTGGGGGGAAACTCTTAAATGCTTTTTCTTTAAGCAGCTATTTTGATTCCTTTAAAATCAGCTGTAGCGTCCTCTGCTCCCTCTGAATAAGCACGGCAAACTCTTCTGGGAATTGCAGTCTTTCAAAAAATTGGGACTTTTTAAAAACGCAGCGGGACGCGGGACAAATTGTTGAAAAGTGGGACTGTCCCGCCAAAAGCGGGACGTCTGGTCACCTTAGTCTAGATACACCCACGTAACACCTATCCTCTGCCAGCTGCATTGGCTGCGCATTAGTCTCCGGATCCAATTTAAGGTGTTGGTTTTGACCTTTAAAGCCCTACATGGCTCAGGGCCAGGTTACCTTCGGGACTGCATCCTGCCGCATACCTCCCTACGACCGGTTAGGGCCCACAGAGTTGGTCTCCTCCAGGTCCCATCGACCAAGCAATGCTGGTTGGCGGGGCCGAGGGGGAGAGCCTTCTCTGTGGGAGCTCCCTCCCTTTGGAACCAACTCCCTCCAGAGATCAGGACTATCCCCACCCTGCTGGCCTTCCGTAAAGCAATAAAAACTTGGCTCTTCCGGCAGGTGGGGTGAAAGTGAGACCAATCAGAATATATATGGGTCTCCCCCCTGGTTATGAATGCTAGATGTTTTTTAACTTTGTAGTTTTTAACTGTTATGTTTTTCTTTTTTATATTGATAAATGGATTTGACATGGTGTGAGCCGCCCAGAGTCCCCTGGGAGTTGGGCGGCATACAAATCTATTTAAATAAATAAATAAATAAATAAATAAATAAATAAATAAAATGTGCACGCAAAGCACGTGCCCACGCGGCGCAGGAGGAAGCGAACCGGTAGCGAGGTAAGTTAGAACCCACCCCTGCTAACAAAGATATAGGCTGAACAACCCACAGTGTGGTTACTGAATTAACCTTGTTTCCAGGTATTCATAATATACTGAAATGTAAGCGAAGGGGTCTGGGTTTCCCCAACATTGAGCTAGATTTAGTCTTCCAAGGTTTCGGACTTGTGCTGGAGCCCATCCTCAGGGGACTTCTCTCTCTCCAGAATGTGCACACTGGGTTGTTCTACGTGTTGTATTTATATAGTGCCTTGTTGTGTGTGACTTTTTAGTTGTTGATTGGGGTGTTGATGGCCAGTTATTAAATTGTTGGCTGTTGTTTCCTAGTTCTGACTGACATGGGGCTGTTTCCCAGGCTGCAATCATTGATTCATTCATTCAATTATTGGTTGAGTGCTGATTTAACAGGCATCACATAAATACTACACATTGAATAGCCCAAAGCAAACATTCTGGTGAGAGAGAAATTCCCTGAGGATGAGCTCCAGCATGAGTCTGAAAGCTCAGAAGGCTAAACCTCTTGTCCCGATGACCGACCCACATTGGATCCTGCAACATTATCCTGGGACATGTATATTTGCCTTCATTCCTACAAAAGCGCTAACCAAGGTTAATGCTTATTAAGGTTAGTATACTGTGCAAATGAAGTCACTGGATCTTTCACTAATTCAGTGAAGTATGTTGTGCAAGTAGCCTTTTCCTACCTCTAGAATCTGCTTCCAGAAAATGCCGAGATACCGTAGCTGTTTATATTGAGGGATACATCTAAAAACAGTTCCCTCTCCTATTACTGTGTTTCCCCGAAAATAAGACAAGGTGTTATATTTTTTTGAACCCTGAAATATGGCCTTGGCCTTATTAGCGGGGGGGGGGGGGCGTATTATTTTGGGGGTGCAGTAGGCGGCGAGTGTGGGACTGGATGTCCCATCGCCACCGCCTCCCCTCCCTGTTCTTGGCGCCGGCCGAGCAGCTGACCCGCTGGCACCACCTCGTGGAGCAGGACTCTGCAAGGATTGAACTTCTTGAACTAGTTTTCATTTACAACAGGTTTCCCTGGACACAACACCGAGGAACGCGATTGAGCTACAAGTGTCAGGTAGGACGTGCGTCTCGCGGTGGGATGCAATTTGGGGGTGGCAGGATGGGCGGGGCTGGGCGGGCCAGGCCGCAAGATGTGCGTCCTACCTGGAGAGAGAGAGAGAGAGAGAGAGAGAGAGAGAGAGAGAGAGAGAGAGAGAGAGAGAGAGAGAGAGAGAGAGAGAGAGAGAGAGAGAGAGAGAGAGAGAGAGTTTTGAAATGCGCTCCTGCCTGCGAGGAGGCAGTGACGCAGGGATCGAGGCTCACCTCCTCTTCCTTGCAGGCAGGAGCGTGTTTCAAAACACTGCCGGAGGCAGAACCCAGAGGAGCCGAGCCAGTCCTACGGAGTGTGTGCACACACACCTCTCGCTTGCTCTCTTTCTCGCTCACTCTCTTCCGGCCGGGAGCCACTCTTTTTGTGGCGGGCACTCTTTTGGCCGGGAGAGAGAGCAAGTGAGAGGCGGGTGCGCGCACATCCTGCGGGACTGGCTCAGCTCCTCTGGGCTCTGCCTATGGCAATTTGAAACGCGGTCCTGCTTGCAAGGAAGAGGAGGCAAGCATCGATCCCTGCCTCGCCGCCTCCTCGCAGGCAGGAGCATGTTTCAAAATGTTGCCAAAGGCAGCCCAGAGGAGCCGAGCCAGTCCCACAGGGTGTGTGCGCACCCCCCCCCCCCTCTCTCTCTGCCAAAAGAGTGCCCGCCGCAAAAAGAGTGGCTCCCAGCCAGGAGAGTGAGAGCAAGTGAGAGATGGGTGAGCACACACCCTGCGGGACTGGCTCGGCTCCTCTGGGCTGCCTTTGGCAACGTTTTGAAACACGCTCCTGCCTGCAAGGAGGCGGCGAGGCAGGGATCGATGCTCGCCTCCTCTTCTTCGCAGGCAGGAGCGCGTTTCAAATTGCCATAGGCAGAGCCCAGAGGAGCCGAGCCAGTCCCGCGGGGTGTGCGCATACCCGCCTCTCGCTTGCGCGCTCTCTCTCTCTCCCAGCCAAAAGAGTGCCTGCCACAAAAAGAGCGGCTCCCAGCATGTCCCCCCCTTTCCCCAGAAAGTAGTTGGGGGTCCTTATTTGGGGGGGGGGCTTATTTCAGCGCATGTGCTGAAAAGCCTGATTGGCCTTATTATGGGGACATGTATTATTTTCGGGGAAACACGGTAGGTACACATATGAAATACACTATCAGTAGGTTTTTTCAGTATTATTCCCTACGGACATGAGAGTAAAGATATTTAATTCTTCTGGTCTTCTTCAGGGCATCTGGGTTCACCACTGTGGAGGCAAAATGCTAAATTAAATAGTGTCTGATCTAATTCAGCACAGGAATACTCAGAAACATTACAAAGAGGCTAAGGAATGTCAAGATATAAAGATATTATTTAGTTATTGTGTTTGGTTAGCTGATCTTCAGGATGTCCTGGAAGACAATAGAGCCATCTCTTTTTTAAATTGTACTGGAGAGGAGAAGAATCAAAGAGTTTCCCCAACTTTGAAGCTTGAATTAATTAGGCGTAAGAAGGTCATGAGAAAACAGTCTGGGTTTCAAACGAAGGATAAAAAAAGCATATATATTTTTTGCTCATCTCAGTGTCTCTGATTATGAACGTCCTTCCGAATTATCTGGGGAAGCTCCTGCATTTCTCAAGAGCTTCCCATCTACTCCACCCTACTTGCATTTTAAATCAGAAGACCAACTAAAGGTGTCATTCAAATCTGCCCTTGTTGATCAGTTATCCTCTTATACTTCCATCTACTTTGTTCAGTGATCTTCCTTCTGCACATGTAAATATTCCCGCTTACCCTCTTCCAAAGTAAGAGACTATACAGCAATCTTTTCTTTCCAGAGCTCTAGCTAGCAGCACAAAAAATCTTCCTCCCCCCCTTTTCACCCCTTGAACCGCAAAGGGCTAAATTACAAAGATATGAGCCATCAGTGTGCTGCAGCTGCCAAAAAAGCCAACACAGTTCTAGGCTGCATAAACAGAGGCAGGGGTGGGTGCTAACTTACCTCGCTGCCGGTTCATTTCCTCCCGCGCCACGTGGCTGTGCTGCGTGGATGCGCGTGCGTGCATGCGCAGTAGCAAAAAATCCAACCCCCCCCCAAAAGCCAAAAACAAGATGGCGATGCATGCGCAGTGCCGGAAACATGGCTTTTATGCATGCGTAGAAGAAAAAAAATTGGGAAAAAAATTGAAGAAAATAAAAATTACAATTAAAAAAAATTCCAAAAAAAGATGGTGGCCTTCACAGACCGGCACCAATTCCGTGATGTCATCGTGACATCACCAGCAGTTCACTACCGGTTTGGGCGAACCGGTCCGAATCGGGAGGAACCCACCTCTGAACAGAGGGATAGAATCAAGATCACCTGAAGTGTTAATACCACTTTATAATGCCTTGGTAAGGCCACGCTTGGAATACTGCATCCAATTTTGGTCGCCACAGTGTAAAAAGGATGTTGAGACTCTAGAAAGAGTGCAGAGAAGAGCAACAAAGATGATTAGGGGACTGGAGGCTAAAACATATGAAGAACGGTTGCAGAAACTGGGTATGTCTAGTTTAATGAAAAGAAGGACTAGGGGAGACATGATAGCAGTGTTGCAATATCTCAGGGGTTGCCACAAAGAAGAGGGAGTCAAACTATTCTCCAAAGCACCTGAGGGTAGAACAAGAAGCAATGAGTGGAAACTAATCAAGGAGAGAAGCAACCTAGAACTAAGACAAAATTTCCTGATAGAACAATTAATCAGTGGAACAACTTGCCTTCAGAAGTTGTGAATGCTCCAATACTGGAAGTTCTTAAGAAGAGACTGGACAACCATTGGTCTGAAGTGGTGTAGGGTTTCCTGCCTAAGCAGGGGGTTGGACCAAAGACCTCCAAAGTCCCTTCCAACTCTGTTATTCTCTGTTATTCTATTTATATCTGTTATCCTACCACTTGAAGTTAATAATCATGCCTGGACAATCATGGCTACTCACTTTATTTGTTACTGCTGAATATTTCAATAATAATAAATAATACCAATAGTAATACAGGTAGTCCTTGACAGTTCATTTAGTGACGGTTCAAAATTACAATGGCACTGAAAAAAGTGACTTATGACAGTTTTTCATACATGACCGTTGCAGCATCGTCAGGGTCACATTATCAAAATTCAGAGGCTTGGCAACTGACTCATATTTGTGACCTTCTGACGAGCGAAGTCAATGGGGAAGCCAGATTCACTTAACAACCATGTTACTACCTTAACAAATGCAATGATTCACTTAACAACTGTGGCAAAAAAGTCATAAAATGGGACAACACTCACTTGACAAATATTTCACTTAGCAACATAAAGTGGAAACCTCCTAAGGGCAGACTAACCACCTCAAGTGAATTTTATCTCATCAACTTATCCATTATCACTCCTGTTAGTAGAAGACATCATAGTTAATTATTTTTCCCCTCCTATGTCAGAGGTGGGTTCCTGCCTGTTCCTGCCGGTGCGGTTAATAGCTGTTGTTCGGTGCAGAGCCGAAGACGCTGCTGCCGTTCGCGGCGCGGGAGCTTTCCCCGCCTGCATGGACGCCGCCAATTGCGTTCTTTTGCCCTCTGCACATGCAGAACGCTTTGCGCATGCGCAGAGGGCAAAAGAACGCAATTGGCGGCGTCCATGCAGGCGGGGAAAGCGCCCGGGGAAAGCTCCCACGCCACGAACGGCAGCAGCGTCTTCGGCTCTGCGCCGAACAACAGCTATTAACCGCACCGGCAGGAACCCACCTCTGTCCCATGTGCACTGAAATCTTCAGAAGGCCTGGTAACCAAGTCCAATGCGGAACAGTTGAAAGATCTGGGTATGTTTGGTCTTCAGAAAAGATATTTGAAGCAATCTTCAAATATCAGAAGGGCTGCCACCCAGAGAAGGGACAAGATTTATTTCTCTTTGCCTCAGAGGCAGAGGTGGGTTCCTGCCGGTTCGGATCGGTTCTATAGAACCAGTAGCGGGAATTTTCCCCCACTCGCCAAACCGGCAGCGATGGCCGGCTGGACACGCCCCCAAACCAGCTCTCTCGACGGTGCCCACTGCTCACACGGCACGTGAGGAAGCGAATCGGCAGCGAGCTAAGCCAGAACCCACCCCTGCTCAGAGGGCAGGACCAGAAGCAGTGACTTAGGGTTACAAGCAAAGACATTCAAAAAGAACATCAGAAGGAACTTTTTGACTGTATAAGCTAAAGGCTAGTAGAACAGTCTGCCCCATGAAATGCTGAGTTCTTCCTCATTAGAGGTCTTCGAACAGGGGCTATCAGAGATGCTCCAATGGATCCTGCAGTGAGCAAGAGGTTGGACTAGATTACCTTTGTGGTGTCTTCTAACTCTTATTCAGTGTTCAATTCATATGAATTATGATTCAGCAAAGAAAGAAAGAAAGAAAGAAAGAAAGAAAGAAAGAAAGAAAGAAAGAAAGAAAGAAAGAAAGAAAGAAAGAAAGAAAGAAAGAAAGAAAGAAAAATATCTTAAGAAAAGCAGTATTCTCTGCCCTATGTGCACTTCCACATGCAGCTTTAGTGCCAGAGTAGATTGGCATCATCCCAGTGGTGGGTTCTAAATGATTTTGCTACTGGTTCACGCACGTGCGCGCTCGCACACACTTCTTTGCATGCGCAGAAGCGTCCCGGGCTAGCACCTCCTGCCGCCAGCACTACCGGTTCTAAGAACAGGTCCGACCCGGGAGCAACCTAACACTGCACCATCCCCCAATTATTTCATGCTGTTCCTGCTAATATGCACCTGTACCAATTCATTTCTGTGGATCAGAACATATGGCAAAATGTCTCTTTTGAAAGTGATGAAATTGGATATGAAAAAAAAATATCTTTTTTCCATATCCAATGAATATATATATAGTCTCCCTTCATTTTCATTTATCAGCAAAAAATGTTACACACACACACATATATTGATAGCAATATATTTTTCTATTGGTAGCAATTCTTGCTTTCCAGCTCCTTTAGCTTCCATATTCCATATCCTAGTACTGTAGAGTCATTAGGAGTCAGACAGGAGTCAAATTCAATTAAATGATAATGTCATAATGGGCTTCATAATGACCAGGTTTGTGTTGCTAAAACAAATGCAGTGAGACATGAGTAATAATATAGTTACGGGAGTTATTGGCTCATCCAGTTCTCTACCACTGAGTGAGAACACTTATGGATACTAGAAAAATGATTAATAACAATGTTGGTGCAATAGCCAAATATGATGGAGCCCATATATCTGATTGAGCATTATGATGGTGCTCGTCTAGTTATTGCCTAGTTATTTGTTTGATTTATAGGCTCCCCTAATGTGTTGCACATCTGTGAGAAGGAAGATGTACAAATCTAACAAAGACAATACTTAAATCAGCCACGGTAGGCGTTCTTCCAACTCCAGATAAAATCCAGCTTACTGGAGAAAACAAGAGTTAGGATGTTTGCGATTTCTTTTTGGTGGGATGGGACTCAAACTTCATGGAATACTTGGGGGGCTGAGGAAATGTGGAAGAAACCCAAGGAAAGCTTAAGGGAAAAGGGGAAAAAAACCTAAGGCTCTTCCACATAATTGGAGTGTTTTCCTCCAGGAAACAGGGCTGAAAAGTATCTAAGCAAGCACTCTCTAAGCGGTTTACACCATTAAGCAATGTATATTTACATTGCCCCCAACAATCTGGGTCCTCATGTTACCTACCTCGGAAGGATGGAAGGCTGAGTCAACCCTGAGCCGGTGAGATTTGAACAGCTGAACTGCTGATCACAGTCAGCTAAAGTAGCCTGCAGTACTGCACGCTAACTGCTGCGCCACCTCGGCTCTATATGAGCTGAAGAAGCTTCTCAGATGAGTAGTGAAATGTCTTCAAAAGAAAAAACAAAGTCCAGTTGCCTCCTGAAAAGGCACCTTTGGGACAACCATGACCCAGCGGTGAAATCTACTTACCTTCCCTACCTGTTCGGAAGCGCACGTTTTGCACGTGAGCGAAGCGAGCGTGCGTGCCACCATTGCACATGCTTTTTCACCCTCTGCGCATGTGCAGAAGGCTTTGTGCATGCACAGAGGGTTAAAAAAAACAAAATGGTGACGTCCAGGTGGGTGGGTGGGTGGAGCCTCGCGCTGACGCTGCTACTGGTTCTCTGAACCACCGGCAGCCGTTGCTACCGGTACGCCCAGACCGGGCTGAACTGGTAGCATTTCACCCCTGCCATGACCTGGATGACTGAGAATCTCTACAGACTTTTAGCTATACAATTTGGGGTGAACACCCTTTGAATGGTGTGGGAGTAGAAATGGATTTCCAGAGGAAAAATTGCAGACTACAGGAACCAGGAGCACTACTCAGGGGACCCTGAGGACACAGATAAACCTCCAAGTGCTTCAACGACCCTCTAAAAGGATGCAAATGACCAGCTGTCTTCAAGGAATATAAATCCTTCCATTCCCCAATATCCTGTCAGAGCTGAAGAAGCTTCTTGGATGAGAAGTGAAACGTCTTCAAAAGAAAAACCAAGAAAGTCCAGTTGCCTCCTGAAAAAAGCTCCTTTGGGACTTCTCTACCAAAAAACCCCTCTTCCTCTTTGCATGTCATAACACAAGCTTCTGAGATTTTTGAACATGCCCACAAGCTTCCCTCTGAAAATGTGATTTTATATATATATATATATACCATATAAGAACTATACATTTGTTTTTCATTGTAATAAGGAAGACAAAATAAACTAATGTCAAGGTAAACTCTGTCCCTGTTTCTTCTGAGATTGCTTTTTCCACCTTTTAAAATTGCACGAGACAAAGCTTTTCACATCTGCATTTTCACCTATTGCTGTATAGTCATGCTGAGATATCTCCATCTGTTGCATTTCTAATTATTGTGGCTTGATAAATGGCAAGCACAAAGGGAACAAGGTTCTCCTAAAAAAAGCGGGACAGCATTTAATGAGGGGTGATGGCAGAGCTAGAAAACAGGTGCATCTTCTTAAAATGAAAAGAAGGACCAGGGGAGACATGATAGCAGTGTTCCAATATCTCAGGGATTGCCACAAAGAAGAGGGAGTCAAACTATTCTCCAAAGCACCTGAGGGCAGGACAAGAAGCAATGGATGGAAACTAAAGAAGGAGAAAAGCAACTTAGAACTAAGGAGAAATTTCCTGACAGTTAGAATAATTAATCAGTGGAACAACTTGCCTCCAGAAGTTGTGAATGCTCCAACACTAGACATTTTTAAGAAGATGTTGGATAACCATCTGTCTGAAGTAGTGTAGGCTTTCCTGCGTAAGCAGGGGGTTGGACTAGAAGACCTCCAAGGTCCCTTCCAACTCTGTTGTTGTTGTTGTTGTTGTTGTTGTTGTTGTTGTTGTTATTATTATTATTATTATTATTATTATTATTATTATTATTATTATTATTATTATATTATAAAGGCAGGCAATTGCTAGACCATGAGATTAAAACTTAAAACACTTGCCATTAAATAACAACAACAGCAACAGCAACAGCAACAGCAACAGCAACAGCAACAGCAACAACAACTATTATTATTATTATTATTATTATTATTATTATTATTAGTAGTAGTAGTAGTAGTAGTAGTAGTAGTAGTAGTAGTAGTAGTAGTATTGCACTGTGGACCCTTCAAGAGCATTCCCCATCTCTGAGCAGGTACAATAAATGTTAAAATGCAATGGGAAATCCCTATTGTTCCTTGTGCCTTCATGAGCTTGGCTTCGTGTAAGATGCTCAGTCTGTTCAATGTGCACAATACAATGAATAATCCAGTTCCCTTATCATGCAAAGCCACAATAAAACAATAAAAAGTTAGGCAATCAAACTTAGTGTTTGATGATAATGAAGCTACTGCTGGTCTTGTTAAGCTTGCTGCACACAACACTGTAGATTAAACTAAGAATGTACGAAAAGAGCCTTATTATAACCCACAGTGCTGCATACACTTTTTCAAAGAGCAAGAATCACTGAAACTACTGAATAAGCATGCATAGGATTCTGCTAGGGCAGCTCGACTATAACTCACAAAGATGCTAAAATGGATCACTGTAGGGATCAGTTTATATCCTGCAAAGGATTGAATGAAAATGTTCAATGTTGATTTTATTGGTTAAATTATTATTTGATTATGTGCCATCAAATCGCTTTTGACTCCAAGCAACCACATAGATTTTCTCCATGATGATCTGTCCCTAACCTGGTTTTGCAGATTAACCTAATATTTCCTATCAAATTCATTAAAAGTCCTTCAAGTTTGTCTATAATCAATAGAAAACCAAATAGCCATACAAAGTATGGCTGATAGGAAGAGAAAATTTATAGTGCAGGGTTGAACTGTGGGGTCCTTGGTGCTCTATGAGCTTGGTGGTTTTCTTACAGACGTTTCATTACCCAACTAGGTAACATCATCAGTACAAGGTAACTAGGTATCAGTGCAAGGTAATTAGTCTAACTGATGGTGTTACCTAGTGTGGTAATGAAACGACTGCAAGAAAACTATCAAGCTCGGAGAGCATCAAGGTCCCCACAAAGTATGGCTGATTGAAAGAATGTTGCTCAGATACAATTCCCAGGACCTTTAGCCAGCTTGATCAATGGTAAATGCTGTGAATATAAATCAGGATCATATGGAGAGCCACAGGTTCTCTATCTTTCATGTAAAGCATAATATGCCAGCTAAAACACAGTACACTGGATACTCTGTTACCAAACCCAGATCAATGAACCGTGCTGGATAGTGGTAGCTAAGAACATTGATCTGGATGATCCTCACTGACCCTCCATGCTTAATTGTGAACTCACTGCTTTTATCCACCCTTTCCTACCTCTCCTGGATTTAGAGAATGACCATAATGGCCTTTATCATACAGCTATCAAATGATGGATTATGTGCTATCAAGTTGATGTCAACTTTTAGCAACAAACCCAGACAGATCCTCTCAGAGAGTACATTTGTATAAGTATTTACTAAATGGCTATGTTCAGATAACATGCTTAACCATGTCACCAGCATTCACACAATTTGCTAAATTTGGATAGTTTTAATATTGGATCAACCAAGATTGCTACTGAAATTGCAGGTATGATATCTTCTGGAGGTCACTAGGCAGACAAACAGATGACAGCTGAGTGGTCAAACATTAGAATATCCTGAGTTATTCCCCAGTTTTAACAGTGAAAAGGATTGGGGAGTTTTTCCTGCTATAGAGATTTCCTTCTCATGAAAAGAGACAATGGAATTACTTGGACCAATGGGTACTACTCAGTGGCCTGGTCTTCACAAAATACTTAACTATACCATTAGAGCGATTAGTGCATTGTGAAAAATTATAAAAGAGTCTATGATCCAGATGTTAGATTTAGATGTTAGAATTAATCCAGATCAGGCACAGCACAGATCATGTACAGGGTTAAAGTAACTGCGCTCAATCAGTTATGAAAACCTGATTATCCACTTCAGCTTGAGTTGATCAGACTTAATTTTCCGATTAAACAAGCCCAAAGAAAAGCCGAAGAATTAATGCAAAGATAAAAAACCTAGAACTCAATCTGCTAAACACGTTTTTCTGCAGCCCTACTTATTTCCCTAGCATACATAACCAAGGATATGTTCTAAGAGAGGGTGTAAGAGTGGATGGAGAATTTTCCTCCCCCTGGCAGCATGTACTGTATACCCCACACTACTCACTCTAATATTTTCTCCATGGACATGCAGAGTATCTCCATGGATCTTTCAATCAACTTCCAGAAGACTGGGCTTAGTCTTCTTCCGAACTCTCCACTTACAGGAGCAGCCACCTGGAAGACCTCGGATGCTGACACTGCCCACCTCATTCAGAGCAACCTATAGCTGGCAGTGAGAGTATCCTTTTTGAAGTCTGACAGGTGGGATGTACACCTACCTGCAGGGTATTTACAGGGAAAGAGGCGATAGGCGGGAAGTCCATGATCTGAAGGTCGTGAACATGGCCATTCATGACCACGGCAGGTAGGTAGACACGGCGGGCCTTGGTGGGGACACAGACCTCGCTGAACTCGTTGTACAGGAACTGGCGGACAATGGCACTCTTCCCGACCCCTTGAGCACCCAGCACGGCAATCTTGAAAGTTGTCACCATGCCTCCCGGCCACAACCCCCGTGCACAACGTGGTGATCAGCTCCTTGGCGCAGTCCGCTGCCTTTGCACTGCCAGGAAGGCCCCTCGGCTGCATATTCTGGCAGCTGTGGATTCAGCCACAGTCAGCAACCATTTCCTCACTGGCTCGGCCTGTCACTGGAAGAGCAAAAGAAATCTCGTCAACCTAGAGAAACGGAGAGAAGTCCTGCTAGAGCGGAGCAAGGGTCCCTCCAGTCCAGTTTCACAACAGTCAATCAGATACCTACATAGAAAATATGAAGGTAGCATCTCTTTCCTATCATTTCCCCCAGCAATCTAGTGGTTGATTGCCCCTAGTTATGGAGGCTTCAAATTCCTTTGGAACTAGGAGATAATAACGGATCTCTTTTTTTTCCCTTGAGTTTTGTTAACCCCTTTAATACTAATACTTCAGTGCCAGAAGCACCAAAGTGCTTTT
The DNA here is from genome assembly GCA_023053685.1 of Diadophis punctatus similis. NCBI lineage: Eukaryota > Metazoa > Chordata > Lepidosauria > Squamata > Dipsadidae > Diadophis > Diadophis punctatus. Next base: position 20,542,982 of record JALIGW010000001.1, read on the forward strand.
GTGAGGAAAGGATTTGCTGATGACAATATCGTTGCCTGGGGGACACCCAGCTGGGGGCTCCTTTCATGTCTCCGTGAAGTTGCCCATTCAAGTGGTACCCATGAATCTACTCATGCTCACTGCTTTTGAACCACTGGGTTGGCAGGAGCTGGAGCGTGTGACAGGAGCTCATCCCACGCTGTAGCAGCAATGGGTCTCAAACGCAAGCCTGCCAATCACCAACCCAGTGGTCTAACCTCGTGAGCACCGCGCTCCTTCATTAAACTTTTAAGCTGAAAACTCACACCACATGGTGGCGTAAACTTGACGTTTATCCTACATGAATATTTTCAAGCTATCGACAAATAGCAGCCTATCGGATGTTGAAAGAAATAAACAGAACATGATTCTGTATCCCTCTTTCCTGATAAATTCAAAAGCCCTTAGCCATTTCAGATGTCTATATGGTTATTCTAGGGTTCCCATAGCTTCACTATGGATGCCTAACCATGCTTTATGGAATAAAATTCCATTTGGTTAGATTTGCACAATATACCAAACCTTATCCATGCCTGACAGATCCTTGTGGCTGCACTCACACAACATGCTAATCCATATTGTGATTTAGCACAAGAGTGGGCAACTGGAGCCTCTGTCAAAAACAGCCCTTGATTTCTGCTTTTGTATTGTCAGAACAAATTAAATTATATTGATTACAATTAATGAAAAGTGGCAGCAGATTTCCTGGCTAGTTTGAATTGAGGCCCACAAGGAAACTGTAGTGTATGCCCTGAAACAACCCCGCCCACAAGACCGTACTGCCCATCTGTAAGATTTAAACTTTTTGCCTTTTGTAGCCTTCACGCCCAGGGGCGGGTTCCTAATTTTTTTACTGCCACTCTGTGGGCGTGGCTTATTTTATGGGTGTGGCTTGCCAGCCATGTGACCGGGTGGGCGTGGGCCTCGGGAGCTTGGCAGCAGCTGGAGAAGCAGGGGGCATTGCCCACCCGCAACGCAGCCCCCCACAGCGGGAGCAGCAAGACCACGGCAGCGGTTCTTCTAGGAGGCTCCGTCCGGCCTGAATGCTTCTCCCCATTTGATGATCCAAGGCTCCTGCCGCCCGTTCCCCCTCCCCTCAGCAGCTCGAGAAGCCTCAAACATGCGAAAATGCCTAGGGTCATCACCCCGCATTCGTGGCTTCTCGGACTGCTGAAGGGAGGGGAACGGAGATAGCTCCTGCCGCCCATTCTTTCAGCATCTCACATGCTCCCTCAGCAATCCTCCCCTGCTTGGACTCACTGTGGGGTAGGAAGGCAGCACATGCGCAGTGCCGGAAGCTCGGCTTCTGGGCATGCGCAGAAGAAAATTTAAAAAAAGATTTAAAAAAAAAATTTTTAATGGCGGCGCCCAGGCACCAGCAACCAACCGCACCAGTACTGTGACGTCACCAGCAGGCCGCTACCGGTGCTATAGAGTGGACCGAACCGGTAGGAACCCACCACTGTTCACGCCCCCACAAAGTTACGAGCAGCCTTTGGTTACTACTAACATATTGACTATTCCTGTTTCCTTCATAATATTTGAACATTGTGTTGATTCTGATTGTTACTTTTTCTTGATATTTTAATCCAGTGGTGTAAGCCACTTACAGTTAGTTCCCAAATTATGACCATAATGGAGCCTGTCCATCATGGTCATAACTCGTGATGATCGTAACTCAGGTCATCCATAAATGCATTTTCAGCAAAAACTCAGTAAAGCTCAGTCACGTGATGGCAGGACATTGTAAATGGTTATAAATGTGGCCTAGCAGTGACATGACTACAAGGGAAGGTGACCATCAACACTTCAAATCTGGGTCATAACTACCCTCAGGGAGGTGTGTTGTAACTTTGAACAGTCACTAAGTGACCTGCCGTAAGTCAAGGACTACCTGTTACCTCTACGGTGGCTGAGTGATTAGAGTGCAGTACTGCAGGCTCTTTCTGCTGACTGCTGGCTGACTGCAATTTGGCAGTTCAAATCTTACCAGGCTCAAGGTTGACTCAGCCTTCCATCCTTCCGAGGTGGGTAAAATGAGGACCCAAATTGTTGGGGACAATATGCTGGTTCTGTAAACCGCTTAGAGAGGTCTGTAAAGCATTATGAAGCTGTATATATAGTATTTTTGGGAGTATAACATGCACCAGAGTATAAGACGCACTTTAGTTTTGGGGGAGGAAAAAAAGTGGGGAAAATCTGCCTCTGCCTCCCAGCAATTTGCCTCCCAGCCAACAGCAAACAGTACAGATGATATACACTGTTTGCTGTGTATTTCTGTGCATGTGTGTCTGACCCATATAAATAGCAAAGAATTGGAGAAATGTACATTATGGCAGTATATTAATGCCAGAAAGTTTTCTTAAATGTAGTCACACTAACTCCCCCCAATTATTTAAATAGATCTACTCCAAACATGATTAAGTCAGGGTTTAACTCAGCTGCCTTATCTTAATACTAAACAGGACACTGCTACATTTCAGATTATACTTGTACAGATGTTGTTAAAATTGATGTGGCTTTCTTGAAGTATACATTATTTTCTGCTATTTAAAAGAAGATACAATAGCACTGGGCCTCTTCAGATCAAGCATTTATTTTAAAAAGCTTCTTCATTTTGTTACGTTGTCTAGAACAATAATAAAGCAGTCTTTAAAAAATAAGTCTAATAATTTGAACATTCTATAGACATTTAGAGTTATTGACTTACCTCCTTGCATCCAGTTTCAGCAACTGATTAGCACAAAAAAATAAAATTCTGCCTCTGCCTCTCCCTCCCAGCAATTTGCCTCCTTGCAGTTTTAGTTTCACTTTCATTTTAGCACGTGGGCCTGCCTGCAGCCTCAATCAGCTGCTGCTCGGGAGGCCGATAATCAGTTGCTTGTGCTAATCAGGCTCTGCGCTGTTTGCTGCAAGGAGGTAAATTGCTGGGAGGCAGAGGCCAAAGGGTGGGGGGGTGGCTTATACATTCAGTGTATAAGACGCAACCAAGCTTTCACCCTCTTTTGGGGGGGTAAAAAGGTGCGTCTTGTACTCTGAAAAATACGGGTAAGTCTAAGTGCTATTGCTATTGCTAAAGTCATTTTGTAATTGAAATGGCATATAATTTGATAAATAAGCAAATATGTTCGAGAAAGGAAACATGCATTCAGCCTGAGCAATTGTTAGGTAGTTTATCTTAGGAAAAAAAACCATTGGAGTTAGTCCCCATTTTTCCCTTAGAAAAATTCCATACCTTTGAAAAGCAAAAACCATTTTTCCCTTAGAAAAATTCCATACCTTTGAAAAGCAAAAACCAGGTAGAAATCACACCATTGATACTTTCTTTTCCTGCATTTTGAAGATAAATTTTAGCAGGGGAAGATACATTTCCCTTGTTCTTCCTCCTTTATATCTAGCACTGGTTGATATTTCTTCAATAAATACAAGTCAAGATGAAGTTAATTAAACTGTTATGTCACTGCTGTGTGTGTCTAATGTAATCACCTAATGTAATGTACTAATCATTTCAATATAATTAAGCCATGTGGTGTGTTATTTGAGGAAGCCTGTCTAGAATAATGCCTCTCAATCTTAGCAGCTTGAAATCATGTGGACCAACTCCCAGAATTCCCCAGACAGCGTAATTATATGAGAAATTATAGCATAATTTCTTCCTTCTCCCCATCATTCCAGTATAAATTCAGCATTCTTAATTCCTCAGCAGTCCGGCAGAACATACAGGTAGTCCTCGATTTACAACAGTTTGTTTGGTGACTGTTCGAAGTTACAACGGCACTGAAAAAAGCAACTTATGGCCATTTTTCACATTTATGAAATCAGTTGCACAGATTCAGTATGTCCTTTTGCATCCTGAATGACCAGTGCCTTATTTGATTTTTCTTTTTCTGAACTCAGCAACCCCAATATTGTCTCACAAATCTTATCTTTTTCTTTTGTTTTTAAGAAAAGAGAAGACTAATAAATATCACTTTTTAATAGAATTAGAATAAACTGCATCGTAGAGCAGAATTTGGGCACTTGGTGTTTTCCAGGTATTTTAGCCTATTAGTCCCATAATTCCCTGTATTTGGGTTGTGCTGGCTGGGTCTGACTTTATATTTCATTTTGGTTCACAAGGTAAAAAAATAATAATCAAGATTGGTAAAGCCTAGGCCCCTTTTTATACAAGCATTGCATGCACCACACACATAGAAGGGGGACAGGATTTCAATTACACTGTCATGGCTGCCATCTTGATATTTTAAACACACACACACACACACACACACACACACACACACACACACACACACACACACACACACACACACACACGCACCAGTTTGGTCTAGTGGTTAAGGTACCAGTATTTAAACCTCGAGGTTGTAAGTTCTAGTCTTGCCTTAGGCATGAAAGTCAGCTGGATGATCTTGGGCCAGTCACTCTCTCTTAGCCCAACCCACCTCACAAGATTGTTGTTGTGGGGAAAATAGGAGAAGGAAGGTATCTTTGCTGCCTTGAGTTATTTATAAAAATAGTAAAGGCAGGAGATAGATAGATAGATAGATAGATAGATAGATAGATAGATAGATAGATAGATAGATAGATAGATAGATAGATAGATAGATAGATAGATAGATAAAGCTCTTGCTTTCAGCCATCTTTAAGGCCAAAAAGGTCTGTTCTTTCCATTTGTCCTCTCAGGCAGTTTTCAGTGGTTCCGCCAGCTGCTCTACCATTCTTCATATGTATCCTACCTTGACTCAGTCTTTCATACACAGCGGCACAAAGAATTGGACCAATACTTAAAATGGGGTTTGATGAAAAAATCATATTTCCAACTGTTATCATTCTTAATTTTGTAAAAGAGAACATACTGGCCTTCAAAACTTCTGAGTTGTATTGGAGGGACTGGAATCAAAATAGAACATATAGTATTACCATATTTAATAGTCCACTTGGTTATCCGTTTTTGCTGAACTGTTTGCAGATATTCTGCCACAACTCTTATTAATCAATTCTAGCGTGGCTTTCTTTGGAATATTCCCCAAGATCTGTCTAACTTTGCAACATAATAAATTAATTCACTTGTTTTTATTAGGTGCCAGTTTTACAAATAGCAAAATAAAAAGGACACTTTTACTTAGTGTGGTTTAGCAAATCCTGCATCGAGCATGGGGCAGATTTGAAAAATTATGTGGTTCCTCTCAATCTTGTTATTTTATTTACTCTCCTTGAATCGATGGCATTAAGAAGTAGAGATAATAGCATTGGCTGAAAAATTGACACAACAGCACAGAGTCTTGACGAATGAGACTGAGGGAACATTTTTTTCATCTTTAGTGGAGATGTGAAAAGTTAGAATATTGGGATCAAGTATGTACTTTGATGCAGTACATTTTAAAAATACATGTACAATTGAAATCAGCGGTGTTTCATTTTGGCTTAATGGATAAGCAAATGGAGACATTTTATGGAACTTTGCTATTATACTGTATATGATAATTGCAGCAAATGTTTTATATGCTCAAAGGTGGAAAGATTTACAAATATGTACAATGGGAAGAACGGAGAGTGAAGTTGGTGGAATTGACAGAAATGGTGAAACTGACAGACTTGAAAGAAAATACTTTGACAAATTTTATTTCTACTTGGAAACTGTTTTCGGATTTTTTGCAAGAAACTGAAAGAAATGAAAAGTTGTTTTGGGGATTTGGGGATTAGAACTATATGGCATTATGGAAACAATGTAGACAAATGTTAAACTTAGTGTAAAAGTTTGACACTTTTTTTACTTATATCGGTACCAAAGAAAATTGGAAGTCATTGTTTTTCTATTTTGCTTTCTTTTTTGCACTTTTTCTGAGGATTTTTTTTGTTTCAAATCTTTTTTATGTTTATCTTTAAAACTTTGTTTTTTGGAAATCAATAAAGTTATATAAGAAGAAAATAATTTTTTAAACTAAGGATTGTTTTGTTCAAATTTGACCTGAGTTTTTAACTAAACCAGTAAAATAGTTTGTAATAGATTGTCATCTTTTTGAGCAGAAATACTGAACAGATATTTACAACTTCACACCCATCTAAAGATTTCAAACACATTTCCTCATGCTAAATTGTATTTCTTTTCCCCACCACACCTTTTAAACTTCATTATTATACTGTTTTGAACACTGTCACTGGTTAATATACTGTGAGTTTTTAAAAATAAAAACAGTAGACAAAGCAGAAGAGCCTTCAAATAGGATATTAATATAGCTTCTACCAGTAATAAAATGAGAGATCCTATGGATATGCAGGTAGAAACTACCTTAACATCAACCCTTCCTAGATGTTTTCCCTTAGCAACTGATATTCAGGAATGACCTGCCCCTATAAATGCAATTCCTACACTAAAAAAGTATCAGACTTAGATTTCCCTCAGTCCCTATTGAAGCCACTTTTCTACTTAACTCAATATAGGTAGTCCTCGACTTACAACAGTTCATTTAGTAACCGTTCAAAGTTCCAACAGCACCGAAAAAAGTGACTTATGACTGTTATTACAGTTACAAGCTTTGCAGCATTCTCATGATGATATGATCAAAATTCAGATGCTTAGCAACTGGTTCATATTTATGATGGCTGCAGTGTCCCAAGATCATGTGATCAGCTTTTATGACCTCCTGACAAGCAAAATCAATGCCAGATTCACTCAACAACTGGATTACTAACTTATCAACTGCATGATTCACTTAACAACTGAAAGAAAGGTTGTGAAACAGGGCAAAACTCACTTGACAAATGTCTCATTTAACAACAGAAATCTTGGGCTCATAACCTATATATGTATTTTTGTCACTTTGTTTCATTTTCATACTGCCCTCCCTAAATAGTTCAGGTGAGTTTACATTAATTTTTAAACCATTTAAAAATAAAACCAAATAGAATAAAATTAGTGTAAACACCATATTAAAAGGTGATAAAATCCAGAAAAAATGATGTGTGTCTGCGAGTCTCTTGAAGGCATCTAAAGAAGACAGACATTTGCTATCTATCAGGCATGTCTTCTGCAAACCAGGGTTTGAGAAGTCCTCATCCCAAGTTGATGGGACAACCTGGCCACACTTGAAGAACTTCTTTTGGCAATGTTCACATGCATGGGGATCATGTAAACTAAAGCATTTTCTTAGGTAAGTTACGCCTAACTACTTAGGGCAGTGTCCTAACAGAAAGGTGCACGCATGCGTGAATACATGCATGTGTGGACATGTGCAAATGTGTGCATGTGCAAACATGCACATGCGCATGTGTGGCCATGCACACATGCATGCGCGGACATGCACGCATGCGCAGCAGAGACCCGAAGACCAGCTGTTTGGCGGGAGGCGAGGCATCCCAACACAGGCAGCACGGCAAGAGGTAAGATCTTTTTCTTTCATGTCGTTTGCAGGGAAACAGAAGCTTGCCACGGAGTTCTGACCTGGGGCGATGGCGTGCTTGCCAGCAGAGAGGGCTCTGTGTGCCACCTCTGACATGCGTCCCATAGGTTCGCCATCATGGACCTAGGGTTTTAAAAGTAATAACTACCACTTTATTTTTTTGCCCCCAAATCTCTGGAAAGCCAAGTTAATAGCCGAAGAACAGGAATTATAATATAGCTTCCCCAAGTTTCTCTAAATATCTATCATGTTTTCAATTGAATTTTCTGTATTACATGGAAAGACTTCTACAGGACATGTGGTGGCAATACATGCTGCTGCAGCATACAGTAAAACATATCTGAACATTTGTGTTACCTCGCCTGAAGTAATTCTCTTCATGGAATTGACACAACTGAGGTTGTGACAGAGTCATGATTGGTGATAAAGTCTTCAAGTCTCATTTTGAAAAGCAGGATGAGACCAGTGTCCAAAAGCATTCTCAAACTGCGTACCTATTTTTTTTCTGGGGAATATAACCTATCCAGAAAAAGAGAACCCATCCCAGCCACCAGATCATAATCCTTCATAATAAGCATCTTTATCTTTCTTGGATTCAGTTTCAACTATTATCTTTCATTAATCCTATTATTGATAGTAGATGGACATTTACTAATACCTAAGCTAATACCTAAGATAGGCAACATAGGGAAATAAAGACGGTCATTCAGATGAAAATTCTTGATGACCTCTCCCAATGTCAAAAAGCATTGGAAATGCAATGGAGCCTTGAGAGATTCCATATGCCACCATTTTGAGGAGCAACACCAAGCGGTACCACATGAGATCTCCATGAAAGAAGAAAATGGAACCTTTGCAATGTACTGTATTTCCACTTCTCTCAAGTGATCCAGAAAACTATTATGGCCAAGCTTATTGAAAGTTACGAAGGAATCCAAGACAACCAAGACACAGTCTCTATCAGTCTTTTGTTGAAGGTCATGCATGAGGTCAGAGAATGTCTTCTCAGTCTCCTAGCCCCACTGTAAAACTGGTCTGAAGTAAATCTTAGCGTTTCTCAACCATGGCAAGTTTAAGATGTCAGGGGAATTCTGGGAGTCAAAGTCTACACACTTTAACGTTACCAAGACTGAGAAACGTCAGTCTAGATATTTCCTGCAAGAACTCTTGAAGTTGATTAGCCATTATCTTCCCTAATCCCTTTCCCTCTTCAGATATGTATAACTGTTATTTCCTTTAAACAAGGAAATACTCTCCTCTCTCTCAGTGATGCATTACTGTTGTCTTCTAAGTCAATTCTCACTACTCCTTACACAACGAGGTCACCCTTATCAGGCATGGATCTAAAGAATGGATGGCAAGCTAGTCCACCCCAAGCAATGCCATATCCTCAGGAATAACATACTGAAAACAATCCAATGTATGAGAATCATTGGACCCTTTCTTAGCTGACTCTGCAAAAATACTTGTCAACTCATGTGCAAAAGATTTTATCCGAAAACAGCTAATTTGGAAACCACATTAAGATATTGTTTCTGGGAGCCAAGGAGCTTGAATGAAACTGCTAATTTCCTAGCAAGGCTCTGCTAGAAGCAAATCTGCTTATCGATAGGTGCATAATAAACTTGAAGTCCCAGGGCTGCATGTAGCCTCCTCCAACAATTGACGTTTGTCCCTCAAGTCACCTCTAATCATAGCTACTGACAGCTCTCACCCCTTCCAAATTGCTAAACAAAGGGTCATCATCTATCCTTGCAATATTTGGCTTCCAAATTCATAGAAAGAGTTTGGAGACATTATACGACCTAGAGAAATAGGAATTAAGAAATAAGAATTTCTTATAGAGAAATTCTTCCTGTCCATCAGGCCAACCAGTGATGTGTTGCTGAAATTGCACTTTGTTTAAACACTACTGTTCATTCTTTTCTTTTCCTTGTTTTTTTTTTTTTGGGTGGTGGGATCCTGAAGTTCCAGTCTGCACATGAGAAATCTTTATTGCCTGGATGCACAGTTTTCCCCAATTCTTCCAAAAATCATGGTTCAAGAGAACGTAGTTATTTTTGTTTCATTCACCTTTAATTTTAATTTTAATTTTGCATAGTTAATACAATCACCTTAGAGTTATGTTTTACATGCTCCTACATATTAAAGGCATCTTAGGGGCCACCTCCAAGGAATTTGGAGGCTGCATATGGATCTAAGGCTTCAGATCTTACAAATCTGTTTTATGCTACAAATAAGATGTAAATGCTCTTGCTTTATCATCTATAATAATCAGTGTTTCTCAACCTTGGCAACTTTAAGATGTTTGGACTTCAACCCCCTGAATGCCCCAGCCAGAATGCCCCAACCAGAATGCCCCATCTATGCTGGCTGAAGACTTCTGGGAGTTGAAGTTCACACTTCTTAAAGTTGCCAAGGTTGAGAAACACTAAGCTACAGTATATCTTTGGGGAAGGGGTTGTTTTTTTTTTACATGGGGAAAATGCTCTAATAAAAAAATCTCTGCCCCTTTCCAAGCTCTGGGATATCTTATCTGGTTGGGCAGGAGGGTGTGTGTGTTTAAAAAAAAACCTAAGCAGAGTTAGACCTCATTAGCAATGGACAGGACACCACCAAGAAATCCAAGGCTGTAGGCCAGACCAGGAACTTGACAAAAATATCCTGGAGGAAGGCAAGGGCGACCATTTTTAAACAGCTGCCAGGAAAATTTCATGAACATATCCATCGAATTGTCAAGAGTTGAGTTTGACTAGAAGGATTCGCAATTCTTTTCTACTGCAGTATGTTAGAATTTTAACTGAGGAACAAGTAAAGGTACCGAAAGGCTATCCCCAAACTTTGAGGGGGTGGGGGCTGCACATGGCTTCCAAAACTTTAGGTTGCACACATCTGCTCTAAAGCATACTTTTTCCTCCTACCAGATGCATCTTGAGTATTTTTTCATAGGGAAACGGTGTTCCAGTGCCCCTTCTATGCCCTGCAAAAGGCCACATGTCTCAAATGCCAGAAGCATGTTTAACATTGGGAGAAAGTGTACCCCCCATTTATGTCCTGCCTTTGATGCTCAGAGGCATCACAGCACAGTTCTAGCTGAAACAGACCGGTCTCCTGACCTTACCGTGGGACGTGTAAAATAGCCAAAGTTTTTCACAGTTTGTCTTAGCATGGCAGGAACGTGACATCTGTGGGAAGCGTATGCCAGGATCACAAAGCAAGCACATGCTGAGCAGCCGAGAGCAATGACACATCCATGCACCCAAGAAGCAGATGTGCTCCCACAAAGGGAGACAGCAACATCCATCAGCTGATCAGGAGCACCTGTATTATGTGCTGGTAGCATGCACAGCCTGTAAATGTGGATGTTGAACTGGAGCACATGGTCATTATGGATTCATGAAGTTGGGCTGCTGCACAGTAGAATTTTGCTTCGAAATGTGCATTTCCACTTTGCCTTAGAACTATTTTCTCCCTCCCAAAAGGACTGGGGAACTGGAATCAAAAGGTTTTGGGATCCAACACTGTGCCCAAAGTGACCGTGTTAACAGAGGTCTGGAAATGGGTTTATATCAGGGGTGAAATGCTACCGGTTTGGGCGTACCGGTAGCGGCGGCCGCCGGTGGTTCGGAGAACCGGTAGCAGTGGCAGGGCGAGGCTCCGCCCACCCGCCCAGACATCGCCATTTTCTTGTTTTTAACCTTCTGCGCATGCGCAAAGCCTTCTGCACATGCGCAGAGGGTGAAAAAGTGTGCACAACAGTGGCACGCACGTGCAAAGCGCGAACTTCCAAACCGGTAGAGAAGGTAAGTAGATTTCACCACTGGTTTATATAGAAGAAAGATTCATCCATCTGACCCAGGCCATGAACCAAAGAGCAAGCGCCTCCTAATAACTCCCGCAACTGAGTTAAGCTGCATGCAGTTGAAAGTCTTCCCAATGTTCGTATCCCAAGAGTACCTAATGGGATGTTACAATGGTGCCAAACTGACACTCCCACTGCCTGATCTTTGCCACAGAGTCAAATGTTCATACCTTCTCAAAAAGGTACACGAGAAAATGAGGAGGGGAAGAGATTAGGAAGAAACTTATATAAACGCGCAAGAGCCCCTTGTGGGATGCACACCCAGAAGGAAGGACATACTGGGTGTAACTGGAAAAGTCCACCCGCTTCTGAAGTCACACCTGTGGTGTGAAAAACCAGGGGAAGCAAGTGGGCACCCAATGCAGTGTTTCTTCACTTCAGAAACTTTAAGATGTGTGGACTGCAACCTGCCTGGCTGGGGAATTCTGGGGGCTGAAGTCCACACACCTTGAAGTTCCTGAGGTTGAAAACCATTGGCCTAGTAGTACAAGAACTGCTCTATTCCCACCAGCGGTCCTGACTCTGCAGCCAAGCATTTTTCTAAAGATCCTTAAGGTACATTTCCTCCCCTTGCTTGATTTAATGTACCCTCTTCCTAAAGTGATCTGCTAAAGGCTGGATTCCTCCCCGGTTGGCCCAAGCTCCCTCCCCCCCCCTCTCCCTCCCTCCCTCTCTCTCTCTCTCCAGCATCTTTTTCTAACACTACAGCAGAACCCACAATTTTGTCCCTCCCCCTCAAAGAAATCCATTTGGGGAGATTGGGGGTGGGGGTGGAGAAGCAGCAGCAGAAAAAAAAAATGACAGCGAGAGTTTTCTTGTGGTGGCATTTCGAGTCACTGTCACGGGATCGTCCACTGCCTTCCTTCCTTCCTTCCTTCCTTCCCCCCTCCCGCCACCAGGCGACTCGATCAGCAATTGCTGAGCCTCGTCCCTGGCTTCTCTAGGGGGAATCGGTTCTTCCCCACAAGCCCCCGTGGAGGCTGGGAGAATGTTGGGAGACAAGGAAGAGCCCACGGGACCCCTGCCACCCACCCCTAAACCTCATTCTTCCAGAGTTGCAATCGTAACTTGGCCCTTTCCACTGGCATTTCAACATCCCCTTCATCTACAGCAGGTACCGGGCGCACCTGGGCTGCTCCCCTCTCTCCTTAGCACATCCATCAGCCTGGCTGTTGTAAGGTGAAAGGGTCCCTTTTCTTTTTCAACACCTTTTCTCTCTCCTCTCTCTCCCCCCCCCCCCTCCAAAAAAATCCCGGACATCCCTTACCTTGCAGTGATGAGCCCGCCAAGGACACTCTCCCCCCACTGTGCAATGTCTCTGGTGACGGATCCTAAATCCTTGAAATCCGTGGGGGGGCCGGCTGGCTGTAGAGAAGGGGAAATATTCCATTCAGTAGTCCCACCCTGATCTTGGAAGATACGGTGGGCTGGGGGGAGACAACTGCGATCGCGGACGCGGTGGGGAGGGTGGGGGGGGGGAGAGAAGCCTACGGCTACTTGTAGGCAAGAGATCGGAAGGGACTCAGGATGGAGGCAGATCGGCTCCTTCTGCAATTCAAGGGACGGCTTCCTCCCGTCGTTTCGGGATATAAAAATATAAACGGAATGTGCTCTTCTCGCTTCATTGGGTAATGCAGAGAAGTGTGTTCGGGAACAGCGCTCTATGTGTGTGCGTGTGCGTGTAAGGAAGGAAAGGTGGGGGCCGGGGGGGGAGTAGGAAATCTCCTGCTACTGCCTGCTGGAGATCCACTGGGTCACAAAGCCTGACGTGTTCTGGCTAACTTTGAAAGAGAGGAAGCAACGGAAGCGGGTCGGGAGTTTGCCTGAAATCCTTAGAGGCAGAGATGTGTCATGCGGATTCCGATGGGCAGGGCCTCTCTTGACCCAATTGCCAGAGACTTCATCGTGTCCTCCTTAGATTTAAATCCTGCCTTTTGTCAAGGGGTTTCCAGGTAGCTTTCATAACGACCTTTCTTTTACCTTATCAGCACAACAACCTTGAGAGGTAGGGTTGGACCAAGAGACTTTGTCTCCCTGGGACTTGTGCACGCCCTTAACTGCTAGGCCCGCCGCAGGGGTCTCCAACCTTGGCAACTTTAAGACTTGTGGACTTCAAAGCTGGCTGAGGAATTCTGGGAGTTGAAGTCCACAGGTCTTAAAGTTGTCAAGGTTGGAGACCCCTGTCAGACTAGGCCACATTGGTTCTCCGTATCCTCGAGTAGTTTCACTGCAAGGTCGTGAGAAGTTTATGGTAGGTGGTGAGAAAGGATAAGGATGTCAGAAAGGTTGTTTTTGAGGGGCATGCATAAGTGCACCAGCGTGCCTACCATAATGTTCCCTCTTATCAGTACCAATCTTATGTACAGAAACAATGTTGTATCTATGTATATTACTAACACGCACTTGACAAAATAAATAAATAAATGTTCCTGGGATTTCTGCTACGCTGGGGAATTGGAAATTGTGCTGATTTTACGGGGTTAAAAAATTGCCTCTCTTTTTAAAGGCAACTGGCTGCATAGGAGTGAGTGTGCCATAGCAGACGGGCAGCATCCATGCAAATAATAAAACATGGCATGCTTACTTACCTGTGGTTGGCTAATTAAATCACAACTGATGTAGTGAATCATAGAATCATGGCATCCGTTACACCTTTCTGCTATGTCCAAGAAAACCAATTAAACTCCCTTAACTGCTAGGCCCGCAGTTTAATGAAAAGAAGGACTAGGGGAGACATGATAGCAATGTTCCAATATCTCAAGGGTTGCCACAAAGAAGAGGGAGTCAAACTATTCTCCAAAGCACCTGAGGGTAGAACAAGAATCAATGGGTAGAAACTAAACAAGGAGAGAAGTAACTTAGAACTAAGGAGAAATTTCCTGACAGTTAGAACAATTAATCAGTGGAACAGCTTGCCTCCAGAAGTTGTGAATGCTCCAACACTGGAAGTTTTAAAGAAGATATTGGATAACCATTTGTCTGAAGTGATGTAGGGTTTCCAGCCTAAGCAGGGGGTTAGAGCCGAGATTGTGCAGTGGTTAAATGCAGCACTGCAGGCTACTGCTAGTTCAGCAGTTCAGCTGTTCAAATCTCACTGGCTCAAGGTTGACTCAGCCTTCCATCCTTCCGAGGTGGGTAAAATGAGGACCCAGATTGTTGGGGGCAATATGCTGAACTCTGTAAACCGCTTAGAGAGGGCTGTAAAGCACTATGAAGCAGTATATAAGTCTAAGTGCTATTGCTCTTGCTATTGGACTAGAAGACTTCCAAGGTCCCTTCCAATTCTGTTATTCTATTCTATTCTAAATCTGGAAGATGACTGAAGAGCCTCTACTTAAAAATCCCCAGAGATGAAGAACCCTTCATTTCAGTTGATAAGGCACTCTGCTGTTGTGTAGATCTGACAATAAGGAAGTTTTCCCTTATATACCCTTCTGAGGTGGGTAAAATGAGGACCCAAATTGTTGGGGCAATATGCTGGCTCTGTAAACCGCTTAGAGAAGGCTGTAAAGCACTGTAAAGCGCTATATACTGTAAGTCTAAGTGCTATTGCAATTTCCATTGCTAAACAAGACAGTTAAGTGATTTGCACCCATTTTATGATCTTTTTCGCCATAGTTATTAAGCAAACCACTGCAGTTGTTAAATGAATCATACAGGGATTAAATCTGGATTTCCCGTTGACTTTGTCAGAAGCTGCCTGGGAAGCTCGCATATAGTGATCACATGACTCCAGGACACTACAACTGCATAAATACATACCAAGTGCCCAAATTTTAATCACATAACCGTAGAGATGCTGCGACCATTGTTAAGAGTGCACTGCAGATTGGTGCAAGTCATTTTTTTCAGTGCCATTGTAATGGTTGTTAAATGAATAGCAATAGCACTTAGACATATACCGCTTCATAGTGCTTTACAGCCCTCTCTAAGCGGTTTACAGAGTTCAGCATATTGCCCCCAACAATCTGGGTCCTTATTTTACCAACCTCGGAAGGATGGAAGGCTGAGTCAACCTTGAGCCTGGTGAGATTTGAATAGCTGAACTGCTGAACTAGCAGTCAGCTGGAGTAGCCTGCAGTAGCTGCATTTAACCACTGCGCCACCTCGGCTCCTAGTTGTAAGGACTATCTATAGCCCTAGTAAGTTTTCTTGAAGTGGCAAGGAATGTCTCCCTGTTATTATACATTAATCACATGATATATTGTAAACAAACGATAGATTGTGGCATTCATGGCCCTGGAACCTACATGTGTGTCTGAGCAATTGTTTATTTAATTAGATTCTACTTTGTCTATTAAAGAGCACCCCAATACATCATTCTAAAGCCCCTCTCATATGGGTCTGTGAAAGAGGAGGTTGGAAGTTAACAATAGTTGTCTCTGGCTTTTGTGATTCCAGCAGACTTTGTTCCTTCCCAAAACCAATGTGCCTCTGCTGACCTCCAGGATTCGTTTCCAACACCATAAACTTACTATAAGTAGCTTCCTTCATTTGAAGAGCTATCCATCGGTCCACCAATGCTGCAGATGAGATCTACACTCACCTGGTTGCTTTCTTCCAGGTTAGCATCACGGTTATCTCTTGGGATGGCCAAAGATTACCCAAAGCAGATATCGCTTCCCAGTGTGGTCCAGAGTATATCCCTCAAGAGAAAGTTTCAGACAAATTTTCATCTAGGGGTGAGCTCTCGGATCTCAGCACTTTTTGCAGATGTATGCCTAGCCACCCAAACTGCACCAATTCGACATAAAAATGCCAAAAATTGGTGCTTTGGGCTGGTCCTCCCCAAAATGCTCTGATACTCTTAAAAAGGCAAGGATGCAATTAAGTCAAGCTTAACACCTGTGACATGAGAGCATGCAGTTTTCCAGGCCACAACATTTTATTTGTTTGTTTTGCTTGTATGCTGTCCTTCACGCCTAGGTATCTTGCTTGCCATTGCTTTCTCTCAGGATATTTTAGTCTCCAGCCACATACTTATTAGTCCTGAGCCTCCTTAGCTGAATCCTAAGTCAGCCAGGTGCTACTGCATCACTGAGAAGGACCCTTTAGCATCCCGTTCTCTCGCCATGAACATCTTTATATGCCACTGTATATATATAACAGTACTGCATATACTGTAGAACCACTGTATATAACAGTAGGAGGATTACAACGAAGAAATCCACAGAGCTCTCGGAAATGGAAAAATGGTGTATATGTGTGATTGAAAATTCCTACCTGCCTATCATGGCAGAATAGTCAAAAAGACAAGATTTGATGGAAGGACCCTTTGATTCCCATGATGGATGAATGGCTGTAAAAGTTGGTGGAGTTAGCAGAGATGGTTAAATTGGCTGCTTTGATGAAAGGGGGGGAAACACTTTTGTTTCTACTTGAAATTTGCTTTTGGACTTTGTGCTTGAGGTGGGGGAAAAAGGAAACTTCGATTTTGGGTTTTACCGATTAGATAGGTTTGTTGTTATAGAAATGGCTAGTTTGTATAGCCGAGGTGGCGCAGCGGTTAGAGGCAGGTACTGCAGGCCACTTTAGCTGACACTGATCCGCAGGTCAGCGGTTCAAATCTCACCGGCTCAAGGTTGACTCAGCCTTCCATCCTTCCGAGGTAGGTAAAGTGAAGACCCAGATTGTTGGGGGCAATATAAATATACATTGCTTACTTTTGTAAACCGCTTAGAGAGTGCTTGCACTGTGAGGTGGTATATAAATCTCACTAAATAAATGAATATTACTAGGTAAAAATAAAAAAGTTGAGGTTTGATACTATTATCTTTTTCTACTGCACTAAAGGGAAGTCAAAACCTTTTTCTTTCTTCCTTCTTTTTGCCCTACACTTTTCCCTTCCCTTTTCCATCCTTTAATTTCCCACTATTTTCTTTTGTATTTTATATTATAAACTAATAAAAAACAAAACTATAAAAAAGACAAGATATTGAATAAAATGTCAACCATTTGTCTAGAAACATAATGGTTTTTTCCCAAAAAAAGGGGAGCTGTGTTGGTTAGGAAAAAAGCAAGTCATTTGTAGACTATCACACTGTATATATGCGTGCATGTGGATGCCTCTGTGAGTGGGAGAGAGGGAGAGAGAGATTTCTTCCCGCCTCGCACAGTTTTCCCACTGGAACCATAAAGGGGAAAATGTCTAATTCTTCAACAACCTTCAGTGACTGCATAGATACAGCTGCTGATATGAAGTCAACAGCACAAGATGGTAAGCCAGAAGGCTAGGATCACAAGATGATCTGAGACAAGGAAGGGAGAGATGTCAGTTTTCTTGAATGAAAGCCTTTAGGGGAACCAGATAAGGGTGGGGGGAATCACAAAGCGACTGTTGGAAGCCAGGCACTTCAACAGCATTGCACAAAGCTGGAAAGCAGAGACAGTGCCACAGGGGGATCCTTTATAGCAACAGCTGCTGCCTGCATTTTTCTTTCTTCTGGCGAGATCTTCCACCTACCAGGGCAGGAGGTGACAGAAGCTTGGGGCATCCGACAGGCCATTTCTAAAGCATGTTATGTCACATAAAATCAGTCGCAATACTTCAGGGTGTCAATAGGACTATTCACAGAGACAGCACCCTGTCTGGCCTTGCCTTTCTTTAAATGGTTTGTTGGTTGTTGAACATCCCAAATGTCAAGACAAAAACTAAAAATACAGAATTAGAAACAAGAAAATGAACTGAAAACAACGCCAGCAATAACATTGGGGAATGAATTCGTGCGCATGAACACATATGTAATCTTCAGCAAAAAAAAAAAAGTTTTAAACCTTCAGAGTCTATAGCTTTACCACAAATGTTTGTATAGAAAAAAGCTAATCTATTAGGAAAGAGTTGGTTAATATAGCCAAGAAATGGTGAGCGGATCTGAATAAGTCTCTTAATAGACTTCATAGACATAATCCAGAGGTTCCTGTTCCAGAAAATTCACAATTTTTTTCCTGCTGCCAATTTCCCCTTCCGCGCCATTTTTTTTTGTAAGCGCCAAATTTCCCAAATTAGGTTCGGGTTACGACTAAAGTTATGGAACGAATTATGGTCGTGACCAGAGGTTCTACTGTATAGGGCTTTATCATGTTGACTTTTGTCGTGGCCACGATTTAAGTGTGTTAAAGCCTAGCCAAAGCACTTTTTGTTCAAATTTGGCAGGAAATTGTATTGGGTCCCTGTCTTTAGCAGGAGGTTGGACTAGATGACCTCTAAGATCCCTTCCGACTCGGTTATTCTGTAATTGTACTACTGCCGCATTTTGTATGGGGGGGGGCAAGGGCAAGGGTGAAATCCAGCAGATTCTGACAGGTTCTGGAGAACCGGTAGCGGAAATTTTGAGTAGTTCGGAGAACCGACAAATACTACCTCTGGCTGGCCCCAGAGTGGGGTGGGAATGGAAATTTTGCAATATCCTTTCCCTGCCATGTCCACCAAGCCACACCACGCCCACCAAGCCAAGCCCACAGAACCGGTAGTTAAAAAAATTGGATTTCACCACTGGGCAGGGGCAACAGTAGTATAGTGCAGGGAAGGGTATTGAGGACTGCCAAATAAGAGGCAGCAATTTAACCTCTGCCAGGATATTCCCTTACCTCTTTTTCCTATAATTTGTTTCAAAAAATGATTATATAGTATTTCACCACTTCTCTGTGGTTTACCTACATGCTGGATTTTTATCACAAACTTAGCCATCCCAGGCCAGGTTGGGGAAGTTAGGGAATCCTGATACAGGACAGGTAGCCCTCGACTTACGACCACAATTGAGCCCAAAATTTCAGTTGTTAAGTGAGACATTTGTTAAATGAATGTTGTCCCCTTTTTACAACTTTTCTTGCCACAGTTGTTAAGTGAATCACTGCAGTATATAAGTTAGCAACACGGTTGTTAAGTGAATCTGGCTCCCCCATTGGCTTTGCTTGTCAGGTGGTCGCAAAAGGGGATCACGTGACCTTGGGAAAACAGCAACAGTCATAAATATGAACCGGTTGCCAAGCAACCGAATTTTCATCATGTGGTCATGGGGATGCTGCAAAGGTCGTAAGTGTGAACAATGGCCGTAAGTCACTTTTTTCATTGCCGCTAACATTGAACGGTCACTAAGCAAACTGGTGTAAATCGAGGACTATCTGTATTTGGAGGCGTCAAGGAACTGCAATTTAATTGGAATTTAAATCCCTGCAAAAAATATATATGTTGCTGTTTGTAATTGGCTGATTTGACTCATTCTTAATTCCAATTCCGATCGTCTCTAGATATGATGGCATTTCCCCTAAAAGAACAAATCCCAGGTTTTGGAGGAGCTGAGTTGGAGGTCCTCCTGGTGCAAGTTACCATTCAAACAGGTCAAAACTGTGGTCGGACATGTTGAATTTTGGCTAGCATGCCAGTTTATTTATTTATTGATTGATTGATTGATTTGTGAGATTTGTATACCGCCTCACAGTGCAAGCACTCTCTAAGCTGTTTACACCAGTAAGCAATGTATATTTATATTGCCCCCAACAATCTGGGTCCTCATTTTACCTACCTCAGAAGGATGGAAGACTGAGTCAACCTTGAGCCTGGTGAGATTTGAACCACTGACCTGCGGATCACAGTCAGCTAAAGTGGCCTGCAGTACTGCATCTAACCGCTGCGCCACCTCGGCTCATAATCGTTGTGGAACTTTGGGAATCAGTTATGCCCTTTCAACGCTGAGTCCTGCCCTTTGCCATCTCATGGTTAGTCGACTGCAGTGGGCTTCTTGCAGGGCTGCCCTTGGAGAGGATTTGGAAGCTGCTGGTTGGTTCAAAATGCAAAGGCCCAACTGTTGGCAGGAAGAATTGGGTTAGCAGCAAGACACCTGTGTTGTGAGGTTACTTCATGATTAATCTATATATTTCTGGGTCCAATTCAAGAAGGGTCCCCAAACTTGGCAACTTTAAGACTTGTGGACTTCAACTCCCAGAATTCTCCAGCCAGCATAGCATAGCTGGCTGGAGAATTCTGGGAGTTGAAGTCCACAAGTCTTAAAGTTGCCAAGTTTGAAGACCTCTGAATTCAAGGGTGGTTCAAACCTTTAAAATCCTACATGGTTCAACAGCCATGGATTGTTGAGCTGTCTCTCCCAATCAGAATTAGCCTTGATTTGATTTTGGTATGTGTCTCTGGTACCACCCATCAGCATTTCTGGTTATTGTGTTCTACAATTGCCTTCCCTAATCTGATCCTAACAGCTATGTCGGACTCAGCTCCCAGAATTCCCAGCTGGCTTTCAAATGCAAAGCAGTTTTGCTCGCTCTGAACTGCCCTTTTGGATGCAGGAAACTCATTCACATTACAGCAGGGGTGTCAAAACTCGATTTCATTGAGGGCTGCATCGGGGTTGTGTTTGACCTCAGGGGCCCAGGGTGGGCGTGGCCAGCATGACATCACTTGTGTCGGGAGCGCCTATGGTGGCCCGAGCCCTCTGCCAGAGAAAACGGGCTCCCAATCTTCATTTTTGGCTGGGACGGCCTCCAGCAACCCTCTGCCAGCGAAAACGGAGCTCGGGAGGGCCACCTGCAGAGGCACGCGGCCAGAGGCACCACAGGCTGGTCCTTCGCTGTCTCCAGGCCGGCCCCGCAGGCCAGATCTAAGCACCCCATGGGCTGGATCTGGCCCACGGGCCTTGAGTTTGACATCCCTGCATTACAGGCTTAAGTCATTTTGGTTATTCCATGTCCGTAAGGGAGAAAAACAAACAAAAAACAAACAGAAATCTCATTCATCGAACTACAATACCAGGATTTATTGGGAGTAGCCATGACCGGTACAAAACCAATCGTAAATTTGTTGTGTGGAGATACTTAAGATTTTGTAAAGAACATACACCATCCATTTGTAATAGATTGTACCCACGTCTTACCTTTATACAGTGTATTTAATAAATTGGCTACATCATCACCTGCCTCCTTTAGACCGTACATAATTAGTTAACTAGGGCAGCACATTAATCACATATGTAATTTTCCCAATGTTCTGTCTCCTGAGATCCAATATTTTGCATAAAATGTTTCTATTGCAGTAATCATATATTAAAGAACTATGCAATATTTTCTCAAGTTACAGTACTACAAACATCGTAACACCATAACATCTAAACTCACTGTAACATCTATTTCTGCATAACCAAAGCAAGCCAACATAACAAAGCAAAGCCACCAGAAAGCAGAATCCCTACACCATTCTAACAACAAAAATCAAGTACTGAACCTTACTTTGCCTCACCCCCTGCCCCTGTCACCAGCCAGTTTGGGGGGAATGAGCATCCCATTGAAACTTTACAGTACAGGTATATACTGTATAATGAGCACAACATCAGATCACACATTGAAGAGATTAGCTGTACAAAGAAGGCCTCTGTGTTAGATGGAACATCCATGGTGCCAGTAAAATATTACATCCCTTCATTAACCATGGGTTATTATAGATGGAGAGCAAGCACACCACATAGCTAAGACACATGAACAGGAAAGCTGATCAGAAAAAAAGGTATTACTGATTCAAACTTTCCCCTAAAGAAGTACTGCATTGCTCAAGGATTTGTTCAGAAGAGAGGTCATTGCCTTGGAATGGGTTTAAACTTCTGTATTTAACTTTTATAGTCTTTGGTTTTCATCTCACTCTTATTGTTTTGTGTTATATGCAAACCTGTCTCCGGAAAGGTTTTTCGGGTCCTACCCTGAAGGATGGATTGGAAATAAACAAAGTAAGAGTCCGATCTCTCCCAGTAACTAAGAAGCTCCAGCTGTACTGGAAGACTTAACAGCAGGTTGGCTTGTATTACAGCCTAAAAGTAGGAATCCCACTAAATGTCTTGCCTCCCACTTCCTTAGTTCTTTCCGTTCCCATTCCTGACCGAAGTTAGTATCAGACACGGCCAATTGTGTAAATTACATTTATTGCTGATACAAAGCAAAGCTCAGACCCATTATCCAATCCCCCCCTTCCCCCAGGTGTCAAATGGTTCTGAATAGATGGGGGGAAATGGTCTTCTACTCCCCTCTGGACACATCTCATGGCATGTAGTCAAAAGAATAACAGCACCAGCTCCACCAGAAAAATAAATATTATGGATGCAGTAGCAGTTTCAGGCAGGTCTGGGGCCTTGCCTGCTACTTTTATTTCATTTTGGTCTTTGGACATCAGCTCTGCTGATGTTGGGCATGTGGCTGCACATCACTGATTTGGAGGTGGAAGAGCTCCAAAACATTTATTCTTGTAAAACAGCTTCCACTCGTCTCATTGCAAGAGACTCATCTTGAAAATGCTATGGTTCTAAGTTTCTAGGCCATCATTTTTACTATCTAAATGTTGACAAAAAGATGACTGTATGTGCCTTCCTCCATCTCACCCCACCGATGGGAATTGGCATTGAGCTCTTGCAGGAAGTCCTTTAAAACTAGGAGAAGCAGGAGTCTTCTATGACTTCACTTAGCACATCCAGAAGTAATTGGTAAGTCAGAGTAAATGAAGCCCTGCATGGAAGAGTCAGAGGATCTCTGCCTGGGACAACTTCCTTGAGAGCCAGGCATAAATCTTCGTGACTTGGGACCCTGCAAGCTTCAGAGTGTCACTGGCCTCTTTGCTATGAAACCAACAATCTTGAGCTAGCACTGCAACATCTTATCCCTGAGTTACACAATGTCATTATGCCTTCTGGATCGTCTAATAGCAATAGCACTTAAGCTTATATACCACTTCATAGTGCTTTACAGCCCCCTCTAAGCGGCTTACAGAGTCAGCCTATTGCCCCCAACAATCTGGGTCCTCATTTTACCCACCTCGGAAGGATGGAAGGCTGAGTCAACCTTGAGCCGCACAAATTCAAACTCCTGGAGTGAGCAGTGAGTTAGACCTGCAGTACTGCATTCTAACCACTGTGCCACCACAGCTCTTGCACAGCATATGGCAGTTGTACAATGACAACACAAATGTGGTTATTTTATCACGGGAATCAGGCTAAGCCAAAGCAGGATGCTCAAGAACTCCCAGTTTTAAGAGGCAGATGACAAAGTGGTTATTGAGGTTTTACTGATCTGTCAGCTAGGGGTATTGAATTTGGCTTGCCTATGCAGGTCATTGAAATCACAGCCTTTAGAATTTCCAAAGGAGATTCAAGATGCAGGCAAAGAGCCAATGAAGACACTTACGACCCAGTGTGACTTCTTGATTAAGCCATGAACCCCAAGATGTTCATAAAGGAACTAAGGGTTTGGAAATGCAGTTTGAGATACCTGACCGAAAAGAGCCAAGGTCTCATGTGGTTATGAAGCAAGCATGATGGAATTGCAGTCCTTGATATACGACTGTAATTAAGCCCAGTAGGTCATTACATCATAAGTCAAGGCAATGGCACTCATGTGATTGGAAGTTATTTTCTGGCCTTTTTTTTGCAGTAGTCGTTAAGTAAATGTGGTTGTTAATTTGAATGGGAGTTTTGCTAGAAACTGGCAAAAAGCATCATGAATCATGGTCATTAAACAAGGACTACCTATAGAATCATAAGGACTTGCCCAGTGAAAATATATTTCTGATTTTGACAGGTATAGTTTGATCAGAACTTAAGAGTAAATTTGACTGAGTTGCCCATTATGTTCACAGGTGAGTGATTCTATAAGTTCCAAATAAGAAAAGGTCCCAAAGGGGCTTTTTCAAGAGGCAACTGGACTTTTTGGTTTTTCTTTGAAGATGTTTCGCTTCTCATCCAAGAAGCTTCTTCAGCTCTGAACTGATGGTGGGGAATGGAAGAGTTATACTCATTGGTCATTGTACATTGGGGAAACAAAAGAACCACTTCATAAACGCATGGCACAACATAGGAGAACAAACCCATCAGGACAAGATTCAGCAGTCCATCTGCATTTAAAAGACAAAGGCCACTCTTTTGAAGACAGCAAAGCCCACATTTTGGACAGAGAGGACCGCTGGTTTGAAAGAGGGGTCGAAGAGGCCTGTGTCAAAACTGAACAGCCCTCTCTCAACAAAGGGGGAGGGATACGACATATCTATCTCCAGTCTACAACACAGTCCTTTCAATAGTTCCAAGAAGGCTCCACACCCATTTGCACTACTCAGGTGACCCTGACAACACAGATAAACCTCCAGGTGGCCTCAAAGACTCTCTAAAAGGATGCAAATGACCAGCTGTCTGCAAGGAATATAAATCCTTCCATTCCCCACCATCCAGTCAGAGCTGAAGAAGCTTCCTGGAGGAGAAGTGAAATGTCTTCAAAGAAAAACAAGAAAGTCCAGTTACCTCTTGAAAAAGCACCTTTGGGACAACCATGACCTGGATGATTGAGAATCTTCATAGACAAATAAGAAGAGGCTTTCCCACCAAGTCCACTGAATGTTATCTTGGCCTAGTTCTATATGCAAGTTTCAAAGGCAATGCAGCAGCCCACTGGAAAGTTTATGCTCCTTGTGCGGGGGGTAGGTGGGTGGAGGAAACTGAAGTCTCCCAGGAATAGCCTGCATCATTGCAATGCAGAATTTGCTCAGAGGATCTCCCAAATAGGGTGGGAAATAAAGCAGCTACCAGAAAGGGGGCAATGGAGATGGGGGCATAGGAGAAAAAAGGCAGACAAGCCAGGAGGCAGCTGACATGGAGGGAAAAGACCATCTCATCTTTCCTTAAACAGAACATGTTAGGGGGCTAATGGTGAGACCAGATTCCACATAAAGAATATGTTTCTCAAACTTGAAATTTGAAGGGCAAAGATCAGAGGTCCCCAAACTTGGCAACTTTAAGACTTGTGGACTTCAACTCCCAGAATTCTCCAGCCAGCATAGCTGGCTGGAGAATTCTGGGAGTTGAAGTCCACAAGCCTTAAAGTTGCCAAGTTTGGGGACCCCTGGCGTAGATCCTTGCTAAAGGTTATATTCTGGTGGCATGAGGATGGTTGGAGCGGAGAGCCCATTTCAGCCATCCTGGGGCATAGCTTGAATCTGGCACATTTATGTGGTGGCAGAAAAATATCACTGTTTTAGGTTTCCAGAGAGATGCCATTACAGAGATGGCAAAGAAGGGCACCGTAGGAGTTTGCCCAGTGAGATTGACACCCAGGTTAAGAGGAAATGGAAACTGGATTAAACTGCCAGGATAACCAAACTGCCCTTTCTGCTGCCCTTTTTTTGTCTTTTCCCAGCCTTGCTACCTACCATTCTTTACTTCTAAAAGCCACTGTCTTGGCTGCCATGTTTTTTTTTTCTCAAATAGACCACACATGCACAAAGCTATCAGAACCCGCTGTTCAATCGGCAGCACATGAAAAGAGAATATGCAGCTGTGATGCACACTGATGCATGCAGGGGCAGCAATACCTCTCAGGTGTCCACAGGATCAGGTTTAGTAAATGGTGGGATTTTCAGTCTATAAGGGAGGGCAGGCAAGGAGAGGCCTTAAATAATAATAATAAACTACAATTCGTACCAGGTAATCGGATTTTCCCAAGGTTAAATCAATAAGCCAGCATTGGTTTCCTTGCAACAGTTGTACAACTAGTCTTGTTTCAATGCCCCTCCTTTATTCCTGCTTATTGTAGACAGCTGGTTCATTACAAAAAGTAATCAGCAGTACGCAAATACAAAAGAATAATAAAGTGCAGTGTGTGTGTTTTCTCTCAGATGCCTCTGGCTGGGCAGTATGTGTGTGTGTGCATGTGCATTTATTAAAACGAAGAAGCATATTACAAAATATTAACCAGAGGCCGACAGTGGTTTAGAAAATGCAAAGCATTGGCACGAGATGAAGAAGCCACAGGAACAAACGAGACAGACATGGCACACAGGACTGCAAAAACAGCTGATGCGGAGTGGTTACAAAATTCTCACAGATGCTAAAAGTATCAAATGCAACATCCCCTACTGTTACCGGCACGTGGACACTACTTGCTACCTTGGTTTAGCCTCAGCATCTGGAGCTGAGATCTCGGACACAACACAGAGCTGCTTTTCCCAGATCGAGGGAAGGAATGTTCTTGGCCTACACCAACACACGGGTGGTGGCAGTAGAATGTGGAGTTAGCTCCCTTCCCGTTTCCCATGTGGTGAGGTGCTGGCAGTGGTGGTGGCGGTTTGACAGATCAGTTTTTCAAAATGGCATCGTAGACTTGGTAGACGTACTGGGACACTTCAGGGGCTCGGCACTTCAGAGACAGCTGTTAGAGAAAAGAGGGAAGGGGAATTATTTTAGGAGCCCCTGAGCAATGCACCAATGGTGGACGGTTGGAGGGCAGAGCTAAAAACTGCATGAAGATGGCCCCAAGTCCCTTCAATTCAACACCATGCCTGGCATTACTAATCAGGATTTAGTTTTTCTTTGTAAAATAAAACTGGCCAGGAAAGCTTGCCCAACAGGGCTGCGTGGTTGATGTATTCTAATCAGACCATCACATTCAACAATAAAATAGCATATTTATCTGATTACAGCATGTTCTGCCAGCACAACTGCCCTTCATTAACCTGGCTTGAGGGTTGAGGGTGAAACCAGCCAGTTTTCCTCTCATGTATAAGGGTTCAATCATTTCATGGAATAAATAATGAGAGGAAAGAGACTTGGTGCCTACCAGATGGTGTGAATTCCAAGCCTAATCAATTATTGCCAACCTGACCATGATAACAAAGGTGAGTGTTGGAGACGTGCACACTGGACAGGCCCAAAATGTGCCAGTGAGTGAATTAAACAGATGATTCATTAAAGATGATTTTCTTTAATCAGGCGACAGCTTTAGTATTTTCATCTGTCCTCCAAATTTCCCAAAGTGATAATTTGAAATGCGGTTATGATATTTAACTGAACTTCTTGAAGTACAGGTAGTCCTCAACTTATGGCAGTTTGTTTAGTGACCGTTCAAAGTTACAATGGCATTGAAAAAAGTGACTGGTGACCATGTTTCACACTTATGACCATTGCAGCCTCCCCGTGGTTAGGTAATCGAGATTCAGATGCTTGGCAACTGTCTTGTGTTTATGACAGTTTTCATGTCTCAGGGTCATGTGATCCCAGGGGCGAAATGCTCCCACCATTTGGGTTCTTTTACCCTCTGCGCATGCGCAAAGCGTTCTGCGCATGCACAGAGGGTAAAAGAACCCAAATGGCGGCGTCCAGGCGGGTGGGGGAAGCGGGTGGGGGAAGCCTCGCGCTGCGATCGCTATCGGCTCTACGACGACAGACCGGCCCGCCCGAACCGGGAGCATCTCACCTCTGTGTGATCCCCTTTTGTGACCTTCTGACAAGCAAAGTCAATGGGGAAGCCAGATTCACTTAACAACCGGGTTACTAACTTAACAACTGCAGTGATTCACTTAAAACAACTGTGACAAGAAAGTTTGTAAAACGGGACAAAACTCACTTAACAGATGCTTCACTTAGCAACCAAAATTTTGGGCTCAACTGTGGTCGTAAATTGAGGACTACTTGTACTTCTTTTTAAGCTGCGAGCACCAGCTCAGGGACCGTTTCCCCAAGGAAATAGCAAGTTAAGACAGAAAGAGGAAAGGCGACTTCCAAAGTAAATCCTAGAGGTTCAGAACCTTACCGTATAGTTGGGATTGCCAGGCTGAATGCGTAGTTCGGCCAGTATCCAAATGCCATTAGTAAGCTTCAGTGACTGGTACAGCATGTCCTGGCCTTCCACATTTCTCTTGGCAATAGTATATATGTTGTTGTTCTGGAGCTTACTGGAAACGGTATCTAACAGAAGAACGAAAGCCCCATTAGATTTTGGAAACCTTCCAGGCGTATCACCTGTCTTGAGATCACACCAGGAGACAATCTAGCAAATTGCCCAACAGTACAAATTGCTATCACTGGATCATGCTTCGTTGCTTGCTGTGCCAGCGTTCTCTTCTTGCCAACTATTCGGGCCCACAATTCAACATTCGGAGTAAGAATCCACTTGACAATCTACTTCCATTCTGTTTCTGACCCTTTGTCTCCCTCTGCCTGATAGATGAGGTGAACATGCAGTACCATGCAAGATGGCAGGGCTTTGGTGCTGGAACAATCTCCCAAGAAGAGACCCACACGGGTTACAAAGGGCCCAGTTCTAAGGAGACTACCCCAGATTCGGGGCAAAAAATGAGCGGCCATTTTAATAGCCATTCCTTCTCTCTTTATACGTGTTCATGGATCCAGGTACTTCAGCAACTGCACATTTACTAGCTGTTAGGGGCCAACAGCAGAAGAGAAGGTTGCCAGTGCCTGCTCTTTCAAAGCCTCTGTGGGAATCAAGAGTACTGAGTAGGTGGGTCTTTGGTTTGCCCTCCTACCTTCTAATATGTTCTGCTTTTGACTGGGTAACTAAGAAAAGGTGTGTGTGTGGGGGGGAAGAGACAAGTCCCTGCTTATGAGGAGCTTAGAGTCAAGACCTTCAGGAGTCATCCTCACTTTCCAGGACTTCCTTTCCATTCATATTTCTTCCTTAATTGCCAGAAGATTCCATACAGCGCAGTACCCTCCCCAAATGCTGTATCATTAATGTAGAGCAAAGCTGGGAAATGCAGCAACTATGTCCATTAGCCAACAGATGCCTTTTAATGAGCGCTTTCATTTTCTGTGTTCTCCTAAGGCAGTGTTTCCCAACCTTGGCAACTTGAAGATGTCTGGACTTCAACTCCCAGAATTCCCCAGCCAGCATTCGCTGGCTGGGGAATTCTGGGAGTTGAAGTCCAGACATCTTCAAGTTGCCAAGGTTGGGAAACACTGTCCTAAGGTAAAATTCAGAAGAAGCTTCCAAGTGGATGAGATTAGTGCTGGATCCTCTTGAGATCCTAGAATGGTTGACTTAAGGGGTCATGCTGAAGGGGTCTTTACTCCCCCTCTCCCCCTCACACATATGGAAACATAAACATTCGATCTCTCTCTAACTGCATTCACAATTCAATGGGCTTGCTTTGCCTTTTTCTTGGTTGCTGTGGAAACTGAGACACCAGGCAACTCATGTTTTCCAGGGATTGTGTCCTCTCTACCACAACTTTTTTCTCTGAGAAATCCACCCTACAGAAAAATCATCCCCTTTCCATGCAGAATTAACAGCTGCTCACCGCCACGGAGATTTGAAAACAGGACTTCCCCTTGAGAATCCTGGGACCAAAAAAAGGCTATTATATTCTATATTTTTGGGGGGGGTGTGCGTGTATCTTAAGCCAGTCAGAATTCTTAGCAATTGCCTGACAAGTCCCTGCAGAGCCCATCTGTAGCAGTTAAGGTAGCAAGATACAACCTGGGAGACCGAGGATTCTAGTCTCCAGAACCTCATAGCCAGTGGGGTGACCCAGAGGTGGGTTCCTGCCGGAGCTGCCTGGTGCGCAGCTCCGGTAGGGAGTGGCCAATTGCACAATTTGCGCGCGACCGCTCTGGAGCCCTCTCTGCCGGTCCACCGCGCACGTCGCCTTTTTTTGGGTGAATTTTTGGCCGATTTTGCTTCTGCGCATGTGCGGAAGCAAAATCGCGCCGAAATCTCACGAGGGGACGTGCGCGTGAGATATTTTGCCGAGATTTTGCTTCTGCGCATGCGCGGAAGCAAAATTGCGCGAGGGGGCGTGCATGCGTAGCGAGTACACACGCACCCAAAGCGTGGAGATGTGCACGCAGCGCACCGGCACGGGAGCAACCCGCCGCTGGGGTGACCTTAGGCTAGTCACTCTCTCAGCCCTAGGAAAAAGGCAATGGCAAGCCACTTCTGAAATCTTGCCAAGAAAACTGCAAGGACAGTCCAGCAAGTCAAAAAGCTGACTTGGAGACACCAAAATAAGTACATAAATAAAAATAAAAAAAAATACCTGCAATCACTTGCATACTGCAAAAATTAATTCTCCAAACTTATTTTAAAAATCACATATTTTATAAACTAAGATCTGGTTTGCATTCTGAAGGATTCCAAAACAGCCCAATACACTTGGGTTAATTTCCATGGTCACAAACAACTTGGAGCCCAAATACAAATTTTGATTCAGAATCCAAATGCCCGTGTAATCCTTTTGACTGTCCCTGAAAATTAACTACAGTCTAGAAATCAGGGGTGGCCAAACTATGGTTCTTTGAGGACCTGTGGACTTCAACTCCCAGAATTCCTGAGCCAGCCATGCATGGCTAGCTCAGGAATTCTGGGAGTTGAAGTCCACAGGTCCTCAAAGAACCATAGTTTGGCCACCCCTGGTCTAGATTCTCTTTGACAGAACTGGGTGAAAAGTGCAGGAAAAGTAGTCCCACCTGAGGGGATGAGGATTGCCAAATTTCAAATAAATAGGTTCAGGGACTTTAACATACAAACACAAAAAACCCCTTCCACTTTTATGTTTATTTTCAGACTTTTTCTTCAGACTCAGGAATTTCCAGCAAAATAGTTGCCTCTGCAATGATCAAACCTGCTGTTTCAGAGGAAGATATGCAGGAGGGCTGTCCAAGAGAGGCTTTGATAATTTGAGCCTAAGTTCCCCTTTTTTGTGGCAATTAATATTAAAATGACATGGAGATTAGAAGTGGTTCTAGTTAAGAAGCCTGCAAGATTTCAGAAGGAGAGTTAATGAGCTGGGTTTTGGGGAACAACGGATATAGATATGGGAGGAGAGTAAATCTTTTTAACAGGAGAATCATGATTGATGCCAGTCAAGTTGGCTGCACATTCACCTAAGAGTAATTGTAAGCTCTTTGGCGCAGGGGATGCATTCGCTTTATCCCCACACTGTGCATTTAATACATTAATTAGTTTCTTTTAAAAAAAAACTGGTGAGGGTCTCCTCTGGAGAACAGGATCATTCCCTTTCCTTCAAAGGTGTCAACGCCAGTCAGCCAGCCTTTCCTCCCTTTCCCTCCCAGTCCTCCCATGCCAAGTCTGATGTCAGCTTCTCAGGGAATGAGCCAGGTTGCTAGGCAACATTGCCCGGCAGTGCCTGACACATGAGGTAGACCGGCATGGGCATGTGACGGAGCTTGCCTTTATAAATGGGACCCTGTGCAGAGTGGCAGCACAACCTTAGCACCAAATGGGGCAGATCATTTGGCAAAGGTTCCTGGAGAGGCATGGAACTTGAAAGGAACACCCCTCCCCATTTGCTGTTGGTTTATCCCAAGACAGCTTGGTTGCTGTTAAAAATACTTTGGATTCCATCAGAGCTTCGCTTTATGATTATCTGTTGGGGGAGGAAACAAAAACCTGCAGTCAAAAGTTCGCCCTGGCAGTGGCAGTCCCTCCAGAAATAACACTCTCCAAAACTTTTTCTTTTCTTTTTAAGCATCTGAATAGATGCACCTCCATTTCGGGAGATTGTTCAGTTGATGCCTGAAGACAGAAATTTATCTTGTGTTGAATACATTTGAGCATACACTTCAGGGGATGATTCCGAAATTAAGTAAACTGCCGTTAGAGCCAAAGACTTGGATAGAGGGATCTAATCTACACTGACTAATTGGGACAATTCATTTGACCTCTTTTAAAACCATTGTTCTGCTACAGATAATACCGTACCTTATACCAGGGGTGTCCAACCTTGGCAAGACCAAGAAAGAGGATTGGGGAGGAGACAGCATGAGAGGGCCCAACATTTTCCTTAGATTTGATCACTGAACAATGACTGCTACCTATCCATTATTTCACACTGGCTTTGTGGTGGAATGTAGTCTGGATTCCCATGAGGGAAGGGCTGAATCCCAGAGGACAAAGAGATAGCTGACTTCAGATGGTTTGATTGGCAGAAAGAGAGTTAAGACGGCTCCTCCCTAGCAATTCTCAGAGTTTAGCTTTAGCGATGCAAGTCGTTGCCTTAGTTCTGGCAAGAATTCTATCCAGAGCAGTGGTGGGTTCCTACCGGTGCGGTCCACTCTATAGCACCGGTAGCAGCCCACTCGTGACATCACAGTACCGGTGCGGTCGGTTGCCGGTGCACCACCATTTTAAAAAAGTTAGTTTTTATTTTTTTAAAGTTTTTCTTCTGCGCATGCCCAGAAGCCGAGCTTTGGGCACTGCGCATGCGCTGCCTTCCTACCCCATAGTGAGTCCAAGCAGGGGAAGATGGTTGAGGGAGCGCGTGAGACGCTGAAAGAATGGGCGGCAGGACCTATCTCAGTTCCCCTCCCTTCACAGTCTGAGAAGCCATGAACGCACGGTGATGATCCCAGGCATTTTTGCACGTTCAAGGCTTCTCAAGCTGCTGAGGGGAGGGGGAATGGGCGGCAGGACCTATCTCAGTTCCCCTCCCTTCAGCAGTCTGAGAAGCCATGAACGTGCAGTGATGATCCCAGGCATTTTCACATGTTCGAGGCTTCTCGAACTGCTGAAGGGAGGGGGAACAGGCGGCAAGAGCCTAGGATCATCGAATGGGGAGAAGCATTCAGGCCGGACGGAGCCTCCTAGAAGAACCGCTGCCGTGGTCTTGCTGCTCCCGCTGCGGGGGGCTGCGTTGCGGGTGGGCAATGCCCCCCCGCTTCTCCGGCCGCTGCCAAGCTCCCGAGGCCCACATCTACCCGGTCACATGGCTGGCAAGCCACACCCACAAAATAAGCCACGCCCACAGAGTGGTAGTAAAAAAATTAGGAACCCGCCCCTGGTCCAGAGGGAGAGGGACAATAAAGGAAACTGTTCAAAAGTAATTCTACATGTCTTTCTTAGTTCTTGGGGCCTGACAGGCGTTAATCATGTACAGTTTACGGCATTGTATCTGGAGGCCTAGGTACATTGCAAATGTTTGTGTTTGTTCCATTCACAAGGGCGGGGGGGGGGGCGGCTTGCCAACTTTTTTCAGGCTCTTCCACACAACGTAATAAGAACAGCCCTAACAAAGCTTTCTCTAAACCCATCCCATCCCCCTTGCAGCTCTCATTATGATGGCACTTAAATACAGCCTTGACTACCCTAATTCCTGCTCAGCAGAACTATTCTGACATGTGCGAGAGAACACCCCCAGCCTGCTATCATGAGAAAGGCGCTGGCTTTGCTACCAGGGACTTAATTGCTACGCTTATGCCTTTGCTGACACTCTGAACTTAGTCACCGCAGGAGGGTGACCTTGCAACTAAAGATGGGGGTGGCAGCAGATTAGGAGAGAAGGCAAGCCCCAAGCACACAAGGAACCTGACATCGAGAGTGTGCCTTGGCTTAGTCGGACAGAAGCCTGCGATTGTGCGAAACACCTACTTTAGAAACGGCATGCCTGCTTTTCTTTTGTAGTGATAATTGGGCGTTGGAACATTTTAGAAAGGGGGCAAGGAAAGTGGTTGGTGATGTGTGTTTGTGTGGGGGGAGAGGGAGCAATGGCTGTTAGAAATAGGCAACACCGCAACAGCAAGCTGAGAAACAAATGGAATTTTATTCCACGGAAACCAGATTCCGTCCTTGTAACTCGTTGCCTGAAGCAAACATCAATGCACAGACTTCCTTTGATTGGAAGACATTTTGAGCACAAGGCAAAATTTGTATGTATGTATGTATTTATTTTATTTATTTATTTATTAGTGACATTTATATACCGCCTCACAGTGCAAACACTCTCTAAGCGGTTTACACCAGTAACCAATGTATATTTACATTGCCCCCAACAATCTGGGTCCTCATTTTACCTACCTCGGAAGGATGAAAGGCTGAGTCAACCTTGAGCTGGTGAGATTTGAACCACTGACCTGTGGATCACAGTCAGCTAAAGTGGCTTGCAGTACCCCACTCTAACCGCTGTGCCACCTCGGCTCCTAATGTATGTATGTATGATGTATGATGTCTGTATGTCTGTATGTCTGTATCTCTCTCTCTCTCTCTCTCTCTCTCTCTCTCTAATAACAGAGTTGGAAGGGACCTTGGAGGTCTTCTAGTCCAACCCCCTGCTTAGGCAGGAAACTCTACACCACTTCAGACAAATGGTTATCCAACATCTTCTTAAAAACTTCTAGTGTTGGAGCATTCACAACTTCTGGAGGCAAGTTGTTCCACCTACTAATTGTTCTGTCAGGAGATTTCTCCTTAGTTCTAAGTTGCTTCTCTCCTTGTTTAGTTTCCACCCATTGCTTCTTGTTCTACCCTCAGGTGCTTTGGAGAATGCCACAAAGCCCTCTTCTTTGTGGCAACCCCTGAGATATTGGAACACTGCTATCATGTCTTCCCTAGTTCTTCTTTTCATTAAACTAGACTTTCTGCCATCCTGAAAAGCTTGCCGTGTGAACGTAACTATATAAAATTGATTTTTCTTTCTCTAAAAATATTTTTAATTATAAAAGATTGTACAACTCAGTTGAGGCCATAGTAGACATTTTGTGGAAACACTGCACGTAGTAACTAAACATAGACTCTGAGCTACTGAGCCTTATGGATAAAATTAGTATTGTTGCTAATTAAATCCTTGTCTTCTGCTGAAAATAAGCTCAGCTAACTGAATCATCAACTGAACTAGTATCTTTCTCCTACTTTCCTCATCATCCTAATATTGGTTTCCCAATTTTAAGATTTAGATTACAGCAGCCTACCTATTTGCTATGGCACTCTGTCAAATAGGTCAGGCCAATTTCTGGCAATATTGCACAATGAGCATGACCAATGTTAAGGAATGAAGGAATGTTTAGTTCAATAGCTGGATAGATACAGTATTATCACACCAGATGTCAAGCACCACCCACATGGATTAAGATAGCAACCCCCTGGCAGGAAATAAATCTATAGTACAGAGATTTATTTCATACCAGGGGATTGCTACCTTAATGCTACAGGCAGATTTAGGAGCTTCGGTGACTCTTGATGCAAGAGGCTGATGTAAATTGGAATATAAGCTCCAGGTAAAGTCATCCTTGCCAACAAAATCAAAAGGGGAGAGGTGACCTTAAGAACAATCTACAGCAGAGGTTGAGGGCAGATGTGCTCTGCAGGTATGAGTATAAGGAATTAAGAAAATGCATGGACATGGTTGCAGCAAATAAATATGTGTATGTAAAATACCAGATAATGAGCATCCTATATTGGAAGGGCATTCCTCTAGTTACTAGGGAACAAATGCAGATCTGTAACATAGTGAAGCCTGGGTGTATTAATACTTTATTGCACAATATTACTTTTTACACTCAGCTGCCAGTTTGTTTTGAATTTTATGTTTAGCGTTGTGCACTTTAAGGTTTGATATTGTGGTTCCCCTTTAAATTGTTTTCACCATGCCTATAAAACAAAATAAATAGGACTTGCAAGGGAGGTATGGTGAACTGAAGATGACTCTGCAAAAGCAGAATTGACAACTACTGTTATGGCAAAGACCAAGGAACCAGTGAGTACACCTGCCCTTGGAACCTCTCTGGATAAGGAGATGATGGGAGATTGCACACATGCACTCCAGGTGGCTCTTCCTCATGAGGAGATAGCAGGACAATGGTTTTCTGTGGGTTTGAACTCCTGGAGGCAATAGGTTTAGGCATACTGCTCGCTGAAGGATACGAAGTTTGCAAACCCTACTTTTTAATCACTTGGAAATTGCCCTTTAACTACATCTAAACCAGGGGTGTCAAACTCGATTTCATTGAGGGCCACATCAGGGTTGTATTTAACCTCGGAGGGCTGGGGTGAGTGTGGCCAGGGTGGGCATGGCCAGTATGACATCACTCGTGTCAGGGGGAGTGCTTGTGGTGTCCTGAGCGCTCTACCAGCAAAAATAGGCTCCCGAGCTCAGTTTTTGGCTGGGATGCTCTCCTGCAACCCTCTGCCAATGAAAGCAGAGCTTGCGGGGCGCACGCGCAGCCCTCATGACATCAGTTTTTGGCTGGGACGGTCTCCTGAAACCCTTTGCCAGCGAAAATGGAGTTTGCGAGGACTGCACCCAGCCCTCCCAAGCTCCGTTTTTGCTGGCAGAGGCACTGCAGGCCGGTCATTTGCTGTTTCCAGGGCGGCACCCCTAGGCCAAATCTACGCACCCCATGGGCCGGATCCGGCCTCCGGACCTTGAGTTTGACACCCCTGTTCTAAACTATTAGAGACCTTTGGAACAACAAGTCCGAAAACACTGGGTGAGTCTGTCAATTCTGAATGAAAGAAAACATTAATCGTAAGGATTTAAAGAATCTGAATTAAACAGCAACAAGCTAAAATAAAATTTTGATCCTAGAAACAAGCTGAAAGATTTCAATTTGTTTTTCAATTGAATTGTACAGATTATATGATATACTAAAAGTGTGTGTGTGTGGGGGGGGGGAGAAATCTGAAGTTATTTATCTTGGTCTGATTTTTTTTTAACATCTCAAAAAGCTGGCATTTTAACAGGGATGTGTAGATTTTTTTATATTCACTGTACATTACCTCTGGTAACTTTTTAAGGACTTTCTGCTGATACCAGGACTGAAAAGAAGTTTTATGGATTTGTTTAAAGATAAGAGATGGGTAATGGGATAAAGAGATAAATGGCTGTAACCTTAGAGCAGTGTTTCCCAACCTTGGCAACTTGAAGATGTCTGGACTTCAACTCCCAGAATTCCCCAGCCAGCGAATGCTGGCTGGGGAATTCTGGGAGTTGAAGTCCAGACATCTTCAAGTTGCCAAGGTTGGGAAACACTGCCTTAGAGGGAGTGAAGAATTTATACTTGTGAAAGTTGGAAGTCACCTGTTTATATACTTATTTTTTTTTATTATATCCCTACTTTTCACCTTCTCTTTTATCTGGCACCTTTTACTCCTTTCTATTCTTTTGACCTTAAGTTTAGTTTGCATTAGATTTTACTATTATAATAAAAATTCTTAAAACATTAACCCACAAATAAATGTGGCCAGTCTCTCTCTGTCTTTCTCTTTTGATTTTATAGAAACAGTCATGAGGAAGATAAGTAGAGCATAGTTTATTGCCAACATTTGCAGGCAACGTAAACCGAAAGTCTACACTAGAGCACCACTGAATGCATAACTTTGGAATCAAATTGACTACATAATAGGAAACAGAATATGAATAAATGTAATTCAGTCAGTCAGGATTTTTAGATGCAGACCAGGGGTGGGTTCTAACTTACCTCGCTGCAGGTTTGCTTCCTCCTGAGCTGCATGGGCGCACACGCTTTGCGTGTGTTGCGTGCGCAGTGCTGAAAACTCAGCTTTTGCACATGTGCAGAAGCAAAAAACAGCTTCTGCACGTGCGCAGAAACGGAAAACAAGATGGAGCCGAGAGAGCCATTCGGGGACGTGCCCAGTCGGCCATCGCTGCTGGTTCGGCGAGCGGGAGGAAATTCTCGCTACCGGTTCTATAGAACCAGTCCGAACCGGCAGGAACCCATCTTTGATGCAGACTGTGCAACAGAATGGGAATTGCTGATGTCAAATACATGGATTAAACTTCAAAAATTAGTTAACTGAATATGTTAGCAATATTTTACTTTGAAGTCATGCAATCAGATATAAAGATCAATGTAAGGAACATATTCAATTACACTTTTATGTGGGGAGGGGGAAACTTGAGAAGTTAGATAAGAAAACAAAACTGATACACAAATAGACGGTGTATCCCTAGTTGGCTGGGGAATTCAGAGAGCTGAGGTCCACACATCTTGAAAGTTGTCACATTTGAAAAACCCTTGATCAAGAAAAGGGCTGTCAAATTCGCGTCGTCACGGCAGCATCACGTGACATAGCGGGACTTTTCCCCCCCCTTTGCTAAACTGGGTGTGGGCATGGCCAGTGCATGATGCATCTGGCCCGTAGGGCCGCAAGTTTGACAGCCCTGATCTAGAACCTGCCTTTGCACAGTTCCTCATCTGAATTCTTGATTTGACTAGATCAGTTTGAGTGATTCCGATCTTGTTGCAGGGCAACTTTGGATCCTGAGATAGAAAACTCTCCAGCGTTTCAAAGGCTGTACACAGCCACGTTCCCCGATAATGAGCTTCCTCGCCCATAACAAAAAAAGGTGGTGGGAAGTGAAGCCTTTCAAAAATGAGCTATCATTGGGGAAGTGACAGCGTGTGTGGGAATCTGCCAGTCTCCCTCGGTTTGCGAAGAACATGAAAAATGGGTCATGTGTAATAAGCAAGATTTTATTTCCTTAGATTGGCTTCCCCCAATCTGATGTTTTGCTCTCACAGCAATTAAGAGAGATTTTCTGGGCTGCCTTTTCCTCCTGCTCCCCCACTTGCTGGTGTCTGAAGATTGGGCTCCCAAGATTTGCAAGAGAAAGACCGAGGAAGCAATATTGCCAGCTAGATGTGTACTACTCTGCTGGGAGCAATGAGGTTGGCAAGAAAATCTACAGGAGCTCAGCTGATGATTTCCTAAGAAAAGGAACTTGCAACGAAGAGGTGGGCAACTAGGAGGTTCCTCGGAGGTGTGCAGATTCTGAATCCCCTAACATCAGTGGTGGGTTCCTACCGATGCGGTCCACTCTATAGCACCGGTAGCGGCCCGCTGGTAACGTCACAGTACTGGTGCGGTCGGTTGCCAGTGCCTGGGTGCCGCCATTAAAAAAAAATTTAATTTTTTTTTTTAATTTTCTTCTGCGCATGCCCAGAAGCCGAGCTTCCGGCACTGCACATGTGCTGCCTTCCTACCCCACAGTGAGTCCAAGCAGGGGAGGATGGCTGAGGGAGCGCATGAGACGCTGAAAGAACGAGCGGCAGGAGCTATCTCCATTACCCTCCCTTCAGCAGTCAGAGAAGCCATGAACGTGTGGTGATGATCCTAGGTATTTTCGCACGTTTGAGGCTTCTTGAGCTGCTGAGGGGAGGGGGAATGGGCGGCAGGATCTATCTCAGTTCCCCTCACTTCAGCAGTCTGAGAAGCCACACCCACCCGGTCACATGGCCGGCAAGCCACGCCCACCCGGTCACATGGCTGGCAAGCCACACCCACAAAATAAGCCACACCCACAGAGTG
Source organism: Diadophis punctatus similis (assembly GCA_023053685.1). NCBI lineage: Eukaryota > Metazoa > Chordata > Lepidosauria > Squamata > Dipsadidae > Diadophis > Diadophis punctatus. The sequence goes on from JALIGW010000001.1 coordinate 20,582,093, forward strand.
GTAGTAAAAAATTAGGAACCCGCCCCTGCCTAACATCCTTCCCCTCCCCTCTCAATTGGTATCGGAGATAAATGTCATTTTAAAGCAGAAAATACTTGAAAAGTACCATAAAAGTGTCTTTTTTTTAATAGTTAAAAGAACCCACCAAAACATTGCACAAAAACCCAGGAAGAAAAAATAGAACTCAAGACCTGCTCAGTATGGGAAATACTCTCACCTGTTACGCATTATTGGCACCAAATGGCTGCTCACATCTGTTATAACAATGGGAAACATTATCTCTCTCGCTCTTTCTGTATGGTTTCAAGCATGCATTGCCTGGAGTGGGAATCTCTTTGGCATTCTAATTCTCTCATTTCCAGTAACAACAAAGTAGCCCCATGCAAGCAGAGGAAGATGCTTGGAGGAGGCCTCAAGGCTGCAGATGCAGGATTGTTTTAAAGATTAAAAATGTCTTGGCAATACCACCTACTTCCACATAACACGTATGTTGTGCTTGGTGAGGGCCAAGCCCACTCATGGCCCCAGATTACACTGAATTTGCCGGCAAACTTTCCTATCAGCAATAGGACATAATTTAAATACATTGTGTTACCCAAACATCTGACAGATAAAATAACCTCATTCCTTTATTAATATGTGCTTTATATTAGTAGCTTTTGGTCAAGCACATTTGATATTTTGAAAATATGATGGGGGAGCTCTAGCGAAACGATGTCTGGGAGGGGTACCTCATTCACACATTTTTTTACTACAGGGACATAACTGGTTGCAAAGCCCAATATATGGAAGTAGCAGTTGTCTCTCCATAAAACAGGGGTCCCAGCATAGCTGGCTGGATAATTCTGGGAGTTGGTCCACAAGTCTTAAAGTTGCCAAGTTTGAAGACCTCTGCCATAAAACCTTCCATTTCCAGAAGATATTGCCTATTCTGCTTATTCTTTCTCCTTCTGTCTAGTCAGATGGAGATACTTACAAATAAAGTGATGTGCTATAGCTCCATTTTTTTATTTTCTGAAAAAGTGTTCCTATCTTATTCTCTCACAAGTTGCATCTCCCACTGCATGCCTTTCTCTGCCCTTCCACTCCCACTCAAACCCAGGATGGCTTAGTGGTGGAGAATAGACAACAGAGGCTCAGTGTGAACAGATATCATTCCACAGGGCTGGTGCTGCAACGGTACAACAGCCATTCCTGCCATCAGCTGAGCTCCCCTCATTTCATGGGAGTAGGGAACAATTAACAGCTTTTTCTGAGAACAGCAGATCAGTTGAGCTAATTCTGGTTGAAAGAAGTGGTCCAATAAGCAACTACATGCCAGGAGATATAGAGCAAAATCAATGGATTGAATTGCACATCAAAACCTACATAAAGCCAATGTAGAACATGCAACACTGATGTTATGTTAGAATATTCATGACTGGGAGAGCCAATGGTAACAAGGTCAGCCAATGAATAGGCATAGCAACTAAGTCAGCCAATGGGAGCTAACCACTTCTGAGTCTGTGCAGAGAATCGAAACTGGAACTTAAGCTTAAGGCTGGGTGTGGCTCCACTCTTCCACTCTGTGCTCTCTGTCCTCTCTGAACTAGAAGCTGCTTGTGTTTTACTTTTAACTGTTGCTACATTGAAGAAGAACTCTACTAATGGTATTGTAAATATATATATATTATTATGTTTATAAAGAAGTTATTGAATCCAGCTGAATCAGTCATCTGTGTGTGCTTTTGGTTTTGATTTTGCAACAAACTTTAATATTTTATACGTTCTGACATCTACAATGTGTCAGTCAATGATCCACTGCATTTTGCACTAATTGCAAGTTTCTCAGCTATTTTAGAATGCATTGCGGTTTAGGCAGGTAGCAATGGGGACATGTATTACTGAGTGTGGTAAGATCACTATGGTCCAGATAAAAGTGCAATTGATGGAGAAACTAGGGGAAGATCCTCTTGGCCACTGCCTTCAATTACTCATTCTACTCCTACAGTGCCTAGGGTGTTATCCAAGTCACATACCTGCTCTCTCAGAGGTGGTGCCTTCCTTTTGAGAGACAAGAGGAATAATGATGGGTCAAGAGTGACTCCATCTTGTTAATATTTAACTTCAGTTTATTACTCCCCATCCAGACCCTCTCATTCTCCTAACACCAAGAAGAAGACCAGCACTGCATCACTGGGTGGTTAATGTACAGTTGGGCATATTAATATTACTGCATCCTGAACAGAAGGATGATCTCTCCCAGTGGCTTCCTTTAGATCAGGGGTGTCAAACTCGCGTCATCACATTGTCATCACGTGATGTATTGTGACTTTCCCCCCTTTGCTAAAATGGGGGTGGGGGTGGCCAGCGTTTGACGCATGCGGCTCGTGGGCCGTGAGTTTGACAGTCCTGATTTAGATCATAAATAACAAGGAACTAAACTTGAAGTCTGTAACACAAATCAGGTGTGTGGCCACTGGACTGACTGGAACCGCCCACTCAGGAAGGAATTGAGCCATTGCAAAACTACCTTCATCTCTAACCTAAGCAAGTGGTCCAGCAGGATACCATAATACTGAAAGCCACTGAGAAGTTAAATAGGACCACAAGAGATGCTTTCCCCCACCCAGGTTTCAACAAGTCATTTACCAGGGTGACCAATGCCATTTCAATCACATGCCCCATGGCTGAAACGAGACTGAAATGGATCAGATAATCCACTTTCTCTAGAGTCCTTTGCAGCTGACTTTCCAGGGAAAGGCTAACAGGTTTACAGTTGTCCAATATGGCTGAATCCAAGGAGGGCCTCTTGAGCAGCAGGAGTATCGCAGCCTCTTTCAAGGCTGCAACCTTGACACCTTCCCCTGCCCCCTAAACAACCAGGAAAGACACGGACTTATAGAACAGGTGGCAGAAGTTCTATTAACTCTGCCCACTGATTGGAACACGCAGGCCAAAAAGAAACTCAGTTAATGACAAAGATAATGTTCTAGTCACTACATTAGACTCCAAGGCTCTGGCAAATCTGAGTGACTTCATCAAAGTGTTGTGCACAATAGTCACAACAGCCCAGCAGGAGACCTTCCTGCTCAACAATCTCCAACAGGAAGTTTTCAATCCTAAATAGACTGCTGAATTGCCCAGAGTGGAGCATTGGTTCAAGGGTGGTGCGCCAGCAGCAGCAGGCTGGGCAGCTCGCTCCTCCGCGGTCCTACTGGCTGGTTGCTGCCTGGAGCGCGAGGCTGGCAGGAGGAGGAAGAGCTGCTGCTGCCTCTGCAAAGGCAGGCCATTCGCGCTGGCAAAGGTTGATCCAAAACAGGGTGCGGGGGCGCATGCGCAGTGGATGCGTGCATGTGCAGTGTGGGGCGCATGCACGGTGTGCATGCATGTGTGGGGGGGCGCGTGGGCGCACATGCGCAGGGGGCCACACATTGCATTATGGGTGCTGGCACACGGGAGTGCTGGTGTGCGCGCATGCGTACTTTTGGCACAGGGCGACAAAAATGTTCGCAATCACTGTGATATAGCTTCAAACTTGAGTTTGTATCATCTTTTTAATCATCTTTTTCTACCTGCTCTTTGGGTATAACTTCTGGTGCTGCACCTCTTGAAGCTCCTTGAAAAATTGATCAAGTGCTCCTCAATCATGATTGAGGAAGAAAAAAAGTCAGGTTGAGCATGATCTTGTCAGGAGCTTGGCTCACCTCTTGTTGCCAGTGGTCAACCAGAGAACTAAAGAAACTGCCCTCCCCCCTTGATCACTGGGAAACTCCTTAAGCTCCCACTGGAGTCCATCCATATCCATGAGGTACAATGTGTCATAAAAGTCATGTTGAATACAAGACATAGGAAGCTTTCCAAGCCAAATCATGAGTCACAAAATCAAAACTGTCAGTTTTAGGCAAAGCTATAGAGATGATATTTGGGGGGAGGGGAAATGCAACTTACCAGCATTCAGGTGACATTCTTTAATTTGGAACTGAAGTTCATTTTCATTTGGGATGTCTTTCCATGTGGCGAGGAAAACTTGGCGTTCTACAGGATCAGAAACCGTAAAACTGAGTTTTCCGTATTTCTACAGCTATTTGAGATTCCCCCCCCCCACACACACACACATACTTTTGGGGCTAAATGAAGATTTATGCAGCATTCCAAATATTAACAACAGCACTCTCTTCCAGCATACCTTTTGTAAATCTCCAGAGACTGCATTGGAGATGGGGGAACAGACTGTTCCACCCCTCAGTATCCCTTCAGAGGGCCATTTTTGAAGCGGCCACAATTCATGGGATGGCACCATGCGACATAAGGATATTGAGGGCTGGAGTGGCCTGCTTCCAATGTGAGCTCTGGAGCTCCAGAGATCTACAAAAGGAAAGTGAGCAATCGGTGACAGAGGTGGGGACTTGTGGAGGAAAGTATAGAGTGGGAACTTGGCGGAATGAGATATGGCCAGTCATAGGGTGAATCTACCCAAATGTTGTACCTGTGACCATGGGGATGCTGCAGCATCTGTAATTTTGAAACTGGATCATAATTAGCTCTGTGTGTGTGTGTGTGTGTGTGTGTGTGTGTGTGTGTGTGTGTGTGTGTGTGTGTGTGTGTGTAATCTATAGTAACTTTGAACAATTGCTAAATTGAGGAGTTCCTGTATGTGATTGTTATTTGGCTTTCGTCCAGAGACACATTGTTCCTTTAGTTTAATGAGAGCCTGTTTGGTCTAATGGTTAAGGCACCAGACCACAAAGCAGCAAACTGTGAGTTCTAATCCCGCTTTAGGCATGAAAGCCAGCTGGGTAATCTTGGACCAGTCACCCTTTCTCAGCCCAACTCATCTCACAAGGTTGTTGTTGTTGTGGGGACAATAGGAGGAAGAAGGTGTGTTGGATATATGTTTGCCATCTCATTTGTAAAAACAATAAAGGCAGGAAACAAATAAATAATTTGTTTTTAACATTTGTTATGTGTCTTATGGATTCCTACCATCGGGACTCACAGGTCAACTGAGTGGCCATGTAAATGTATATAACATAAATAAAGTCCTCCGTGTCTTCCCTTGCTGAATTATAATATGAAGATGGGATCTGGGATTAAAGATTCCTCTCATCCTAACCTGCTCCTCCAAAATTGGGCAGGAGTGAAAAGAGGGTTTTTCAGATCCAAATATCCTGCCTTCATTTGGTTCAATTATTGTAAGAGTAAAAGGACAGACTGATTTGGAGTATGTACTAGAACTATTCTAAAGAGTAATTTAAAAGGTATATGGTGAAATAGCCTTCAGAAATCAGCATCCTCATTGTGGACAAGCAGTGTAGGACTTCAATGGACAATGGCCATATTGATGGGGGAATTTTGGGAGAGGAAGGCCACATTTCCTTGATTGGGGAAAACCAGTTTGGACTCTGTAGGGTCCACATAGCAAATGCTGCAGTACTTCATTTATTGTTTGTCCTTTACCCAGGAGAGTGACCGTCCTTCCATGATATGTATCCCGTCCCTCCCTTTAATTCCCTCAGGGCCTGTTAATAACCAGATATACCACTCACCCATTTTGCCATCTTCTACGAAAAGGACATTGAGGGGAATAAGACAGCTGAAGTAAAAAACGTCAATGTTGTTCTTTACAGCCACCTGCCCCAAAAGAGAAAAATAAATTTGCTGTTTTTTTAAAAAAAGAAAAGACAAAGGCAATTTCTCCACCCTGATTCTTAAAAAGATTTTTAAAATATCAGTATGGCATAAATAAATACAAAAGAATACAAAAGCCTTCCTGGTGGGGAAGGCCAGACCCTCAAAGAATAGCACTGTTATTATTTCGTTCAAATAATTCAGAGCCATTAAACCCCAAGCTTGCTTGCTGCAGAAACCCTTGTGTGAGGATCCATTTCTTGAGATACTCTCAAGTACATTAAAAAAAATAAGGGTCTTGCATTTTATATTATTCGTATGGATATACACAAGCATACATTCTTTAAAACGCCAAAGTTAGGAAAAAATGTCTGGAATCTGGGCAAGTATTTTGGAGCTAAAGAATTTTAAATTACTAAAAAAGAAAAACAGACTTATCTTTCCCACTTCTCAGTTGTAACCCAAGGAATGTGGCCAAATCACATTTAGGTGACTGTCGTACTCTATCACTTGACATTTACTATATAACCTGTATCAGAATTAACTTAAAAGTAATTCTGACCTGAGGAAACCAAATTTGCACATGGACGCATTTTAGAAGATAGCAATAGCAATAGCAATAGCACTTTTCTTATATACCGCTTCATAGTGCTTTACAGCCCTCTCTAAGCGGTTTACAGAGTTCAGCATATTGCCCCCAACAATCTGAGTCCTCATTTTACCCACCTCGGAAGGATGGAAGGCTGAGTCAACCTTGAGCCTAGTGAGATTTGAACAGCTGAACTGTTGAACTAGCAGTCAGCCTGCAATGGCTGCATTTAACCACTGCACCACTTCAGCTCATTGTCGAGCAATGTTGGACTTAGAGCATTGCTCGCCACATTATTGCTTAGAAGGCTGCTGACTGTGGGAACCTGAGAGGGGGGATTGCATGAGGGGGCAAACTTAGACATAACACATTCTTGCTAGATCTCAAGGTCATCCTTTGTCCAGCACCTGTCCAGAACTTGGGAGGAGGAACGGCCACGCAGGCAGAAGATGAGTGGACAATGTGACCCAGTTGGGGGTGTGGGACAAGGGGTGCCAACTTCCTACTGGGTGGGAAGCTGGGGGAAAGTCAGATTTGGGTTTCCCTTTGGATGTGCCAACATGGCTTCAGCAATAAATTGGAACATTGAGAAACAATTTACCTTGGACTCTGATTTCCGTTTGAATGCTATTTGGAACCCTGACAATCATCCTGAACTGGGCAGAGGTGCTGAGGAACATTAGCATACTCGGCATTATATTATGCGTACAGCAGTGGCTGCATAATTAAATCTAAGATTTCCAGCTTTGAAGAGGATTAGGAACAAACATTCAGAACGCAAACCCGGATTTTGTAAGGACTGAATCTGGAAGCGCTGAGAGAAAGCCCGTCTATATCTTTTCCAACCTCTTTGACAGGGAATGTCTAAATTGGCATCAGACGTTTTCTGTCCCTTGCCACTGATGAGTGTTCTGGGCACCCAGCAGCAGTGGTGGTATTCTACCGGCTCACACCGGTTTGGTAGTAGCGGGGACAGGAGGCTCCGCCCACCCACCCGGACGTCATCATGGACGCTCTGCGCATGCGCAGAAGCATCACGCACGTGCGCTCCCATGTCTGAACCGGTAGCGAAGGTAAGTGAATACCACTACTGCCCAGCAGGAATAGAAAGAGTAGAAGCTGGCATTCAGACATGATTGGAAGACATGAAGAAGAAAAACAGTGTTTATTTTTCAAATAATCCTAAATCAGTATGTGAGGATTTATTTGGAATCAATTAGCACAGCCTGCTAATTAATTCCTTCATGGAGGCTGCATGTTGGGTCATTTCTGGCTGCTTCTCATTTTTTCCGAGTTTCGGCTAAGAGACAGTGCAAAAATATTCCCCTGCAGACAAAAAGAAAGCTGGTAAACCTGAACCACAAAGTAGTGCCACTGTTCTCTTTAAGGTAGGGCCATGCAGGTTTTTCCTTCAAGATGTGTTTTAATTAATTATTTAGGCTTCCGGCAGCAATAGAAAGAATGATATGGTGAGAACACTGGAATAGGGAGACCAAGATTTTCAGCTCAACCCCACTTTCAATTTGGTAGTTGTGGAACACAAAATATACATTTATGGTCATTTTGAGCTTTACATCTAGAAACCTGAAAAATTACGCTGCCAAAAAAAGCCATTATACCATCAACTAGGTATATACTAGGGCAGTGATGGCGAACCATTTTTTCCTTGGGTGCCAAAAGCACGCATGCGCACGCTATTGCGCATGTGCGAGTGCCCACACCCATAATTAAATGCCCCCTGCGCATGTACGTGTGAGCCCCCTGTGCTGCCCCGCCCCCCATGCATGCACACACGATCCCCCCTCCCCCGTTTCCTGACTTTAGGTGGGCCTGTTAGGCCCATTTTTCACCCTCCCCAGGCTCCAGAGGTTTTCTTGGAGCCTGGGGAGGGCGAAAACGGCTTCCCCCACCCCCCCGGAGGCTGAAAATGCCCTCCCAGAGCCTCCGCGCAAGCCGACAATCAGCTGGCCGGTGCGCACATGCGCACTGGAGCTGAGTTAGGGCAACGGCTCGCGTGCTGGCAGATATGGCTCCTCGTGCCACCTGTGGCACGCGTGCCATAGGTTCGTCATCACTGTACTAGGGATTTAATAGCTCTGCCAATATCAGTACTGATAATGATTTCATCATGGTTTTAGGGAACCTGCCTCAAATCAGGTTTATGCTGTTCTGCTTTTGATTGCAACTATGTCATTGTCAATGGGAAGCCAGGCAGTAAGGGGGCTTGAAAATATCTGTAAGTAGTCTAGAGCAGTGTTTCTCAAACTCAGCAACTTTAACATGTGGCCATGGTGGTGCAGTGGTTAGAATGCAGTATTGCAGGCTAACTCTGCCGACTGCCAGTAGTTTGATCCTGACTGGCTCAAGGTCAACTCAGCCTTCCATCCTTCTGAGATCGGTATGTAGACCCAGATTATTGCAGGCAATATGTTGACTCTGGTAAACCACTTAGAGAGGGCTGTAAAGCACTGTGAAATGGTGCATAAGTCTAAGTGCTCTTGCTATGGGTGGACTTCATCTCCCAGAATTCCCAAGCCATCCATGGTGTTGAGGGAATTCTGGGAGTTGAAGTCTACACGTCTTAAAGTAGCTGAAACTGAGAAACACTAGCCTAGAAAAAGCATTGTGGAATAGGCAGACTTATGCATGAAAATCAATGCAGAAGACATACTGAGTCAAGAGGTTTAAAACCCAAGATAGAGAGTTTCATTCCCCACTGCAACTCTTTGTTAAGTAAATGTAACTAAGTGACAAGGTAGATTTGCACACCCAGCCTTACATGCTACAATCAGCTCTGAGCCACACTCCCCTAAGAGACCTTTTGCTGCCCCATGAGCTCACATTCAAATTGCTAAGTGCTTCGCAAGAGCTTTCAAGAACATCTTTTCATCCCCTTTGACTGCTTTAATCAAACACATTTCAGTAGTTTTCAAAGTGTCTGCCATCCAGAAGCCTTTCCTGCCTAAAGGCAATTGCCAAGGAAATCCTGAACAATCCTGCAACGAAATCTAGGCATTCTCCAATGCTTTATTATGGCAAGATCTTCAGGATCTTATTATTTTGGGGACTGAATCTGAGTATCCTTGGACAACAGATTTGCAAGATGAATTATAAAACACGAAGGGTAAAGCATTAGACAGCAACAGTACATCTTTAAAATCAGAATAAGATTAGTGTAGATATTTTTAATATTGAACCTAAGGTATTGTATTAAAAGTTTTTGCAACTTTAATTGTTTGGGATCAACATATAATAATAATAATAATAATAATAATAATAATAATAATAATAATAATAATAATAATAATAATAATAATAACAACAACAACAACAACAACAACAACAACAACAACAACAACAACAGAGTTGGAAGGGACCTTGGAGGTCTTCTAGTCCAACCCCCTGCCTAGGCAGGAAACCCTACACTACTTCAGACAGATGGTTATCCAACATCTTCTTAAAAACTTCCAGTGTTGGAGCATTCACAACTTCTGGAGGCAAGCTGTTCCACGGATTAATTGTTCTAACTGTCAGGAAATTTCTCCTTAGTTCTAAGTTACTTCTCTCCTTGATTAGTTTCCACCCATTACTTCTTGTCCTACCTTCAGGTGCTTTGGAGAATAGTTTGACTCCCTCTTCTTTGTGGCAACCACTGAGATATTGGAACACTGCTATCATGTCTCCCTTGGTCCTTCTTTTCATTAAACTAGACATACCCAGTTCCTGCAACCGTTCTTCATATGTTTTAGCCTCCAGTCCCCTAATCATCTTTGTTGTTCTTCTCTGCACTCTTTCTAGAGTCTCAACATCCTTTTTACATCGTGGCGACCAAAATTGAATGCAGTATTCCAAGTGTGGCCTTACCAAGGCATTATAAAGTGGTATTAACACTGCGTGATCTTGATTCTATCCCTCTGTTAATGCAGCCTAGAACCGTGTTGGCTTTTTTGGCAGCTGCTGCACACTGCTGGCTCATATTTAAATGGTTGTCCACTAAGACTCCAAGATCCCTCTCACAGTTACTATTGTTGAGCAAGGTACACATATACTGTACCTGTGCATTTTGTTTTTCTTGCCTAAATGTAGAACCTTACTTTTTTCACCATTGAATTTCATTTTGTTTGATAGCGCCCAATGTTCAAGTCTGTCAAGATCCTTCTGTATCTTGAGTCTATCTTCTGGAGAGTTGGCTATTCCTGCCAGTTTGGTGTCATCTGCAAATTTGATGAGTTCCCCATCTATCCCCTCGTCCAAGTCATTGATGAAGATGTTGAAGAGTACTGGGCCTAAAACAGAGCCTTGGGGTACTCCACGGCATACTTCCCTCCATGTAGATGCAGTTCCATTGAGCACCTCACGTTGAGTGCGGTTGGATAGCCAGTTTTCAATCCATCTGGTGGTGTTGCTGTCCATCCCACATTTTTCTACTTTATCTAGCAGTAGGTTATGGTCTACTTTATATGTTTTATTTAAGATTGCCAAATGCATTTTTAATGTCAGACTTCTGATTACATTACTTTTCTGGATTTTAGTTTCACTTAATTTTGAGTAAAGATACAATGCACTCATTCATTATGAGTAAAAAAATCAACTGTCCTTTCTTTGTTACTAAATTTGGGATGGCGTTATTTTCTACTTTCCAATTATTACTTTGCTTTCTCCAACTTTATTAACAAGTCAGTAAGCCAACTTACTACTATACTTTGAAAAACAGAAAGCAAGGAGCCAGGAAATTTCCACAAGGATGGAATTCAACTATCATGCTGTCCAGTAGTGGGTTCCTACCGGTGCGCTCTCCGCCGTTCTTCGCCGCCGAGCCGAAGACGCTGGCGGCGTTTGCGGCGCGGGGCTTCCCCCGCCCGCTTTCCCGGGACGCCGGGATGCCGCCATTTGCGTTCTTCTGCACTCTGCAGAAGAACGCAAATGGCGGCATCCCGGCGTCCCGGGAAAGCGGGCGGGGGAAGCCCCGCGCCGCAAACGCCGCCAGCGTCTTCGGCTCGGCGGCGAAGAACGGCGGAGAGCGCACCTGTAGGAACCCACTACTGATGCTGTCATCAACAAGAGTAACTTGAAAGTATTGGATATACCATAAGTTTGTGTTTTGAGTAGTCCACAGCCATAATAATACTACAAAAAGTAAACTAGACTAGTTTCCAAGGAATTCTTATGTGTTCTGAGAATAGTATGAAAATCCCCCATCAAGCACATGTCACCAGACAGGATTGCTAAAATGTTTAAAGATAAATCGATGAAATGTTGGAAATATCAGCATAAGCAGGCACTTTTTACCATATATGGTGGACGTGTGCAGAGGCAAAGAAGTATTGGACTTGGATTCAAAAATAGTTGATGAAAATGGTGAAACAAAATATAGAATTAAAACCAGATTTTTTTTGTTGGGCATTTTACCAGAAGAATTTAATAAGATAGACACATATTTGATTGTTCATATGATTACTGCAGCTAGAATTGTATTTGCACAAAAATGGAAAGCAACAAAAATTCCAACTGAAAGAGAAGTGATTAAAAAAAATTTTGGAGTGTGCAGAGATGAATAGATTGACTATGAAAATTAAAGATAAATAAGATACAGAATTTTATAATATATGGGTGAAGTTTTATGATTGAATAGAACATGAATATAAATGAATACATTAATAAATATAACAATAAAGATTGATTGACAATAAAAAAATAAGATAAATGACTATTGATAGTCTCAGATGACAAAACTAGAGAAGAGGCAGCATTAATTAATTAGTATGTACCAAAATAATAGAATATTTGTTTAGAAATGATTTATAAAAGATGAATGAATATAAGAATGTACAACTTTGTATAATTATGGATATTGATATGATGCAAGGTACACGTATTTATATATGTATGTATTGATGGAGAAAAAATAAAAAAATCTTTTTAATAATAATAAAAAAAGAAAATCCCTCATCTATCTAGTACTTTTTTTTTCCCAGAGAAAGAAACTAAGACAATACTGAACTAACCCTTGTTATCTTTCAATGGGATGCCACAGCCATCTATGTGCATCTCAGTGGTGGGATTAATTTTTTTTACTACCTACTCTGTGGGCGTGGCTTGGTGGGCGTGGCAGGGGAAGGATACTGTAAAATCTCCATTCCCTGCCCACTCCAGGGGAAGGTTACTGCAAAATCCCCATTTCCTCCCGATCAGCTGGGACTCCGGAGGCAGAGAATAGATGGGGGCGGGGGCCAGTCAGAGGTGGCATTTACCGGTTCTCCGAACTACTCAAAATTTCCGCTACCGGTTCTCCAGAACTGGTCAGAACCTGCTGAAACCCACCTCTGGTGCATCTCTCTGTGATGACAACTGCATGAAAACATTGCATTTCCTGCTCCTCTCTTTTAGGCACCAACTGGAAGGATTCAGTTACACTTGTGATGGGACCATCATTGGAAGACCCGAAAGACTATTATGAAGAATATCTATCCACATTATTGTCAGCATTTAAAGTGACTTCGCAGCACATTATATAAAAAAAATAAATCAAATCAAATCAAAAGACCAAACCTCTGTCCCTGGAGAACAAATGAATGAGCCTTGAACAAGATTGGAACAAAGATTCTGCCTCCTGCCCCTGCCTGAAATGGGGGTGGGGGGTGGATGGACATACAAGAAATATCATGTCACATAAATTCAATCCGGCTCTAACGCAGAACATGTGAATGATGGCAAGGAAATCATGAAGGGCAATACAAATTTTGCAGTGTTGCTTTCTCATCCCAGATCTGCCCAGTGATAATAAAGAAGGGCAAAAAAAAAAAAAATGAGTAGGAAGGAAGAGAGTAGAAAAAAGGGCAAAAGGGACAAAATATTTAAATAGCTATATTCCTTTCCCCAGAATTGCTTCCGCACACTTTAATTCCCTTGAAGCTGAATCAGCTACATGCACAAGCTGCTTTTTCAGAGGGGATTTTTAAAAAAAAAAGATAAACGGGAACAGAAAATTCTTCTATCATTAACAGATTCTTCGGTAACAATGACATTTCTGAGTCCTTCTGCCTGACAGCAACTAATTCCATCCAAAACACAGGATCCCTGAACAAGGACCCCCTGGAGAGACACAGTCAGCTAAGCTAGCATGTGGCTTGGTTTTAACTTCTGTATCTGCTTGTGGGGCTGCCCCTTGCAACATCTTCAGATAAATAGTGTTACCACATAAGAAAACAAATCACCATGATGGATATATTTGGGCTCTTTTCGCCATCCAAATTCTTACTGAACACTTCCCCTGCTTTCATATCACTCCACTAAGGAAGACAGCTCAGTCACCTTTATTTCTAATTCATTTACTTATATCCTAGGACTGAATGGAGGGGGAAACAAGGTTGGAATAAAACCTACCAAGAAGAGTTGCTGTTTCCGCATGATCTATCTATCTATCTATTTCTTTTTAAGAAGAGATTGGACAACCATTTGTGCGAAATGGTATAGGGCAGTGATGGCGAACCTTTTTTGGCTCGTGCGCGCGCGTGCCCACACCCATGCCCTCCCCCCGTGCATGCACACAACCCCCACGCTGCCCCTCTGAGCATGCGCACAGGCCTCACAACGGACTCCTGAAGCATGGGGATGGCAAAAAACGACCGAACGGGCCAACCGGAAGTTCAGAAAAGAACTTCCGGTTGGCCCATTGGGCTGTTTTTCGCTGTCCTCACGCTCCAGGAGGCTTCCCTGAAGCCTGGGGAGAGCGAAAATGGCTGAAAAGAAGGCCGAAAACCAGCTAGCCAGTGCGCTCATGCGCACTGGAGCTGACATAGGGCAACGCCTCGTGTGCCCTCCGATATGGCTCCGTGTGCCACCTGAGGCACATGTCATAGGTTTGCCATCACGGGTATAGGGTTTCCTGCCTGAGCAGAGGGTTGGACTAGAAGACCTCCAAGGTCCTTTCCAACTGGTTCTCTTTTGCCCTGTCCTGCCCTACCCGCCCCATCCTATTCCTATTCCATTCCGTTGTATTATCATCTCCAATGTGGGCAATCTTGATGGAGTCATGCTTCTCCTGACAGCACTAATTGATGAATGGGCAGTGGAAGTGGTAGCCAGAGAAGTCTTTGTGTCTAGCTGTAGCTGATGTGCCAGTTATGGTCATCCCTAGATCAGGAAGCCCCGATTGCCTATTTAAATTAGACTGCTTGTGCAGGACCGTCTTTGAAAATGAACTGGGCATACAGTGGCCAGACTTTCAGTTGAACAAACTGGATACTGTAGAATTGCTCCCTATAGAATCTGTCAAACTGGCGGGCCACGGGCAGGCTATGTCATACGCAGGCCAGACCCACCCTGGCTCCGGAAAGGCAAAAAATGTCACGCTATGTCACGATCTGGCCCATGACACGATCGAGTTTGACACCCGCGCTACAGATAGTTCTTGATTTGTGACCATTTGCTTAGTGACCTTTCAATATCACAGTGGCATTGAAAAAAGTGACTTACAACAGGCCCTCACGCTGATGACTAGGGCAGCATCCTTGTACTCACATGATCGCAAGTCGGGGTGCTTGGCAATTGGGTTGCATTTATGACGGTTGCAGCCACCCAGGGTCACGGGATTGCCTTTTGCAACCTTCCCAACTGGCTTCCGACAAGCAAATGGGGAAAGCCGGATTCGCTTAACGGATGTGACAAAAAAAGGTTGTAAAATTGGATACGGTCACGTGATGACTCACTTTAACAACCATATCGCTTAGGGATGGAAGTTCCGGCCGCAGTTGTGGCTGTAAGTCAAGGACTTCCTGAATTTGAGGTCGCTGCACTTACAGTAAGATTCCAACCCCAATTCAACCTACAGGTGATCACCTCTTAAGCTCAATACTGCATAGTAGGGATACATCATAGGCTGTCCTGCCAAGCATGAATCCAAATATAGTCTCAAAAGCTGTGAAGTGCAGGGGGTATCCACTAAAGCAGGGGTTCCCAAACTTGGCAACTTTAAGACTTGTGGACTTCAATTCCCAGAATTCTCTAGCCAGCTCTGGGAGTTGAAGTCCACAAGTCTTAAAATTGTCAAGTTTGAAGACCTCTGCACTAAAGAGTCAGTACTTTTCAGTGATAGCCCCACACTTTGGAATATGCTCTGCCTGGAAGTCTTCCTGGCTTTGACCAAAAGCCCCAATATTATTTTATTACAAGGAGTTTTCACCACTTAGTATCTCTGAGGGCACCCACTTTGTAAGTGTCTGGTTACGTTTATAAATATTCAGATTTTATGTGACAAAATAAACACAAATCTAAGAGTTCATCTAGGGGCTCAGACTGGAGGCTCTGCAGCCCACCCTCCAGTTCCTTGTTAGAAACTTTTATTAAATCTTCACAGCCTTAAACACCCCCCCTCCTCCGCTATCTTCTTCTCCAACAACAACTGGAGATAGAATGCATCTGAATATGGAGGATATGTAGATAACATTTAATCTGTTGGCTTTCTAAAAATAAAACCAGAAGAGCACTCATGTCAAATGAGTAAAAATATTCACTTAAGTCTGAATATACAGACAAGCTGAAACTGGAGCCTGTTTTATGTTTTTTTTATTTTCCCAGTTAAGAATCTTTTTTTTTTTAGCTCACAAACTCCCTGCCTCTGTAAAAGCAGCTACCCAGCTGCATCTCTCTTGTTCTCAACCCCAACTGGGAGCTTCCACATCAAGGCAGCCCTATTTCTAGCTGCCTATCGGTAGGCTCATTCATAACACACAGGACAGAAGTGCCAAAGAAAATGGTGCTTTCTATGGTTAATAAGCTTCCCTGCGGGGGATTCCATAGAAAGATTATTAGAGGAGGGATGGGAGGGGGGGGGGAAGAGGAGTGAAGGAGTCACAGTTTGCCTGTATACTGGAATAGAAACCATTGTGCAGAAGGCTATTATTTATTACAGTACCAGAATCAACTCGAGAGCCTGGTGCTTAGTTAAGGCACAGATGTGGAATGGGCAGAGCAAATTGGAACTTTTGTTTTTCCTTTCTTTTAAGATCTTTCGCTGCAGAGAGTCACTGAGATGGGCAGCTATACAAACTGAATAAACAAACAAACAAACAAACAAACAAAAACTAGTTTTCAGAAACGTTGCACAGGATATGCAATCCCTGTCTGCCCATAAAATTCAGTCATCTCGGAAGCTCAGTCACAACACAATCTGTTTTTGGTTTAGATGATATTCAGACCCAATCCTTAATACATCATGCATAGACCGGCCCACTAACAAATTACATATTTTAAGAAAATTCTAACATCAACTTAGGTAAATTAGCCAGAATATTTCATTTTTAAAAGCCTTTTCATATACTGATCATTGCTACAATGAAGTCAGAAAGTATTTATATGTGATGCACCAAATCCCGTTATTTTTGTTT
This sequence comes from Diadophis punctatus similis, assembly GCA_023053685.1. Taxonomy (NCBI): domain Eukaryota; kingdom Metazoa; phylum Chordata; class Lepidosauria; order Squamata; family Dipsadidae; genus Diadophis; species Diadophis punctatus. The sequence goes on from JALIGW010000001.1 coordinate 20,598,677, forward strand.
GCCTGAACTGAATAGTTTGCCTGAAGCTAAATTGTTATGTTCCAAGAACAGCTTCTTGTTTTATAAGGGGAGGGGGAGAAAACCCTCTGCCACTGCATTGTTTGAAAAGGATCTGACAATTTCTGACTATTGAGCACTTTTGCTTCCATCATCAACTCTTAATTTTAATTTGTATTAAAATGCAAATCTCCAAAGTCTTGACTACTTTCTCCTTCATCTCCCCAAACCCAGAGTCCCTACCTGAAGATTGTTCAGAGGTTCCATTTTCATGACTGGCCCCAAAGTGTTGAGAGGAAGGGAAACGTCAATGCTTTGGTTTGGCATCAGAGGAGTGTGAATGGCCAGTGGGGTGCTGGGGATGACTCCAAAGCTGGATGGTTGGGGAGAAGAGAGTGAGAGAGGAAAGGTGTAACATTCAACAGAGAAGCCAAGAAAGATAAAGTGTGCAACAAAAAGGGCGTTTAGTTGACTCCAAGGCCTAACCTGTTCTTGTTGAACTGAATGGCAAAGTCACTCATGTGTTGAAGAGCCTTGTTGGTGAAACTCATATCCATGTAGATATGTCCTTGCCGATGGCCGAAGGTTCCAGAAATTTCCAGGCCTTTGGCTTTCACAGCCGGCAACCAGACCTATAAAGTCAAGGTGTTGATCATCATCTTTAAAGCCCTACATGGCTTAGGACCAGGTTACCTCCGGGACCGCATTCTACCTCATACTTCCCTTCGACCGGTCAGGTTCCACAGAGTGGGTCTCCTCCAGGTCCAGTCAGCCAAACAATGCCGACTGGCGGGGCCTAGGGGGAGGACCTTCTCTGTAGGGGCCCCTGTTCTCTGGAACCAACTTCCCCCAGAGATCCGAATCATCTCCACCTTGCTGGCCTTCCGAAAAGCCATTAAGACATGGCTCTTCCTGCAGGCAGGGTTCTGAGACAATTTTACAACTGAGGTCTCCCCCATGTATGCATGGTGTTGTGTGTCTTTTTTAAACTTTTTAAAAATTGTTTTTAATTTATTTTATTGTTTGGTGTTCTTCAAAATGCTGTACGCGGCCCTGAGTCCTTAGGGAGTAGGGCGGCATAGAAGAATTCCCAAATAAATAAATAAATAAATGAGGACTAGCAGTTAGAGCAAGCAAAACTGGGGTCATAAAGTAAGGTCAGAATAATTCCAGTGAGATTTCTTTATCATGATAGACCAGGGGTGGCCAAACTATGGTTCTTTGAGGACCTGTGGATTTCAACTCCCAGAATTCCTGAGCCAGCCATGCATGCATGGCTAGCTCAGAAATTCTGGGAGTTGAAGTCCACAGGTCCTCAAAGAACCATAGTTTGGCCACCCCTGTGATAGACAGTAATGTTGAGTGGGTGTGTTCGGCCTTTATCCACTTCAAACCCATTTTATATATTGGTATATAATGATGATTGAACCTCAGATGGTAGCATAGATTCTTTCCAGCTGATTTAGAAAAGCTGGAGAGGAAATGTCTCAAAATCCATTTACAGCACTCTGAACAGAGTTCACAATAGTTTGGCAGTGAAAGAAGGGGATTTAAAGAGGAAATAGCATGCTCTAATTGGCAACTTGGCAACTTGAAGACGTGTGGACTTCAGCTTCCAGAATTCCCCAACCAGCATGCTGCATGCTATAACAAAACAAAAAACAAAACAAAACAGAACCACCATCCTGGTTTCACTTAAAACTTTTCACTGTAGTACTAAATTAATTTGTAATGGATGCAGAAGCTCATCGGGCCAAACAGAGCAAAAGGCACAGTTATTTACTCAGAAACAAAGTCAGCGTGAAACAAAAAAGGCATGCAAAAAAAAAAAAAAACCCGACGAAGAGATAACCTTGGCAAAAGAAGACAACTCTCTGGCCATGTTTCCTCACACATACCGATTTGGGAGCCACATATCCACCAGGTGCCATGCCGATGCCGGAAGAGAGTTCAAAGAGGTCATTCAGTCCACTGCTGACTGCAGCTGGGGTAGGGGAGGGAGCAAATGTTGCTGGGACTGAGGATGGGATGAAGGTCTGTCCCACCTGCAAGCAATCAAGGAAGATATTTAAACAGGTGGTACACAATAGACACCTCTATTAAATAAACCATAAAATTGGACGCTATTCTGAATATTTTAAAACGTGCTCCTGGCATTTTGCTGAATGGTCAAGGGTACTAAATTGGTACGTTGGTGTGCTCTCTGCTTTAAATCCCATCTCTACTACCCATTTACTATGTGATTGAAGCAGCCATTAATAGTCAACCTATCTTCTCCAAAAAGACTCTGAAAAGTGAAGAGCAAGGACATTCAACTTCAACAATTAAAGATGAGGAATTGTATCAGACGATGGTGAGTGAACTCTCCATAAGGAATTCTCAGTCATAAACAAGCCCTCAAAAACCATGTAGTGAAATGGGTTCAAAGCTGGTGCTTTCAAAATAGACCTGTTGATCCCATGGCCCTCAAATCCATTTAAATAGAATTGGAAGAAGAATGCTTTGCTCCAAGGACAACAGCAGTCCACAGCTATTGATGACCCTTGGAAATTAGGAATATGAGTTGACCAGTTCTAGTTCATTCAATGACTTTAAGTTGTTTGGAATTTCTCACCAATGGCACCGAGGGCTCTGGATGCCTTATGTGTCCCATTTATAGGTTTATGGAGCTCTGGGACCAAGCCAAACCTGAAAGTAAGTTTTTTTACAATGACTCTGGTGTCTTGCACAAACCCTGGGAATCCTCCAGCTTGTTTTCCTTAGTTCTCCATTTTTTTTCTTCTATGACCAAGCAGTGATACATCTACTTCACATGGAAAATATACTGTGATCTCAGATCTTCCCAGTAACAGAACTCCAAATTTCTTGACTATTCTACAAGTCAAGCTTGCCACCAAATTCTCTTCTTTTGCTTCCACTGTTTTAGATGGTTCTCTGCTTTAATACAGAGAACATGTTGAGAATGTCTAACATAGGGCTTTCTCAGCTGCACAGGTTTTAGAAGAATGGATGGAGAAAAGAAGACCACAGAACGAAAGCCTGTGCGTTTTAGTAGTTAAAAGTTGCAGGATGGGAGATTCTGTTTTCAAATCCCCAGTTAAATTCTGAAATGTATTGGCCAACTTAAAGCCTGGTTACAAAGTCTCAGCCCAGCCTATTTCATAGGACTGTTGTAAGAATAAAATTGAAGGAGAAAATACTATGTGTGCCAATGTGAACTCTTTCTGAAGGAAAGATGGGGTATATAAATTCAACAAATAAATAATAATTTTTCAATCAGAACTGAAAAGGAAAAAAAAAATGAACGGAGGGCACTTACTGCTGGGCTGCCTCCAATTCCCCCGCCAAGGTCACTGCCAAGCTGCAAGAAAGAAAAGAATAGAAAAAGCAAGAGAGAGAGAGAGAGAGAGAGAGAGAGAGAGAGAGAGAGAGAGAGAGAGAGAGAGAGAGAGAGAGAGAGAGAGAGAGAGAGAGAGAGAGAGAGGAGCAAAAAAAGGAAGAGAAAAGGCAAGGGAAAGAGAAAGAGTTCATTACAGCCAAGTTATCAGGTGCCAAGAAATAAAGATCATGTGGTTCCCAAAAAGGCCTGGCACACCACCTGTCCCCCACCTGTTTGCCCAGAGAGACTATTGACCCAGCAAGGACAGAGAGATCCACAGATTTGAAACCCCCAAATTCCACAGGCAGGGAAGTAGGATTTGGTTGAAAGCACAAGAATATGCACCAAGGTCTTGTGGGCAGCAGCAGAAGGTGGCAGCTAAGACCTAGATGGGTGTGAACTTGGGTTCATCTCCAAGCTACAATTTTCAAAAGCCAAACGGCCCTCAGCCTTGCCCCCACTGTTCCTAGAGAAGGGCACCTCACAAAAAGTCGTGGTTACTTTTCTCAGACCTAGCATGAACCAGCACAGCACTCCAGAAGCAGTGGTCTTTTTTTTTCCCTTTGCCTTTGTAGATCCATTCATGCTATTCATTCAGGCAATACGGCAGTGAGGGAATGTGGTGGGTAAGAACAGTTCTTCTGAACATGCCATTCTTGCTAACTACCATTCCTGTGTGGGTCAGTTTCAGCAGCAGCCTCTTGCCATTCCCTGCCTGCCCACCAATGTTCCTGGGCTCCAACATCAGCAGCCCATTGGTGTTCTGAGAGCAAAGAGTCCACAAAAAGCAAAAAGCTGAGCCAAAAATAAACTGACATATATGTGCAGCATTGTCACCCTAAAGTGGAGGTTGCTTGAATGGGTATCATGTGATTTTTCTATTTCTGGCAGCTCTCTGAACAATTACCCAACAGAACAAACCCAAGCACTCAGATATGGAACATGCATTTAGCTTCGCTCATAGATGCTTGGCTGAAAGTTACGCCCACCCACCCTAATACACTTTATATCTTTCTCCCCCCCCACACACACACACAAAGGATAAAACATTAACACCTTTTTCCTTCCAAAGGAGGGAGGGGGGAATGTAACCAAGTAGAAATGAGAAACTGCTGGGATGTGAAAAGCAATCTTACAACTCACAACGTATCAGTTTGATGCTAAACAGTAAAAAAGATGATAGTACATCAGATTGTTCCATTTTGAGTTCGTAATTTTTATAACAAAATCAAGGAGGCAGCATTTTCACATTTTAGGGAATAAGCAACTTCTGCATTGCTTTTAAATAAACAACTGGTGATTTCTTTAAGATGTCAGTGGCCAGGGTTAAAAAAAACACTGATTTAGAATATTATTAAACGTCCCAAAGATTGATTAAATTTGTTATTTGGCGTATGGGGTTCGGCTACTTTCTTGCAGCATTATGATAGAGCCATTTTCTAGCCTAACATCAGCTATTTGTGATTTTTTTATGCTTAAAGCTACAAAATGGAAAATGGGTCGAAGGCAGAAAAATGGGACAATTTACTGTAAGCTGTTCTTTTTGGGAGAGGGGGGCTTCAGAAAACAAAAAGATAAGGAATCAAAAGACTGCATATACTTTCACAGAGCTTCGGCTGTCCTCTGACATACAAGCAAACAAGGACCATTCTGATATGTCATAGTGATACAATATATTTCCTTTGAACAGGACTCGATAGGCCACAGACATGGGCAGGAATTGGTAATGTGGGCATCTGTGAATGCCATAGCACCTGCAAAACAGTAGACTGTATCCATCCACCTCCAAAAAATTTTTTTACATAAAATTTCTTTTTAAGTGAACTGACTAAAGTATTAAAACACTGTCTATGGAGATTCTCAGTCATCCAGGTCATGGTTGTCCCAAAGGTGCTTTTTCAAGAGGCAACTGGACTTTCTGGTTTTCCTTTGAAGACGTTTTGCTTCTCATCCAAGAAGCTTCTTCAGCTCTGACTGGATGATGGGGAATGGAAAGATTTATATTCCATTTACCATATTTTTTGGAGTATAAGACACACTTCCCCCCCCAAAAAAGGGTGGAAATGTTGGTGTGCCTTATACACCGAATACAGCTATTTTTGGTCTCCAAAACCCCCGCCCCGCGCATCCAGTTTTCGTAAAAATGGGGCATGCAGAGGGTTTGGGAGGCCTGCAAAGTGCTCCTGGGGCCTGGGGAGGGAAAAAACATGACACGTTGAGGGTTTGGGAGGCGAAAAATGGGCCTGTTTTTCACAAAAACGGGGCGTGCAGAGGGTTTGGGAGGCCTGTAGAGTGATCCTGGGGGATGGGGAGGGCAAAAATGAGCGAAAAACGGGCATTTTCCACAAAAACAGACCCATTTTTCACAGAAAACAGGGTGTGCAGAGGGTTTGGGAGGCCTATAGAGTGATCCTTGGGGCTGGGGGTGTGGTAAAAACTTTTTTTTTTGTTTACCTCTTCAAAATCTTGATGCATCTTATAGTCCGAAAAATACAGTATATTTATATTCCATTCCCCACCACCCAGTCAGAGCTGAAGAAGCTTCTTGGATGAGAAGCGAAACGTCTTCAAAGAAAAACCAGTTGCCTCTTGAAAAAGCACCTTTGGTGTATTAAAACACTGGCAAATATTTCAAGATAAGCGTTTTTCCAAATAAGACCTAATAAAACTTGGAGCATCTTACATTTTTAAATTGATTTTCTAAAATGTAAAAAAAAAAAAAAGTTTTACGATTAGCTTCTGGCACCTACACCACCATATAAGATTACATTAACGGTGCCCACTAACAGGAAAAGGCTATTGACTCCTGGTAAAAACAGCTGCAACGGGGGAAGAAAAGGACCCTGTCTTAGAAAAACGATTTGTGCTCTTAGACCCCATTTTAAAAAAATGGCAGCAATCGGTACCAGTATCAGACTCAAGAGCCATGGCTTGATGGAAAACAGATGATCTCTCACTCTTTCAATCTGAACGCTACAGTCATGGAGTGGGATAATAGCCGGAATACTCATCCATTATGACTTCCTCTTGCAGAAGTGATCATGGGTGATTATTATCCCTTTTCGAGTGACAGCTATGTCATAGCCAGGAAAAGCATGGCCTGTATAGCAAAGGTAAGGAAAGTAAAAGCCCCTGTCAGATTCATTTTGAAGAAGGCAAAGAGGCAGAGAGGTTCTGGTACTCTGGGGAATGTTTCCCAGTCAAGTGGGAAGGGGGAGAAGCCGTCTCCCCCATCAGCTGGCAAGTGAGCTTCTTACATAAAGCAGCATCAAAACAACTTGTGAATAATTCTACATAATAGAGCCAGATGTTTTTATCTGCTTCCATCAGCTCCTGTGCCAAGTTTATCTCATTAAAAGAGCCACAGGCTGGGAAGAGAACCTTGAAAGATACAAATCAAGGTTTCTTGGCTCTTACAATCCTATACTTCCTTGCTCCTTCTTTTTTAAACACAAACACACACACACACACACACACACTGCTTCCCCGGGAATTGCAAAATGATGTAATGGGGAGGAGAGAAATCCAATGTCTCCTGTTGGCAAGTTTGTGGTCTAGAACCTAAACCGGGACTTTTGCAATTTATTTATTTATTTATTTATTTATTTAAATAGATTTGTATGCCGCCCAACTCCCGGGGGACTCTGGGCGGCTCACAACATGTCAAATCCATTTATCAATATAAAATCATAACAATTAAAAACTACAAAAGTTAAAAAACATCTAGCATTCATAACCAGGGGGAGACCCAAATATAATCTGATTGGTCTCACTTTCACCCCGCCTGCCGGAAGAGCCAGGTTTTTATTGCTTTACGGAAGGCCAGCAGGGTGGGGATAGTCCTGATCTCTGGAGGGAGTTGGTTCCAAAGGGAGGGAGCTCCCACAGAGAAGGCTCTCCCCCTCGGCCCCCTCCAAACGGCATTGCTTGGTCGATGGGACATGGAGGAGGCCAACTCTGTGGACCCTTTTGCAATTAGAGACCAGGAATTAATCAAGTAAGAATCTGTGGCTATTTATGATTTACATAAATGATCTACAAAGTCCTCGACTTACAGCAGTTCGCTTAGTGGCCATTAAAAGCTACAACGGCACTGAAAAAAGTTACTTATGACCATTGCAGCATCCCCATGGTCATGTGATTTAAATTCGGATGCTTGACAACTGACTCACGTTTATGACCGTTGCAGTGTCCCGGGGTCATGAGATCCACTTATATGACCTTCTGACAAGCAAAGTCAATGGGGAAACCAGATTCACTTAACAACCGTGTTACTAATTTAACAGCTGCAATGATTCACTTAACAAATGTGGCAAGAAAAGGCGTAAAATAGGGTAAAACTCACTTAACAAATTTCTCAGCAACATAAATTTTGGGCCCAGTTGTGGTCGTAAATTGAGGACTACCTGTACATACTTTTTAGGTCAATAAAATAAAAAGTGGGTAATATGAGTGCCTACAATGGGGGGCATGCAGCAGAAAGACTTTTGGGTGTGCAAGAATCAAATGAAGTGCGTGTGTGTGTGTGTGTGTGTAGCATTTTTTGCTGATAAATGAAAATAAAGGGAGACTATTATAGATCTATTTCGAGCCATTTAGCTCTCGTCAGATACCCATATCTGTAAGGGTATGGCTATCTGACGAGAGCTAAATAGCTCGAAATAGATCTATAATAGTCTCCCTTTATTTTCATTTATCAGCAACAAATGCTACACACACACACAAAAATTTTTTTATTTTAATGTGTGCCATTGTGTATACAGAAAAAAGACAATAAAAGGTATCTTAACCTTAACTGAGGATATTGTCTGGCTATATGATCCTCAAACCTAGTCAGCTGGCTTTAGAGGACAATCTTAGTTCACCATACAATTCTGATTTCCAAATTTGCTTCTTATAACTGGTCTCCTTGGTGAGGACTGACGGCATTAATTCCTGACTTCCTAGGGCAGAGGTGTCTTACTCAAGGCCCGCAGGCCGCATCTGACCCACGGTGTGCTTAGATCTGGCCTGCGGGGCTGACCTGGAAACAGCGAAGGACTGGCCCGCGCTGCCTCTGGCAGCGAAAACAGAGCTCAGGAGGGCTACGTGCGGCCCTCCTGAGCTCCGTTTTCACTGGCAGAAGGTTGCAGAAAGCCGTCACAGCCGAAAACGGAGCTTGGGAGCCAGTTTTCACTGGCAGAGCGCTCAGGCCACCACAGGGGCCCCCAACACGAGTGATGTCGAGCTGGCCACGCCCCCCGTCCAAGGTCAAATACAACACTGATGTGTCCCTCAATGAAATTGAGTTTGACACCCCTGTCCTAGGGCCTCACAGGCTCCTGACTCTCCACTGCTGCTTAGGATCTTGGCTCCTGGCTTAGATTATGCTTCTGGTTTAACTAGATCGAAAACCTCTCTTCTCACAGACTTCTTTCTCAATCCCATCGACATGGATTTTAAAACTCACTAAAGTTTCTTCATCTGATCAATATTTGGCTCCCACTGACCTTAGAGGCCTTCTGATGTTCACCATATACTCAAAGTCAAAGAACTCTCACTCCCACCATATTTTAATGGTGTGCCGCCTGGGAGTTGGGCGGCATATAAATCCATTTAAATAAATAAATAAATAAAATGATTGTTCACCATCCATATCCAGTCTTGATTCCTGAAAGAACCATCATCTTCTTTTTCTTAGTGTCCAGAGTCTATGATTTTGTTGCCCCATAGTCTATAACAGTGATGGTTAACCTTTTCGGCACCAAGTGCCGAAACTGGAGCGCGCATGCGCACTTGTGCGTGCTGGAGTATCAAAACCCGGAAGAGAGCAGCTGGCCTGTGCGCATGCACACCAGACCAGCTGTCCGGTGCGCATGCGTGTGACAGAACCCGGAAGAGCAGCTGGTGAAGGCGCGCGTGCCCACAGAGAGGGCTCTGCGTGTCACCTCTGGCATGCGTGCCATAGGTTCGCCATCACGGGTCTATAACATTTATAAAATACTTTAATTGTGCATGGCATCTTTATCAGTACCTCCACTGATTAAAAGGTACATGTATCTGTGGAGGCTTCTATAACTCATGGGTAGGGGATGAGAAGCCTTTTTCAGAAGGCTAAAGGAAGTGATGCGATATCATCATCAGAGGAGGCTGGGTTGAATTTTTCAGCCCTTTATGTATGTTTGTGGGATGATAGGATGAGAATGGGAGTTCATCCTCAAAAAGACCTTGGAAAATGGCCTGAAATCACTATTTTAGACCAGATTTCAAGACTGGAAGTCGAAGCTCTTTGAATCTCCAAAGTCTTTTGCTCCAAATTTCAACATTAAAGCTCATCTCTTCCCCACAAAATTTAAAACAAAACCAGGCTGAAATGAACCCCCCCCCAATGATGATTAGTGGTGGTAGGAGCAGCGGTGGATTGCTCCTGGTTCGGCCCGGTTCAAAGAACTGGTAGCGCCGGCGGCAGGAGGCTCCGCCCACCCACACGGGATGCTTCTGCGCAAAAGTGTCACACCCGCATGTGAACCAGTAGTAAAGTGTTTTAGAACCCACTACTGGGTAGGGGAGATAAGAGGAGAAATGTCTTCCTGCTTAATTCCAAAAAGCAGAATTAAAACAATACTCAAATGTTCAAATTCTCAGGCTGGGGGCCAGAAATGTGTTTCAGGGGCCGGTGCTAATGTTTTAGTTGAACAGAAAATGGAAGCAAATCTCACGTGCCCTCCACGTCCAGGCCATCCTCAGCCCCATGGATCTGAATTCCTGGTTTAAAATTTTAATTATTTCAGAAGATTTATTCCTATTTTACTAGGCAAAGAGAAGAGGCAAAATGCCAATATTTTCTTTTTAGTGATCTAAGTCAACAGCTTTCTTTTTAGCATGGAGATTTCACCAGCAGCTTTCCAAACAGATCACTGCAGCTGTTTCATACTAAAAACTGACATTTTGACATCTTTAATGTTATTTTCAGCAGTGCATGTCCACAGAACCACAGTACTGTCGCTGTCTTACACAAATGACCTTCTACTCTTTGCAGTTTGGAATGGCTCCGGATTAAATTGAATTGAGGTTATCTAAAACTCCAGTACCCAAATAAGCTAAACATAGAAAACAATCCTGAGACAAAGTGAAAAGTGACAAGAAGTAGTTTCATTTGAAGTTTGCCAAATATATTGGGAATCCCAGATTTCTTGTCCTTTTAGTGTATTGTTCTTTGGATGGGTATGATTGGCAGAGAAGGCTGAATCTTTTATGAGCAAGATTTTGCTTTGCTCCACTCCACAAGTATCAGGGTGAACTGGACTGCGATCAAAATAGCAGATAGCTGGCTGGTTGGATAAATTAGAAGTGATGAAATATGCAGTCTCCAGGAAGTGCTGAACGAAGACTCCTACAACCCCTATTAACTGTGCTGACTGAAGCTGCTAGGAGCTTTGAATCTGTCACCTAGATGGGCTGCAAATTCTACTTTTGACTCTAAGACTAAGCTCCTTCTTTTGTAGAGTATTCAAATTCATTTCAGCTTAAACTGTCCTTAAGCTACTTCCAGTTGCAGAGACACCTCCTTCTCACAAAAGCCAGACACACTGGCCAGCTTTGATTAGAATTTTATCCACCTCAAACTGCAAGTAGAAACCCGGTCTGACTGGATCTTTCTCCTGAAGAAAACCAATTATTGCCCAAAATATGAAAGCTACTATCTCAAGAATTCAGGCTGGAATCGAAATGCTTGCCCTGGTACATATAGGCAAATTATAGAAGAACTTTAAATCTGCTATCTGAGGCATTCGAGACTGCATGCAAAACTTAAGTTTTTTTGTCAGCGATGAAAGAACACAGGCCTCAAAAATCCTCACAGTGGATGTGGTGGCAGCTTCTAGATAGGATACCAGGAAGACTGCAGATATCTTGACAAATAATAAAGTTGCAAACTCCCCCTAGCATTCCTCTTCCTTTGCTCTTTTGCTTGACATTTTTTGATTCGGCTGCAACCTCAAGAACCTCTGAGGTTGAGGATCTGCTACTCTGAGAATTAATAGCACTTAGACTTATATACCGCTTCATAGTGCTTTACAGCCCTCTCTAAGCGGTTTACAGAGTTCAGCATATTGCCCCCAACAATCTGGGTCCTCATTTTACCCACCTCGGAAGGATGGAAGGCTGAGTCAACCTTGAGCCTGGTGAGATCTGAACAGCTGAACTAGCAATCAGCTGAAGGTCGCAATGCTGCTTTTAACCACTGCGCTATCTCAGGCCCCTCAATTCATTTGAAAAGAACAGATTCTTTCCATGTTATAAGGCTTAATTCCAGAAATCTGCCAAAAACGTTATGGACCTGGTTTCCACCGAAAACTCACATCAAAGTGAGCCAATCTTTGCCATGGTGTTGCCAACAACTTACAATATTACATGGAGCATGTAAGTCCTGTCATTGAGAAGCCAAACCTCAGATGCCCTTGAGGTTGTGTTCAAAGTCTTAAGCATCTCAGGAGCACGGGGCACCCAAGCAGTTGGAAGCTGTTTGAGAAGCCTTAATTCACTTTCTAAGAAACAGTTGGATTTTATTGGAGAGCTAAAAGCAGGGCTGAGCAATGTTACAAAAAGAAAAGGCGGTTATGGTAGGACTGTGAGATTTTTGTTCCAAACTTAGCATTACGGTTGATCAACTTTGGTTCATAAACTACGGTCTCTTCCTTAAAACTGGTTCACCCACGAACTAATGCACAATAAACAACTCATAATATGGTTTCATGTAATGGGTCTATACTGTGTCCTAGCTTTGTTCTTATGGATCCCATGCCTGCTCTTCCCTGCTGTTACGCAAAATAACAGCCTCTGTTACAATTCATTATTATAAGGCACTGGCACAATGAACCAAAGTTGATAAGGGTGATGCTAGATTTTGTATGAAACATGTACCTAATGCTAAAAACCAGGAGCATTTTTTCTCCTCTTTTCTCTGCTAGCATCTAGCAAGAAACACAAACGCGACCCAGCCATGCTCCTTGTTTCTGCTGGGATCAGACCACAAATCTCTTAAAAATGCACTACCAACATTTTCCACGATCTCACTTAATTTTTCCTTATCTTCTCTGTGTATTTGTGAAGATAGTAAAGGCGGGATATAAACAAACAAACAAACAGATCAACAAAGCCACCCAGCAATACCCCAAATAAGCAAATAAAGGAGGCAGTAAACTTGATAACTTGTAATCTGCAAAGCTGAAAAGGGGCAGAAAGAAGACAAAACTATCTTTGCCTCCTCCAAGTGGTAGCTACTTGGATCCAAGATCCCAGCAATTATTTAACATTGAGGAAAAGAAGATTGCCAGCAGCCTAAGTTTTTGGTACTATAGAGCTAAACCATTCATTCATTCATTCATTCATTCACTCACACACACACACACACACACACACACACACACACACACACACACACACACACACACACACTAAGAATTTTAGTCCATGTTCAGCAAAAGCCATGCTTACTCACCAAGCTATCAAGTCCACCTCCTAGAAGGTCCACAGCACCCATCTGCATGGAAGACACTTGGGGAACATTCACTGGAGGCCCCAGGTCAAGGTTCAAGAGGTCACCCAAGAGATCTCCTTGGGATGGAATCACCTGAGTTTGCTCCAGGTTTGTAGCACTCATGGTTCCCACAGGGCTGTCTCCTGCATCAGTACTGAAGGTATGAGGAGGGGGGGAAAGGAAAAAAGAGTTAACTTGGTTTCACCGTCAAAGAGGAGAGCAACACAAAAGACTTTCTCATCCAAGCTGCTCTAAACAGACTTTGCAGTGCAAGTATTCATGTAAAAATAACCCTTACAAGAGGGGTGTGAACTGTAAAATAATTTGACGGCAAACAACTGCTATTTCTTTAAAAGTTGAATTCCATAAATATCTACCCAATATATGAAGCTGTTGAAACACAGAATAAAACACTGGGCAAATAAAACTCCAATATTAAAATAAGGGACTGAAAAATTTAAGCCGGGCCATTTGGTCATTGTGAAAGAACAGGGGCAGCTGTGGAATTAATAACCTGCCAAATAGCTTGGGAAGAGCATTCACCCAAAGCAAGCAAGGGAAACCTGTGGGCTTCCAGGTGGTGATAAACTACAACTCCCAGGTTTCCTCACCATTACTTAGGCCAAGGGTCGGCAACCTTAAACACTCAAAGAGCCATTTGGACCCATTTCCCACAGAAAAGAAAACACCAGGAGCCACAAAACCCTTCCCGTGCCTGACTATTTCCTGAGCGGCCACAGAACTAGCGTATGTAGTAGAATTAAACGTTCTGTTTTCTTCTGAAACTTTTCTTTTCTTGGATTTATCCATGGTTGGCAACCGGGGGTCAAAATGCTCAATAAATCGTGTGCCGGGCGGGTATCACACACTGGTGGTGGTTGTTAGGTCTCTGACCATTACGATTGGGTAAGACAATATATGTTTAGCTTTTAATAGAGCTATGTCTGTTTAGCTGAGGTGTTGCAGACTGCCACAAGAGGGAGCTAGAGTTCACAGCTTGTTTCTTTGGGAGTCCCTCTCTGTTTGTCTTTGTCTCTGCTACTCAGTGTGTTCTCTGCTACTCACTAGAGCAGTGATGGCGAACCTTTTTTGGTTCGCGTGCCAAAAGGGGGGGGAATGCGGGGGATCACATGTGTGCGTGCCCACACTCATAATTCCATGCATGCCCGCACATGCACGCATGACCCCCCCTGCTCCCAGCATGCAATGGCACGCCCATTTTTCGCTCTCCCCAGGCCCCAGACCCTTTCTAGGAGCCTGGGGAGGGCGAAAACGGCCTTCCCCACCCCCTCTGGAGGCTGGAAACAGCCTGTTTCCCGACTCCCAGTGGGCCCAGAAGGCCCGAAAATCAGCCGGCTGGTGCACACATGCACGCCGGACCTGAGCTCGCGTGCCCACCGATATGGCTCCGCATGCCACTTGTGGCACCCGTGCCATAGGTTCGCCATCACGGCACTAGAGCAAGACATTGTGTATGTATGCTCTGCATTTCTCTCTGTGTTGTAGTTATGTATTTATAGCTAAAATGTATTTGTACGTGATAATATTTGGATTGTTATTATGACTATTAAGTGTATGACTTTGGACTGTTTATAGGAAAATGCTATTTCTTAAAGTAAACTTTAACTCAAGTTAGTATATCTGTGTGTGGCTGAGTACTTATTCACAACTGATCTCAATCTAAACGTTTTCTGTATGCACAACCTTGGTAACACAAGGAATACTCTGCTAATACATTAACAGTTGTGATGCATATTTTGAGCGACCAGGAGCAGCAGCAGAGGGATGAAAGAGCCACATGCGGCTCCAGAGCCGCGGGTTGCTGACCCCTGACTTAGGCCATTAGGAATTGGAGGGCAACATTATCTTCTGGATCACAAGTTCCTCAGCCCTGATTCAGCCAACATGTCCAGGCAAATTCTCACATTTTTCTGGCAAGCTGCCCAGAGCTGCTTTATAGGGTGAAATGGGCAGCATACAAATTCAATGAATAAATTACAGATACTCCTCCACTAAGGACCAGTCGCTTAGCAATTGAAGTTCTAATGGCCCTACCTAGGGGTACTTACAACCTGGATTCAAAATTCTGACAGGCGCTCCCCCCACCTCCCGCTGGGTCATGTGATTGCATTTGGGATGCTCTGGATTTACTACTGTTTGAGGCATCCTGCAGTCATAGGACCATGTTTTACGACAGTTTTGCCAAAAATCAACATTAACGTGCTTTTTTGGGGGGGGGCAAAACTGCACCCACAGTAAACCATCAGTTTGCTTAACAACCGCTGCAAAAAAAGATAAGACTGTCAACCCTGAAGCTGGCCTGGCTGAAGCCATCTTGGAGCTTCAGTGCTGCCACACTGGAGCAAGGGATAGGGAGGAGGGATTAGAGATAGCTGAGGTTGTGTAGTCAAAATAAAATACTATTCTCTTGGGAACCAAGGACGTTCTTACACCTGCCCGGAGGAAGGAGGAGTAATGTCACCAGACCAGCAGAAGTTGCTTTGATTGGGCCATGTGACTGATTGTTTGGGGTTGGGGGGGGGACTTTTACTTTTAATTAGGTGAAAACCAAGAGTTGGTTTTCACCAGAGACGTGCCAACATGATCTTTTCCAATAAAGCTATTTTTTGAGGAATCAACCTGCCTCGGAGTTTTTGCTTGCAATGGATCTATTGCTTGGAACCTGACTTTGGCTCCATTATGGTCTTAAAACAAGGACTACTT
The DNA here is from genome assembly GCA_023053685.1 of Diadophis punctatus similis. NCBI lineage: Eukaryota > Metazoa > Chordata > Lepidosauria > Squamata > Dipsadidae > Diadophis > Diadophis punctatus. The sequence continues at coordinate 20,614,294 of JALIGW010000001.1, forward strand.
GGATGTGACTGCTTATGACCTATCCTGATTAATAGCAATAGCACTTAGACTTATATACCGCTTCACAGTGCTTTACAGCCTTCTCTAGGTGGTTTTACAGAGTCAGCATATTGCCCCCAACAATCTGGGTCCTCATTTTACCAACTTCGGAAGGACGGAAGGCTGAGTCAACCTTGAGCCTGGTGAGATTCGATCTGCCAAACTGCTGGCAGCTGGTGATCAGCAGAAGTAGCCTGCAGTACTGCACTCTAACCACTGTGCCACCGCGACTCCAATATTAAGGCAATGTTTCCTGCATTTCTCACATTTTCTGGCAAGATATTCATTATGTGACTGCTTATGAACTTTCTTCCCATGTGTAATACGGATAGTCCTCAACTTACAACCATTCATTTAGTGACTGTTCGAAGTTACAATGGCACTGGGGGGGGAAATGACTTATGACTGTTTTTCACGCTTACAAATGCTGCAGCATCCCCCGGTCACGTGATCAAAATTCAGAGGCTTGGCAACTGGCATGTGTTTTATGACGGCTGCAGTGCCCCATAATCACTTTTGCAACCTTCTGAATGAGCAAAGTCAACGGGGAAGCCAGATTCACTTAACAGCCATGCTACTAATTTAACAACTGCAGTGATTGCTAAAAGTCTGTAGAGATTCTCAGTCATCCAGGTCATTGATGTCCTGAAGGTGCTTTTTCAGGAGGCAAACGGGACTTTCTTGTTTTTTCTCTTGAAGATGTTTCCTTTGGGGCAGCCATGACCTGGATGGCTGAGAATCTCTACAGATGTTCAGTTATATCAGGGGTCTGCAACATTAAATAGTCAAAGAGCCATTTGGACCCATTTCCCACAGAAAAGAAAACACCGGGAGCCACAAAACCTGGGTGGGCATGGCCAACTCAATGTCACTCACTCCCAGCCAGTCACATGACCCCACTAGCCACGCCTACCCAGCCGGTCATTAGGGCAGACAACTGGTTGTTAAAAACACCAGAAGCCACAAAACCCTTTGACCCCCCCTCCCTCCCCCTCTCTCTTCCTCTCCCCCTCTCCCCCCTCTCTCTGTATCTCTGTGTATCTCTCTCTCTCCCCACATCTCTCTCCCCCCTCTCTGTATCTCTCTCTCTCTCTCTCTCTCTCTCTCTCTCTCTCTCTCTCTCTCTGTGTGTGTGTGTGTGTGTGTGTGTGTGTGTGTGTGTGTGTGTGTATCTTCCTCTCATCCCCCGCCGTTGCCCTTACCTTCTCAGGCTAGGCAAGGAGTGACACGGAGGGGAGGGCGAGGGGCAGGGCCAGTCAGTGATGGGATCACCCGACGGAGCCCACAGCTGAGGGCCCAAAAGCTGCATGAGGCTCCAGAGCCGCAGGTTGCAGACCCCTGAGCTATACAATTTGGGATGAACACCCTTTGAATGGTGTGGGAGTAAGAATGGATTTCCAGAGAGAAAAAATTGCAGATTACAGGAACCAGGAGAACTACTCAGGTGCCCCTGAGGACACCAATAAACCTCCAAGTGCTTCAACGACCCGCCAAAAGGATGCAGAATACCAGCTGTCTGCAAGGAATATAAATCCTTCCGTTCCCCACTATCCTGTCAGAGCTGAAGAAGCTTCTTGGCAAACAAACAAGAAAATCCAGTTGCCTCCTAAAAGAGCACCTTTGGGACAACTGCAGTGATTCATTTAACAACAGAGACAAGAAAGTCGTAAAATGGGGCAAAATTTCACACCAACTGATTTACTTAGCAGCAGATATTTTGAGCCCAATTGTGGTCATAAGTGGAGGACTTACCTGTATCGTTTCCATGTTCATGTGAATGGTGAGTCTGTTTTTAAATTTTGTTATTACAAACTAGCCACATAAAATTGTAAGGGCATCAGGACAGGGTAATATCTCTCTATATCAGGGGTCTCCAACCTTGGCAACTTTAAGACTTGCGGACTTCAACTCCCAGAATTCCTCAGCCAGCAAAGCTGGCTGAGGAATTCTGGGAGTTGAAGTCCGCAAGTCTTAAAGTTGCCAAGGTTGGAGACCCCTGATATATGGAATTTCTAAAAGCAAATAACCCAGAAAGTCGTTCTGTCTCTCTCTTACCTTCCATGATGGATAGGCAGGTGTTTGCGGTGGATTCCATGGCTGCCTTCCACAAAGGCATTGGGTGGTTTGTGATACACTGATGCCAACGAACCAATGTGGCAAATGAGCTCATCCAGCAGAGTGGGCTCGATCAAATCGGTCTCTTCAGAGATCAGGGGCTTCTCTGACAAGACCACCTCCTTGGCAGTGACAGGGTCCGTAGAGAGGAGTCGCCAGTAAATGTAGCCACGGTCGCGTAGATCTGGGTTGTCAGAATCCTGAGGCAGAAAAAGGTTGTCTATTAATGGATACCAATTTGGAACAAACTTTGACAGAGGAGTACCAATGGTGAAGGGGAAAAGAATGCCCAGGAATCTAAGGTCAAAAGTAGGTCTTTGGGACATTTAATATTCTCTACAGAAAAATCTAGTGGTAGTGACAGATTTTATTTTCCTGGGCTCCAAGATAACCGCAGATGGGGATTACAGCCAAGAAATTAAAAGACGCTTGCTCTTGTGGAGGAAAGCTATGGCAAATCTAGACAGCATACTAAAAAGCAGAGACATCACCCTGCCAACAAAAGTGTGTATAGTCAAGGCTACGGTTTTCCCAGTTGCGACGTATGGCTGTGAAAGTTGGACCAGAAAGGCTGAGCACCAAAGAATTGAGGCCTTTGAACTATGGTGCTGGAGAAGACTCCTGCGAGTCACCTGGACTGCAAGGCGATCCAACTGGTCAGTCCTAGAGATCAACCCAGACTGCTCTTTAGAAGGCCAGATCCTGAAGATGAAACTCAAATACTTTGGCCACCAAATGAGAAGGAAGGACTCACTGGAGAAGAGCCTAATGCTGGGAATGATTGAGGGCAAAAGGGGATGACAGAGAATGAGGTGGCTGGATGGAATCACTGAAGCAGTCGGTGTGAGCTTAAATGGACTCCAGGGGATGGTAGAGGACAGGAAGGGCTGGAGGAATGTTATCCATGGGGTCATGTTGGCTCGGACACAACTTTGCAACTAAAAACAACAACAGAAAAATCACACATTCCTCACATACCTGAGGCTTAATAAGATCACTTATTAAGATTACAAGACTGGGCACCCCAGAATGGGACTTTTCAATGATAAAAAGTCCTGTCTGTAAAACTTTAAATCTGTGTTCTATGGGACACAGGCTCCATGAGAAATTAAAGGGAAAAAAGTTTACTCAAATGCAGCCGTTGTTTTTAATCACTAAAGCTTGATCAAAGATTCTGGCATTTAAAAAAAAAAACTTGCAAGTTCTTTAGCCTGAAACTGTTTGAAATCCTTGGTTTAAAGAAGAACATTTTGTAAGCCTCTTTTCACTTCTAAATAAACATTTCAAAGTTACTTTTTAGCAGGCTGAGAGCTCTTTAAAAAATGTAGTGTTTTGCAAAGTTCAACGATGTTGTCAGAAGTGAGTTCAGTTCTGTTCAGTTATGGTTTTGTTTGCACAATTGTGTTTAAATGAATTAAGTGCAGGGGGCACGGTTAGTGTGCAATGTTAACAGTCAGCACAAGAATGGAGGTGTAGAAGTGGCGTAAAGAGAACCAGTTCCAGCTCCTTCCCTGTCCCTCTGTTGCATGATCCAAATAGGGATGAGAAGTTGACAGATTCCTGCTCCAGGCTGTGAGAGCACTGAACCTGTAGATTTTATTTAATGTTCTGGGAAAGAAAAAAACAAGAAAGATGATAGGCTCAAGGACCAGATGGATCTTGACAGACTTGAACACTGGGCTCTAGCTAACAAGATGAAATTCAATGTAGAGAAAAGTAAAGTCTTACATTTAGGTAAGAAAAACCAAAAGTACACATATAGACTGGGTGAAACCAGGCTTAATAGCAATAACTGTGAGAGGGATCTTGGAGTCTTAGTGGACAACCAATTAAATATGAGCCAACAGTGTGCAGTGGCAGCCAAAAAAGCCAATGTAATCCTAAATTGCAGTAACAGAGAGTACAATCAAGATCAAGTGAGGTACTAATATCACTCTATAAAGCCTTAATAGGACCACACCTAGAGTACTGCATCCAAGTTTGGTCACCACACTATAAAAAAGATGTTGAGACTCTAGAAAGAGTGCAGAGAAAAGCAACCAAGATGATCAGGGGACTGGAGGCTAAAACATACAATGAACGGTTGCACAAACTGGGCATGGCTAGTCTAGTGAAGAGAAGGACCAGGGGAGACATGATAGCAGTGTTCCACTATTTGAGGGGCTGCCACAGAGAAGAGGGGGTCAAGCTATTTTCCAAAGCACCTGAAGACAAGGAATAATGGATGGAAACTAATCAAGGAGAGATTCAACCTGGAAATAAGGAGAAATTTTCTGACAGTGAGAACAATCAACCAATGGAACAGCTTGCCTTCGGAAGTTGTGGGAGTCACTGGAAGTTCATCACTGGAAGTTTTCAAGAAGAGACTGCACTGCCATCTGTCAGAAATGGTATAGGATCTCCTGCTTGGGCAGGGGGTTGGACTAGATGACCTACAAGGTACCTTCCAACTCTGTTAATCTTTACAGACTCTTTGGGAGCAGCTGTAAGGACAGTGAAAATGGCTATTCCCTATTTGATGGGGCACTGGCACAGAGTCTTCTTGGACTGAAGTGGTACAGGAAGGAAGGAAGGAAGGAAGGAAGGAAGGAAGGAAGGAAGGAAGGAAGGAAGGAAGGAAGGAAGGAAGGAAGGAAGGAAGGAGGGAAGGAAGCTAGCTAGCTAGCTAGCTAGCTAGCTAGCTAGCTATCTGCTGGAATACAAAGTTAAGTTTTGTTCGCTGAGTATACACTGACTCATCAGTCAAGCTATGCCAACTCATGTAAACTTAATTGCAAAATGTTGGTTTTGTTCACCATGTTCTGTTTTGGTCATTGCTTATTTCTGGAGATTTGTGCTCTTTGATGGAGTTTTAAAACCATATCATTCATCATATGAATGCCCAATAAAAGGAAAGCACAGATGCCCCCTTGGGGCTGTGATGTTAGGAGCTGTCAGTGAGAAGCTATCAGGATGTCAATATTCAGAAGTATATTTTAGACTATCAAGGAAGATACATTTTAGTTGATTCCTGAAACTTGTGGAGGTATATTCTATTTTCCATTTTGGATTCTTCACATATAAATTAGGGTCTCCCTGATAGGTTGTGGAGCAGTGTAATTTTTAAACTCATGGTTTCTATAATATGGTTTAACAGTCATAGGAGGTTTCTGTTCCTTTGGATGTCATTAAATTATGACTCACAGCACTTCTTACCATTAGGTGGGCTACTGGAAACTATTGTTCGGCAGCATATGAAGGGCCACAGGTTCCCTCTTCCACAAACATATCACCATAACCATCTCATGGCTTTGCCTCATGTTCCAACCCTCGTGCCCAGTGGCACAGGAACATTTTCAAGGCCAATTGGGTCAGGCTATTTTAATCTCTGGAGAGATGGTGTTCCAAAGAAGAGATGCCATAACAAAAAAGGCTCTCCTCCTAAATCCTGCCAGATGGCACCTTTTAATGGGACATGTAGCATGCCTCTCCAGCTGGATTTAATAGAACTGGGAGAGGCAGTCTCTCAAATAACCTTGCCTCATGCCACTAAGGGCTTTATATGAAACTACTAGCACCCAAAGGTGCTTTTTTCAAGAGGCAACTGTCCTTTCTGGTTATTCTTTGAAGATGTTTCACTTCTCATCCAAGAAGCTTCTTCAGCTCTGACTGGATGGTGGGGAATGGAAGGATTTATACTCCATGCAGACAGCTGGTCATTTGCATTCTTTTAGCTAGTCCTTGAGGCCACTTGGAGGTTTATCTGTGTCCTCAAGGTCACCTGAGTAGTGCAAATGGGTGTGGAGCCTTCTTGGAACTGCTGAAAGGACTGTGTTGTACAGATACTGGCATGGAAATGAGCCACACATTGCTGACCATTCCATATTGATATTATTCAAATGTTACCAGCAACCCAATGGAAAGGGAAGATGCTACATGGCTCCAATGTCCCTGCAGACAATATAACTAACCCAGGAGTCTGCAACCTTAAACACTCAAAGAGCCATTTGGACCCATTTCCCACAGAAAACAAAAACACCGGGAGCCACAAACCTGGTTGGGCGTGGCCAACTTGACATCACTCACTCCCACCCAGTCACATGACCCCCAGCCACGCCTACCCAGGTTTTGTGGCTCCTGGTGTTTTCTATGGGAAACAGGTTCTCTCTGTGTGTGTCTCTTTATTTATTTCTTTCTTTCTCTCTCTTTCTCCCTCTCATATCTCTCTCTCTCTCCCTCCCTCTCATCTCTCTTTTTCTCTCTCCCTCCCTCATCTCCCTTTCTCCCTCTCTCTCTCATCTCTCTCTCTCATCTCTTTCTCTCTATCTCCCTCTCCCTCCCTCCCTCTCATCTCTTTTTCTCCCTATCCCATCTCTTTCTCCGCCCTCTCTCATCTCTCTCTCTTTCTCCCTCTCTCCCTGTCCCTCACTCACCTCTTTCTCCCTCTCATTTGTTTCCCTCTCTTTTCCCTCTCTCTCATTCTTCCCCTCCAGCTCTCTCATTTCTCTCTCCCTCTCCATTGTTTCTCTTTTTCCTCTCTCATTCTCTCCCTCCACATTTCTCTTCCTTTCTTCCTCCCTCCCTCCCTCCCTCCCTCCCTCCCTCCTCTTTCTCTCCCTCCCTTCCTCCCTCTCTTCTCTCCCTCCCTCCCTCCCTCCCTCCCATCCTTCTTTCCTTTGGTAAATAAATAAATACTGCTTTCTGAGTTCTACTAGTTGCGTTGCTGAAACAACAGGAACCAGATAGTACCAACTGTCAGATCTCAAACGATGGGCAGAAATCATAGAGAGAGGCGATCCTCTTTGCCCCTCACCTCCGCTTGTGGCTGGCTCTGCTTCTCTTTTTCTCCCCCTTTCTCTCTCTCATCCCTCTCTCTCTTACGTGCGCATGCACCCAAGCGGAATACCTCCTGGGCTGGGATCACGGCAGGGATGGGGACCTCCTCCCGCTGCCACCACTGCGCAGTGAGGTGAGTAGTGGGCCACGCTGCACAGCGCAGGAGAGCCTGTGCTGGCTGTGCAGGGGAGCCCGCGCTGGCTGCGCAGGGAAGCCTGCACTGCACATGTGAGCCGGAACTCTTCCCTCCCTACATCCAGCAGCAGCAGCTGCTCCTCCCCCTTCCCCTCCTTCCTGAGCCAACACGAAGGGGACCGCGGCTGGCACTGAACTGCCCACAAAGGACACGGAATCGCAAAAAGCAGCTGGTCGCAGGCAGTGCGGAGAAAACACTAGGAGCGCTTCAGCCGCACAGCTCTGCAGAGAGGCTTGCGCCTTCTTGGGGCAGAGAGAATGTCGCGCGACCGGGTCAGCAGGGAACCGCAGGAGAGGGGTCAAAGAACCGCATGCAGCTCTGGGGCTGCGGGTTGCTGACACCCGAACTAACCAAGCATTGGGAGGACCTTTTGATAGCATAACAGTGATGCTAACACTTTTCAGCATAGGAAGTGCAGGTGAACAGGGTCTGTGCTTTACCTGGGTAGCAAGACTCAGCACTTGCTGGACCAGTTCCTGTGTTTCGGACGGCTTCTTCAAAAATAACTTTACAATGGCAGTCAACAAAGTGAGCTGCACCTGTAGGAAAAGCAAGAACAAAGGAATTAGGAAGGTCTCTGGTGGACAAATTACATTTCCAGTACCAGCTGACCTCGGGGAATATTGCCTTCAATGGGATATAAGGTTTAAAGAAAGACAGAAAGGTTAAGCTTCTGTGTGATGCAGCTCTTCCTGCAATTAACAAAGAAAAGAATCCTTATGGGATCAGCTCTAAATTTAACCTAGCATCCTGTTTCCCCCCAAATGCCAACCAATCTAATGTCTCCAGGTAGCAGTAAGCAACTCTGGGGAAAAAACAGGTCTTCCATATTTACCCCTGAACAGTTGGTACTTAGGCCTGGTTGCTCTAAACCAGGATGTCCCATTATCTATACCAGTGATGGCGAACCTATGGCATGCGTGCCACAGGTGGCATGTGGAGCATATTGGAGGGCACGCGAGGCGTTGCCCTGTCAGCTCCACGGGCAAACCGGAAGTTCGGAAAAACGTACTTCCGGTTTGCCGTTGTGCTGTTTTTTGCACTCCGGGAGGGTTTAGGGAAGCTTCCTGAAGCCCCGGAATGCAAAAAACGACGAAACTGGCAAACCGGAAGTTCGGAAAACGCACTTCCGGTTTGCCATTGGGCTGTTTTTAGCACTCCTGAGGGTTCAGGGAAGCTTCCTGAAGCCCCGGAGTGCAAAAAACACCCCAACGGACAAACTGGAAGTGCATTTTTCCAAACTTCCGGTTTGCCCGTTTCGTCGTTTACCGTCCCAGGCTTCGGTAAGGCCTTTGCGCGGGGGTGGGGGGGTGTGCACATGCGCAGGGGGCAGCATGGGGGGGGTTGTGCGCATGCGTGGGGGGGAGGGAATGGGTGTGGGCACGTGCGCGCGCGCTAGCGCGCGCACCCCCCCTTTTGGCACGCGAACCAAAAACGGTTCGCCATCACTGATCTATACACTACTGAGGCTTCTGCATAAGCTACACAACCACACAAAAGTAAAAGAGATGGGCAGATCCAAAGGAACCCGAGTTATAGACTAATGCAAAAAACTTTGCAACGGGAAAAGTAATGCTGAGGCATGAAAAAAAAAGGGGGAGATGTTTTGATCAGTTGCTGAGAAGCAAGAACAAAGCTGAGTCAGTAAAAGGATGTTAGACAAATACAATTAACAAAGACAGACCGTTCTCTGTCGAGATAATATCCTGATTACATTGCAAAGCTATTTTTAAATACCTTCAGGGATGACGTGACAGCTGTCTGCCAAAGTCAAAGAGATGAACGTACTTGGAATTTGGCAGATATGTGGCCGCAAATATGAAATCCCAGTTCTGTCTCAAAACAGTTAATGAAAAGCAAACTCTTCCCCGGGTGCTGGGAATTGGGGACAGTTGGACACATCCAGAGGGCAAATAGGAAAAAGTTGCACCAGCAGGGGTTTAGCAACACATAGTTAGAGAAGCAGCATGGTGGAGAAGCAACAGCTTGTGGAAAGAGAAACACGGGCAAGCTTTTGGCCAGAATCAAGCTGCTGAAATCGAGGGTCCAGTCTCTTCCTTCAAAAGAACCGAGACAGGAATAAGGAGAGGTCAGTATTACCTGGGTGCTTTCGTCATGGAAGCCCTCCAGGAAGCTCTCCAAGAGCTCGTCTGCATTGTCAATTCTCTCCGCATATTCGCCCACAATCCAGATCATAGCTGCTCGGGCATCTGGCTCATCCAGAGAATCAAGGTTTTCACAAAGTGTGGCAATGATACTCTCATACCTAATTTAACCAAGGCAGAGTTGGATCGGGTTATTATTGTCAAACCTTCTTGCGCTCTCCTTTTTTTTTCTCCTCCTCCCAAAACAAACCTTGCAATTCACCCTTCTTTTTGCTCCAAGGTAGCAATAGCAATAGCACTTAAGACGTATATACCGCTTCATAGTGCTTTACAGCCCTCTCTAAGCGGTTTACAGAGTTCAGCATATTGCCCCCAACAATCTGGGTCCTCATTTTACCGACCTCAGAAGGATGGAAGGCTGAGTCAACCTTGAGCCTGGTGAGATTTGAACAGCTGAACTGCTGAACTGCAGTGCTGCACTTTAACCACTGCGCCACCTCTTCAGATCCTGGTTTTAACAATTGTTACATCCGCTTTAATAATCCCCTACCCTCTGTTAATCAAGTAGCTTCCCTTGTCTACGTGAAGACTCTGCAAAGCACCCCATCCCAGTGTGTCCCATGCTTGCTTTCCAGTTCTCAAATAATTATTAGTATTTCAGGTCATCAATTACTAGTGTTGATGAAGGCATGTAGATGACTTGAGCACACAGAGATTAGGTTTTTAGGAAACTGGTTATCTTTGTTGACCACAAGTTCAATATGAGCCAGCTCTGTGATTCAGATGCTAAAAAAGGCAAATGAAAAATAATCTTTCCAATCTATTTTGCCCTGGCCAGAAATAACATATAGTATTGTGTCCAATTCTGGATACTCCCTTTTAAAAAGGATATTGACCAATTGGAACAAGTTCAAAAGAGAGCTACCAAAATGGTAAGGGGTCTGGGTATACCAAGCTCTTTGAAGAACATTTAATGTATCTAAGTATATTTTGAATACAGAAGAGATGACTGAGGGCAAAATATGATGAAGACTCTAAACAGCTATTAAATGCAAGTGAGATTATTCTCTACTGCCCCAGAGGGAAGGACCAGAACCAATGGGTTAAAACCATAAACTAGGAAATTCAGCCTAGACATCACGAGGAACTTCCTGATTGTACAAGCTGTCAATTTGTAGTACAGGTTGCCACATGAAGTGTTGACTTCTTTTTCACAGGATGTATGACTGGTCATCTGTCAGAAATGCTCTAATGCAGGTGTTCCCAACCTTTTCTATACCCCGCACCTCTAGAATGCTTCTGATATATTCTCGCACCCCTTACAAAAGTAAACAATTGCATGCCTATAATTATGCATATACGCTATAATTTTGAAACTTCTAAACCCAAGTTTTCACACCCCCTGGAATATCATCTCACACTCCCAGGGGGTGCGAGCACCCCTGGTTGGGAACCCCTGCTCTAATGGAACTGGAGTTGGACTAAACAAACTCTGAATACCCTTCCCACTTTGTGATTCTGAATATTTAGTCAATGCCACCTGATTTTTCTCAAATTAAGTTGCCCTGTCCCTACTTATTCAGGTGTTCCTCCACTAGGTCACCTAAAGGCCATACAAATTGGCACCACTTAGGTCAGCCACCATTAGTATCGGCAAGGTTGCTTCTGCACACTTCACTTGGTAGCTGTACTTACTTGTTGGGATACTTGCGGAAGATGTCTCGGATGACCACGATGGCTTCCTGCACCACATAGTTGACCTTGGTCTGGATGAGATCCAGAAGGGTGCTGACGCAGCGCTCAGCAGATTGCTGTCAAAAGGGACAGAGCAAAACAGAGGTCTTCAAGTAGAAAGTCAGCTCGAGTATAAAGGCTAACCTGGATATGCCTTACAATTCTAGAACTTCACCTACATGGATCACATCCACTCCCTGTTTAGATTTATTTATTTATTTAGTGCAGGGGTGTCAAACTCAAGGCCCGGGGGCCAGATCCGTCCCACAGGGTTTTTAGATATGGCCCACAGGGCCACCCTGGAAACAGCGAATGACCAGCCCGCGGTATCTCTGCCAGTGAAAATGGGTTCCCAAGCTCCGTTTTTGGCTGCGATGGCCTCCTGCAACCCTCTGCCAGCTAAAACAGAGCTAGGGAGGGCCGCATGCGGCCCTCCCGAGCTCTGTTTTAGCTGGCAGAGGGTTGCAGGAGGCCGCTGCAGCCAAAAACAGAGATCGAAAGCCCATTTTCACTGGCAGAGCGCTTGGGCCACACAGGCACCTCCGACACAAGTGATGTCGAGCTGGCCATACCCACCCCAGCCATGCCCCCCCCTGCCCCCCCGAGGTTAAACACAACCCTGCTGTGGCCCTCAATGAAATCGAGTTTGACATCCCTGATTTAGTGCATGGCAAAAATGTTGAAAAGCACATCATGGTTACATTCTCAAGGAGCAAATATGAAACTATTTACTGTATTCATAAATTCAAAAACAAGACTGTTTACATAGTCGATACATGAAGGAGCTGCATACAGAAAACCTCTGGGGTTTCCCTGATAGGTGCTCAGAGGGCACTGTTCCACAATATGTTACACTGTCTGCCTTGGAAGAGTGTAGGAATCCTAAACTCAGGCGTCCCCTGGGCAACGAGACGTACTATTTTTATCAAGCCGGGCTGGCGTGAAAAAGTTTTTGGGGTTTTTAAGATTTTACCAAATTTTAATTGTATTGTCTTAAATCAGGGCCACATCGAATATTTTCTTTTAAATGTATATATATTTTAATGTTTATATTGTGTTTTTACTTGGCTGTTCACCGCCCTGAGTCCCCTGGAGAAGGGCGGTATATAAATTTAATTATAAATAAATAAATAAATAAATAAATAAATAAAAACGACACAGAGTTGGCCGATTCTTCCACAACAGCAGCCAGACAATCCTTGTGATCTCCTGGCTTTAAAACATATCGCTTTGAGAAGGACCTCCCTTTTCAGAAATCAGAAAGCAGAGGTCATGTTCCACCCATTCACAAGAAATTATCCTTGCATGGCAAACTTCCCTAAGTGGCATGAAATGAGACATTTCGGTCTATATTTGATTAATGGAGATTGCACACTATACTCGAAACACTTTTGCTGCTAACACCATTAATATTTTTTTCAAGTTATGGAAATTGTCTTAGGCACATTATCAGTCTAGATTCTTGACAAATGTATCTTTTCTTTTATGTACACTGAGAGCATATGCACCAAAGTCCAATCACACTTGGCCAATAAAGAATTCTATTCTATTCTATTCTATTCTATTCTATTCTATTCTATTCTATTCTATTCTATTCTATTCTATTCTATTCTATTCTATTCTATTCTATTCTATGAAGGAATGACTGTGCATCTTTGTGTCGTGCCTCTTTCCAATCATATGGACAGAGAGGACTACCTTTCCTCACCTGTCACTATACATATCGAGAGCCTTACTAACTAAATCAGTCTTTCCTGAAGGCAGGTATTTTTCCCATGGTTGTCGTACATTTCAATATTCCGGTTTAGTAGAAATTCTATCATTGTTGATAAAAGAGTCTGTCCAACACGAATCTCTGCCCTAGGTAATACAGTGAGAATTAATCCCTAACATCTTTGAAAAATAGACCCCAGAGAAGCCCCGCCTGTCTCAACCAATTATCTAACCCTAAACTACAGTCCGATGGCAAATAAAATAGCTTCCTTTATTTAGAATGCTAAAATGTTTAGGTGGGTTTCCATGGCTAAGGGGGGGAAAAACAACCTACAGCTTAGCGCTCAACTTACAACCGTTCATTTAATGACTGTCCAAAGTTATGAGGGCACCGGAAATGTGAATTATGACCGTTTTTCACATTTATGACTGTTATCACGGTCACGTGATCAAAATCCGGCCACTGGGCAACTGGCATGTATTTCTAGCTAGCTCCCAACAAGCAAAGTCAATGGAGGAAGCCAAGATTTGCTCAATGGCTGTATGATTCACTTAACTGCAGTGATTCGCTTAATAACTGTGGCAAAAAGGTCGCAGAATGGGACAAAGCTCACTTAAGAATTGTCTCATTTAGCAACAGCCATATTGGGTTCAACTGTGGTCATAAGTCAGGAACTACCTGCATACCTAATAGCAGAGCACCTATATCCCATGGAAAAGCCAGGCATTGCCTTATTCGTCTTAGAAACTAGAAATGCATCATCTAAATAGTAATCCTTTTGAAATTGCTATCTGCTGAATTAACCGAACATGAAATCATCCTGATTCATCCCCCGAATATTTGCCCTTTTTCTAAGAAAAAGCATTTCCCAGGATTGGCTCCTATGCCGGTTAAGCTCAATAAACATCAAATAATGTTTACTGTTCGTAAAACAGCTAAGGAGTTTGTGGGGGTTGGTAGTGGTAGAGGAGGTCAGTCTGTTCCAGAGATAAATGCATTTTAAAGTATAACGGTTCCCCGCTGACTGAACGGTGTTGTCTAAATTAAGGGCTCTGAAAGCAGAGAGAACAACAAAAGACAGGATTTCCCAAAGGACTGAAAGCTGACGTATACGTTTTTTAGTGTGAAGCGAAGATCAAAATGCTGAAAATGTTCTCTTTTAGGATGAGTAAGAAAAAGAATTTACTACACTCAGGATACTCTATTCCCCAACCGTATTTTTGGTGCACAAGGAAGTGTGACAAAGCAAAAAACCACCACCACCACCTCAAAGCATATAAAAAGGGGCAGAGATTTGATCCCACAATTGCAGCTACCTCATTTCCCGTTTTTTACCTCATCTTCCAATACATGACGTGATGAATCCACCAGAATTGACTGCGGTGCTTGTGTGTCACACCAAGTGATCTACATCTGGGCCACATAGATCAGTGTTTCCCAACCTTGGCAACTTGAAGATATCTGGACTTCAACTCCCAGAATGTTATTTATTTATTTATTTATTTATTTATTTTGTTATTCTTATATGCCGCCCAACTCCCGAAGGACTCAGGGCGGCTTACAACAAGAAGAATACAAGAATAAACAAAATTATATGGAATTTAAAAACAAATACAAAATTTAAAAACTAAAAATACAATTATTTAAAAACAACAACATCCATTCAGCACATACATACTTGGGGGGTAGGCTCAGGTGGAATTAAGCTGTCCCCCCCACCTGCAGGAAGAGCCATGTCTTAATGGCTTTTCGGAAGGCCAGCAGAGTGGGGATAGTTCGGGTCTCTGGGGGTAGTTGGTTCCAGAGCACGGGGCCAGCCACAGAGAAGGCTCTCCCCCTAGGGCCCGCCAGTCGGCATTGCTTGGCCGATGGGACCTGGAGGAGGCCAACTCTGTGGGCCCTAACCGGTCGGAGGGAAGTATGAGGCAGAATGCGGTCCCGAAGATATCCTGGTCCTAAGCCATGAAGGGCTTTAAAGATGGTGATCAACACCTTGAATTGGACCCGGAGACCGATGGGCAACCAATGCAGCTGGCGGAGTATCGGTGTCACGTGGGTGTACCTTGGCACACCCACCACAGCACGCGCAGCCGCATTTTGCACCAACTGAAGTCTCCGGATACTCTTCAAGGGTAGCCCCATGTAGAGTGCATTGCAGCATTCACTGGCTGGGGAATTCTGGGAGTTGAAGTCCAGACATCTTCAAGTTGCCAAGGTTGGGAAACACTGACATAGATGATGTCAACTTTGTTTTTAACATTGTTTGTTTTCAAAGGATAACCCTTACAGTTCATCTCCTGAACTGACGTTCAGCCGGCTGTAGCAATTCAAACCCAAAAGCAAAACCAAGGAAGAAAAAAAGCTTCTCACTTCAACTTTGATGGCACATCGTCCAATGGCACGGACGGCTTTGCGTACAAAGTCCACATCCACTTCTGTGGCATACTCCTTCAGTTCTGCTAAAACCTGTTGGAAATACGTTAAAAAATAAATAACAACTCAGATCAAATCTGAGGGCGGTACTATTTCTTGTTGCCATTGTCCCGTATTGGCTTGCTGCCACCAATATGATCCGATATGATATCATCTTGCTTACAAGTTTCTAGACCTCCTGTTACAAAGAAATACAAACACATTGCAAATGTATTACAGCAGGAGATCATAATCATTTTAAGCCGATGGGCAGATCCGGAATACTGGGACCATGTACTGGGCATTCTCATCAAAGAATTCCCAGGGTAGGAATGGCCAACCCCTAGATCCATTTATCAGAATGCCAACCAAGCAGTGGGCTGTAGCCACACCCTTATTATTGTCTACGAATGTTTAGGTTGGGTTCAAGTCATGCAACACACAGACTTGCCAGAGGAAAGAACTAATTTATATTTATATTTATATTACAATTTATATTAATATTGATTGTTTCCTGATTGCTTATTTGTACCCTATGACAATCATTAAGTGTTGTACCTTATGATTCTTGATGAATGTATCTTTTCTTTTATGTCCACTGAGAGCATATGCACCAAAGACAAATTCCTTGTGTGTCCAATCACACTTGGCCAATAAAGAATTCTATTCTCTATTCTATTCTATTCTATTCTATTCTATTCTATTCTATTCTATTCTATTCTATTCTATTCTATTCTATTCTATTCTCTATTCTATTCTATTCTATTCTATTCTATTCTATTCTATTCTATTCTATTCTATGGAAGGCAGGGAGTTGGACACAGTCAAGAAACCTGTTATTTGTCACAATGTCACCCCGAGGCACCAAGCTGGGGGCTCAGGGATTACAAGTAACTGCAAAGCTAATAGCAAAGCATTTATTGGGATACATTTTCTAGACAAATGAGACCCGTTGGGTCCGACTGACCTGAGCAATGTTGGCCTGGGATGCTAAGCGAATCATGATATCGAGTTTCTCCAGTTTCACGTAGATGGGGTCGTTGTATTTCACAAAAAACACCTTGATCTCCTGCTTCAGGATTTCAGGCCTGGAAAAGGAATGAGCACGCATGCTAAAATGATCGCCAAGCTGCACTCTTGTTCATTCCTGACAAAAGGCAGATTTGCATTCGTTTTCCAGTTAAAGAACTGCCATGCCGCCTAACAGGAGATCTGAAAGCAAGTCAGCTTCCCATCACCTACTTGCACCTCTGAATATGTTGCATTATATTATCCTAGTTAGCACAGACACTGTGCTGGCTGGGAATGATGGGAGATATAATCCAACCTACCAGGAAATCTGGCCAGTGAGAAAAGCTGTATTAAGTCATCTGCAAATAGAATAATAATAATGCTCCAAATTTAGAACCCTGTTCAAACTATTGGGTGTGTTAATATATGATTAAGCCACAAATCAATGTTATGTGTATATTGCTTTAAATGCATTGTGGATGAGTACTATATAAGTAAGCAAGAGAGCATGCTCAGTGTGGTGTGGTGAGTGGTGTTTGACGGTGTGTTCCGGATTGAAGACTCTCTGCTGCTTTACCGATAAGTAGATTACTTTATGACTGTGTGGAATTGCTGTAAAGAGAAGATTAACTATCTGTGATAGTATAGAAGTGAGTGATAGCTGTAAACTTTGTAAGTTAAAACAAAGATAGGCAAGAAGAAGAAACTTTGCATTGACTGAATAACTGTGTATGACTTGGACTTCCTATTTAACTTTGCTACTATTCAAGTAAAATTATTTTGTACATACTAAAGATATTCTGTTTATTGACTGAATAGCATTCATATCAAACTGCAACACCATTACTACAACACATTTCGCTGTGTATGTGCTTAACAGCACAATAACTCCTTAACAGTCTGATTCCCCCTTTAACGGCATTTCAAACTATTTATCAGGAGTGCACTCTTTGTTAGCCAATGCCATTAAATAACTCTTCATTTAACATATCCCTGAAGTTGCAGAATACCAGGATCTGTCCAGGTTGGATAAACAAAACTGTCTTATATGCAGTTATTCAATCCGAATCTTTGAAACAACATCCTTCCTTCTTTGTGCCTGACCTTTTCTGCACAATCAAGTTGATGTTCCTCAAAGCAACATATTGGACTTCAGGCTCGCCAGACAGCAAGGTGACCAGTGGAGGGGCCAGTTTCTTCAGCAACATGTTGTAATAGTCGGAATCCTTGGGAAGGAGCTCTAGGAACTTCATCAGCACTTTGACAGCCGAAAGCACAACAGCGGAGTTGGCATGAGAGAGGCGAGGCGTCACCCGTTCGCATATGCTGCCAAAGAAGAGAAACAAGAATAAGAGAACAGCTAAGGCTGCTCTTTCCTCCTGGAAAACCCTGGCTATGCTGGAGAGACACATTTTGATAACTTCAAATTAGCGAGCAACAGAGTGGGGTTTTTTAAAAAGGCTTTTGCTGCGCGGAATCAGATATCCCATTAAGTAGATCCTGGAGAGTCCTGACTACAATATTTTCTGTTGATAGTCATAGGTCAGTGCTGGCGAACCTTTTCGGCACCGAGTGCCCAAACCGGAACTTGTGCGTGCACGCGCATGCTCACGCACCAGAGTGCTGGAAACCTGAAGACCAGAACTGGTATGTGCGCGCTGGCCAGCTGGTCTTCACGTGCGTCGGAGAGCCAGAAACCTGAAGACCAGGTGGTCGGCACGCATGAGCAGCTGGTCTTCAGGTTTCCGGCGCTCCGGCATGTGCAAAGACCAGCCGGCTGACACACATGCGTGCACTGGAAACCCAAAAATGAGATGGCCAGTGCGCATGCGCAAGTGGCCGGTCTTCGGGTTTCCAGCGCTCTGGCGCACGCGAAGACCAGCTAGCCGGCATGCATGTGCGCACCAGAAACTAGAAGATCAGGTGGCACCAGGGCGTGTGCCCACAGAGAGGGCTCTACGTGCCACCTCTGGCACGCGTGCCATAGGTTCGCCATCACGGTCATAGGTGCTAATAGAGAAGCAGACAAGAAGCGCATATTGGGAGATAGCTAATTTGCTGATAGTTCCCAACGTCTGGAAATAAAACTGCTTCAGATGTAATCTGAAATACCTGGATTAATCAATTGCAGATTGATTTCCCATGTTTGCTTATTCTCAGCCATTAAACAATAGCTCAAAAAGAGACATTTTACCGTTCTCCTAAAGTGCACTGAGAATCAGCACTAAAGGGGGAAGGAAGTTTCACTAAAGGCAACCAACAAAAGTGTCACAATAGCTGTCATTTATCTGGCCCTTGGAAAACAAGCTCGGAGGCCAAAATTAAGTCTCCTTCAAGTCAAGCCTGACTCCTCATGACATGAGAGATACCTGAACAATTTTCTTGCCGACAGTACAGAAGTAACCCTCTGCTATTTCCAAGACGTTTCTCAACTTCACAATCTCTGTTGCTAGGCTCCTGGGATTCCTTGGTAGCCTCAGATCAAGGTACTAATTGGGCCTGATACTGCTTAGCTTTGGATGCTAGATAAGAGGGCCCAGGTATTGCCACCTATTGGGAATAATACGGTTGGTAGTTCTCAGTTCATGGGATAGCAGAAAGAAGACTGTATCTATCTGACTTCTGCTTCACATCGCAGTCTTCCTACACCCCTTCAAAATCTGCTCTGTAAGATCTGAGAAGACTGCGGAGCAGATTTTAAGAGTGGGAAGTGGAATGGGGAAATCACACCCCTCCTGCTCCAGTTACAGAAAACTACCTTTGGATAATACCCAAAGAAAGTTTTGAAGGTCTGCATGCCAATTCTGTTAGTGGTTTAATATCAACAGTGGGTTTTCTCAATATCTGGTTTTAACAAGAATGTAGCCCTAGTCATAGAAGCTTCCTGGATAACTTGAGGCCAGTTGCTTTGCCCCAAAACAACCTATTTCACAGAGTTGATGTTCTGGGGGGAAAATAGGGAACGTTCCTCAATGCTATAATGCAGTGTTTCCCAACCTTGGCAACTTGAAGATGTCTGGACTTCAACTCCCAGAATTCCCCAGCCAGCGAATGCTGGCTGGGGAATTCTGGGAGTTGAAGTCCAGACATCTTCAAGTTGCCAAGGTTGGGAAACACTGCTATAATGTATACCAGAGGTCCTCAAACTTAGCAGCTTTAAGACTCCAGAGCATAGCTGGCTGGAGAATTCTGGGAGTTGAAATCCACAAGTCTTAAAGTTGCCAAGTTTGGGGACCTCCAATGTATACAGTACATAAAAATAATGCAAGTCTGCTTCTTGAACATGCCACTATTCTCAAATTGTATATACCTCAAAGAGTTACTGAAAAATAACCAAAGTTAACAACTGTCTACCTAGGATTTAATTCTACTCTAAGCAATTTTTATACTGACAGAGATAAAGAAGGTCTGAGACGACGAAAAACAGCAATTATCCTGATCTGAGAGTTCACTGTCAAAAAGAGCTAATAATAAGCCACTCTCTAACTCCCAAGGTTGGGTAAAATGACTGACAATATGGCAGCTTCTCAACTGCAGGCAATTCTAGAGGCTGCAGAATATACTGCTGACCCATTTCAAAATGGCTACGCGATTGAGACTGCTTTGGGTTCTATTGATCTCAGATTACTCAGATTTAACAGAGTTGGAAGGGACCTTATAGGTCATCTAGTCCAACCCCCTGTTCAAGCAGGAGACCCTACATCATTTCTGACAAATGGCAGTCCAATCTCTTCTTGAAAGTCTCAAGTGATGAAGCTCCCACAACTTCCGAAGGAAAGCTTTTTCCATTGGTTGATTGTTCTCACTGTCAGGAAGTTCCTCCTTATTTCTAGGTTGAATTTCTCCTTGATCAGTTTCCATCCATTATTCCTTGTCTGGCCTTCAGGTGCTTTGGAAAATAGCTTGACCCCTTCCTCTCTGTGGCAGCCCCTCAAATATTGGAACACTTCTATCATGTTTCCCCTGGTCCTTCTCTTCTCTAGACTAGCCATGCCTAATTCCTGTAACCTGTAATCTAAGGATCAAGAGAAGACGGGTGACTCATTCTTGATTTCTCATTGGCTTTAGATACCATGAAACATAATATCACTCTGGCTCATCTAATAGATTTGGGAATAGGACACGTGGCTTCGCAATGGTTCTCCAGGAGAGTCCTCGCATCATGACCACAATGGAGCACGGCATTTTGGTTGTAAGTTGTTGCAGTCATAAGTTGAGGCATCACATGGCTGAACTTAATTTTATGACCATTTTTACAACAATCGTAAAGTAAGTCAATGTGGTTCTAAAGTGAATCATGAGCCCATTAAGCGAATTCAGCATAGCCAATGGGTGTTTTTCTTTCTTTCTGGAAAATGGCCGAAATGGCACAAATCACAATCCCATGGCTGTGGCATGCTACAACCGGTCATAAACCGGCTTTAACTGCTGATCTAATCTTTCATTATACTTGCTCATTTTATTTGCTTTTTTTACACTTGCTGTTTAATTACTTTGAATGTCTCCATTTCACACTTGTTCTTTATAATGGGTGACCAAGAGACTTTGGCAGTTGGTTGTACAACCAAGTAAAACAAATGTTAGTAAATGTAAGGGTTAACTTAACGTGATCTGTGAACCCAGCCAGGAACTGGGTATTAGAAAACCTACGGGGAGGGGCTTCCATAGGTCAGAAGGCGTTATATACTCCGCCACAGTGAAGAAGTCACAGAACTTTATCAAGCTCTTAAAAAGGAGAATTCCCATTCATGTAGGGGAGTCACAGATCAGCCTACCTTTGGGCTTCGCGGTCATCCTTTGGGTTGTAGTTGGAAAGGCAGTCTAGGATGAATATCTGGCCCCACTCCGTGCATTCATTTAAAGCAGTGAGTAGCTTGTTGATGTTCTGAGGGTTCAGATCCAGCAGATTGCTGTTGGGGTGAGATTCGCTGATTTCAGACAAGGCAGCAACAGCATTGGCCACAACCTGACAGAAAGAGAGAGCAAAAAAGCTGGATACTCAGCAGCAGAGCACAAGCGTCAAAATGCTGTTTAATACCTTCCACAAACTTCTGGAGTCAGTCTGCAGGGCTGATTCGGATTTTTTTTGGGGAAATGATTAAGTTGGGTTATAGCCCACTTCCTTTTTTAAAAAATCAGATTAACCAATTTAAATAGAAGTTCTGATCAATGGATCAATTCAGCCACATGTTTTTATATTGATACAGTATATTACTTTTCCATATGGACTGAGAGGGGTTTACAAAATCCCTGTTTTGTATTCAACCAATAAAAATACTGTACATATACTTATATACTACTTCTCCACATGGGCTGATGTTTACAAAACCCCTTCAATCAATAAAAATAAATACATAAAACAATCTGTAATATAAACACGAATATCTATCTATCTATCTATCTATCTATCTATCTATCTATCTATCTATCTATCTATCTATCTATTCTGTCGAATAAATAATAGCTCGAAATAGATCTATAAGTCTCCCTTTATTTTCATTTATCAGCAAAAAATGTCACACACACACACACACACACACACACACACACACACACACACACACACACACATATATATATACCGCCCAATTCCCAGAGTCCCCTGGGAGTTGGGCGGCATACAAATCTATTTAAATAAATAAATAAATAAAAATTAACCCAGAAGGATCTTCCTGGGAGATATCACCCTTTTCTCTATTACATGCACAGGTACAATGGTTCCTCTGAGATTACACACGTCGCTTTGTCTGTATCTGGCATTTTGGATCATGATGATTAAAGAAGATATAACTAGCGGGATTCGCACACAGCACTGTCATAAGTCATGGATGGCTTATAAACTACAATACAGTAGCCAGATTCACATAACATATTAAACCAAAACATCATTATTTATTATTATTTATTGGATTTCTGTGCCGCCCATCTCACTCATACAGTAACTCTGGGCAGTTTACAATATAATAAAAGTTTAAAGTGCAAAAACAAAATCAATTAAAGTAGAATAAAAAGATAATTAAAATTAAAGTTATACAGCTAAAGTGGATCATTGGTGTATAAGAGAAACTGTCAGCTGCTTAAGGTATTCAAGGACTAGACTCTGGATGCATGGAAAGGCTCCAGAGTTAAGTTTCTGGTTCAGTGTTTTCTGCAACCCAAGAAGCCTCTCTTTTGGTGTGGCTGGGGAATTCTGGGAGTTGAAGTCCACACAGCTTCAAGTGGCTAAACCACTGTTGGCGAATCTTTTTGGCACTGAGTGCCGAAACGGGAGCATGTGCGTGCATGCCAGAAACCGAAAGAACAGTCGCCCGGTGCACATGCGTCCCCCCGGAAGATGATCTTCCGGTTTCCGGCACACGCATGTGCACTGGCCAGCTGGTCTTTGCGCGTGCATGTGCACCAGAAACCGGAAGACCAGGTGGCCAGTGCGCATGCACATGCTGGAAACCGGAAGATCATCTTCCCGGGGCACCCATGTGCACTGGGTGGCTGCTCTTCCGGTTTCCGGTGCTCCCATGTGAAGACCAGCTGGCCGGGGCACTGGAACCCAGAAAAGCAACAGGCGACGGCTCATGTGCCCGGAGAGATGGCTCTGCATGCCACTTCCGGCACACGTGCCATAGGTTCGCCATCACGGGGCTAAACACAGAGCAGAAACACTGCTCTGGAAAGTTGCCACCTATCTGATCACAGCAGATTTTTATCTACCATGCTCTGATTGTACTGAGCAACAATGAGAATTCTCTTAACACTGATTCAAAATTCACAGCAATACAATTTTAACAGAGGAAAGTGAAACAAGGGATATTTTTTCCAGAAAAATCAGGGGCGAAATGCTCCCGGTTCGCTCTTACCTGTTGGTCGTCGCAGAGCTGATGGAGGGCGCGGCACGGGGCTGCCCCCGCCCGCTTCCCCCGCCCGCCTGGATGCTGCCATTTGAATACTTTTGCCCTCTGCGCATGCAGAACGCTTTGCGCATGCGCAGAGGGCAAAATAACTCAAATGGTGGTGTCCAGGCGGGGAACGGGGAAGCGGGCGGGGGCAGCCCCGTGCCGCGACCGCCACCGGCTCCATCGGCTCTGCGACGACTGACAGGTAAGAGCGAACCGGGAGCATTTCACCCCTGAGAAAAATGGCATCAAATGTGAATCTATGAAACGGGAGATACAATCAAGCATTTAAATACAGTGACTCTGGGGTGCAATGGTTTATTATTAGGACTCAAAAGTAGGGCACTATACTTAATGTAATTAATTCCTGTCCCTATCCTATACAGCCTTATATAAAAAGAATTTTTAAAATTCAGGTTTTTGGTTTTTTTTACAAAAAATTAGCCTGTTTTTCTTTTACAGCAGAAGAAAAGAGGGAGAAAAATGGATTTCAACATTTTATATCCAACAGCCTATGAAGAATGCCGGTTACTGGAGAAAAACTTCTGAGAATGGAAAATCACAGCTGGCCTTCAGAGTGGCTGGGAAGATGAAAGAGGCAGAACCACAGGGGTCTTTCCAAAGCTGCCCCCATCCCACGTTCAGAATAAAAGCATATTGGGAGGAGTGGAACATTAGGGATGTGCCGCTTGAGTGAAAAGGAATATGCCATTATGGGCAAATCTGCCTGCTGGGAAAGACTCAGGCAAGTTCAACTCTTTGGGTTTTGCCTAAACCTTCCCTCGATGCCATTTGGAGGTGTGAAAAGATGGTGATCTACAATCTTTGGGCATGCAGTGAAGGGATACATTCCCCCTTTCTAGATTTCTGACACTGTGTAGCAAAGATCAACAGTGCAAGAACTGCAAGCCAACAAAGAACTTATGTAAACAGGGGCTTAAAAAAGCAGGAATGATTATATCCCATTGAGATCTCCCTTAACCCCAAACAAACATCCCAGATCCTTGTCACCAGCTAAGACTGTCTGGGCACAGTATTATGCTACATGGACAATAGTTTTCCCTGCAGTTTTCTCAACAACATTTTGGTCTAGTGGTTAAAGCACCACCTATTGGCTAGAAACCAGACGACTGAATTCTATTCCTGCCTTGGGCATGAAAGCTGGCTGGTGGCTTTTGGCCAGTCTCTCTCAGCTCAATTTACCCCACAGCAGCAGCGGGCTGCTCCCTTACCAGTGCTGGTGCACTGCACGCGTATCTCCACGTTTTGGGTGCACGCGCGCATGCGCAGAAGCAAAATCTCACCAAAATCTCGTGCGCGTATGCGTCCCCTCGCAAGATTTCGGCGAGATTTTGCTTCCGCGCATGCGCGGAAGCAAAATCGGCCAAAAATTCATGAAAAAAAATGGTGACACGCGCGGTGGACTGGCAGAGAGGGCTCCGGAGTGGTCGCGTGCAAATTGCACAATCGGCCGCTCCCCACCGGAGCTGCATACTGGGCAGCTCCGGCAGGAACCCACCGCTGCCTGACAGGGTGGTGGTGGTTGTGGGGAAAATAGGAGGAGAATGATGTTTTCCACCTTGAATTATTTATAAAAATAATAAAGGCGGGTTAAAAAAATTAGTTTGCCATTGTCTTTTCCTAGGGCTGAGAATCACAGGCTCAAAGCCACACAAATGGTTTTGTACTCAAAGCAGAACTAGAATTTATGGTCTCTTGAATTCCAGCCTAATACCTTAACAACTACAGCAAGTGGTTAAGGCTCTTGTATAAACATAGCCAAATGTATTTTGTTATCTTGGATTTAGGGTTTGTCACTAGGTATAACTTAGACCAGGGCTCTGCAACCTTAAACACTCAAAGAGCCATTTGGACCTGTTTCCCACAGAAAATAAAACACCGGGAGCCACAAAACCTGGGTGGGTGTGGCCAACTCAACGTCACTCACTTCCACCAGTCACATGACCACGCCAAGCCACACCTATCCAGCTGGTCATTAGGGCAGAGAACCGGTTGTTAAAAAGCACTGGGAATCACAAAACCCTTTTGACATCTCTCTCTCTCTCTCTCTCCCTCTCCCCCTCTCTCTCTCTCTCCCCCTCCCTCCCTGTCCCCCCTCTGTATTTCTCTATGTCTCTCTCTCTCCCCTTCTCTCTGTATCTGTCTCTGCCCTGGCCGCTTCTCCATCCCACACCGTCCCAGTGATGGGATCACCCGACAGGGAGCCACAGCAGAGGGCCCAAAGAGCTGCATGTGGCTCCAGAGCCGCAGGTTGTTGACACCTGACTTAGACACTGACTGAAGTACAAGAAGAACTACCTCAGTTTTCTACTTGAAAGCTTTAAAGCAGTGTTTCCCAAACTTGGTCCTTCCTTATCAGAAAATCCTTTTTACCCAATGTAAGCAAAACACTTTAAGTCAATTTAAATATCCTTGTAATGATTGGGTAATGGGTTCATGCGTAGTTATCCAAAGAAGCTGAGTCAACTTTGAGCCAGTCAGGATCGAACTCCTGGCTGTGGCAGAGTTAGTCTGCAATACTGCATTCTAATCACTGTGACACCATGGCTCCTTAAACATATACGCCACCCATCTCGCCAAGGTGACTCTAGGCAGCTTACAGACATTGAATAAAATGCCATGTAAAATAATTAAAACAATAAATACAGATCTTAAATTTAAATAAAACTGAGCAGAATAAAGAAAGAGGGAGCAAAGTGCTAACAGGGAGGAGGTGTGGTGCTTTCTAGTTCATCAGCCACCTCCAACATGTACATCCCAATTAGGGCCCCAGACTAGTTGGGGTAGCCATGTCTTCAAGGCCTTTAGGGTATAATCTACACCAGGGGTTTCCAACGTTGGCAACTTTAAGCCTGGCGGACTTCAACTCCCAGAATTCCCCAGCCAGCAAAGCTGGCTGAGGAATTCTGGGAGTTGAAGTCCGCCAGGCTTAAAGTTACCAAGGTTGGAGACCCCTGACCTAGATACTGACTGAAGCATAAGACACTACCTGAGTTTTCTACCTGACAGCTTTGAAGCAGCGTTTCCCAAACCTTGTCCTTCCTTATCAGAAAATCCTTTTTACCCAATATAAGTAAAATACTTTTTTACTCAGTCAATTAAAGTCAATTTAAATGTCCTTGTAGTGATTGGGTAATGGGTTCATGCATAGTTATCCAAAGGAAAATCACTTTTACCCAATTTACCCAGATTTGGGAAACACTCAGTGGTGGGTTCCTACCGGTGCTGTGCGGGACGACGCACCGGTAGGAGCCTGGCAATGACGTCATTTTAGGCACTTTTTTCCGGCTTCTCCGTGTCCTGAGCTGTCGGAAAAAAGCCCTCCCACCCGCCCTTGCTTCAAAACCGACCTTTATTTTTCCTCCGAAGCACAGCTGAGAAGCTCCTCAGCTGTGTTTTGGCTCGTAATGCCATCCTAAGCATGCACGGAAATGAAATCACCCGATGGAACGCGAGTTCACTTCTGCGCATGCTCGCGATGCACACCGGTAGCAAAAATAACCGGAACCCTCCACTGGAAGCACTGCTTTAAAGCAAACTATACTGCCTTCAATATCCACCCCAACTCAACTATTTGGTCTACAGTGTTCATAGTCCTTAACTACTAACCATGCTAACTAGACTGATGGGAGTTGTAGTTGAAAGCATCCAGGTTGTTTAAAGAAGACATTACTGGAGGATGGGAAGAGTGATGCTTTTGCCCAGGTCGGTCTCTGAGAAAAAAAAAGCTTAATTTATTATTCTTTTAAGCCAAACAAAGACCATAGGTTGCATGCGGACGGATTACAATGTTAAAACAAAGTTCCTGAAAACACTTAAAAGCAAGGTAGCACATAGAGCAAGGCACTGTGAAATAAAAACCTAATGCAAGGGAAAAAATTAAAAAAAAATCCCTACTTTATAGATCAACCTCTAACTTTCCTTGAAGCTGAGTATAACATTTTCCTTATAACTTGGGAATCACTGACCATAAAAGAATTTCATGCTGCCCTCTAATGGCTCATTGTTAATTACAACAGAATTGGTTCAAAGTGCTTCAGATTTCCTAAAATGAGGACTCATGGAAGGCTTAGGTCAAATTCTGATCCAACTCTGCCCTGCAGTCAGGTGCTCTGTCAGGTTCAGCACTGCAGGTCGGGGTACAGCATCACTGGACATTTACAGAGGACCAAAGCTATAGTAGAGAGCTAATGTCTATTGGTCTCTTTTTGCTTTTGTTGCTTATTCACTTGTCTGATGCGGAACAGCAATCTCCAACTGTCAGGCTTCAAAAACCAAGAAAGATATATGTGATTCCTCCAAGCAGACATCTTTATGGTTCCTCACCCATAGACAGAATCTTGCCAAACTAAAGTATGCTGTCACCGCCATAAAGCATATCCTCTGGGAACTATTAGGAAAAATGGAAAGACTAAAAATCCAACGACCATTCAAAATGGTTTCTTTACAAAAATAATAATCTAACTGCCCTTCAGAAAGAGTTCTAAATTAGCATCCTGGACAGATATTCTCCAACTATTCCCTCCACATAATTTTTTCTACCAGCAGCATATCGCCTTTCTTCTCTCAGCATTTTGTCTCCACCTGGTGTCCTTTCCCTTGGGATGCTGCTTCCTCAGATTGTCTTCTGTTCTTACATCCATTACTGTTTCAATCTCCTCCTAGCAATCTCCCTGTCTTTCTAAATCATCCAAAACATCTACGATAGCACAGTAGTACAACAATGGGCATAACCAGCTCAGCAATTCAGGAGTTCAACAGTCCATCTGCGCTTTAATCTATTTGTGGGTTGTTTCATTGGCCAAAATCATTCCTTTCATTTAAAAGGAACGTAGCCCTTTGTTCCTTCTCTCCTCTGTTCCTTTCCACCTGCAGTCTGGATGATGGGCAAAATATATATATAAAAAAATCAAGTTGGCTTTCGGCTCACTCACAAAGCTTCTCGCGGTGGCGAGAAGATAACGTTGCTGAGAAGTCATCAATATTCATGCAAGCAAATCTGAATGGAGGCATCTTAGACAGATGCCTTCTGAAAGCCAGAAAGGGGTATGGTTTTCTATAAGGGGGGGGGAACAGTGAAGGAAGAACCAGCAAAAACCAGACTTCAGTGCTACCATCTCAGAAAAACCACAAGGCAATCAATAACTACTGGTTTTTTTCACCTGCAAATCATACTCTGGGAAATTCTGTGGCATTTTGCCAACACTTACATCACTACTAAGAAGGTTTGAGCTACAGAGACAGTACTCTGATCAGCTTCATCTGCTCCAAAACTGAAAGGAAAAAGGCAGCGAGAGCATCAAATTTAAGCATCAAACACCGAGCAAAAGCTGCATGATGCTGCAGAACCCTTTGGAGGCTCTTAGTATCTGCCTCTGCCCTGAGAATGGATGGGGTGAAATGGGTGTTACAAGCCTTGTGGAGATTGAAGGTACACTGCACTGCCAAATTCTTCCAACCCCACCTGCAAATATTCCTTTGTGAAGGTATCAGGGTCAAAACAGATGTCCCGAATCTCTGCAACACCTAATGCAGGGATGTCAAACTCAAGGCCCAGGGGACGGATCCAGCCTGCGGGGTGCTTAGATCTGGCCCGCGGGGCCGCCCTGGAAACAGTGAAGGACCGGTCCGCGGGGCCTCTGCCAGTGAAAACGGGCTCCCGAACTCTGTTTTTGGCTGCGACTGCCTCCTGCAACCCTCTGCCAGCGAAAACAGAGCTCGGGCTCTGTTTTCACTGGCAGAAGGTTGCAGGAGGCAGTCGCAGCCAAAAACGGAGCTTGGGAGCCCGTTTTCACTGGCAGAGTGCTCGGGCCATCACAGCCCCTCCCCCGACACAAGTGACGTGGAGCTGGCCATGCATACTCGTCACGTCCATCCCGGTCCCCTGAGGTCAAACTCAACCCTGATGTGACCCGCAATGAAATCGAGTTTGACACCCCTGATCTAAGGCATCAATTTTTAAACCCTCTCAAAATGGAAAAACTGGAAAGCTGGAAGGTCTCCTATACGACCTCCAAGCAAAACGCAGAGAAAGTGCTCTTCCAGAGTAAAAGTTTGTCAATTCATCCTCAATCTCCACAGTCCCCTCTCTTTTCCATCAGCTACTCTTCTTCCATAAATCTTTTGACCACCAAATCCTATTTTTGCTACTCCCAAACACCCTTGAATGGCAATGACCAAAAATCCTGGAAACTTGAAATGTGTGAAATTGTGATAGCCCTAAAATTGGCATAACCCAGTATTTAAAACAAAAACAAAAACTAAAGATCCCAAATCCAGGACGAGAGAACATTCTAGCCCTACTCACGCATAGCATCATTCTGACAATCTTCTCCTTTGCCCAATTTACCTGCAGCCCAGTCACAAAAGTTTCTGGCCATAGCTTGGACACATATGAATAAAGTACCTTAATGTTTCAAGGTGTCTTGAATATGAAGCTGGGGCAGCAGATGACACAAAGCGACCATGGGTGAGAGTTTAATAAAACAAAAACACAAACATTTCTCAGAAAGCTGAATTTTTGTTTAGTGCCACATTCCATTCAGAACCACCAACATCTAGCTCACGACAGCCCATTTTTTTCAAAGTGTCTTGTCCAAGATAAATTAAAAGCTTCTTTTAAAGTAATCCTTAATCGGTTAGCATCTTTCAGTTCTAATAAACTGATCAGTGTAAGCGGGCTCCACCTTTGCCAAAATAGCAGCTGCAACAGCACTTAAGACTTATATACTGCCCCATAGTGATTTACTGCACTCTCTGGATGGTTTACAGAGTCAGCATATTGCCCCCAACAATCTGAGTCCACATTTTACCAACCTCGGAAGGATGGAAAGCCAAGTCAATCTTGAGCCGGTCAGGACTGAACTCCTGGCTGTGGCAGAGTTAGCCTGCAATACTGCATTCTAAACACTGTAGCAATAGCAACAGTACTTAGACTTATATACCACTTCATAGTGCTTTACAGCCCTCTCTAAGCGGTTTACAGAGTCAGCATATTGCCCCCAACAATCTGGGTCCTCATCTTACCCACCTGGGAAGGATGGAAGGCTGAGTCAACCTTGAGCCTGATGAGATTTGAACTGCCAAATTGCAGGCAGCCGGCAGTCAGCAGAGGTAGCCTGCAGTACTGCACTGTAACCACTGCGCCACCGTGTACCACCACAGCTCCTTAAACGTTTAGTTTAAATTTATTCATCAAAACTTATATGCCACCCATTTCACAAAGATAACTCTAGGCGGCTTACAGACATTGAATAAAATCTCATATAAAATAATTAAAATAATAAATGCAGATCTTATATTTAAATTAAAATAAAACTGAGCAGGATGAAGAAGGAGGCAGCAAAGTGTGCACACTCCGTCAGCCACTTCCAACATGTCACACTCCCATTAGGGCCCCAGACTACTTGGCACAGCCATGTCTTCAAGGCCTTTTGGAAGGCCAGAAAGCTGGGAGCAGATCTGACCTCTGGGGGCAAGAAGTTCCTTGGCTGATGGGGAATGCATCATGCCCCTTCTGCCAGCATGGATGAAGCAGACTAATCCCATTGGAATGAGCCAGTTTCTCAAATAGCCTGAACCCATGTCATGCTGCATTTCAAATTGGAAGATCAACAAGTCAGAGGCAAGTACCCAGTGAAGGTAAAAAGCAAAATGCATGTAATTTCCTTTTGGTATAAGAAAGAGATTAAAACTGTTTGCTCAGATTGGAAGGTCCTAAGCTAAATATACCCCTCACAGTTAGCAAGTCAATGTTCCTTTTTTGCAAAAACTGGAAAAGACTACATCTAATCTAGGGTCTCCTGTCTGCAAAGTGTGGGATCTACCACTAAGCTCCTGTTTCTCCCAGAACCAAGCAGTATATCACCTGTTATTTGAAGGAAGCCAATTTCAATGGGATTAGTACTTTACCATGGGATTGGAGTCTGCAATGAGATCACGCAATGAATCCAGAAAGCCCTGATCTTCCACCATTTGGGCATTGATGTCATGCAGTTTGGCCACACAGACAGCAGCGGTCTTGCGCACATACGGGTCTTCATCCTTCAGACACTTCCGGAGAGGTTCACACAAGTATTCAGTGATCTTGTCCACGCGGATACATCCCATAGTGCGAACTGCTAGTGCACGGATCAGGGGGTTGGGATCTTCACAGTCCTGGGATGAGGAAATTAATAAATATATAGATGGGCTCTATGCAACAAACATGGTGAATTTTATCCAGCTTTTTCTATTCTGGGTCAAACTACACCTGGAACATCACAAACCACTCCATGTTCTGGAGGATTTATATTTGGAAAACTGCAGATCGCTCTTAGAACAGGTGGATTGCCAGGATCCTGAGAAACCATCTAACAAACAATGTAACAGGAGATCTCTGGAACATTTTGCACATACCTAATAGCAGCAGTTCCAAAAAACTGCTTGTCCTATCTGCCTCTAAAAGGACAAAATAATTTTGCCCCTTTAAAATGTCAATGAGTTCCTACTTACCCAACTTACTGTGACATTAAAAAAGGATCAGATAAATGTTACTACTGTGCAGGGAAAGGATAACTATTAATGCAGATAAGTGGAAAGTTGATTTAAGGAGAAACCCCCCCCCACAAACCTATGTTCTGGGGTACATCAGGGAGAGAAGAAAAATGATCTTGATCAGGAGCAAGGACTGAATTAGATATATTAATCAGAAATGCATTCAGCCCTTAAACAGAATCCTTAGATTCTGTGATTAATTTTAAGTTTCAAGTTCCTGAAAAAAAATGATAACAGATTTCCAAATGGAACAGAGTCCCTTTTGCTCAAAAGTGGTTTTTTCCCCACCTATGTCTGCCAGTAGAGAAAGGAATCTCTCAATGTAATTTCTGCTGTCAAGTAAAATTACATCAGCAGCTGGGAAATCAATGCCTTGGCAATTAACTATACTGGACTCACTCAGTATCACATAGAAAAGAAACTGAGAAAGTCAGCTAGGACAGAGTAGCACCATTTTAAGATTGCAGTTTGGAAGCTTGCGGGGGGAGGGGGGAAGGAGAAGGAAAAGAGGTAAGAACCTTTATAAATAAAAATGTAATGAGTTAGGACAGTGATGGTGAACCTGTGGCACATAGAG
Source organism: Diadophis punctatus similis (assembly GCA_023053685.1). Taxonomy (NCBI): domain Eukaryota; kingdom Metazoa; phylum Chordata; class Lepidosauria; order Squamata; family Dipsadidae; genus Diadophis; species Diadophis punctatus. The sequence goes on from JALIGW010000001.1 coordinate 20,646,458, forward strand.
CCATATCTGAGGGCATGCGAGGCGTTGCCCTGTGTCAGCTCCAGTGTGTGCCAGTTGATTTTTGGCCTTCTTTTCGGCTGTTTTCACTCTCCCCAGGCTTTAGGAAAGCCTCCTGAACCCTGGGGATGGCGAAAAACGGCCCAACGGGCCAACCAGAAGTTTGGAAACGAACTTCCGGTTGGCCCGTTAAGCCATTTTTCACTGTCCCTAGGCTTCAGGAGGTTTTCCTGAACCCCGGGGAGAGCAAAAAACAGCCCAACAGGTCTACCAGAAGCTTCAGTGAGGCCTGTGTGCATGCGCGGAGGGTTGTGCGCATGCACAGGGAGAGGGCATTGCATTATGGGTGTAAGCACGCTTGCGCATGCTATTGCGTGCGCACGCACCCTTTTGGCACCCGAGCCAAAAAAGGTTTGCCATCACTGAGTTAGGATGTTGTACAAAGCCTTTTACACACCCCCAACCAAATGATTTAGTTAAAAATAAATTTGGAGCATGTGTGAGCCAAGCCAATGTAGTATCAATCAAGAATGTTGTACTTCACCTGTAAGACCTGGATTCAAATCTTTACAGAGCATGCTACTTTTTTCTCCGACTGATTATTTTGAAACTCGATAGGTTTACATACTACATTAAACTTACTTTGCTCAACTGTTTGCTGAATAAATTATCATTATGTGGGCTTATACAATAGTAAACTTAGTCATTTACTTTTTCTGCCTTACTTGATTTGTATTCTAAAATAATAATAAAAAGAATCATATTGAGAGCCAGTTTGGTGTGGTGGTTAAAGTGCTGGCCTGGAAACCAGGAGACTGAGAGTTCTAGTCCCATCTTAGGCATTAAACCCAGCTGGGTGATTTTGGGCCAGTCACTCTCTCTCAGTTCACTCTCTCACAGGGTTGTTATCATGGGGAAAATAGGAGTATTATGTTCTCCACCTTGAGTTCTTTATAAAAATAATTAAAGTGGAATATTGAATGAATGAATGAATGAATGAATGAGTGTGATTCTAAACTTCTTCAAAGTAGGCAGAGATGAAAATGAGGGGTTATTTTGGGTAAAAAATATTGTATATCTACCGTATTTTTCAGAGTATAAGACACATCTTAGTTTTTGGGGAGCAAAATAAGAAAACAATTTCTGCCTCTGCCTACCAGCATCCATCGGTATTCATCTGACTAGCATCCTATCAGTGTGTGAGAGAGTTCAGGGCTGTTTGGAAACTGAAACAGTATTTGCTGTGTGAGCAACAAGGAAGGAGACAGCAAGGAGCCTGGGCATGGCTTAGCTATGCAGCTCTGAGTCTGTGCTGAGCTGTAAACTAGTCTGCTGCTCAAAACTGAAACTCCTCTCCTCTGCTTGTGTTTTGCACGTTGGAAAACCTGCTTTTGGTATTGTATATTTACTTCATGTGTTATATTATATATAAAGAGAAGTTATTGAATTCTGCTGAATCAGTTACTTGTGTGTGCTTTCTGGATGAGATTGCTGCTGCAAACTCTTGAGTCCTTGCAGCAAATAGCGAACAGCCAGGTCAGCTTCAGCACATTATTGCAGTCTGATTCAGCACGAGCGGGTGGATCGGCCTCCCGGAATACTCCCAATCAGCTGTTTCAGGCTGCAGGGATTGCCAAAGACCATCACCTCCTCCGTGCCTTGCGTTTTTGGCTACATTCGGTATATAAGACGCACCCAAATTTCACCCTCTTTGGGGGGGAGTGCGTCTTATACTCCGAAAAATACAGTACATAAAAAAGAGCCCTTACTGAAATTCATGCATATCTCTGCCATCACGCTATCTATATACTTATATACTACCCAGGTTATATGGCTCTGGGTGATTTACCATATTATATGCAGAAAGTTCACACCAAATTATTATTTTGCTATTGAAATACAGAAGAGACACATAAATATTGCAACTTACTTTCACAAAACTGTTCACAGCCATGATGGCCATATCTGGCTGACTTTTGGCATAGTTCATCAAGTAGAGATACACCAGCTTCTTTAGCTCCAAGTTATCTGTCTGCATGCAATTCACTACATCAGGGAAAAGGGAACTGGACAAGAAGGACAGTCAGGTTAAAGCAGTAATTTCTAGACTGATGGCAGTGGCTAATATTAACTAGAGAGATTCAAATTTAAGACCCCATTTTGTTAAAGAATTCCTGGTGACTTTGGGTCTAAGACTCTCAGCTCACCTAATGCATAGTATTACTATAGAGCAGTGTTCCTCAACCTCAGCAATTTTAAATGCGGACTTCACCTCCCAGAATTTTCTGGGGAATTCTGGGAATTGAAGTCCAAATAGTTTGAAGTTTCTGAGATTTAGAAAACACTGCTATAGAGATAAAATAAGGGGAAAGCTATACTGCCTTAATCTCGCTAAGAAAACATCATCATCTGACAGCATCTCTCTAAGTTTTCAGATAAAGTCATGTTTCATTTGCAGAACACAAACTGTATCACAGGCCTTAGAATCTAAGGCAAACATTTTGGGGCCCATGTTTGATCTTTGTAGATGGCCCGTGGCACGCCATTTAAACACTGGGCAAAGCAAACACAGAGACATCTCCTCGGCATTTAAACGTTTTCCCCTTCTGCCTCATTAAAACTTACACTTGGGTGAAGAAGTGGGAAAAACGGCAGAGGAAAGCCACTAGAGAGATGTTACCTGACATCCTTCCCCACCGTCATGGCAGCAATGACTTTTTTCACTGCTTCCTTCCTCTTCTCCTTTTTTTCATTGTTGAGTTCAGCTTTCAGTTCAAAAATTTCCCCTGAAGGCAAACATACGAGGACCACAGTCAAAAGAGTTTGGCGAGAGCAAACTAATCCACCCCCTCCAACTACGAATTCTGCTTTCAGCAGTGGACAACAGAGGCATCCAGGAAATCCTTGCCCTTAGGATCGGGAACTCTGTCTAAGGTGGTCCTCAGAATCTGCCGAGATCCAAACATTTAATTATTATGACAGATACAGGCAGTTCTTATTCAGCAACCACAATTTGGACCGATCACTTGGTTGTTGTCGCTAAATGAAAACATCAAGCGTTTTTACGCTTTTCCTTCAGCTTAGCTTTGCTTCGCAGACTTGCAAGGATTGTAAATGGAAGGAATAGCAATAGCACTTAAGACTTATATACCGCTTCACAGAGCTTTTGCAGCCCTCTCTAAGCGGTTTACAGAGTCAGCATATTGCCCCTAACAATCTGGGTCCTCATTTTCCCAACCGCGGAAGGATGGAAGGCTGAGTCAACCTTGAGCCTGGTGAGATTTGATCTGCCAAATTGCAGGCAGCCAGCAGAAGTAGCCTGCAGTACTGCACTCTAACCACTGCGCCACCGCGGCTCTAGTCATAAAGGGGTTTTTTTTTCATAAAGTTTTATAGTCATAAGGTTACTTTTCACCATCATTGTAACTGCAAAGTCACGAAAGAGCCGAGGTGGCGCAGCGGTTAGAGGCAGGTACTGCAAGCCACTTTAGCTGACTGTGATCCGCAGTTCAGCTGTTCAAATCTCACCGGCTCAAGGTTGACTCAGCCTTCCATCCTTCAGAGGTAGGTAAAATGAGGACCCAGATTGTTGGGGGCAATATAAATATACATTGCTTACTGGTGTAAACCGGTTAGAGCAGTGATGGCGAACCTTTTTTTCCTCGGGTGCCGAAATAGTGCGTGTGCGCGCTATTGCACGCGCGTGCCCACATCCATAATTCAAAGCCCCTCACTTGCCCCACCCTCCTGCACATGCGTGCGCGACCCCCCCAATCCCCCATTTCCCGACTTCCAGTGAGCCCGGTGGGCCCATTTTTCGCCCTCCCCAGGCTCCAGAGGCTTTCTTGGAGCTTGGGGAGGGCAAAAATGCTCCCCCCGCCACCCTGGAGGCTCTCCGGAGACCGAAATCGCTCTCCGGGTGAGCCAAAAATCAGCTGGCGGGCACGCACAAGCGCACTGGAGCTGAGCTAGGGCAACGGCTCACGTGCCGGCAGATATGGCTCCGCGTGCCATCTGTGGCACCCCTGCCATAGGTTCGCCATCACTGGCTTAGAGAGTGCTTGCACTGTGAGGCGGTATATAAATGTCACTAATAAATAAAAATAAATAAATAAATAAATGAACCATTCACTAAACAAGGACTACTTCTATAGCAAATCCATTGCTTTTAAAGTGAACTAGGTTACCTTAACCATAGGCTACAAGAATGACCTTCACACGTTAATTGCATAGTGTGAAGGAAACCCTTTCTCTTCAGCCTTATGCAGTGGTTAACGGCTGTTAAAAGAATGGATTCCTCTTTGCCAGGAACGGAGCGGGGAAAAGCCCAGGAAGCCCAGGGCTCAGTTTCTTTCAGAAGCTGTTTGGTGCAATCATTTCAGTTCCTCTTTGGGTAAATGGCTCTGCAATTAGGCACATTCACCAGACCATCGTTTTGTGAACACACAGGTCCCCCACGGCAGCAATTTTTTTGTGAGAGTTCTCACTAAACCAGTGTTTCTCAACCTTGGCAGTTTGAAGATGTGTGGACTTCAACTCCCAGAATTCCCCAGCCAGCAACGCATTGCTGGCTGGGGAATTCTGGGAGTTGAAGTCCACACATCTTCAAATTGCCAAGGTTGAGAAACACTGCACTAAACGCTTTCACAATTTAAGTATATAGAACAGTGAAAATGCTCAAAAATGCCACAACTTGAAATATTAGCAGCAGGGTTAAAGACATTAAGGATTTTTAAGTGCTTTGGCAACCTGGAGACTGCACTTACAGTTTTGCACGAAAGTATTTGCTCCTGTTTTAAAAATATATTTGCCACTACATGCTATCAGAGCTCAGTGGGAGCTACGCAAGACTTCTGATACCGTTTGGGAGCAAAGATATGCCAAAACTCAGAATATCTGAAAGGAGAGCAAATACTTTTTTCGTGGAACAGGCTGTTCCAGGAGTGGTTTGGGAAGCCATCTGTGGTGTTTTGGCTGTCTGCAATAGTCTGATTTGGGAACACAGCATTTAATTTTGGATTTGATTAATTTCCCACATCCCTGATACAAACCTGTATTCAGTTTGAACCAGAGAGAAGGGGAGAACACGACTGTCAAAGGAGCTTCTGACACATTGGTAACCTACCACAAGTATCTCATGTTATCTCGCTCCTCCAAAACCCGAGACCAGCTGATTTGAGTGCAAACAAACACACAAACTGGATTGAAGCACACAGTGTTTCTCAACCTCAGTGACTTAAGGTGTGTGGATTTCAATGTCTGAATTCTGGGAGCTGAAACCCATGTATCTTAAAGTTGAGAAACCCTGGGATGATTTATGATACTTTGCAGCAACAGGAACTGTCAAAATCATTCTAGCATTTATAAATTATGATACTGAACAGAGGGGAAATTAAACACCCTTTTAAGCAAAAGGGCAGAATTAGGAAAGGCCCTGCGAGGGAGGAATCATCAGCTTGTTTAATGACTGCGTGACTTCCGGGAGTTGGCAGCTATGAAGATCAATAGCCTAGCTGGAAGCCAGGAATCTCCATTACCTAAGAGGGGGGAAGAAAGAGAAGTGGCAATGCAAGAATAGGCAGGCTCTGCAAACCTCTGATAGTCAGGGGTGATCAGAACAGCAGGTGTATAAATGGTTTTATCCAATCTTACCACCTCAGCAGGAAAGCTACTAGCTGAGGCGCAAAATGTAATCCCAACCTCAGCAATCAAGTGGTAAGTCAAAAAGTCCCTTAGAGGTAAAACACAGCCTACCTTATTAATTGCCTGAAGAGCTCCACGTGTAGCGGGCATCAAAAAGCTGCCCCCTTTCCTTTTGTAACAAGGAAGTTCAGCAGAGCCTTTTCCCCTTACTTTGAAATTGAAAAACCTGAAATTTGGACTTATTTTTTTTAAAAGAAAAACTCACCCAGCCTGCAAAAATAAAAAGTGGAAAAAGAAAAATCCCAACCCAACCATATGAGATAAACCTATTTTGTGTCCCCGTTCCAATTTATAGATGGGGTTTGGTTCTATGGTTTTACGGTTCTGGGATTTTATTGTTGTTGTTGAGCTGCCCGATGTTATGTTTTAAGATGGGCAGCCATATAAATCTTATAAGTAAATGGCTTTGGTTTTGAAATATGCAAAATATGGTTTTGCATATTTTAAAGAGTCCAATTGCTATGATTTGTAGATTGCATGTCAACATGTTGTATGAACCAGTTCTTGTTTATTCCAAAACATTTGGTTCAATAAAGAATAGCTTGATTGTGTTACTGCAGCCACATCAAAGAGGCTGGCTGGAAGATCAATACTGAGATCTATGTAGTATTGTTTCTTCTTGTTGCAGCCTAGGTAAGATTAATTTTCTTTCCACTGTTTCCCACTTTCCGCTATGAGTGTGGAAATAGCTGAAATTGTGGAAATAACTTTTCATTATATTTCCACTGATTAAAAACCAACTACCCTTCTTTAAAAAAAAAATCCTCAGAGCTAAGCTTAATTTGGTTATCTTGGCTAGATTGTTAGATGGACCATGCCATCCCAGCTTATTAATAAAGCCATTTTAGAAATGGCTTAGCAACAAGAGCTGAGGTGGCGCAGCGGTTAGAGGCAGGTACTGCAGGCCATTTTAGCTGACACTGATCCGCAGGCCAGTGGTTCAAATCTCACCAGCTCAAGGTTGACTCAGCCTTCCATCCTTCCGAGGTAGGTAAAATGAGGACCCAGATTGTTGGGGGAATATAAATATACATTGCTTACTGGTGTAAACCGCTTAGAGAGTGCTTGCACTGTGAGGCGGTATATCAATGTCACTAATAAATAAATAAATAAATAAATAAATAAATAAATAAATAAATAAATAAATAAATAAATAAATAAATAAATAAATAAATATGTGAACCAACCCAGTCTCTTCATCCATTTGATCTACAGCAGGGATGAAGAATCAGACCTCTGACATCTATTCTTTCATTTCCTAATGTTTTTTATTTTAATTCTTGTATCAGCTTGCCCTGTCATGTAACCCAGCAAGTGGTATTGGGAGGCAGACTGTATCCATTGTAGAGAGTTAACATCCAACATCGCATCACACATCAAATCTAACCTTTTTTATTGGTGGTGAAGTATTTGGAGTCTGTCATGATTTCGGTTTCCTATTGCGCCTGGGAGGGGGGAAAGGACACAATTTAAGAAATCTGCACCTCTTTTCATGGCAAATGCATTTGTGACTGCTTTAAAACACTCTTGTTTTGTTATCTGCTTCAAACTGTAAATCTATTTAGTTCCACAGAATAGTAAATAGTATTCAAGATATTTTAAAAAAACCCATTCTTTTTAATAACCTTCGGTATGACGATCATTCCAAAGAAAATTAATAGGTCAAATAATATTAATAATCAACAATAGGGTTTTTTTTACTGCAAGGCTTCAGGCTGAGTTAAACTAATGACACTTTCTAATATCTGAGTTGCAAATTGACAAATGATAATTTTTATGGTAATAAAAGGTCTTCAACCAGTGTCCTGCTACATTTTAGCTATAATATTAAGAAATCATTAATATTGAAGGGTATGTACCAGGAAAAACAATGCAAAAGGGGGAAAATGACTCTCTAAAGTTATGAAGCAATTTTTATGCTCAGAATTACCGTATTTTCGGAGTATAAGACGCACCTTAGTTTTGGGGGAGGAAAGCAAGGGAAAAAGGCCTCTGCCTCCCAGCAATTTGCCAAACAGCAAACAGCAAACAGTACAGATGATATACACTATTTGCTGTGCATTTCTGTGCATGTGTGTCTGACCCATAGAAATAGCAAAAAATTGGAGAAATGTACATTATGGCAGTATATTAATGCCAGAAAGTTTTCTTAAATGTAGTCACACTAACTCCTCCCAATTATTTTAATAAATCTACTCCAAACATGACTAAGTCAGGGTTTAACTCAGCTGCCTTATCTTAATACTAAACAGGACGCTGTTACATTTCAGATTATACTTTTACAGATATTTAAATTTGATGTGGCTTTCTGGAAATATAGTTATTCTCTGCTATTTAAAAGAAGATACAATAGCACTGGGCCTCTTCAGATCAAGCATTTATTTTAAAAAGCTTCTTCATTTTGTTAAGTTGTCTAGAACAATAATAAAGCAGTCTTTAAAAAATAAGTCTAATAATTTGAACATTCTATAGACATTTAGTTATTGACTTACCTCCTTGCAGTTTCAGCAGTCCAACATTGCCAGCAGTTCACCTCCCAGCAATTTGCCTTCTTGCAGCTAGCACATGGCTTGCAAGCCTCAGTCAGCTGTGGGTCGGGAGGCAGATAATCACTTGCTTGTGCTAATCAGGCTCTGCGCTATTTGCTACAAGGAGGTAAATTGCTGGGAGGCAGAGGCCAAAGGGTGGGGGTGGCTGGGTGGGGCTACACACCCAAGTTTTCACCCTCTTTTTTGGGGTAAAAAGGTGTGTCTTATACTCTGAAAAATACGGTATATATAAAAATACATTTCACTTCTTTAAGTATGGATGGTGATAAAGTCAACCATTGACCTGTGTCTCAAGTTATTGAGGATTGTTCCTAGGAAGCCTCTCTGTGCACTGATTCCAAAGTGCACCTCAATTCTCTGAATCGCTCCAGGAGTTGAAGTGCAAGAAGAGATGCCTAGAGCACCATTATAGGAAGACAAAGAGTGACTTAGGCAGGGAAGGCTTGGAACAGGGCCATAGCAAAGGGTGTTCATGCTATCTGATGGATAAAAATTTATTGGATTTGCACTTTTTCTGAGCAGGACCAAGTGAGCTACCTGGGGCCCAGTCTTGTGATGCCCCCATATCATTGCATTTTGAACCAGTTGTAGCTCCTGGATGGTCTTCAAGAATAACCCAGTATCCAATTGTGAGGTGGCTGAAACATAGGTGGCACCTGAGTGGTCAACGAAAGGGTGCAATTGGGACACAAGGTGAATCTTGCGGTTATTCACAAAATTAAGGCCCTCTCGGTTATAAGTGCCACTTATTTTAGGTGCAGTACAGTAGCTGCAAGTCTAGGAAGACCCCAAGTTACGCATTAGTCTTGAATGGGAAAGTGCAACCCAGCAACATTTTTTTTTCTTTTTCCAAGAGGGTAGCTCCTCCAAAGGGAGTAGGGAATACATATGTAGGATATAGCCCCTTTTGCCCATTTGTTATTGCTGCTTTATGAGCTGCACGGGTTACCAGCCGGCTTCTAATCACCAATAAAGCTATAGAACTGGGTATGTCTAGTTTAATGAAAAGAAGGACTAGGGGAGACATGATAGCAGTGTTCCAATATCTTAGGGGTTGCCACAAAGAAGAGGGAGTCAAACTATTCTCCAAAGCACCTGAGGGTAGAACAAGAAGCAATGGGTGGAAACTAATCAAGGAGAGAAGCAACTTAGAACTAAGGAGAAATTTCCTGACAGTTAGAACAATTAATCAGTGGAACAACTTGCCTCCAGAAGTTGTGAATGCTCCAGCACTGGAAGTTTTAAAGAAGATGTTGGATAATCATTTGTCTGAAGTGGTGTAGGGTTTCCTGCCTAAGCAGGGGGTTGGACTAGAAGACCTCCAAGGTCCCTTCCAACTCTGTTATTCTATTCTATTCTATTCTATTCTATTCTATTCTATTCTATTCTATTCTATTCTATTCTATTCTATTCTATTCTATTCTATTCTATTTTCTATTCCTATTCCATTCCATTCTATTCTAAAGCCCTTCATGGAATAGAAACTGGTTATTTAAGGGACTGCCTTTCTCCAATTTCTGCCAATCTGGTATGATCCAACCAAGTAGATGCACTCCTGGTCCCTTCAATTAAACATCGTCATCTTATGGGATGGAGGAAGCGTGCCATCTCTGCTCCATCCCTGCTCTCTGGAACAGCACCCCCAGAAATGCATATGGCTCCCACGCTTTAAATGTTCCAGATGTCTCTTAAGAGCTGGCTGTGTTCCCAGGCCTGGGGTCAGGATGTTTGTGGAAGCCCTGTCAATTTATTTCCCTGGATTTTGTTTGTGTAATTTTATCTGGGTATCCTATTTCTTTTAAATTATGCATTCTTTGAAATGTGGTAAGCATCTTTTTGGAGTCAGGAAGCTTTGGAATCCAATCAATAAATAACGACAATCATAAAAGGAGTTTTTCTCCAAAGCTAAAGTCTACCCATTTAATTCAAGAAGCCAGGAAGGAATAAATGAACACACAGAAGACGCTTCTTTCAGTCAAGCAGCACTTCGTGACTGAAGGCTATTTCATCACAGCAGTTCCTGCATCTCTCCCCCCCCACACACACCAGCCACTCCACAACCTCAGAGGAAGAAAGACACAAACTATATTGTTTCCAATCTGAGAATCATCTCTCCCCAATAGCTTTAAGAGTCTAATCGCAGGAGGTGCTTTGCTGGTGCCAGCAAGAGCCAGCATTTCAAGGCACTTTCTTAGCATAGGGAACTGGTAGACCCGCCCACCCTCATAAAACCCCTGCTTGGCAGAGGGGAGAACATACTAAACTATATCAGATTAAAGGAAGGGGGAAAAATCTATCCTATTCAGTTCAAAGAAATTAAATTTGATGCTGGCTTACAGGGAATCTAAAGTACCGTATTTTTCGGACTATAAGACGCCCTTTTTTCTCTCCCAAAAGGGGGTGAAAATGTCTGTGCGTCTTATAGACCGAATATTGCCAAAGCCCCACCCACCTGCCGGCCCTTTTTGGGGCTCCACATGCCCCGTTTTCGGCCCTTTTTCAGGCCCGTTTTGGGGGGGTTTTTTGGCCCGTTTTTTAGGCTTTTTTGGCCCATTTTTGAAGCTTTTTTGGCACATTTTTGAGGCTTTTTCTGGCCTGCTCTCGAGACTTTTCCCAGCCCTTTTTTCCTGAAAAAACAAGCTGAAAAAAGCCTCGAAAATGGGCCAAGAAAATCTTCAAAATTGGGCTGAAAAAAGCCTCGAAAATGGGCAGAAAAAAGGCTGGAAAAGGTCTGAAAAAAGGCCTGAAAAGAGACCTGAAAATGGGGCGCATGGAGGCCAAAAACGTTCTTTCGTTGTTTTCCTCTTCAAAATTTAGAGGCGTCTTATAGTCTGAAAAATACGGTATCTCTATTTTTAACCATAGTGCAGGGAGCCAAAATGGTATTGTCTTCATCCATGGAATTTGTCATTGGAACCTAGGAATTAAATGTTTTTTTTAATGCATTTACGATACAAATGCAAGAAGTCTTCAGGTGCAAGAAACAGAAATATTCAGTTAAGAGTGCAAAATGATCCCCAGATTTTAACTGAATATCTGTTTTTTCTTAGAACACGCATGAAACAATACTAGCCTCCCCAAGCAAGCAGTGACTCGTAATACAAATACCTCATTTCTTGATAAGATAATGAGCAATAATGTCTCGGCAAAGAACCAAATGCCTCTACCAAGCTTTTAATACACTCTTCCCTTCTGTACAATCTGATTGTGTTCAGAGTACTGTAACTCGTGGTTAACTAACTATGATTTGGGGGGGGGGACCCTCAATTTTTAGGATTGGAATTCTACAAGAAATGATAAACTAACCAGATAGGTTAGTTCATACCTGGTAGGAAAATATGTGGCTAATCAGATTCCAATTTAGTGTGTTGTGCGAACCAAGATTAATACACGGTTCCTCTTGGCCTGTTTAGATCAGAAACATTTCCATAAGAACTGCACCAATCTTATTCCCACCCTCCCTTGAACTTAAAATATTCCAGGACATGCTGATAGCCCAGATACTGCATGGGGCTGAAATCTGGGGATAGGATGAGGAGGTTATTTTTCAACTGGAAGTATCTAAAACATCTTCATAAGGAAGATCTTGGGGCTCCCAAAGGCACTCCCATAGCTAATCTAAGAATGGATGTTGCATTATTCTCCATTGCTGTCAGATCTTGCATTGCTGGGGCATTATAAGAAACCAGAAAGTCTTCAAGAATCCATCTTGCCAAACTTTGGTTTCTCCATTACACAACTGAGAATCAATGGACTGCACGTTTGTCACCATTCCTAATTCAGCTCTTGGAAAACAGAAAATATTAGGCCAGTGATGGCGAACCTATGGCACTGGTGCCACAGGTGGCACGCGGAGCCATTTCAGCCGGCACGCGAGCCGTTGCCCTAGCTCAGCTCCAGTGCACATGTTCGTGCCTGCCAGCTGATTTTTGGCTCGCGCAGAGGCTCTGGGAGGGTGGTTTCGGCCTCTGGAGGGCCTCCAGGGTGGCGGGGGTGGGGCATTTTTGCCCTCCCCAAGCTCCAAGAAAGCTTCTGGAGCCTGGGGAGGGCGAAAAACGGGCCTACTGGACCCACTGGAAGTCGGGAAACAGGGGAGTGGGGGGGGTCGCACACGCATGCGCAGGGGGGTGGGGCGAGGGAGGGGCTTTGAATTATGGGTGTGGGCACGCACGGACGTGCGATAGTGTGCGCGCACACTATTTTGGCACCCGAGGAAAAAAAGGTTCGCCATCACTGTATTAGACTGTTCGATGTTTGGTGTAGTTGTTAAGGTGCTGGCCTAGAAACCAGGAGACTGTGTGAGTTCTAGTCCCACCTTAGGCATGAAAGCCAGTTGGGTGACTTTGGGCCAGTCAGTCTCTTTCAGCCCAACCATACCATTGCTTTGTGGGGGAAAGAGGAGGAGGAAGGAGTATTATGCATATATGTATGCCACCTTTATTTACTTATAAAGTGACCTTTAGTTATCCCATGTTTAGCTATTTATAAAGCAATAAAAGCAGGATAAAAATACAATAAATAAATATGTTACTACAGCAAAGATTTTAATCACTATTGAAAACATAGAAACCTCTCCTAGTATCTGGTTAATATTACCAACATCTCAATCAGAAAGTTTTTAATATCTATTTTCAGACTCTGCCTTCAGATATCTTGAGGGGAGATTTTGTAAACACTTTATTGAACAATGTTTCTGTCCCCAAGGTGTCAGTCGAGTGAAGGGCATTATTTCACTTTGTCTTCCACTGCCCCATTTACAATCAGATTTTGACCACATTATTAATGGTAAGTGAATTCAAGAGCTTGGACGCGAATGGCTAAATTATTAAGTAGCAGATATGTTTCTAACTTTAGTAGATTGCTACTTTTGCTCTGTCGTCACTTAAACTCCAGTTCTTAATCATAGCCCCGATTGTATCTTGCTTTGACTTCTTTGTATCTAACATTATTTTATTTTGTTATATTGTATTTCATGCCATGTTACAAAGCTATGATCCATAGTTACAACAAGAAATCTTATTCATTTTACTTGACTGCCAACCATGGACTAGGAAATTCTACCAGATATCTATTTGAGATCCTGGCTTGGTACCATTGGTATCATTTTTCAATGCCTGCCAGCTCAGCTCTATCAAATTTTTAAATAAAACATCGCCACTTTACATAGTCACCGTGAGGTGAAGGTCTAGGGCAGCGGTTCTCAACCTGTGGGTCGTGACCCCTTTGGGGGTCGAACGACCCTTTCACAGCGGTCGCCTAAGACCATCGAAAAACACATATTTCCGATGGTCTTAGGAACCGAGACACCGCTCCACTATCCGTCTCCAGGCGGGTCTGCCCACATGCAAATAGAGCACTGCAAAAAAAAAAAAAATCTGTACCATGAGAATTTCTGAGCATGTGCAGAAGCCAAATTTCCGGCACTGAGCATGCATCACTATCTTGTTTTTGGCTTTTTTAAAAAAAAAATTCTGCACTGCGCACGCGTGCAACGCAAAGCGCATGGGTGCCCATGAGGCGCGGCCACGCAGCGCAGGAGGAAGCGAACCGGTAGCGAGGAAAGTTAGAACCCACCCCTGAGTTTCCTAATTATTTTATAATTTTATGGTTGGGGGTCCCCACAACATGAGGAATTGTATTAAAGGGTCGTGGCATTAGGAAGGTTGAGAACCACTGGTCTAGGGTTCTAGTCCATCCTCAGCACCTTGGGGATAGTCACTCTCTCTCAGTCCAACCTACTGTACCTGAAAGGCTTCTTATTATGGGAAAAACAGGAGGAGGGGGCACTATATACCTGCCTATAAACAATATATAAATAGCAGCACTATAAATCTAATAAATACAGAATGGTCATTTTTCTTTTTTCTTTTACTAATTTATAAGTGGTGACTGACTGTATCAACCCCTATTGGACTGGCCTAGTGTGAAGACAACTCTTAACTTCTTTCCCACAGAACTTGAGATCTCCAGCCCATCTCAAGGACAGCAGATTCCTTTTCCAGCTACTTCCATCTATGTTTTCTAACCTGTAGACGTCCTCCTTCCTCCCCAGCAAAGCAGAGAAATATCTTGCAAGTGCGATTTTCTTGCACACACTCACCTCACAATCCTTTCCTGTTCCTGAAAGCCCTTCCTACTACTCCTCCACCTGACCCCCAATTCCCTTAAAAGAAATCTACAGAAGGAACCCCAGTCTCTCTCTCTCTCCCCGTACTTGTTATCAATCTAACCATTAATCTAATCTAAAACTTTCTCCTCCAGTATTCTTCCTTACTTTTCCTCATTTCCTCCATTGCAGATTGTAAATTCCTCGATGGCAGGGGATTTGAGCCCACCTTGCAGGCTTTAGATTTTTGCTTATAAAGTAGGAGCTATAAAATAAGGTCTGCAGATTCAGCGAGAGGCAACTATGACCATCTCCCCAAAATAGATCATTATCCCACCCCCTCCTCATCACCTTTCTATTTCCCTCCCCAAGCAACGATGTCACACTTCTCTTCCCGAGAACAGCAACCTGCAAGCTCCACCCGGGAAAGGAGCCATTCTACCTGGGGAAAAATCATGCTATTCACTTTTCCAACACCCAGCCACCCAGTAAGGTACCCCCCACCAGAATGCCAGGGGGAAAAAACCGACCCTCGCCCTCCTATCAAGCCCATGTCCTACCCAAGGGAGGAGCCATCCTCCACCCCACCCCACCCAGCAATTCCTCAATGGGCGGAACCACAGCCTGTCCCCCAACTAACCTACTACGAAGAGGGGAGTCCTCGAAAAGACTTGATACTGAAGAAAAGACGACCACGGAGGAGGAGGAGGAAGAGGATGGATCAGTAACGGTCAGAAGGAACCGTAAAACTGCCTCGCTTGGGAGGGGACCGGAAACCGGGCTGTCTGGGAAGACCAACCAACGATATGCGCCACGCCTTCCTTCTTACACCGTCCGCAGCCACAGATCTTCAGCGGCCTAGATGGGCACACTCACTTCCTTCCGGTAAAAACACTCCTATCCCTGAAAAGAGGAACGTCGCTCCGTAAAAGGTTAGATGCGACTGCTTGTCGAATGATATCTTCCGGGATCACGTGCATCGGCCAATGGTTCCGAAGCAGCTTTTCGTTTTTAGTTTTCCAGAATGAGGTTTGGAAAACTGTGAGATATAAATTGATGGGGCAATTGCTTCAACCTCAAGAGCGACTCCTCTCCCACCGGAGAGTCCTCCCGACGGGACTACGCCTGTTTGCCTTGTCTATAACTCTATGGTTATAGACTATAACTCTATAACTCTAAAGGTTATAACTCTATGGTTATAGACTATAACTCTATGGTTATAGACTATAACTCTATAACTCTACAGGAAATTCTACCGCGGCCTGAATTTCGACAGCACCAAACTGCAAAGCGGTAGCAGCGGCATCACCGAGGAGGCGGCCGCGGTGGGGGAAATCCCGAACTGTCACTCTCCGGCACGCGGGGCGCAGAAGTGTAAGTCTGTAAGACCATCTTTTTAATTTTCCCGCCCGTTTTTTCCTGCCAGAATGTGGGGTCTTTAGCCCCTGCCATGAACACGATACAATGTAATGGCCAGAGTCCTTCCTTTATTGGTTTCATTCGGTCTTAATTCGGTTGGTGCCGTTGGACTGCAGCGTTCTCTCGTTTTGCATCTTAATTTGCAATTAATTTGTTTACAGGTGGTCCTCGACTTACAACAGTTCGTTTAGTGACCGCTCAATGTTACAACGGCACTGAAAAGTGACTTATGGCCGTTTTTCACACTTTTATGACCCCATGGTCACGTGATTTACATTCGGATGCTTGACAACTGACTCGCATTTATGACGGTTGCAGTGTCCCGGGGTCATGGGATCGCCTTTTGCAACCTTCTGACGAGCAAAGCCATTGGGGAAGCCGGATTCACTTAACAACCGTGTGACTAATTTAACAGCCGCAGTGATTCACTTAACAAATGTGGCGAGAAGAGGTGTAAAATGAGGCGAAACTCACTTGACAAATTTCTCACTTAACAACGTACATTTTGGGCTCAGTTGTGGTTGTAAGTTGAGGACTACCTGTATTTGAGCAAGGATTTGAATCCAGCTCTTTTTCTGACTGTACCTGCGACACATGGATCTACCTCTTTAAGAGAGATGAAGCCGCTTTGAATTCCCTCAGATTTCTTGCAGGCTCTTTTCCTGGAGAGAAAGACTTGGGTGGGGGACTGACAGGATGGAGCAAGGCTGTTGGTGAGGAAAAGTTATGAAGCAGCAGGAAAGATTTGGTTCCGTTTGGTGTGATGGTTAAGGTTCTACGGAGCTAGAAACCAAGAGACCGTGAGTTCTAGGCCTCCCTAAGGCATAAAAGCTAGCTGGGCAACTTTGGGCCATTCATTCTGCCCCAGCACAAGCCACTTCACATAACTGTTGTGGGGGGAAATAGGAGGCAGAAGTATTAGATATGTTTGCAACCTTAAAATATATATTAAAAAGATAGGGGGGGGGAATCTGAAGAAAATGAAAGATATAAGGTGCATTTGTGCAAAGTTCTTACTCATGGTTAAACTTGGTTGACTGGATGCAACCTCGTTTGCATGGCAAGGTGAACTATGTGCTAACATGGGTTTTGAGTTCACAAAACATATTAGGCTGAAATGTGTATGATGTGTGGCTTGGTGCATCCAGCAACTACAAAGAGTCACGTGGGTCTTATAGCTACTATATGCATCTTCATTGTCCTTGAGAGAAGTAACTACTAAATAACTTGCTGTTTTTCAATCAAATAAAAAATGAAAAGGTCAATAATTTAAACATATCCATATATCATTCTAGACAGAAAGAGTTGAGGGCTTTTGTAATAATATCTTCTGAAACTCAATTCTGTTTTGTTTCATTTATGAATTGTTTTGGAAAGTTTATTTTTTCATTCCAGAAGAGACCATGGCAGAACATGGTGCTCATCTGACTGCCACCTCCACATATGAGGACAGGCCTTCTATATTTGAAGTTGTTGCCCAAGACAGTTTGATGACTGCTGTGAGGCCAGCATTTCAGCATGTGATCAAGGTAAGAAGAATGGTTGGTAAGTGAGTATTGAGGGAAGGATAACCATTACTTTCCTGTGCTTATCTAAGGTTGAATAATGGTCACAATAATGAAGGAAATATGAAAGCATGGAAGGACAAGAAAAAAATTGCATACATATGTGACATCCATCTTTTTTACAATTGGAAGGTTTATTTCCGCTTTCAGATCTTGTTAAGCTCTGTGGTCAGACCAGGATAATCAAATCAGTGACTTTCCACTAAGCCTACAAGGGAAATCTAGATAATATAATCTATAAATTATAATTCGTAGCTTTGAATTTTAATCATTTTTCTGCTGAAAATAATTAACAAAGCAAATCCAGTTTAAAATAATAAAAAACATCAAAGCGGATTCCAATTTATGAGTATGGCCATGAAACTTTCCAATGATCATGAAATTTTGAATTTGAGAGAGCAAATTATGAAATATTGTAATAGTATTAACTGTATTATCACTTTATTTTTACATCTGTTTTTGTCTTTGTGTGTTTGTGTGCATGTGCGTGTGCTAGCTACATCCTCTTTTCTGGTCCTGATCCAGTAATGGGACACAACTTCTAGCATGTCATTCAAAGGCCACATAGCTCTCAACTTTAAAAAGGCTGTGCTACCTTGCAACAATCTCAAAGCAAAAATAAAAATAAAAATCAAATCAAATCCACAAAGTAGCTAAAACAAAAATGTTTCAAACATCGATAAAAATGTCTTGACACATCCAGGTTTATTACTCTTACCCTTGATTATTTTTTGTACTAGGTTTTGGCTGAATCCAACCCTTCATATTATGGTTTCCTGTGGCGCTGGTTTGATGAAATCTACACGGTCCTGGATCTTCTACTCCAGCAGCACTACCTCTTCCGGTGCAGTGCTTCTTTTTCTGAAAACTTCTACGGCTTGAAGAGAGTTGCACTGAAAAGCAAAAGGAATCCGCAGAGATCCTTGGCCACTGCTGGACTTCCCCAAAAGCATCATTGGAAATCTCTCTGCTTGCTGGTCCTTGTTCCATATCTGAGAACTAAACTGGAAAAGTTGATCTCCCGTCTCCAGGAAGAGGACGATTATTCTATCCACCCTCCATCGTCCTGTTGGAAGCGGTTTTACAAGGCCTTCCTGGCTGCCTATCCCTTTGTAAACATGGCTTGGGAGGGCTGGTTTCTGGTGCAGCAGCTATGTTACATTCTGGGGAAGGCTCGGCACCACTCTCCGCTGCTGAGACTGGCTGGTGTGCATTTGGCTAGGCTGACAGCAGAGGATCTGCAAGCTTTGGAAAACGTACATGTAGCTGCTGGTGACGTCCTGCAGTCATCAAACAGGTAAATAGAAAAATGAAAACCCTAAAAACAACCCACCCTCCCTTGTTGTTTTTGCTTGCTTCCTTCAATGGTTGGGTATATTTATTTAGCCACAATGTTTGTATATCATCTAGAACAGTGGTTCCCAACCTGGGGGTCGGGACCCCTTTGGGGGTCGAACGACCATTTCCCAGGGGTCGCCCCGGCATCTTCAGCTCCCCCCCCCCACTGCCACAAGCCTGGCCATATCGGCTCAATGTAGAAGAAAACAATTTGATGTCCTGAAGACCAGATCAGACTAACTTTGGGTGGGACTGGAGGTTAGCTCCACCCTACGAGAAGAGGTGTATCAGGTAAGACCAACGCCCCTTCTCCATAGTGGGTGGAGCTAACCTCCAAGAATGCCCCCAAGCAGAGGGTGCCTTTTGGAGGAGGCGAGGCAAGGGTGGGGTGGGCTGTCTGTCTGTTTGATTCCACGGACAAGGTCAGCTCTGTGGGGCAGGCTGGCTTTGCTACAAGTGTAGACAGGGCGGGCAGGATCCCCTCCCTGCTCGCTCCGCTTTCCTGGAGTGACTGAATAACCACAATGCGCTTATTTGTCCGGGTTGCCAGAGAGTTTGGCACACACAGATCTTGCTGTGCTGAGGGCTAGGAGAGGGAAGAAAAGAGGAGGAAGGAAGGAAGGAAAGAAGGAAAGAAGGAAGACCAGAGATGGATGGATGGATGGATGGATGGATGGATGGATGGATGGATGGAAGGAAGGAAGGAAGGAAGGAAGGAAGGAAGGAAGGAAGGAAGGAAGGAAGGAAGGAAGGAAGGGAAGGAGAGGAAGGAAGGGAAGGAGAGGAAGAAGAGGAAGAAGAAGAATGTTAGGTGGGAGAGTGGGAGGAAGGAAGCAAGGAAGAGAAAAAAGTGAGAGGGAAAGAAAGAAAAAGAAAGAAAGAAAGAAAGAAAGAAAGAAAGAAAGAAAGAAAGAAAGAAGAGGAAGGTTGGGAGGGAGGGAGGAAGGAAGAGAAAAAAGTGAGAGAGGGAAAGTAAGTAAGTAAGAAAGAAAGAAACTGTTGAAAGAAGAGCCTTGCAAATTAAAATTGTTGTCTTTGCAGGGGTTTTGGAAAGGGTGGGTGAGCAAGCCCCACGGGGGAGGAAGGAATATGGGGCTGTTTTAAGAAGAAAGAGCTTAAAAGAGGAAATTGGCTTTGGGGACCCTGGCAATGTTTTTGGACCAATCATGGTTTTTTTTTTGCCCCATTTGCCTCCTGAAACTTTGGAGTCCTGGGAGAAAGCTACTAAACAGGGATTACTTTGCTGGAAGCTTATCTAATTTCTAGTTTTTCGACACTGCAGGCCACAATTTCTCAACCTCAACAACTTTAATATACCTGGACTTCAACTCCCAAAATTCCCTAGCCAGCTTTGCTTTGAATTCTGGGAGTTGAAGTCCAGGCACCTTAAAAGTTGCTGAGATTGAGAAATATTGCTGTACACTTGTTGGTTATCAAGTCTAAATACAGAAGTAGACTTGTTGTGGAAGATGATATTCCTTGTGCTCTTGCAAAGACTGGCCCAAGAATTTCTGATCTGGCATAATTACATATTGTTTTTGTGATTAATCGCTATGCTTTAATTATGTTCAATTTGTAACAATGAAAATACATCCTGCATATTAGATATTTACATTACGATTCATAACAGTAGCAAAATTACAGTTATGAAGTAGCAACGAAAATAATTTTATGGTTGGGGGTCACCACAACTTGAGGAACTATATTAAGGGGTCGCGGCATTAGAAAGGTTGGGAACCACTGATCTAGAAAGTAATACTCGCCAGGCAGTTAATCATAAAAATGTAGAACATAAAGATGAAAATTTAAGAAAATGATCGTATGATTATTACACTTTTAAGAAACAAGAAAAGCGTCTTCAGCAAGCACGGCAAAGATTGAAATAGGTCAACATTTTATAAAATCTTTTATGCAGGCAGTCCTTGACTTATAACCATGATTGGGACCAAAATTTCCATTGCTAAGCAAGGCATTTTAAGAGAGTCGCAGCTGATTTTATTGTCAGGGTTCATTTGACAGGACAATTGGCCTGCCATTTATGATCTTTTTTGCCATGGTTGTTAAGCAAGTCATTGCAGTTCTTGAGTGAATCATGTGGTTGTTAAGCAAATCTAGTTTCACACATTAACTGATCTATCACTATTGTTGTATGTACACTGAGAGCTTATGCACCAGAGACAAATTCCTTGTGTGTCTAATCACACTTGGCCAATAAAGAATTCTATTCTTTCTATTCTAACTCTGGTTGTTGGAAGCCAGCTGGGAAGATCACAAATGGCGATCACATGACCTTTCGACATTGTAAATACCTGCCAGTCGCCAAGTGCCCAAATTTTGATCATGTGACTCTGGATGTTGTATCAGTCATAAGTGTAAGGACTGGTCTTTTCTTTTTTTTTCAATGCTGTGGTAACCTTTTTTTCAATGCTGAGGAACACTTACAAGGCAGAGCTGAGGAATTTGCTGAGTTTCTGTCGGATAAAGTCGCTCAGATTCGGTCAAACTTGGACTCTGGCAGGGCAGAGTCCATAGAGGTGACAGGGGCAAGTCCTAGTCCATCATTGTGGGATGAGTTTGGGCCTGTTTCTCCCGATGATGTGGACAGGGCTATGGGAGCGATGGGTACCTCCACCTGTTTATTGGACCCATGCCCCTCCTGGCTGGTCTCGGCCAGCAGGTCGGTGGCACGCGGCTGGATCCAGGCGGTGATCACCGCTTCTTTGAGGGAGGGATCCGTACCGCAGTCGTTAAAAGCTGCGGTGGTGCGACCCCTCCTGAAGAAGCCTTCCCTGGATCCAGCTGATTTGAAGAACTATCGTCCAGTCTCCAACTTACCTTTCTTAGGGAAAGTTGTGGAGAAGGTGGTGGTGACTCAGCTTCTGCAGCTCCTGGATGAAACAGACCATCTAGATCCTTACCAGTCGGGCTTCAGGCGCGGCTACAGTACAGAAACTGCCTTGGTTGCCCTGATGGATGATCTCTGGCGAGCCCAGGATGGAGGAAATTCCTCCATCCTGGTGCTACTTGACCTCTCAGCGGCTTTCGATACCATCGACCATGGTATCCTTCTGCATCGGCTCGGCGAGTTGGGAGTGGGAGGCACCGTTTTGCGGTGGTTCTCCTCTTATCTCGCCGATCGGATGCAGTCGGTATTGGCAGGTGGGCAGAGATCGTCCCCTAGGCCCCTATCATGTGGGGTGCCTCAGGGGTCGGTTCTCTCGCCCATCCTGTTTAATATCTACATGAAACCGTTGGGTGAGATCATTCGCAGACATGGGGTGTGTTTCCATCAGTACGCTGACGACACCCAGCTGTACATCACCACCCCGTCTGACTTCAGGGAGGCAGTTGATGTAATGTGCCGCTGCCTGAACGACGTTAAGATCTGGATGGGGAGGAACAGACTCAGACTCAATCCCGACAAGACTGAGTGGCTGTGGATATTGCCTCCTAAGGACCATGACAACTATCCCTCCTTGGTCTTTGAGGGTGCGAAACTGACTCCCTCAGACCAGGTCCGCAACTTGGGGGTCCTCCTAGATCCACAGCTAAAATTGGATCACCATCTTTCTGCTGTGGCTAGGGGGGCCTTTGCACAGGTTCGCCTGGTGCACCAGTTGCGGCCATACTTGGAGAAGGAGGCTCTACTCACGGTCACTCATGCCCTTGTCACCTCGCGTTTGGACTACTGCAATGCGCTCTACATGGGGCTACCCTTGAAGAGTATCCGGAGACTTCAGCTGGTACAAAATGCGGCTGCGCGTGCTGTGGTGGGTGTGCCAAGGTACACCCACGTGACACCAATACTCCGCCAGCTGCATTGGTTGCCCATCGGTCTCCGGGTCCAATTCAAGGTGTTGATCACCATCTTTAAAGCCCTTCATGGCTTAGGACCAGGATATCTTCGGGACCGCATTCTGCCTCATACTTCCCTCCGACCGGTGAGGGCCCACAGAGTTGGCCTCCTCCAGGTCCCGTCGGCCAAACAATGCCGGCTGGCGGGCCCTAGGGGGAGAGCCTTCTCTGTGGCTGGCCCCGTGCTCTGGAACCAACTTCCCCCAGAGACCCGAACCATCCCCACTCTGCTGGCCTTCCGAAAAGCCGTTAAAACATGGCTTTTCCTGCAGGTGGGGGGGATAGCTTAATCCACCTGAGATCACCCCCCAAGTATGTATGATATCGAATGAATGTTGCTGTTTTAATATTGTTTTTAATAATTTGTATTTGTTTTTTAATCACTTGTATTTTGATTATTCTTGTATTTTTTTTCCTGTTGTACGCCGCCCTGAGTCCTTCGGGAGTTGGGCGGCATATAAGAATAACAAAATAAATAAATAAATAAATAAATAAACCTTGAACAGTCACTAAATGAATGGCTGTAAGTCAAGGATTACCTGTAGCCCATTTAGCAAATACATCTGGAGAGTAAAGTCATGGCTAAGATTTTTCTTATTTTTGAGGATCAGTTTCTCTCAGAGTCATTTGAGAGCCATCTGTTGAGTGGGAATGCCAATTTTGTTTATAACTTTTTATACTCTCCTGTTTCTCCCCCCCCCCCCCCGAAACTAATCTTACAAAAATTTGGGGGTGTTATACCTCCCATTGTTAAATTCTGGGAACCAGGTATTTGGATGAATAGCTAATCATAGTTGTATCTCGGGGATTTATGACTTTTCTCTCTTAAGAGGAAAATTCAGGAGATTGCATTTTACTGTATCCCTGGATTTGCATCTTAATGCTTTCCATGTTTCTTAACAATAGTGTGAATTGTTAATTTCTTTTTTATATCTTGCCCCTTTCTGCAGCATGAAAGAGCAAATGCAGTCAGCTGGGAAAAAAATCTTGGGGGGCCTGGCTTTCTCCCTCTCCACTGGCCTCTCTGTGAGCATCTTCTTCCTCCAGTTCTTGGAGTGGTGGTATTCGGCTGAGAATCAGGAGACCATCAAATCGCTGACTGCTATGCCAATCCCACCACCACCTGTGCACCTGGACCACGAGACTGATTCACCTCTTTTGCCAAAGCTCAAGACAATATGTCCACTGTGTCGTAAAATACGTGCCAACGATACAGTCCTCTCCACTTCTGGCTTTGTTTTCTGCTATCGCTGTGTCTACTCTTACGTGAAGCATTACCAGCGGTGTCCCATCACTGGCTATGCCACTGAACTTCAGCACCTTGTCAAATTATACACACCTGAAAACTGACATCCATCCTCCAATCTTTATATAAAAACTGAAACGCTACATTGCAGAATTGGGTGCTTTTTTCTAATTATACTAAGCATGGTTTTTACTGACAGAGGAGGTGGCTTTTAAGAGTGTAGCTATGGGTTATACCAGTGATGGCAAACTTTTTGGCACAGAGTGCCCAAACCAGAAGGCATGCGTGCCAGAGTGCCGGAAACCTGACGACCAGTTGGCTGAGCTGGGGTGATGGTGCACGTGCCCACAGAGAGCTCTGCGTGTCACCTCTGGCATGCATGCCATAGGTTCGCCATCACGGGGGTTATACTTTGGAGAATCAATAGAAGTCAACTGTTCTCTTTGGCGTGCTTAATATCTATTAATATCAAGTGAAAACAGATTAGCTGAGAAAGGTTATTAGATAGAAAAAAGACCCAATCTGCTTCTCATCAGTATGACTTGAGGCACATTTCTAAGGGTAAACTACTTTTCCTAGAAACAATTGGTCATTAACTGGCCAGCTCAGGGTTACAGACCAAGTTGTCAGCAGGTTTTAGAAAAAAAATAGCTTTAATAGAAGCAGCCTAGAAATTTCCTGACAGAACAATTAATCAGTGGAACGACCTGCCTCCAGAAGTTGTGGGTGCTCCAACACTGGAAGTTTTTAAGAAGAGATTGGACAACCACTTATCTGAAATGGTATAGGGCAGTGATGGCAAACCTTTTGGGCACCGAGTGCCCAAACTGGAACTTGCATGCATGCACGTGTGCACGCCGGAGCACTGGAAACCCGAAGACCAGCTGGCTGGCGTGCGCATGCCTGTTTTTCGGCCATTTTGGGGGCCATTTTCAGGTTGTTTTTCGGGCCCAGAAAATGTCCCAGAAAATGGCCTGAAAAACACCCTGAAAATGCCTCTAAAACACCCTGAAAATGTCCCAGAAAACACCCCCCCAAAATGCCCTGGTCTTTGGCCGTTTTTTGGCGTTCTGGCGCCCGTGAAGATCAGCTGACCGGCACCGGAAACCAGAAGAGCAGCTGGTGACAGTGCATGTGCCCACAGAGAAGGCTCTGTGTGCCACCTCTGGCACACGTGCCATAGGTTCATCATCACGGGTATAGACTAGAAGACCTCCAAGGTCCCATCCAACTCTGTTATTCTAGTCTAATTTCATCGTAAATTATACGTTGATAACTTTCAGTTGAACACTGCTGTAAGTGACCATGAAAAGACAGAAAAGCTGCTGAGAGGAACCTGAGCAGCTGACTTTTAAGCATTTTCTAGCAGCAGCAAGGTAGTGGTTGTCACCTATAAAGCATTCACAGCAAGGGGCTGGGTTATTTACAAAACCTCATCTTCCTCATTTCTGTCCATCCCACCAGGTCCAACTGGAGGGACATACTCTGGGCCCTCTCAACTGAAGAAGTGGGCTGTAGGTCCACGGTGACATAGGAAGCAGGCCTTTTTTTGTTATAGCACATGCCCTCTGGAACACCATATCCCCAAGGCTGTACTGGTCCTTGATGCTACTGGTCTTTTGCCAAGCACTGAGATCTGGATGTTCTCCAGAATATTGGGATTGGAAAGGATAGCCTATGAAAAGAGGCGAGATTGTATTGTTCAGTTTTTATTGGGTGTTTAGCAATCGCTGTAGGTTCTTCATATTTTCTTGATCATTGTTTTTGCATTGTTTTTATGTTTGCCACCCAAAGCCACAGCTGCAAGCCATGTAAGTCAAACAAACGATACATCCTTCAAAATAGACGCACAAGAAACTGCTTAACAGAGATCGCATTTGGACATCATGATAAATATTAACATTTTATTACAAATGCTTTTATGTTGCTTCCATCAGTTTTTACTTTAAGAGACGCTATGGGAAGAACAAGCCTCGATCACCCTGGCATTTGAGTTCTAACTCTTCTGGGACAAGTGCAAGATGATACAACTTCTGTTTCATAAAATGAAAGTTGGATTTGGTTTTTAAACGTTATAAATACAAATCAGCATCCATTTTGGGGACTCAGCAAGATGTTTGAACTGTTAAAGTCCGGGTCCTTTTGACATGTTACATAACAAGGAGTAATGGGGGATAGAAAACTAGCATCTTTTCTCCCATGCTACTTGAAGCTTCTAAATAAATGCAGGGGATTGATTCTGGGTTTTTTGGGGGTGGGTGGGGGTGGTTCCTTAATGGTTTTGACATGAGTGAGCTTGGTAGGGTCGCAAATCACTCAAGAGTTGTGTTTACAAAATAGGCTATATCAGAATCTGCTGGAGAGATTGTAAGCATAATTACAAATTAAGATTGCTCAGAATAGATCAACTTGTGTGAATCCATTCCATCTGTCTTCCGTCAACCTAAACTGTCTCCCTCTCTTTTGAGGAAGGATCAACCATTTTTTCATAAGCAGCATTGAAATAGAAGTAGAGAAAAGTAAAGTCTTACTCTTAGGTAAGAAAAACCAAAAGTACACGTATAGATTGGGTGAAACCAAGCTTAATAGCAGTAACTGTGAGAGGCAATGTTCCCTCTAATTTTTTTTTCACTGTGTGCGGAAAGGTATAGTGTTTGAGCGGCACATTTTCATGCCTGAGCCCCTGAATTCTTTTCACATATGTCACCCAAGACAACAACGAAATCAGTGTTATTTGAAACTCAAACTTATGTTTATTCAATGTACCCGCTTAATTAAAAGTGTTATATATCAATATCACTTATAATACTGCAAGTCTGCAATATTAAAATACTTGTATAGTGTTTACGATAATGTACACAGTTAGTCACTGAAAGTCTGTCTCATCTTACAGTTTCTCACGTCTCTTTTTTTAATGACCATTCCAAGTATACTTTGTCGAGATCAATCTGCGCCCCTGAAGTCTGGTAAGATCGGATTCTCATCAGCATATCCAAGTGCTCAGTTTGCAGCCGATTGCGAGCTTTGGTCTTGATGGCATTCATCAGGCTGGAACCTCGCTCACAATCGGCGCTTGGTGCTTGGAATGTTGCGCAAATATCCAGCAGACGTGACAGCAATCCAAACTGTTGCTCTCTTAGTACAAACTGAACTACATCGTCGAATGAGTGCATTAATCCAGACTTGAATTTCTCTGACATCAAAAATCTGAAGTCACGATATTGTGACTGTACAGCTGATGTGATGCTGACTTCATCCAAATCGTCAAAGAAATACTGGTATTTTCCAACCAGAGTTGCAATCTCAGTTTCCCCAAAATTAAAAGAGATCACATTCAACAGAGCAGCAGTTTCGAATATATTCCAATCTGTCAGCTCGTTGTCTGGAAAACGACTCTCAAGATGCAAGCACAAACGTTCAATAAATCTGAGTATGGGAGCCATGTCAATGTCTGGGTTGCTCTGCATATATTTGCGAGCTTCATCATTCCAGTAAGCTGTTTCGCCTAAATACTGAAGGCGAAGCTTGGTTATTCTGGCCTTCACAAACTGAACGGCTTCGATTGGTGTCAGGTTGCTTCTTTGCAACAGCTTGTTCAACTCGGCTAATTCGCGAACAACGTCGTCAAACACGATCAATGCAGCACGAACCTGTGGATCCGTCAACTTTCTGTAACAATATTTGCAGACTGGGTCACTGTGTGTTTCTGCTTGCTCTTTACAGTACTCAACCAAAACTGTAATGTTTCTCATCAATGCTCGAAATGCAAAATGTCTGGAAAGCCATCGTACTTCATTCAAAGGTCTGAAGGCTACCGATTCACATTCGAGAACTTCTGCTAGTTCTGCAAATGCCGTTTTCTTCACAGAAGAGCGGCAGAACAGAGTGTAGACAGTTCGTAGTAAAGTCTCGATGTCCTTCATCAGTGAGACATGCTTACACGCATCATCAATCCCCAGGTCTACTGTTTACACTGTGCCACACAGTGCTGTTCAAGCAAATGGGATACATCTCGACGAAGCTGAGCAGCCACACCATTATTCTTACCCAGCATCACAGACGCACCATCTGATGTAAACATGACCATCTTTTGAATGTCAATGTTGTTCGTAGCATAGAACTCTCTTATGGCTGCTGTGATTGCTGTGCTGTTGCACGTTGGCAACTGTAAAATTCCTAGAAACACAGTCTTATAAATCATGGCATTACACGGGCGGAATTTCGCATACAAAATCAACATTTTGGTGACTGATACATCGGTGCTTTCATCTGCAATAAGAGTATGACAACCGGCATTACATAGATCACGCATGACTTCTTTCTGAACAACTGCATTGATGCACTCCACGAACGCAAAGCCATAATTCTTGCTGCGCCAGCTCTCCAGAATGGACATATACTTGCCTATATGGTCATGTATGTCTTTGACTGATAATATCGACACATTCATGTTTACAGCCAGCAACACATTATCAATCAAAACTTTGACTTCATCAGCATTGGCATTTCTTCGCAGTGAAACTTCTTTTCTGTTCGCTCTGCCTTCTGCACTTTCAGTCTTTGTAACATTTATTCCAATCTTATTATTAGCTTTACGTTTCAACCCTCGCGAACCACAACAGTCAGAAGCCTCGGCTGCCCTTGGATGAGGGGCTCGTGGGCTCGCCATTGGCTTGGCGCAGCGGGACACGAAAATTTCCACTGACTGGAATGCAAAAGAACGACCCAAGGCAGCCAATGAGAGAAGCGTTCACCTAATAAGAATGAAAGAGCCGCGTGCGCGTCAGGTTAAAAGGAAGCAAGAAAGCCAAACTAGAAACAAGTTGCAGGATCAGAGGAAGAAAGTGTCCTACTGTCCTATTGTCCTCTTTTATCGGTACTGTTTACTTATATTATGTTTATACAAACAACTACTATCCTGTACATGTTAGATAGATAGATAGATAGATAGATAGATAGATAGATAGATAGATAGATAGATAGATAGATAGATAGATAGATAGATAAATAAAAACACCAATAAATTACCTGTGGTACTAAGCCTGTAAAAACTGAAACTCCTCCTTAATCCGATCACAGGATTCAGAAATGGTGAATTTGAAGGGTTGAGCAGGCTGATGTGGTGCCTAGAAGCGGTAATCAGAATATAAAATATTTTAATTACTCCTGTGTTAAGCCAGCCTGCTGGTGCACATAACACATATCAACACACCCAGTGAAGTTACCTCACCGCCATCGATGGAAAGAGCGATTAAAGGATAAAGGAAGGGGGAGAAGGAGGAAAGGAGGAGGGGAAAGGGGATGGGGAGGGGGTAAAATCACAAGGCAAAAAAGGACAGCGCACCCAGAGAGAAACAGAAACCGAATTCAGATTAAAGCAAGCTCCGCGCTCCCAACTCCAGATCGCCTTTGAAGCTTTCAAAGGCTAGCAAGACGGAAGTAGTGTAAACATATTCCCTGACATCACGAAGCCTCGGAAAGCCAAAAGACAACAATAAGAAAATGGCTACAACTCAATTGTTTCACCCAACTCTCCCTCCCCATCGCTTCCCCCCCTTTCCCCTCATTTGCAGTCTCAAAGCAGGAGGCAAACGGGGAGGCGGAGGAAAGAGATTTGTTCTAGTCGCTGCCACCACCAGCTCCCGGTTCCGCCCCTCCCATTTCGTAAACAAGAAGCCGCCTCTTCCGTTTGAAAACTTTTATCGATCTTAGTTGCTTGGCCCTTTGCAATGAAGGAGAGAAGCACGATAAGGGAGAGGAAAAGAAGAAGAGAAAAAAACCCAACCTCCTCTTTCAGAACTCCCGAGATGAAAAGAATTGCTTGTTATTCCCGTCTTTCTCCCTAGCAATTATGCGCGTCCTCAAATAGCTAGGTAAGTGCAATAACCTTTTGTTGTGGGTTTTTTTCCCCTTCTTCCTTCCCCTTTAAATAGTTCTGGTTCTCCGTCCCCTTTTGTAAAAAAAAAAATTAAAAATGAAGAAACACGGTCTTGATCAAACGAGTTTTTATTTTCCCTTTTAAAAAAATCCTCTCCTTTTCCTTTCCAACTCTGGCAAATCGCAACGCAAAACAATATAACACGAAACCGCAACAGCAGCCCAAACCCACTGCTCTGACCAGCTCTAACAACACCTCTGGCGAGGTGACTCCTTTGACCAAATTTAGCATCAGCGAATCATTAACATTCTGGTACATATTCACAACAATCGGAAGACGAGACTGTCGCAGAGCATCCTGGGACACGTAGTCCTCCATCCAAGCATTCGTTCGACACATGCCAATAAGAAACTACCATTCCCATCAGGAAACACCAAACTTTTAGCCTCCTGTCTAGTTTCCCCCCAACCGCTCCTCCCACCAAGGGCGTCAACAACGACCAATCAGCGGCAGCCACTCATTAATTGCCATTCTGTATTAATGCCAATCATTTCACCTCTGACAAATGGGCTTATGGCTTGGCTGTGCGGCAGTTGGAAAGTGCTGCGCGGACGTTTGTTGTCGTGTGAGCGGCCGCGTGTCTGCGCAGCTTAGAACAGTGGTGAGAGGGAGCTTGGAGTCTTATTGGACAACCAGCTAAATATGAGCCAGCAGTGTGCAGCGGCAGCCAAAAAAGCCAATGCAATCCTAAATTGCATTAACAGAGGGATACAATCAAGATCAAGTGAGGTACTAATACTACTCTATAAAGCCTTAGTAAGACCACACCTAGAGTACTGCATCCAGTTTTGGTCACCACACTATAAAAAAGATGTTGAGACTATAGAAAAAGTGCAGAGGAGAGCAACCAGGATGATTAGGGGACTGGAGACTAAAACATATGAAGAATGGTTACAGGAACTGGGCATGGCTAGACTAGTGAAGAGAAGGATCAGGGGACACATGATAGCAGTGTTCCAATATTTGAGGGGCTGTCAGAGAGGAAGGGGTCAAGCTATTTTCCAAAGCACCTGAAGGCCAGACAAGGAATAATGGATGGAAACTGACCAAGGAGAGATTCAACCTAGAAATAAGGAGGAACTTCCTGACAGTGAGAACAATCAACCAATGGAACAGCTTGCCTTCGGAAGTTATGGGAGCTTCATCACTTGAGACTTTCAAGAAGAGATTGGACTGCCATTTGTCAGAAATGGTAGGGTCTCCTGCTTGAATGGGGGGTTGGACTAGACCTACAAGGTCCCTTCCAACTCTGTTAATCTGTTAAATACAGTTGGCAAACTATACCAGTAGATAGGTCACTTTCATTTGTCCTCCATAGTCTATTTTGTAGTAAGCCCATCAGATAACTTATTCATAAAAGATCTCTGATTTGTCTCCAGCACCAAGCCTTACAAGATCTCTGGATTTCAGCAAGATCCCTCAGTTCAAACTTGTTTTTTGCTTACCTTCCCCTTTCTGTCTCATGGGCCTTTTGTTTCAAGCCAAATTTTCTTACCCTTTCCCAAAGACAGTCATCTATACACAAAGTCCACCACGGCAGGCCTCTTCTGTACAATATCAGGGCAACACAGACTGCTGATCTCTTATGCTAGTCATTTTCTTTACTTGGATCAGTATCAGAGACTTAACAATGTTTACATAACTATTGTCCTTTGTATGCAAATCTTGCCCACTCTATGTCCTCTGCTACATGAGTCTTTTTAAAAAATAGAATGTTGCTAGGAAGAATTCTTTTCAGAAATACCTCGTCTAAGCAGAAAATTCTTGTTACTGCGTCTGGTCATGTCAACAGTAAGCCATCACCTGTACAAAACAAAATCCAGTTGTTACTATCTTCAGAGAATCAAGGGACCATTTGGGCCTTCAGTCCAATCACCTGTGCAAGAATCTAAATCAAAGCATCCCCTCCCCTCTACCAGATCCAGTGGAGTCCACCGCTTCCTATTATGCTGCTTTTACCGTTAGAAGATTTTTCAAACTAGCATCATCAAAAGTTTATAACATAATGGAAACAGTGCCCAAATAATCGCAACTTAGAATCAGAGTTGGAATGGAACCTGGATGGTCTTCCCCTCCAACATCCTCAAGCATAATTGCACTTACATTGGAACAAAATCTCAATCTGTCATCCACATATCCAGATCTTGTTTAGCATTATTTTCCATTTATTTTACTTTGAAAATTCATGTAACCACTCAACTGCCATGTGATTTGGGGTGAACACACACAAAAATACTACCGGTATTTTTTTTTTTAATTCAAAAAGTTTTATTAGTACAAAGTACAAGCATTTTTATCAATTTTCTCCCCCCATCCCTCCTACCCACAACCCACTCCCTTCCCTTCCCCCCCCCCTGGACTTCCCAGAAAAAGTACAGGGCATAGTATTCAATAACATAAATTTAAATTAGATTAAAATAACTTCTTAGATCCCTCATTTTTTCGGCATCTTTAACTCCGAGTTAAAACTATTCAAAACATTAAAAATTAAAGAGAAAGTAAACAAGTGAAGAACAAAAATAAGCAAAATAAAAAAGAAACAAAGATGAACCTCATACACTAAACTTAGTCATAACCTCAAACATTATTAATAGCATAATTTTACAATATACCAAAATATTAACTTCCCGATATTTAATATATATATATATTAATAATGATTGGCTGACCCCTTATATTTCAGCACCCTTAAACTTAAACTTAAAATCCACCTACTTATTAATAACATAATATTATATGTATAACATTTCCTCTAAACCTCAAACCGTAAAATACACCTTAATAACAATATTCCTATACCTTAAGGTATCAACTTCAAAATATATATTATCTACTATACTAAAAATAATAACCAAAATATATAATAATAATAATAAAAAGAATAAAAACCAACTCTTTATACCTCTAAATTTTTAAACTTAATCCCTATATCCTCAAAATAATGATACCAAAATATTACACTATATCCAATTTGTAACTTCAAAATATTTGATATGAAAATACCATCGATAAACAATATTAATATTTCAGATCCCCAAATTAATGATAACGAAATAATGCACTATATCAAATTTATAACTCCAAAATATATAATATATATCTAAAAAACAATCTAGAAATAAAATATAATACCATTAATAGACAATATTAATACAACATATGAAAAGGAAAAAAAAGAAAAAATGTTTACAATCTTGTTCATCTTTCCAACCATCCTATAAGTTTCAACACCATCTGTCCTTTGGCCATTTCCAATCTGTCGCTTCAGCTGTCATCTGATCCCATTCCTCCGTCTCCTTATCCACGTCATAAACATCTGTCTGGCTCTGCCACTCTTTTGGAATCTTTGGAATTATTTCCTCTTGATCACCTATATCCGGATTTCCCTTCTCCTCCTCCCTTATTTCCATGCCTTTTTCCACTGGAATTTTAGAAATATCAGCCTTTAAAACATTGATGTAGAATTCTGTAGCTTTCTTTATTGTATTTAGTCCATATCTTTTTCCCAAGAATTTTACGGTTACTCCTGTTGGTACATTCCATTTATATTTTAAATTTTGTATTTTTAATTCCTGAACCACAAAATCTCAATCTGTCATCCACATATCCAGATCTTGTTTAGCATTATTTTCCATTTATTTTACTTTGAAAATTCATGTAACCACTCAACTGCCATGTGATTTGGGGTGAACACACACAAAAATACTACCGGTATTAAAAATAATAAAATGTTGCATCCAGGGCAACTTTACACTACTAAAAACAATCCCAAGAATAATCAAGTTGGGTACAAACTAGTTAACCCAATACCCAGGAGAAAAAACAGGTCTTAAGAGACTTCTAAATAGGGCAATCCAAATTTCTCTGGTCCATCGGGCAGGTCTGGTAACAAAGAAGCTCATCTGGATCCTATCATCTGCTTGAGTGTGGGAACAAGAGAACGTCCACCCTATCAGATCTTATTGGAAGACAGAAGTAATCAGAAACAGCTTGCAGCTGCAAATAACCAGGCGCTATACTACAAAGTTTTAATTAACTGTGTCTTAGGATTTCAAAATCCTAAGTGGGACTATCCCCACTCTACTGGCCTTCCGTAAAGCCGTAAAAACATGGCTCTTCCGGCAGGCGGGGTGAAAAAGAAGATCAGATTCCCCCATGAATGAATGTTTTTTTAAAATAATGTTCTGTTTTTAAATTATTATGTTTTTATTGCATTGTTCTTACCCATGTTGTACACCGCCCTGAGTCCCACGGGATTGGGCGGCTTATAAGAACGCTTATTAAATTAAATTAAAAAGATTCAACTGTTTATTTGCCATTCCCTGTGAAAAACATATCATTTTTTCCTATAGAACTCAAGCAGGTGCATTCTAAATTTTGTATTTACCCTAACGGTCCTTTTCTACAATGAAAAGAAGTACACATCTTTCTCTGGTGGGAAAATGGCTTTGCTGTGAGAAAGAGCTAGCTTCCTTTGAATTTTTAATTCCATCTGATTTTTTCCCTTGTTGGAAGAAATATCCTTCTGGGTTCAGTTCTAAGTGGGGAGAAAGACACTGGAAACATGGTGGCTGTTTGGAAAGATGGTTTTAATGGTGGACAGGATCACATGCCTTGAAGATTTTGGGTAAAGGAAAAGAGGGCAGAGATGCTGAGAATGCTTGAGTTTTATACCCTCTCTGGGCTTTCAAATTTGAGTTTGTATTCTGATTGGTTGTCAGACTCCCATGGGGCCATGCAGGGGCAACTGTATAGGCTGTGTTTTTGAGTCTCAAGCTTGGTTGAGCCTTGCTGGGTGATGCAATCCTCCCAAGTGCCATGTGGTGAGATGGGCAGAGGGCCAAATCCACCATGTCCTGAGGGCCATGTCCTGATTTATTTATTTATTTATTTATTAAAATTTCTATGCCGCCCAACTCCCGAGGGACTCTGGGCGGCTCACAGCATGTATAGAAACATATAAAAGTAAAAACAATTTTATGATCCCATCCTCCTCCAGCTGAAGGTCTTTTGTATTGTAGATAAGATGTCTTTTGTCTTTCTGGGCTATTAACAAAGGTGGGGGCTGCTTTCCAAGAGCATGTTTCTCCTTTTCTCATCCAGGAAGGTATAATAATCTGCCTTTTTAATATTTCCTAAAATATTTCATTTTTCTAGGAGAGGGGTGGGTGCTAATTTCCTACACCCGCTAGGATTTTTCTTTGACACGTCACTTGTCAATCCTGTAACTGGAAGGAAGTGGTGCTCTCCATGCTAAAAATTGCAGCAAATTTTCTATTTCCACTTCCCAGAGAAACTGGGAAGAATAACTCAAGTTTTCATCCACCAATCTCTGAAGAAAAAGAATTTTCACACGTGCAATGGTCTACTTAAACCACTTTAAATGTGATAGATTGAACTCCTCCACCCAGTGAAATCTATTTCCGCCCCTAAGATGTCCAGCAATAGGCCACAGATCCAGAGACAAATGCAAATAAAGAATTCCCAGGGTACCCAGATTGCCAAAACCTGCTCAGAGAGAAGATTACGTGATCACACCCTGGTCAGAGTCAAAACCAAAGTTCTGGCAATACCAGTTCAGACAATACTTCACTCATCATTGCTTTTGGCACATCTTGCAGGAACCTCTTTGTCAGACCATGATGTGCAGTACTTCAATACTGCACTCATTTACTGCTCAGTTATTTTTTCAATTCAATATCACAAAATGATATTTCTAGGAAGATCAATGCTACTCGTTTTAGATTGTGGGCATAAAAAGCCAGGGAGGGCACCACTAGTCTCCTAAACAGGCACTTTCATCCAGATTTCTCTGTTCCTTGATGGTGAACAATCGCTTGGTCCCGCTCAGCCTCTGGGACCGGCCTTCCGCTGTGCTTGTCATGTGTCTCGTGTTCCTACAATCCGCTAAACCAGCATTTCTCATCCTTTTTTTTCATTCATTCAAATCATACCAATTCTTGGGGGGGGGAATCAGTTTATTGTGCTTTGTTTAAAATATTAAAAGACTGGAAGGGTCTGATACGTGGAGATCATTACAAATAGCAAGCAGAGCATTTTGGCCCAATTTAATATGTAGTCCTCAAATAGAGGACATATCAGATATTAAACTGATAAGAACAGATACTACACTTGATCTTAGCCAAAAGGCCGAGAAGCGATAGCATTTCTCATCCTTGACAGCTTTAAGATGTGTGGACTTCAATTCCCAGATTTCTGGCTGGGGAATTCTGGGAGTTGAAGTCCGCACGTCTTTAAAGTTGCCAAGGTTGAGTTCCCTTCGCTAAGCCATGGTTTTCTTAACTGTGGTTTCTTGAAAACACTCTAAATCAGGGGTCTCCAACCTTAGCAACTTTAAGACTTATGGACTTCAACTCCAACTGAGAGTTGAAGTACACAAGTCTTAAAGTTGCCAAGGTTGAAAACTCCTGCTCTAAATGACTAAATTCAGTTTACCGCATAAGAAACGATAAAGCTTAAATATATATATATAAGCCAAAGTCATACGCTTACCACATAATCAGCATGGACCTCGTTTCCCCGACATTTTAAAGTCCCGCGTCAAGGGAGGGAAGGACTTCCGGACGAAGTTGCCGGTCCCACCTTGGCAGCCCTACAGCAGTCTGGATCACACTTCCTGTTTCCGGTCGATCACAGGCTCTTTAAACTTCAACTCCCATCAATCATTGCGCCAAGGGAAATAACAAATTTTCTCACGAGAGTTTCCTCCCGCCCCCCCCAAGCTCAACGCTTCAGCTGGGGGTGGTGGTGTTCTGTTTCAGCTCCTGTCTTTTTTATTATGTGCTAGTAAATTCTGTAATCACAAAAATATCTTTGAATGCATTCTATATCTGCCTCTATTTCCTTCAATTTATCTGCCAGCCAAACTTTGGACGTGAAATTGTTTAGACCAGGGTTAGGCAAACTACAGCTCTTTGAGGACCTGTGGACTTCAACTCCCAGAATTCCTGCATGGCTGTCTCAGGAATTCTGGGAGTTGAAGTCCACAGGTCCTCAAAGAGCTGTAGTTTGCTCACCCGTGGTTTAGACTATTGGGCAAAACGAGCCTAGGTTTCGATAGCTTTTAACGTACTTCTATTGTAATAATATTTAGTTTATAATGCCACATGCTACTAAGATTTTAAAATCAGTCAATTGTGATGTTTTAAGTTTAGTAAAATATTTAAAATATTTTTTTAAAAAAAATCAGGTAGGCAAAAATTCAAATAATTCAAAATGGGGAAAATAAAGTGTTTTGCAGACCTGTGCAGCCAAGGAACGATTTAAGGTACATCTAATAAAAGTGGACTGCTTTACCAAACTTTTTTTTCATGATAAATCTATTAGTCTTTAAGATGCTGCAGGTGTTTTATGAGTGGGAAGGACACTTTGATTTACTTGATAAATGAAGAATGTCTAGGCTGGGACTAAAACAGTAAAGAACACAACCTCTAAAAATGGGGTGGGTGGGGCGAGGGGATTAGCCTTACTTGGTCTCTTACCAGTGAAATCCATAATCAATGTGGCAAAGGTCTAATATCATCACACTTTTTTCTCCTTAACGGCTTAACCAGGAATTTAGGGGAAAGAACAAAAAGAGGAAAATATCCCCTTTATGTTCGTTTGAATGTTATCGCCAGGGGGATGGGGGGTTATTGCCTTTTTATTGTTTTTATATTGGGTTTTTATCTTTGTGAGCCACCAGAAGCCACTGAGTTGGGTGACACAAATTTTCTTCAATAAATAAATATTAATTGGGAAAGAAAAACCCAGTACAGGTAGTCCTTGACTTAAAACAGTTCATTTAGTAACTATTCAAACTTAGAACAGCACAAAAAAATGACTTATGAGAGTTTTTCACACTTGCAACATCACCATGGTCATGTGATCAAAATTCAGACTCTTGGCAACTAACTCAAATTTATGACAGCTGCAGTGTCCTGGGGTCATGTGACAAGCAAAGTCAATGGGTAAGCCAGATTCACTTAATTGTGTAAATGTAAATGTAAATTCATTTAACAACTGTCTTGCTTAGCAAAATAAACCTTGGGCTCAATTGTTTTCGTAAATTGAGGACTACCTGTAGCTGGAAGCCAACTGTAAAAACTTAGGTCATCTGAGCCACATTAGCCAACTGCAAACCTCAGATGCAACTGGCATCAAAATGTCTGTTTAAAAATAGTATTTATTTCATGGAAGAAAACACAGAAAAAAGAAACACAGAAGAGGGTTGGGCTTAGCAAAAAAAAAGATTGGATTGAGAGAGCAAGTGTCATCAAAGGAAAAAAGGTAAGATTAATTAAAATGGAGAGAAAGGAACTGGTGAGGCTTTAAGCAGACATGAAATAAAAATAACCACATTAATACAATCTTGCTCCCAATAGTTTGTGTGTGATTTGTGTCTTGGAAAAGTTTGTTATTCTACCAGCTTTTTGAAGTTTTCTGCTTGGGCACTGTTTCCCCTTCCCAATCTCCAGGATTTTTTTCTTCATTTTTTCTTTTCTGGTTTTTCTCAAACAAAATACTGCTCCCTATCATTTTTATTTTCTAAAAAGCCCCTAGAAACTACGAGAGGTTTAGGACATTGTTGGAAATAAAGATAGTTACTTGAGATGAATATTTAATTTTCACTGTAGATTCAGTCAGACCAGGATTGGTATCCATCAACTGGGATGTTACCAAGCACACTGCATATCTGACTGACATACCAGGTACTCTGATTTTAGGGGTTTCCCATCGTCAAAGAATTTGGCTAGGCAGGCACTTCAAAGAATAATTTTCTTAGCCAGGACAAAATGGACCCTGCAAGCAATTAATTAGGAATTATTTTAGTAATTATTTCTGAAGGCAAAAGCATAATAAGTGACAACTTTGAAGGCAATGCTTTAATTTTCTGATCATTATTCCATACACATTCATTCCAATTTCTCCTTTATTTCTGATTTGTGTCATTTTATTTTTCCTTGCTTCTTTATGACTGAGCCAGAGGTTTGATCAACCCATAGTCCATGAACTTCACAAGGCATTCTCGAGCCACATTGACAATGTGTTGTCTTTTAGGATCATCCGCTTCTTTACCAATGATGGTCAGGATTTCCAACATCTCACTCTCCACCAATTTCTTTGCCAGTTCTTGGTCGGCGTGGATTAAATTGTAAACAATCACCACTCCACGGTGCTGGATCTCCTGCTTCTCGTGAAGGCAGAGTCTCTGCAAAATCTCCAGCCATTGGGTTGTCTAAACAAATCAGAGTTATTAGACTGAAGAAATCAGAACGATTAGCATGTACACCAGGGGCGGGTTCCTCTTACCTGCCTACCATTGCGCTGCACGCGCATCATCACGTTTTGCATGCGTGTATGCTCGCTACACGCGTGCGTCCCCTCGTGCGATTTTGCTTCCGTGCATGCGCAGGAAGCAAAAAAAGCCCAATTTTTAAAAAAAAGATGGCGCCGTGCAACGGACCAGTAAAGACGGTACCGGAGCCGTCGCACGCAAATTGCGCAATCGGCGGGCAGCTACCGGAATATGAGAGTGGACCGCACCAGTAGGGACCCACCCCTGATGTACACCATGCAGTTTTGTTAATGGGGCCCTATTAGAGTCCCCTGGGAGTTGGGCGGCATATAAATCCATTTAAATAAATAAACAAACAAACAAACAAACAAACAAACAAATAGAAAAGCGTGAAAAGTATCATAATTTAGGCTATTATTCCTATTAAAAAGATTGTGAGTGTGGCAAGCATTGTTTTACTAAGTAAACTAAGTAAATTAGCATTGCAATAGCCACCAATGGAATTTTCTATAGTCATAATCCATCCAGAATATTTGCTGAAAAAAGGAACAAACAATGCATGCAATTTTAATTATAAGATTCTAATTGAAATGGATAGTGTCTGATTCTAAATTTATTCAGTTCAGGGTAACTTCACGGTGAATTATTGATTAATTACTATGTCCTTATTCCCCGTTTGTGGGGGAGAAAAAAAAGCTCTACTTATTAATTTACTTTCTCTTTTTTAATTGTCCTGCAATGCAGTTTTATCATTAAAAAAAATAATGAAAACCCCATTCCACCACCTTTTTGCGAGGAAACAGGAATGAATGAAGGATAGATTCATATCACCAAATAGAACAGGAATCCGGCCTCATTATCAGGAGGTTGTGAGTTCAATCCTAGGTAGAGGCAGATGTAGGGTCTCCTGCTTGGGCAGGGGGTTGGTCTAGATGACCTGCAAGGTCCCTTCCAACTCTGTTAATCTGTTAAAGCCAGTTTGGTGTAGTGAAACCAGGAGATTGTGAATTCTAGCAATAGCAATAGCACTTAGACTTATATACCGCTTCATAGTGCTTTACAGCCCTCTCTAAGCGGTTTACAGAGTTCAGCATATTGCCCCCAACAATCTGGGTTCTCATTTTACCGACCTCAGAAGGATGGAAGGCTGAGTCAACCTTGAGCCTGGTGAGATTTGAACAGCTGAACTGCAGCTAGCAGTCAGCTGAAGTAGCCTGCAGTGCTGCACTCTAACCACTGCACCACCTCGGCTCTTAGTTCCACTTTAAGTTCCACTTTAAGCATGAAAACTTTTTGGGGGACTTTGAGCCAGTCACTCTCTCTCAGTCCAACTCACTTGTCATGGGGAAAAAAAGAGGAAGAAGTATAATATATGTTTGCTGCCTTGAGTTACTTATAAAGTAATATAGATGGGACAAAATCAAATAAAATAAGGGACAAAATATTAAAGTTGTAATATTCCTAAAATCTTGATTCCTGGATTGCCTTGGGCCATTCCAGCAGAGTAATAGCATTTTGCAGATCTTGTGAGGTGATGGATAAGAGTGAAAAAAATGGAAGAACAGCAGAATGATGCCTCCTCTCATTCGAGGAGCACAGGTAGCCCACTGTGTTCATATATGTTCTTGAAACCCTACAGAACATGAAAAGATAACTAGCAGGAACCGCAGAATTACATAAAGCAAATCAGAATTTTGAAAACAACTTTAACCTCCCATCTTTATTTATTTTATTTATTTATTTATTTATTTATTTATTTATTTTAGTGTTCTTATATGCCGCCCTACTCCCTGGGGACTCAGGGCGGTGTACAACATTTATAGAACAACTAAACAATATAAAAATTTAATAAGTTAAAATGAATTTAAAAAACATACAACATCATACATACGTGGGGGAGACCTAAGATGTAAAATTGTCTCAAAGCCCCGCCTGCAGGAAGAGCCATGTCTTAACGGCTTTTCAGAAGGCCAGCAAGGTGGGGATAATTCGGATCTCCGGGGGTAGTTGGTTCCAGAGAACAGGGGCCCCCACAGAGAAGGCCCTCCCCCTAGGACCCGCCAGCTGACATTGTTTGGTTGACGGGACCTGGAGGAGACCCACTCTGTGGGACCTGACCGGTGAAGGGAAGTATGAGGTAGGATGCGGTCCCGGAGGTAACCTGGTCCTAAGCCATGTAGGGCTTTAAAGATGATAATCAACACCTTGAATTGCACCCGGACACTAATGGGCAACCAGTGCAGCTGGCGGAGTATGGGTGTTACATGGGTGTATCTTGAGACACCCACCACAGCACGCGCAGCCACATTTTGCACCAGTTGAAGTCTCCGGATACTCTTCAAGGGTAGCCCCATGTAGAGCGCATTACAGTAGTCCAATCGAGAGATGACAAGGGCCACACACTTTACCCACACACTGAGGGTGAAAAGCAAGAAGAGACTTACCACTTGGGTTAACTTATGACAGAGTGTCTTATGGGCCGCAGTGAGCATCGCAAGGGCTCCTGCAGCTGCATTCTGGACTTTGTCATCATCCTCACCACATAACAGGACAACCAACTTGAGTCTGTCATTTCCTTCAGCAATAAATCTATCTTGAACCTTGGGGGGGGAGTTGGAGAGGGAAATCAATTAAACGGATGCTCCATAAAATGCAGTAATATTTAACATTCCTAGATGAAGAAGCTGTAGACCGGAGATCCCTTCACCAGAGAAATGGAAATGCTTACCTCTTTATTAACTACAAGGTTGCACATACATTCTGTGGCTGCTTGTCGGAGCTGATCGTGGTTTTCAAACATGTAGTTTTCAATCTCTGGTAGAGCTTTCTCTTTGATGATCTTTTGTCTGAAAGAAGCATGTGGGTTTTAATTACTTTATCAGGGGGCTGAAAATGAAAAGTATGAAACTGTCAGGGACTCTGAGAATAGGCCAATCTCTACTTTGGGAAACTTGGCTCAAAGACAAGTCTCCCTTTTAATCATAGTTTACGGCAATGGAAAGATCTTTTGGCATCACCAGTACTGTATTAACTCCTCTGATGCTGCAGCTGTTGCTATGGTGATGCAAAGGTGTGTGTGTGTGTGTGTGTGTGTGTGTGTGTGTGTGTGT
Organism: Diadophis punctatus similis; assembly: GCA_023053685.1. Classification (NCBI taxonomy): domain Eukaryota; kingdom Metazoa; phylum Chordata; class Lepidosauria; order Squamata; family Dipsadidae; genus Diadophis; species Diadophis punctatus. Next base: position 20,688,582 of record JALIGW010000001.1, read on the forward strand.
GTGTGTGTGTGTGTGTGTGTAAGGCCATCTGTTAGAATCCTGGTTCGGGGCTTCTTGTACAACCAATGTCACGTGAATTTGATGACTTTGAAAAGCCATACTTTATTTCATCTGCTTACTTGGAATAGAGGAAGGATTTACAAAGAGCATTGGCATCCAACTGTGCCCTTCATCCATTCATTCCAGTTTTCTCTGATTATGTTAGATATTTCTTACATATTTAAGTCAGAAATCATGGAAAATCTTGATTTTCCTTGATCTGAATATTGAATTAATTTCTCTGCTGCTATAATGGAATCGGGAAAGTTTAGGAGCTCTAATTCATAATCATATTTCTGCTGTTCCTGATTAAATCATTTATTATTAAGTGACTAAAATTACAGTGATATAGACCATATAAGAGTTAACAATAACGCTTCTATGGAGATTTATAATCCAAGTCAATATTTCTCTTTTAAATGTGTAGGTTTCAACTCCTAAATTCCCCAACCCATTGCTGGGGAATTCTAGGAGTTGAGTATTCATGTCTTAAGGTTGCCTAGGCTGAGAAACACTGATCTAAGTAAACGAACATCATCCCATCAGATCTTAGATTAGCGGTCATTAGCCTGACATTCCTGGCCTTTAATAAGGTCCAGAAGGCATGGCTCTCTCACCACACTTGGGGAGGGGGAGTTCCATCAATGGTGAAGAGCTCTCACAGTGGCTGTGTTGCGTTTGACGCAATGAATTTTGCTACTGATCATGTTTATTTTTATCCAAGTGGTTATTGACCATTTTTCGATATATTGGTTTTTAACCTGTTTACTTATTGGATTATTGTTTTTAACTGTTGTGAGCTACCCAGATGAGCTGCCCTACAAAGCAAATAAATACATAAATGAAAGTAGAAATGGTATGATAAAATATAGCAGAGGGAAAAAAGATCATTAAAAGTCTGGTTAATAATAAACATTGTGAAGATATGGATAGACATGGTAAGGTTTTTCTTAATAGGATCAGCCTGTTAAAAATAATCTAAACACAATTAGTTGTCTCACCTGAGTTTGTCACTTCTTCCAGAAAAGTTGGTCAGTCCTAACAATGCTTCATAATTTTGTAGCCCATCGCGCTCAGTATTCAACAAACTGACCAGTGGCCGCACAACTTCATACACCTAGGACGAAAACAATAGTGCAGAATCTAAACGGTAAGGGCCTGGCATAATGGGAAGAAGGAATAAACTTGAGGAACATAAGGAAAAGTTGCAACCAAAACAACTTTTGAAAAAGGAATAAGAATAGAATAGAATAGAATAGAATAGAATAGAATAGAATAGAATAGAATAGAATAGAATAGAATAGAATAGAATAGAATAGAATAACAGAGTTGGAAGGGACCTTGGAGGTCTTCTAGTCCAACCCCTTGCTTAGGCAGGATACCCTACACCACGTCAGACAAATGGTTATCCAACATCTTCTTAAAAACTTCCAGTGTTCGAGCATTCACAACTTCTGGAGGCAAGCTGTTCCACAGATTAATTGTTCTGTCAGGAAATTTCTCCTTAGTTCTAAGTTGCTTCTCTCCTTGATTAGTTTCCACCCATTGCTTCTTGTTCTACCCTCAGGTGCTTTGGAGAATAGTTTGACTCCCTCTTCTTTGTGGCAACCCCTGAGATATTGGAACACTGCTATGATGTCTCCCCTAGTCCTTCTTTTCATTAAACTAGACATACCCAGTTCCTGCAACCGTTCTTCATATGTTTTAGCCTCCAGTCCCCTAATCATCTTTGTTGCTCTTCTCTGTATAAATAGGAAATAGGAGTTTTGGCTAAAATTGTAGACAAGACCCTCCTTAGTTCTTACAAAGATAATGAGAAGGGGGGGTGGAAACACATTCAGACCTGCAAGATTCTATGGCTTTATAATAAAAATAGCATTAGTGTTCACAACTTTGCTTTCCTGTGTACTTGAAGAGTTGACACAGAAGGAAGAACTTATGAGGAATGGTTGGAAGTGCTGAATATGTTTCCCCTGAGACTGTAGAGGACATGATAGTTGTCTTCAAATACTCAGACGACTGTCATAGGAGATGGAGAATTATTCAGAGAAGTTTCAGAAGACGGGAGAAGAAACAATTCAAATTACAAGAAAGTAGATTTTGTTTGGATATCGCGAACAACTTCCTAACAGGAAAAGCTGTTCAGAAGTGTGAGGCAGCTTCATATATTTATATCCCTCTCCAGTTACTGAAATGCAGCTTATTCCCACAATTGCGTTACTGTTTTATAAAGATGTTGCAGGACACATGAATTTACTCACTCTCTCCCCAGGGAATGCTATGTCAGGGTTGGAAATGGCAGCAATCTTGGCCAGGGCATGAGATGCTTTTATTTTGCCAACATCTGTGCCTTCCAAGGCCAGTGGTATAAGGGCCTAAATATGACGAGAAAGAAATTGTAAGCACTTAATGTACTGATATAATTTATATCTGCTCTACAGTATCAGCTCTTGCAAAAAGACTTAGTATAAAAGCAAAACATATGCACAGGGAAAAGGTAGAAATGAAGCAAAATAGTTTATATAAATCCTAAGTATTGTAGGAATGGAGCAGTGGTGGGTTCCTACCGGTGCGGTCCACTCTATAGCACCGGTAGTGGCCCGCTGGTGATGTCACAGTACCAGTGCGGTCGGTTGCCGGTGCCTGGGCGCCGCCATTAAAAAAATTTTTTTTAAAATTTTTTTTAAAAAAATTTCTTCTGCGCATGCCCAGAAGCCAAGCTTCCAGCACTGCGCATGCGCTGCCTTCCTACCCCACAGTGAGTCCAAGCAGGGGAGGATGGCTGAGGGAGCGCGTGAGACGCTGAAAGAACAGGTGGCAGGAGCTATCTCCATTCCCCTCCCTTCAGCAGTCCGAGAAGCCACAAATGCGCGGTGATGATCCTAGGCATTTTCACACGTTTGAGGCTTCTCGAGCTGCTGAGGGGAGGGGGAATGGGCGGCAGGGCCTATCTCAGTTCCCCTCCCTTCAGCAGTCCGAGAAGCCATGCCCACCCGGTCACATGGCCAGCAAGCCACACCCACAAAATAAGCCACACCCACAGAGTGGTAGTAAAAAAATTAGGAACCCGCCCCTGGAATGGAGGAAATAAGGGCAGAGGGAAGGGAAGGGAAGGGAAGAAGGATAGGAAAGGAAAGGGAAAGGGAAGGGGAAGGGAAAGGGAAAGGGAAAGGGAAAGGAAGGAAGGACTCTTAAATTTTAAGGCTTTTATAATTAATATACCAATTACAATCAAATTACATCTATGAGGGAAACACAGGTTGCTTTTCTGGGATTTGATTCAATCCTTGACAGTACAATTAATCTTCATTTAAAGACCATTCATTTAGTGAGTGGTTTGAAAAAAATGACTTATGACCAGTCCTGCACTTATAACCGTCAGAGCATCTCCACAGTCACGTGATCATGATTTGAGTGATTAGCAACTGTTGTGCAAGTCAGTCACGGACGGCATCCCATGGTCATGGGATTGCCATTTGCAACATTCCCTGCCAGCTTACAAGCAAAGCTAATGGGAAAGCTGTCAAGTCAATGGTAGCACATCCCGGTCACATGATATCTTACTTAACAACTATATGTGATTCAGTTAACAGCCATCGGAGATTGCTGAAACTGCCATTGCTAAGTGGGGCAGTCACGTAATGTTTCGCTTAATGACTGCTTCTCTTCGAGGTGGAGTTGCCACTCCCAATTAGGGTTGTGTATATCGATAATAATGCACGTGAGTATCGTATAGATTGGGCCACTAGCTAGATCCAAGTTAAAAAAGGATATCAAATGATCCCAAATACAGACCCCAAAATTGGACCACTACTACAAAGACAAATGGTCAAACTAAATTAAAGCCTAAGACAGGGGTGTCAAACTTGATTTCATTGAGGGCCGCATCAGGATTGTGTTTGACCTCGGGGGTGGGGTGGGGTGGGGTGGGCGTGGCCAGTTTGATGTCATTTATGTCAGGGGCGTCTGTGGTGGCCCGAGTGCTCTGCCAACAAAAACAGGCTCCAGACCTCATTTTCAGCTGCGATGGCCCCCTGCCACCCTCTGCCAGTGAAAATATGCACCCCCCGAGCTCAGTTTTCACTGGCAGAGGGAGGCAGGAGGCCGTTGCAGCTGAAAATGGAGCCTGGGAGGGCCACACACGGCCCTTTGCTGTTTCTAGGGCGGCCCTGCGGGCCAGATCTAAGCTCCCTAAGGGCCAGATCTAAGCACCCCAAGGGCCAGATCTAAGCTCCCCAAGGGCCAGATCTAAGCACCCCAAGGGCCAGATCTAAGCACCCCAAGGGCCAGATCTGGCCCCCTGGCCTTTAGTTTGACACCCTTGGTCTAAGACTCAGGCTCAGATGGAACTGGGATGCTGCTCAAGAAGAGGGAGTAAAAAAACCCAATGGTTTAAATTACATAAAAAGAGATTTTGGCAGGACCTCAGAAAAAAATGTCCTAGTGATAAGAACTGTGCATAGGAACTTGGCCATTGTCTTTGCACTTTGTGTGAAGCAGGTCACAATGGCAAGCAATAATGTGGCAGCCATTAGATCTTTGACCTGGTTATATGCACATGCGAACCTAGCCCATCTATCGCAAACGAAGAAGCTGTAGGAATGCGTTACCTTTCCACCCCCTTGAGCAACAATGGTACCACGATCCTTGGGGTCGTCAGACAAAGCGAGAAAAACTCTGGCAGGAAGGAACAGAGATGAGAGAACCATTTTTCATTACAATTCTTGCTCATATTCTTGGTTTATATTTCAGTGTATACTGTTTTTTTTTTAAGGAATACTGTAATAAACAAGGGGACACAGCAATCGGGCTTACAATTCAATCAGGAAGGATGGCAAAGAGTGAGAGAATAACAGAATAACAGAGTTGGAAGGGAACTTTGAGGTCTTCTAGTCCAACCCCCTGCTTAGGCAGGAAACCCTACATCACTTCAGACAAATGGTTATCCAATGTTTTTTTAAAAACTTCCAGTGTTGGCGCACCCACCACTTCTGGAGGCAGGCTGTTCCACTGATTAATTTTTATCACTTTCAAGAGATTTCTCCTTAGTTCTAGGTTGCTTCTCTCCTTGATTAGTTTCCACCCATTGCTTCTTGTCCTGCCTTCAGGTGCTTTGGAGAACAGATAGACCCCCCCCCCTTCTTTGTGGCAGCCCCTTAGATAGAATTACCTAGCTAAAAGTTCTTTGGTTTGATCTGTCAAAATAGCAGTGTCTGCCTTCACCATGCAGACCAAGGCAGAGGTGACTCCGGCTTTGATGAGACGCTGTACTCGCTTCATAACGAAGTCTTTTTTGTCCTTTGGGGAGAAAAGAGAAATGGGATTTGCTTGTTGATGAGAATAGAATAGAATAGAAACGAAACTCGACTGCAGAAAATACGACTTCAGCAACAGAGTAATCAGTGCCTGGAATGCACTACCTGACTCTGTGGTTTCTTCCCCAAACCCCAAAAACTTTAACCTTAGACTGTCTATGGTTGACCTCACCCCATTCCTAAGGGGTCTGTAAGGGGCGTGCATAAGCGCACCATCGTGCCTACCATCCCTGTCCTTCTGTCCTATTGTCTAATTTTTACCTATACATACTTTGCTTTTGTTTATGTTTATATCATACCTGTTATCTTGTACACGTGTTGACAAAATAAATAAATAAATAAAGTAAAAATAAATAAATAGAATAGAATAGGACAGGACAGGATAGGATTTATTTATTTATTTAATTGCATTTGTATGCCGCCCATCTCCCAAAGGACTCTGGGCGGCTTAACAACATTTGCAAATGTAAAAACATAAAAACACTGAAACAAGTAAAACAATTAAAAACTCATGCATATCCTTTCATGGCCAGATCTCGCCGATTACAGTCGCAAGATCAACAGCCTCAAGCCTGCCGAAAGACAGGCTAGGCTAGGCTAGGCTAGGCTAGGCTAGGCTAGGCTAGGCTAGGCTAGGCTAGGCTAGGCTAGGCTAGGCTAGGCTAGGCTAGGCTAGGCTAGGCTAGGCTAGGCTAGGCTAGGCTAGGCTAGGCTAGGCTAGAATAGAATAGAATAGAATAGAATAGAATAGAATAGAATAGAATAGAATAGAATAGAATAGAATAGAATAGGACACTTTATTGTCACTCTGAATGTACACTAATTGGCATACATTAAAATGAAATTACGTTGCATACAGCTCTCACAGGGTCTCCTTTGAGAGCTGTATGGAGTTAGTATCAAAACAAATTGGTGATCCTTAGAAGAGTGATTATGCCTACCTTGGGATGTTCCTCAGGTACATGTTGCTTAGAAAACTTGGCCAGCTGTACAAGTTCAGGGACAAGTTCTTTGACATCATAGCTGTTGGTGCAGTTCACCAAGACGCTGGCCACGGAGTACAAGATAGTCTTGTCGCTTGTCTGCATGCAACCAAATGAAGGAATTTCAGGTTACTATATACCACCAGGCATTTCAAATGAGAGTGCTCTTTCCATGTGGTTGCCTGACGTGTGAGAACAGCCAGCCCCCCCCCCCCCCGGACTGAGGATTAGGCAACAAGGATTTAGAGCAAACCAGGCTGTAGATTTCCTACCTTGGCTAATTCGAACATGGCTTGCATGGCTGGCTCGTCTTGTACAAAATCATCCTTCACATCGGCATCCAAAGTCAAGTAAGCAAGGCCTTCCACTGCCCACTTTCGGGTACGGGTGTCAATGGTGGGATTGCACAGCCATCTGAGTGAACAAGACAGTTACAATGCCTCTTGCAGTACAGATGTTTTGGTGAGAGAGAAACTGCTTGCCCAAGAATTAGGATTTCCTTCCAGTCTGTCTTTCCCCTTCACTATAAAAACTTAAGAAGAATCCTGTGTTATCAGCATAGTGCTTATTTAATTTAGCATTATATGAAGTGGCTGGAAAAAAGAATGGAAGAGGGAGAGGAGGGATAAACAATCAAGAAACTGCTTCTCCTTAAGGGCAGTTGCCTGTCCTATCAGATTAGATAAGGGGTCCCTTTTCTTAAATGTTGCCATCTTATGGGACTTGGGAAGCATGTCTTTTCCATGGCAGCTCCTGCCCTATGGAACATCCTTCCCCTTCAAGTTTGGCACATCCCTATCCTTTTAACTCTCCAAAAAGCACTCAAAATCTGGCTTTCCCCCCCAAGTTCTGGGATAGAGTGAGCTACGTTGCAGTGATGTTTCAATTGTTTTTTGCTTTTAATATTTTTATGGTACATGAGATATGGTTTTATCTCTTAGTTGTGAACTGCCCAGAGTTTGCTACAAGATTGGGGAAAAAAAGAAAAGAAAAGAAAAGAAAAGAGAATAGAATAGATAGAATAGAATAATAGAATAGAATAGAACAGAATAGAATAATAGAATAGAAGAACAGAATAGAATAGAAGAACAGAATAGAACAGAATAATAGAATAAAATAGAAGAATAGAATAGAATAGAATAGAATAATAGAAAAGAAAAGAAAAGAAAAGAGAAAAGAGAAAAGAAGAGAAAGAACAGAACAGAAAAGAACAAAAAAAGGGGAAAAAAAGAAAAAAAAAGGTCTCTTGGCAGCATATCTCATAAAAAATAATTCAGGCCAGATGGGAAAAACTACAGAAAAAGTGTTTTAATCATTCAAAGGCATTCTACCATAAGGGATATTGTAAATAAAAGTGGAAAACTCCTCTTACAATTGCCAAGAGTCTGTATTTACCCCACAATAGCACTAAAGTATTTTACTGAAGTCGGTATACAGGTAGTCCTCAACTTACGACCACAATTAAGCCCAAATTTTCCAATGCTAAACAAGACCGTTGCTAAATGAGTTTTGCCCCATTTTACAACCTTTCTTGCTGTAGATGTGAAGTGAATCACTGCAACCATCATAGATACATGCCAGTTGCCAAGTGTCTGAATTTGGGGATTCTCCAATGGCCGTAAGTGTAAAAGAATGGCCATAAGTCGCTTTTTTCAGTGCTGTTGTAACTTGGTCACTAAGCAAATGGTTGTAAGCCGAGGACTGCTGTAGTTTTTGCTTCTTTGATTTTGATTGGGTCATTCTGTGACCAATCAAGTGCATTCTGGAAGCTCACAAGTATGGACAGAAGGATGCACTGACACCAGTATGGACATTGGTGTCCATAAGAGTTAGGTATTAAGATACATGAAAAAGCAGACTCTGAATTCTATGAAACATGGAATAGATGGTCTATCTGGTTAAAACAAAATAAAAAGTTTAAAATCTGGTTATAAAACGAGGACTATTCGTGAGAGCATCTGTAAATGTTCTCACTCTCTTTTCCTATGATATAACAAGTGAACTATATGTAACTAAACTGGAAGAAATAGATCTGGAGAATATAACATGAGATTTAACTTTGTTCAGATAGACTTAGATAAACATTAACGAATGTTAAAAGGAAAATAAAAATATTGTAACTTGGAAATAGATCTAGAAATACTTCAAAAAAGCTGTAAAAGTGATTAGCTATTGTTGTATTTGTTTTGGTTTACGTATTTTTTTGTATTTTTTATATTTTTCTCTGTCTGTTTTGTTTGTTGTTTTTAACGAAAAAACGTAATAAAGATTTTTTTTTTAAGAGCTAGGTATTAAATCATGCTGCCTGTAGATAAGGAGTAAAAATTGTCACCAAGATGGCTACAGTATTTCCTCTCTTTTTAAATAGCAAGCTGATAGTTGCTGCAGGATAAATAAGATGTTTCCCTACCAGACCTTACAAGGCAGGAGGCTGTGGCTGAAGAGAAAGGGAAAAAAGAGAAGCAGGGGAGTCATCTATTCAACTATCTCCTTATGAGCCCAGCTCCCAAAATAGACCTCCGACTCACTTGCGGCATTGTTTTGCTAGCTTATCAGTGGATCCTTCTGCAAATTGTCTCAGGCCATAGTCGGTTCCTCCAGCAGAACCCAGCTTGCAAAGCCCCTGGCAAAAAAAAAAAAAGTAAAAATTGAAAAGAGAGATGGAATATCCATTTATCAGACTCCAGTGAGAAATTTATTTTAGTCACAGGGTTGTAGGCTAGTCTGGGAAGTTGGAAAAAAATATCCTGGCACAAGGCAGTGGCAATTGGCTTTGTTGCTGATAAGAAAAACTTCAGAGATATGTCCATTGTAATCAGCTCAACTGAAGAGCATCTTTGTTTTTTCAATGATAGAAGGGCACCAACAACTTTAGAGCTATTTGGGCTGAAAGATTTAGGCTTGGATGTAAGTCTTTAGCTGAGATAAGCTTATTATCTTTTAAATCCCAAAATAGATTTATTCTGCTTCTGCACCAACTCTGGGTGAATTCCATTATAGTTCCTGCTTATCTAGAAGATTAAATCTAGAATCAACGTGCTGAAAGAGCAAGAGCAATTCTAAAACTCTGGAAGAAAAAAAATTAAGGAGATACTGTTGGGTGAGATCCTAACAGTCTCTTTTATTTAACAGATTAACAGAGTTGGAAGGGACCTTGTAGGTCATTTAGTCCAACCCCCCCTCAAGCAGGAGACCCTACCTACACCATTTCCGACAAATGGCAGTCCAGTCTCTTCCTGAAAGCCTCCAGTGATGAAACTCCCACAACTTCCGAAGGCAAGCTGTTCCATTGGTTTATTGTTCTCACTGTCAGGAAACCTCTCATTTCTAGGTTGAATCTCTCCTTGGTCAGTTTCCATCCATTATTCCTTGTCTGGCCTTTGGGTGCCTTGGAAAATAGCTTGAACCTCTCTGTGGCAGCCCCTCAAATATTGGAACACTATTATGTCTCCCCTGGTCCTTCTCTTCACTAGACTAGCCATGCCCAGTTTCTGCAACCACTCTTCATATGTTTTAGTCTCCAGTCCCCTGATCATCCTGGTTGCTCTCCTCTGCACTTTTTCTAGAGTCTCAACATCTTTTTTATAGTGTGGTGACCAAAACTAGATGCAGTACTCTAGGTGTGGTCTTACTAAGGCTTTATAGAGTGGTATTAGTACCTCACTTGATCTTGATTGTATCTCTCTGTTAATGCAGTTTAGGATTGCATTGGCTTCTTTGGCTGCCGCCGCACACTGCTGGCTCATATTTAGCTGGTTGTCCACTAAGACTCCAAGCTCCTTCCCACAGTTACTGCTATTAAGCCTGGTTTCACCCAATCTATATGTGTACTTTTGGTTTTTCTTGCCTACAGTAAGTGAAAGACTTTAGTTTTCTCTACATTTAATTTCATTTTGTTAGATAGGGCCCAGTGTTCAAGTCTGTCAAGATCCATCTGGATCTTGAGCTTATCATCTAGGGCGGAGGTGTAAAACTTGTGGTCCGCAGGCTGGATGCCTCATGTGCTGGCCCCACCCCCACCTGGTTTAGCGAAGGGGGGGGGAAGTCCCGATACGTCACGTGACACCGCCATGATGACGTGAGTTTGACACCCCTGATCTAGGGTGTTGGCTATTCCTGCCAGCAAAGTATCATCTGCAAATTTGGTAAGTTCTCCTTCTATTCCCTCATCTAAGTCATTTATCAAGATATTGAAGAGTACTAGGTCTAAGACAGAACCTTGTGATACCCCACTGCTTACTTCCCTCCATGTAGACCTAGACCCATTAATGACTACTCGTTGGGTACGGTTTGTCAGCCAGTTACAAATCCATCTGGTGGTGATGCAATCTATCCCACTTTTTTCTAGCTTACCAAAAAGTAAGTTGTGGTCTACTTTGTCAAATGCCTTGCTGAAGTCTAAGTATATTATGTCCATAGTATTTTGATGGTCTACTATTTAACATCATTCTTCTGCAAGCAAACAATCAAGAAGAGTCTGCAAGCAAACAACCAAGCTCAGAGAACACCAGGGACTCTATAGTTTTGTCTTTGGCAATGCAAACACCACAACTCTGAGGTAATAAATCTGAGAAATATTTCTCCCTAACAAAAATTTGGGGAGCTACTATCACCTAACGCAATTGATAGAGACTACAATTCTGTTTAGTCTAACACAGGTTGATAAATTAATCTGGCCTTATTTTAAGGATGGGAACTGTGATGGAGCAGATTTTTGTTTGGGACTTGCAACAATTGCCTTCTGAATTAGAAACATAGATTTTACCTTAATTATAAGTTCATTATGAAGTTTCCATAAATAAATGAGCAGAGTTCTTTGCCTGATTCAGAGGACTATCATCAAACAGATTAGGCTAAAGATCTAAGAGAACTAACCACTAAAGCTCTGATCTTGATCTTCTCATTCAGAGTCTTTTTGTAAATTTCCTTCAGCAAGGTGATTCCATTGGTGATGATGAATGTGGCCCGACTAAGTTTGGTCGAAGCATGGATGAGAGCTTCCACAGCTACTAGTTGATCAATCTCTCTCTCTGAGCCACACAGTGCTACCATCATCTCCATGACACCGTTCATGCTCAGCAGTTTGTTCCCCAAATCAAAAGGTCCTTGTAGAACTCCAGACACTGTCTGGATGGCATGTAAAGTCTTGTCTATATCCTTGGGGTCAATTTTACTCCTGGAGGCAGGGAAAAGCACATGAAAGAAAGAGAATAATAGTTAAGGTTAGCTGATGGCAGGCATAATATTTGTCCTTTGATTCGGCAGAGTAGAAGATGTGACACCACATTGTTATCAAGCATATTCCTTTTCTTTTCTCAGAATTATTCCTAGCACTACCTATTCATTGTTTCTCTACTGTAAACTACAGTAATTTAGGGTTTCATTTGTTTTCCTTTACTTTAAAGGAATCTAGAGCGGGTCCTTTCTAAGATACTTTCCCTATCCCCCATTCCTTCTGTGATAAGAGACTGAAATGTCTCTTATCTGACAATGGCACCAGCTACACTTTCTCCTCTTGTCTCTTAAGGATATTCCATAGATCAGGAGTCTCCAATTGTGGCAACTTTAAGACTTGTGGACTTCAACTCCCAGAATTCCTCAGCTTTGCTGGCTTTTGACAATTAGCTTTTTAGTTCTGTGTAATCTGGGGAAAAGAAGTTTAAAAAACTCACAGAGGCAATTTAGGTTGTACTGAGATCAATCAACAGGACATATCCAATGGTGGGTTGCTACCGGTTCGCCTCGGTTCGGGCGAACTGGTAGCGGCGGGGGCGGGAGGCTTCGCCCACCCACCCGGATGTCTTCATGGACAATCTGCGCATCACAGAAGGTTCTCGCATGCGCAGAAGCGCTGTGCATGAGTGAAGTGAGCATGTGCATGTGCGCGTTCATAGTTCTGAACCGGTAGCAAGGGTAAGTGAAACCCACTACTGGACATATCCCACTACTGATGTACCTCTGTGAAGTTTTTGATACTTTCATTGGATTACTGGATTTTGTTTCTCTTGTTTTCTGTAAAAATTTCAAGGACTGTTGGACTCACTTAATGTACTCTTCACAGATCAGTCTGAAGTTTTCTCTTTCCGGGTCAAATCTCAAGTCATCATACAATTTGTTCAGAAGAACTGAAGCTGTGAGCTGTGTATTATCTGTTAGAGGGAGACAATCGGACATCTCTGGAATCTGGCCAGCAACTTTCAAAATCTTTTTTAGACCTGGGGAAATGAAGTGGTGGTGGGGAAGTAGAGGAAGATAGAAAGGACACAGAATCAGTTTAAGTTGCAATGCTAAAAGACAATCTGTTAGATTTGTAGCCTGAAATAAATTGGGGCAAATTGAAAGCTGGGCTCACACTGAATACAAAATTGAAGTTCACACTTTTCGTCTAAGGATACATCTGCAAGACAACAAAACTTTTTATGGATAAATCATTTCTGAGAAAAATATTGTGAAATATGGATTTTCTTATAAAAAGTGAGTCATAAAACTATTTAGACAGCCATCAAATTCTATTTGGATGGGAAATCTATAATGACTGATAGTGGAGCTTCCAGTTTCAGAGGTAATATACTATTTGTTGGGGAACAATAATGGAAAAAGGATTTTGCCTTTCTGCCCTGCTTATTATCTTTTCATAAACATCCATTTTGTTTTCTGTCTGAAACAGGATGATGGAGTAGAAGCTATTCCAAGAACCCTTGTCTTACATGATATCTCATAAACCTTAGTGTTCCACTTCAAAATTTATTTTAAGAGGTTTTCTTTTCACCAATACAGGTTAGAGTATTGGAGATCCCAGTCCAATACAGAATTGCATCCTTTTTAAAAAATACCTAACTCAACCTTTTTCAGTGTTGAATCTCCAGTAGTGTTGACCAATTATTCCCACTGTTTTTGATGACTGGCCTGGCTGATGGAAGATCATGAGAGTTACTTTGCATCACTGCAAGTTGAAAAAAGTTAACAGGATGAATTACTCAATTTTCTAAGATCCTAATGTTTATAAAATTCTGGATTTAGGATTATACTTTGGGCAAGACTGTAGAAAGCTGTAGAAAGACTATAGAAAGCAGCTGGGTGACCTTGGGCCAGTCACTCACTCTTAGACTAATTCACCTCACAGGGCTGCTGTTGTTTGGGAGAAGGAAAGAATATTAAGTAAATTCCGAGGTGGCGCAGCGGTTAGAGTGGGGTACTGCAAGCCACTTTAGCTGACTGTGATCCGCAGGACAGCGGTTCAAATCTCACTGGCTCAAGGTTGACTCAGCCTTCCATCCTTCCGAGGTAGGTAAAATGAGGACCCAGATTGTTGGGGGCAATGTAAATATACATTGCTTACTGGTGTAAACCGCTTAGAGAGTGCTTGCACTGTGAGGCGGTATATAAATGTCACTAATAAATAAATAAATAAATTCACTGCCTTGAGTTGTTTATAAAAATAATAGGTGAATAATAGATAAATAAAATATAGTAAACCACAGACAAAAGATCTTTTAATGCCTTGGTCTCTGATCTGTGAATAGCATCAGAAGGACTGGCAGAACCATTTGCCTTTACTGGACTAGCAATCACATAGCGATTAGACTTATATACCACTTCATAGTGCTTTACAGCCCCCTCTAAGCAGTTTACAGAGTCAGTATATTGCCCCCAACAATCTGGGTCCGCATTTTACCGACTTCGGAAGGATGGAACGCTGAGTCAACTTTGAGCTTGTCAGGATCCAACTCCTGGCTGTGGCAGAGTCAGCCTGCAGTACTGCATTCTAACCACTACACCACTACGGCTCATGGAATGCTGAGCCTTGGGCAATTGCCAAATGAAATTAGACAGCTAAAGGGTGTAAATGCGGAGTGACCACCTTTGAGCAACAAGTGGCTCCATCTTCAGCCAAGTGCAGGGAAAATCAAGCAAATTCAAGTTTAGGTTTCACTTAGGCTAGGGATGCATAACCTTTTCTGGGCTGAAGGCCACATTGGATCTCTGGGACTAAAGCTAAATGTGATTTCATTTCATTTTCATTTCAAAATGAATCAAAATAGAGTAGAGTAACTACAGTGAATTTCCAGTTATGCATTTAATAATGTTCTTCTTTCATGTTAAAAATTAGCTTGGCGAAACGTTTTGAAGGTCTGTGGCCTTCAAGGGTCATATCAACTGAACTGACAATTGACTGAAGTGGCTGATAGTACACAGATTCTGTCGGGTGTCTTTCAAGTCTCGATTCAAAGGATAAAGCCATAACTCTACACAAGAGAGAGGTTGCATGTAGGCATTGCTTACCATTATCAATTACAAATATACTGCGACTATTGTCATGGATACTCAGGTCCTGTCTTGGCACATTTTTGTTGAGTAGATTGAGAGCCCTGTCCCGGCCATGACCGGATACCTTTTTACTGGGAAGCATATCTAGAAGATGAGCAATGATTGCCTTTATATCTTTTTTTGTGTCTGTAAAAAAGAAGAAATCAGCATCAGCCAAAACTATTTAAATCAGAACTTCTATGGTAACCATTTACAGGTGCTACCTTGCTTATTTTAGATAAATGATTCCCCCCATTTGCATAATCATTAATGGTGAATCAGAGCAGTTTCCACATCCGATAATGAAAAACAGTTAACTCTTCATTTACTTTACACTTGAAATAACTGGAACCACAAATTGTTCCTACAGCCATTTTGTGAAAGGGCAGCAAAGGAGCGGTAGGAATTATATAGAAGGGAAGTTGTTGTATTACAGTTAGAAAATATGTTATAAAATAAGGCGAGTAATACTTGATAAACACCAATTTAAATGGTAAAGCATGAAAGCAGTATATATGTTTTGACATGAAATACTGTAAAATATATTGTATAGTGTTCTTAATGTTCATAATTGTATGTATTTTGTATTTGTTCAGTTTGATGATTGTCTTATTATTTTTTACTTTTTTCTTTTTTGTATTTGTATTTTGTATTTGTGTTTTTTAACGTTGGAAAATTAATGAAAACTATTTTAAAAAAATACTTGATAAACACTCTAGTCTTTTTGTGCCAACTTATGAGACGAAAAAAAGGGGGAACCTGAGGAAGACGACTTCTCAGTGAGCTTGTGATTTTTATAGGCCTACTGGTAAAGTTATTCAAATACACAACATTTATTTTAGAAGAAACTGAAAAATCATGAAGAAAATTGTAATATCTCTGAGAGGAACAAGTGGCCTCTAGTGACTATGAACTATGTTCACAAGAGTACCGTTTTCAGAATTCTTGGGAATTCATAGTCATAGTATCATAATACCAGTAGGCATGGAGAGATGCTCTGCACCTACCGTGTTTCCCCGAAAATAAGACCCTGTCTTATATTTTTTGAACCCCGAAATAAGCACTTGGCCTTATTTTCAGGGAGGTCTTATTATTTTGGGGTGCGTGGAACAAGACGGGGCTCCTCTTGCCGTCTTACCTGATTTTCAGCTCTGTCTCCCTAACCCTAACCAGAGGAAATGGCGTTTTGAGACGATTCATCTTGGTCTCCCCCACGTATGTATGTTTTTTGTATGTCTCTTTTAATGTATTTTAAATTGTTATTAAATTAGATTGTTTAGCTGTTCTTTAATGTTGTACGCCGCCCTAAGTCCCCAGGGAGTAGGGCGGCATATAAGAGCACTAAATAAATAAATAAATAAATAAATAAATAAATAAATAAATAAATAAATAAATAAATAAATAAATAAATAAATAAATAAATAAATAAATAAATAAATAAATAAATAAATAAACAAATAAACAAACAAATAAATAAATAAATAAAACCGGCTGCGCATGCGGTTACATATTTTCGGGGGAGGGTTTATTTTGGGGGGAGGGCTTATTATCTGGGGATGTCTTATTTTCAGGGAAACACGGTATGATGTATCAGTTGGCTACTTCTAGCATTTTTCAGAGCTAAATTTACATTGGATACTGTTTCTGAACAGAGGTCTAGCATTCTTAAGAGGGCTAAGTCTAGTACAGACTGACAGTTGCAGACATGGATGGTCTGCCCTATCTATCTATCTATCTATCTATCTATCTATCTATCTATCTATCTATCTATCTATCTATCAATCTATCATCTATCCATCCATCCATCCATCCTTCCTCCATCCATCCATTCATCCATCCATCCATCCATCCATCCATCCATCCATCTATCATCTATCTATCATCTATCTATCTATCTATCTATCTATCTATCTATCTATCTATCTATCTATCTATCTATCTATCTATCTATCTATCTACCTTTCTTTCTTTCTATCTATCTATCTATCTATCTATCTATCTATCTATCTATCTATCTATCTATCTATCTATCTATCTATCATCTATCCACCCATCCATTCATCCATCTAGCCAACTTATTCTATAGCAACTCTGGAGCAACCAACATTGCAGGGTGATACAAGCAGCAATCAGTTAAGAATTTGGTCCTTGACTAGTGCAGCAGAGCAACAGAGCAGTGTTGGTAGCAAGTCCCTTTCTACCTTCATGGTGGCAACAACCAGATATGGCCGCTGGAGCCAGAATAGAGCAAGCAAAATGCTGCGGCCTCCACTCAAGCGATAAAATCGGTAAGGAGGAGGTCCAGACAAAATCCTTTCTGCCAGTGCCAGGTATGAGAAAAAAAGTGAGTATTTAGCAACTGGAAGATGCTCCCCCCATCTTTTAACTTTTAATTTATACTATATTCTTACTTGGGTCCTATTTTACGGATGTATTAAATTTTAATATGGTCTTTATGCTCTTACCTGTAAACTGCCCAGAGTCACTCTGGGAGTGAGATGGGCAGTATCTAAATTTTATGGAGATAGCTAGATAACTAGATATATACTGGATAATATAGACAGATGATAGATCGATAGATCAATAGATAGATCGGTACAGATCATTGTTATCCTGGCCCTGACCACAACAGGTTTTAACCCCCAAGTTTGCTTACATGCTAAATGAGGGATTTTAAAATCACCTATGAAGGACCACCACTCTTAGCAAAGCTGGTAGGCCTCTCCAATGATAGTTACCCAGCACCAGGGCATCCTCCTTCCCATGTTCTTCCTTCTTGCCTTCTCCAGTTAAAGAGTCAATTATGGCCTGCAACATGTTGGAGACCGCCAATGAGATTTCTTCATGATCTATGGACATCCATAAGCAGATTTTGTTGATCCCCAGCATATGGAGTATTGCAGTGGCCTATCCAAGTAAGGAACACAACATAGTTGTCTGATTATATCTCCTTGGGATATTATGCATATGCCACATTAAATTGGATGAGTTTTGCAACACAGACACACACACACACACACACACACACACACACACACACACACACACACACACCACACACCACACACACACACACACTATGGAATCTCTTCTACAATGTGTTTGTTTATGGTGGCAAAAAAATCAGAAGGATCGTGCTAGCTAATAACACATATCAATAAAAGGTAAATCATGAAAGCTGATGCCCATTAATTAAATTTGCTAGTTAGAAAAGGTGATATCAGACCTGATATTTTTGGCCACATATTATGCAGAGGGAGCAAATTTTATTTTGTAGATACGTTCTTTATAATGCTTCTGGGAGACTCGGGCATCCATAAGGGTTAAAAAAAAGTCAAGATGGTGGGCATAACACCATGGGTTCTCTGCAACATTTTTTTTTTGTCTTCTTCCTGCTGACCTGAAGCCATTCATGCAACAAGCAGATTTCAAAACATGTTTCTCTCTTACCCGTGCCATGTGTCTTGTGCACATCCCTGAAAAGGTCCTTGTTGCTGCCAGGATCAGCTCAGGATTTTTAGTTTCTATTAGCTTCAAAAGCAAATTCAAGCCATTATTCTGGAATATCCTCTCTGCTCCTGCTTCTTCTCGGCCAAGAACAATGAGGTTGTTTGCAGCCTGATTTTAAAAAGACAGCCAAAGAAATTGAAGGACCATAAATGCAGATTACCCATCACTATTTCATATTATTGAATGAATGCTTAGATTGGAGCTCAAGTGGGTATAACGCTTCCTCCAATTTGAAGTGCATAATAATTATATAAGGTATGTGAGGTTGAAAAAGACTTATATGCCCAAGTCATCCAATGTTTCTACATGATCTGAATTTCCCTGCTCCCATTCCTCAGTTTCTGTAAACTATTTTGAAGCGGGCTACAAACAATGTAGACAAGATTAAGAAATCAACTTCACCAGAAAATTAAAATATTT
The DNA here is from genome assembly GCA_023053685.1 of Diadophis punctatus similis. Taxonomy (NCBI): domain Eukaryota; kingdom Metazoa; phylum Chordata; class Lepidosauria; order Squamata; family Dipsadidae; genus Diadophis; species Diadophis punctatus. The sequence continues at coordinate 20,707,156 of JALIGW010000001.1, forward strand.
TTTATTAAGATTTGCTATAGTAACAGAATCCTGCAAGTCTGCCTTATACTTTTGTGAATTAGAGAGGTATCTATCTGAATGTTTTCCATGCCTTCTGCATGACTTAGGCTAAGCCATGTTTGTGCCTTGTTGCTTTGGTAATGGATCTCAATTACTTTTGTCAAGGTCACCTTCTTTATTGTGTACACGATGTGATTTTGTTCACTCTTGTTGCCTTAGATCAGGAGTCAGCAACCCGCGGCTCTGGAGCCGCATGTGGCTCTTTCATCCCTCTGCTGCGGCTCCCTGTCGCTCAAAATATGCGTCACAATTGCCAATGTGCGACACCCACCGACGTGCAATTTATTAAGCTTTTCGACCCCTGGTAGGCCAACCATGGATAAATCCAAGAAAAGAAAAGTTTCAGAAGAAAACAGAATCTTTAATTCAACTATATATGCTAGTTTTGTGGCCGCTCAGGAAATAGTCAGGCATGGGAAGAGTTTTGTGGCTCCCAGTGTTTTCTTTTCTGTGGGAAACGGGTCCAAATGGCTCTCTGAGTGTTTAAGGTTGCCGACCCCTGCCTTAGATTGCTGACTAGAGGCAGAGAGCAATGCAAGCCAGCTAGGGCTTCCCCTCTAGCCAATTAGCAGAAGAATGGAAAAATGCAATTTTCTTTGTCAAATGAAGAGAAAGAAACAGTTCACATCCAGGAATCTCACCTTTTCTCGCTTCTCTTTCTCACTCTTTTCATCCAGGAGGATTTCAAACATTTGCTGCACTCTGGCATCAGTGGAGAATTGGAAACGTAACTATGTCAAAGATGAAGAAAAGGACAGAGATTATTATTTAAATTTTGTTGGGTTCTTGGTGATCTCTGAGTTAGCTTTTTCTCTGGCAGACTTTTCATCATGGGCTAGGTAACAGCACCAGTGGATGTGATAAGGAAGTTGCTAACTGTTTATATATGATAGCTTGCCCTATTAACCCTGACTGGGATATAGGTGGTTCTCATTTAATGAACACTTGTTCAACAACCATTCCAACTTGCAATAGTGCTGAATGAGTGGTCCTTACAACTTGAATTTCCAGCCGTCACAGTGCTTTGCAATCATGATCCAGGTGCTCACATGCACATATAGAACACATCCACCTCCAACACAAGAGAGAAATGGTCTGACCAGTTGGCTGATCGGTGTGTCAAGCCTGCCATTCATTTACCTTCTCCTGGATAGTAGTGCCCAGACGTCGAAGGGCCTCCTGAAAACTTTGGTTCCGAGGTTCGATGGTGGCACATCTCTGGACATCTTTGAAGGCCTGATCCAGCTTTCCAAGTTTTTCCAGGGCCTGGCTACGTCGGTATAAAGCCTTAACATCAGAAGGGTTGATGTCAATAGCTAGAAGGAAAATAATGACAAAATTGAAATGATACCTGACAGCATCCACTTTGACCAAGAGAAGAGTTGCATCTGTCTTTTCTTCTTGTTCCATCTATTTCCATCTCATTTGTTACGTTTTTTTTTCTATTCAAGTACAGTACAATATTTCTATAGGGTGCAGAAATGTATGTAACAAATGGGAAGAACAGAACCAACTGGTTTTCTTTTCTTACTTTAAGATAAATATCAGCAAATCTTGATTATTAAGTTCATAGCAAGAAAGGTGACCTCTTAGATCAAGAGGATACAAGTCCCAAGCCTACATGTGACTCACAAATGAAGGCAAATATACGTGTCCCAGGATAATGTTGCAGGATCCAATACTGGGTCGGCCTAGAGGTTTTGTCTTCCGAGTTTTCGGACTTATGCTGGAACCTGCTAGCGAGAAGTTCCCTGAGGATGGGCTCCAGCAGGGGTGAAATCCAGCAGGTTCTAACAGGCTCTGGAGAACCGGTAGCGGAAATTTTGAGTAGTTCGGAGAAACGGCAAATACCACCTCTGGCTGGTCCCAGAGTGGGGTGGGAATGGAGATTTTGCAATATCCTTCCCCCAGGAGTGGGGAGGGAATGGGGATTTTGCAGTATCCTTCCCCTACCACACCCACCAAGCCACGCCCACAGAACCAGTAGTGAAAAAATTGGATTTCACCACTCGGCTCCAGCACGAGTCTGAAATCTCGGAAGACAAAACCTCTGGTCCGGTGGCCGACCCAGATTGGATCCTGCTACATGTGACTCTCAAGGCTTTGGGTGTGTTCCCAGGAGTCTTTCCAAAATTTTAATCCAAGATATTATTTCTTCATCCTGGCCCCTATTTTGGGCATGATAAGCAAGGGCCTAGTGCAAAGCAAAACAAAATAAAGTTGTGCACTTATTTTGTAGGCATGCGGGGGGGGAGCACGGGGGGAACATGGGAGGGTCACGCGCGTGCATGCCCACACCCCCTCACTCCCGGCACGCGATGGCACACCCGTTTTTCAAGTTGGGAAACGGGTCATTTCTGGCCTCCGGGGGGCCTCCAGGGGTGGGGAAGGCCATTTTCACCCTCCCCAGGCTCCTAGAAAGGCTCTGGAGCTTGGGGAGAGCAAAAAACAGGCCTTCCCCACCCCCTCCGGAGGCTAAAAACAGGCTGTTTCCTGACTGCCAGTGGGCCCAGTATGCCCAAAAATCAGCTGGCCGGCATGCACATGCGCGCGGACCTGAGCTTGCGTGCCCACCGATATGGCTCTGCGTGCCACTTGTGGCATGCGTGCCATAGGTTCACCATCACGGATCTAGAATATTTTAGCCATAGTTTAACTTACCTTTAGTTGCATCTGTCATCACTTGGGCATATTTCTCCTGTATTTTTCAAAGAAAAAGGTATTTTTATTAGTGATTAAGAAGGTTGCTCATGGGATGTTCATTTTAGTTTGATTGAACCAAATTCTCTCCCTCTCCAGTCTTCGCATTTCATCAATTTTATCTCTTGAAAGTCAACTGCCTAACACAGGGGTGGGCAAACTATGGTTCTTTGAGGACCTGTGGACTTCAACTCCCAGAATTCCTGAGCCAGCCATGCGTGCCAAATAACTGTCACAATGAGAGGTGGTATTCATCCAGTTCGGACCGGTTTGGGCGAACCGGTAGTAGCAACCTGCGGGTGATCCAGCGCTATGCTGTCCTGTTTAGGAATGTTTTGAAGCCGCGCGCATGCGTGCAAGCTGCGCACACAAAGCGCATGCATGGAAGACCACACGCATGCGCGGAAGGCGCATGCACATGACTGAAGCGAGCATTCGCACACGCTCACATTTCCGAACCGGTAGGGAAAGTAAGTGAATATCACCCCTGGTCACAATCCTAACTTTCTAGATGTGTTGGACTTCAACTGTCTGAATCCCTAGTGAGCGCTGCTGTTTTTTATATAATTGCATGGATTTATGGAGATTCTCAGGTCATGGTTGTCCCAAAGGTGCTTTTTCAAGATGCAACTGGACTTTCTGGTTTTTCTTTGATGACGTTTCGTTTCTCATCCATTCAGCTCAGAGCTGAAGAAGCTTTTTGGATGAGAAGCGAAATGTCTTCAAAGAAAAACCAGGAAGTCCAGTTGCCTCTTGAAAAAGCACCTTTGGGACAATTGTGTGGATTGTGTGTATATTTTTATGTCTCTTCTGTCAGGTTCACATCATATGCTAAATAATAAACTGCCATTGTGACATCCAACATCAAGTGGAAAAAGAACTCTTGAATCTCACGAATTCTCATGAGAAGTTGTCAAAAATCTCATGAGATCTTGGCAAACCACTAAAAGTTTGTGCAACCTTTGGATTCTCTTGAGAGATAATGACACTTGGGGGATAGATGTACCATTTCGATATCATATGGCTTGCCTCCTACAGGCGTGACATTCTGGATTGTTGACTTTTCTGACACTCTTTATCTGCATTTCAAGAGTCTTGCCTCACCTCCCTATAACATTTCCTTACCTTTTTCAGAAAGCATGCTGCTCGGTTTCGATATAACACAGCCTGGAATGATGGATCTTTAGCAAGTTTAAGAGCTTTGGAGTAGCTTTTAATAGCATTCTCATAATCATTGCCTTGAAAGAACTTATTCCCTTCTTCCTTCAGCTGCATAGGGTCCTCCATCTAGAAAAGAAACAATTAGGCCTTTTTTAGGGATGTCTCGAGTCACATGGCCCTGTCCAGGGGTGGATTCTAACTTACCTTGCCGCCGGTTCACTTCCTCCCGCGCCATGTGGGCGTGCGCACATTGCACGCCACGCAGCCATGCCACACGAGCACATGAGCATGCTTCACGCATGTGCGTGAGCATGCGCAGTGCTGAAAACCAAGCTTTTGCACATGCGCAGAAGCCAAAAACAAGAAGCCAGTTCGAGGGCGTATCAACCGGCGATCGCTCCCAATTCGGCGAGCGGGGGAAAATTCCCGCTACCAGTTCTATTGAACCGGTCCGAACCGGGAGCAACCCACCTCTGGCCCTGTCACTACTAAGGAAAAGACCAAGGAAAGAAGTGATTCTGTCTTTTATTTCTTAAGATTTTCTGTGGGGTGGAGGAAGGGAAAACATGCAAGGAATAGCTAGAAAGCAAAGCGAGTCCAAGTAGAAGACCAAAACTGCCTGTAAAAATGGGTTGAACACCAGTGGGACTTTTAGAGAAAATCAGACCAGGTTTCTCACTTCTAGATAATCTCCAGACAAAATACAAGTAATAAAAATGTGTATATAGAAGCAATCCCAGACTGGATTATAATCGGCCATGAGGACCGAAGTCCTAAATTTGGGCAATGCAGTCTCTGTCAGATTGAGGGCTACAGCAAGAATTTTATTAAGTTTATGCGATGTAAAATACAAATGAAAAGAAAAATAATAGGAAAACAGGGAAGGGAAAGAAAAGGGAAAGAGTGTTGTAGGATAAAGGGGGAAATTTTTAAAAAAGCATTGATTTCCAACTTTTTTCCTCCAGCAAAGTACAAAATAGAATGGCAGTCTCTATTTTTTACTTTATTAATTTAACCAGTATTAGTCAGTTCTATTACAACTAGATTAACCAGCAAAACCCAAATTCAAGATTTTGTTGGTTTTTTCCCCTGTCTCAAGCATAAAGTCCAATAGAAATAAAACTGGATCTGTTCTTTTTTCTAATTAAAACAGTCTATTTTGCCGTCTCTGCTAGTTCCATCACTTTTTCCATCCATTCTTCTGTTGTGGGGATTGACAGAAGGCTGTCACATGATTTGCGTGGAATGTTCTTCAAAATGGACAAGGCCAAAATTCATGGTGGGAGAATTTTGAGGGTGGTGTCAAACTGGCGGCTTGTAGGCCGGATGCATCACACGCAGGACACGCCCACTCCAGCTCCACAAAGGCAAAAAAACGCAGCGATACATCACATGTTGCGATTGTGTTTGACACCCGTGAGACTGTGGCTCCATAATTGAATTACTTGATCTGGACTGCACTAATCCAGATGGCTACTAGGTGGCAACAAAAAGATGTACAACTCTCTGTTGCCATGTTGTGATGGTCTGGATTTTTTACCTTAATTTCTTAATTTCAAACAAACTGCAGAAAAAATAGGATCTCAATTTCCCATACAGTTCACATCAGAATATCTTGGGTTAATTTGGTTTGCCAGATTCATAGCCTTGACAGCAGTAGTGGGTTCCTACTGGTGCGGTCCAGAGCGCCGTTCCGGTAGGGGCCCGCCGATTGCACAATTTGCGCGTGACGGCTCCGGTGCTGTCTTCATCAGTCCATTGCGCGGGGCCATCTTTTTTGGCCTTTTTTTGCTTCCTGCGCATGCGCGGAAGCAAAATCGTGCAAGGGGACGCGCGCGCGTGCCTCCCCTTGCGAGATTTCAGTGATTTTTTGCTTCCTGCACATGCGTAGAAGCAAAATCGCGCAAGGGGACGCATGCGTGTAGCGAGCGCATGCACAAAACATGATGATGCGCGTGCAGCGCACCGGTAGCCAGGTAAGAGGAACCCGCCCTGCTTGACAGCCTTCCTTTCTCTTGGCTGAGAAGATAGTGGCTGCCGTTTGAAACATCTAGGAAGTCCCAGTTGGGAAGCAACCAATTTACCCTTTATTTGCTTTGTTATACAGTGGGCAACACACACTAGTAGGCTTTCATTCTAAGAATTCCTAATAACCTCATCAGTCACGACAACATTCAAGGATGTTTGGCATTTTTTGTTACAGGTAATCCTCGACTTACAACAATTCATTTAGTGACTGTTTGAAGTTACAACAGCACAGAAAAAAGTTACTTATGACAATTTTTCACATTTATGACCGTTGCAGAATCCCCATGATCATATGATCAAAATTCAGATGCTTGGCAACTGGCTCATATTTATGACGGTTGCAGTATCCAGAGCCATATGATCGCCTTTTGTGACCTTCTGATAAACCAAGTCAATAGGGAAGCCAGATTCACTTAACAACGTTACTAATTGAACAACCGTAGCAATTCACTTAATAACTGTTGCAAGAAAGATAATAAAATGGGACAAAACCCACTTAACAACTGCCTCGCTTAGCAACAGAAATTTTGGGCGCAATTGTGGTCAAAGACTACCTGTACTTTACCCATATCGCTTTGTAAAATGTACCTAACTTTGGATTTCTTTCATAGTTCTCATCCATCTTCATCAATAAATTCTTAATTATGTTTGGACATCATTTATATATAATTATATATAATTCATGTATCTAAAGTAGTAGACTTTAGTTTGAAGACAGCCTATGGCAGTGATGGTGAACCTTTTTTGGTTCGCGTGCCAAAAAGGGGGGGAGTGCGCGCGCTAGCGTGCGCACGCATACCCACACCCATTCCCTCCCCCCCACGCATGCGCACAACACCCCCCCATGCTGCCCCCTGCGCATGTGCACACACACACACACACACACACGCAAAGGCCTTACTGGAGCCTGGGACGGTAAAAAACGACGAAACGGGCAAACCGGGAGCCGAAAAATTGCCGAAAAAAGATGACACCACGCGACGGACCGGTGAGGACAGCACCGGAGCCGTTTTGCAATCCGCCGGCCGCTACCGGTGCCATAGAGAAGACCGCACCGGTAGGAACCCACCCCTGAATGGTCCTCATAAATGTATGAAGATATACCATAGGCCCGTGATGGCGAACCTATGGCACACGTGGCACGCGGAGCCATAGCAGAGGGCAAGCGAGCGTTGCCCACCGGCAAACGAGAAGTGCGGAAAAACGCACTTCCGGTTTGTCCGTTTCGTCGTTTTTTGCATTCCGGGGCTTCAGGAAGCTTCCCTGAACCCTCCGGAGTGCAAAAAACAGCTCACCGGCAAACCGGAAGTGCGTTTTTCCGCACTTCCTGTTTGTCCGTTTTGTCGTTTTTTTTGCATTCCGGGGCTTCAGGAAGCTTCCCTAAACCCTCCGGAGTGCAAAAAACAGCTCACCGGCAAACCGGAAGTGCGTTTTTCCGCACTTCTGGTTTGCCGGTGGGCAACGCTCGCGTGCCCTCTGCTATGGCTCCGCGTGCCACGTGTGCCATAGGTTCGCCATCACGGGCCTATGGTATATCTTCATACATTTATGAGGACCATTCAGGGGTGGGTTCCTACTGGTGCGGTCTTCTCTATGGCACCGGTAGCGGCCGGCGGATTGCGAAACGGCTCCAGTGCTGTCCTCACCAGTCCGTCGCGTGGTGTCATCTCTTTTCGGCAATTTTTCAGCTTTTTTTGCTTCCTGCGCATGTGCGGAAGCAAAAAATTACCGAAATCTCGTAAGGGGATGCGCGAGCGCGAGAGATTTCAGTGAGATTTTGCTTCTGCGCATGCACGGGAGAAAAAAATCGCCAAAATCGCGCACGCAAGTGCGTCCCCTTGCGAGATTTCGGTGAGATTTTGCTTCCGCGCATGCCCCCCTGGGACCATTCACTGATAAAAATTTATGAATCCTATAAATCAACATTTTTTTCATGCTCGACTTCTGGTCCCTGAAGTTTTTTGGCAACATTTTTCAGAAGTGATTCATCTTTGCTTTTTTTCTTTTTAGGGATGAAAGAGTGGGACTGAACCAAATCACCCAGCTGACTTTGTGGTTAAAGTGGGAATAGATCTCACAGTCTCCCGGTTGTTAACCCAGTATCTTTAGCTCAGCGGTGGGTTGCTCCCAGTTCAGACAGTTTCTTAGAACCGGTAGCGCTGGCGGCGGGAGGCTCTGCCCACCAGCCTGGGACGCTTCCGTGCATACGCAGAAGCATCGCGCATACGCACGAGCACACGCACGAACTGGTGGCAAAATTATTTAGAACCCACCACTGCTTTAGCTGCTGTATCAGGTTGGCTCTCATTCAATAAACAGTAAGTGTTATTTTCAGAAATGGATTATCATATTCAAGTAATCTTCTTTTATCTTACGTTCACCAGAATCCTGTGCAGTTACTATGAAATGCTGTTTGATCCAAAGAATCAAACTGGTTAAACTGTATTTCTCTGATCCCATTCCACTACTAATAAATCCACTGCTTTATTGGTTTCAATCTTCATAAAATCATATACCAAAATGCCCTTCCTGTTAATGACTACTTCAGCTTCAACCGCAGCAATACACGAGCACGTAATAGATTCAAACTAAATGTAAAGCGCTCCAAACTCGACAGCAGAAAATACGACTTCAGCAACAGAGTGATCAATGCCTGGAATGCACTACCTGACTGTGGTTTCTTCCCCAAACCCCAAAAACTTTAACCTTAGACTGTCTACAGTCGACCTCTCCCCGTTTCTAAGAGGTCTGTAAGGGGCGTGCATAAACGCACCACTACTGTCCTATTGTCCTCTTTTATCGTAACTTTTTACTTATATTTATACAAACTACTACTATCCTATACATGTTTGACAAATAAATAAATAAATAAAAAATAAATATTTCTAGTCACACATTGAGAATCTTTATTGTGTTAGTTGCAAACGAAAAAATATCTACACCCTCTATATTTGGACAATTTTTAGATGCCGTTGGGAATTGTCCCAATCATCTGATGAGAAGGAAAAAAAATCCAACCACAGTGCGCACACACATACACTTGTAATAATCCTTGGCATTCAAGCAAAATATTCCCTTGGGTTTTGATATTGGATATTTCGCCATTCTGTTTGCTATTAAATCCCCATTTATGCTTTCCTTTCCTTACCTTGCACAGTTTCCAAATTCTTGAGATAATCACCAACTTGGATTTTTTTCTTGTGGATCACTTAACCGCTCTCTCCTTTTCTCTTTCTCTCTCTTGGAGCAAGTTGATAAGTGTGGCTGCCTGGAGTTTAGATAGAGGTATATATATAGCTCAATGAAATAGTTAAGAGCCAAGGACAAAGCACAGTGAGCAAGAACCTCAGGGGTGAGAGGCTAATTTCCAGATGAATCGGAGGGTTTGCAATTGGGCACAAACAATGCAATTAAAAAATTCACAAAACCTCACATCCAAATTTTGCATCAGCCTTTGGCAAAGTGCAACATTGGAGCTTTTCAAGGCAATAATGCAATGACTATGGTGCTTTGCCCACCCTGCCAAAATGTACAAGCCCCTCTTCCCTTTCTATTTAAGGAAGAATGAGACATTTGAAACTCTGGAACAAATGGCTTCACTCCAGAATCCTTGGAGAGATCCAGCAGCAGCTGTGACAGACAGGGCATCTCTAGTAACTTCCAGAACTCACCACCCCTATCAGAAATTATATTCAGAAATGATATTCCAAAAAAAAAAAACCAACAAAAACACGTCAACAAAAATAAACCCTTTTGTCTTACACTCAAGCTATATACTATGAAAAAGTAAAGGAATAAATTAGTCTGACTGATGGGAAATTGATCAGCTTTTATTAACAGTGTTAATAGCCATTGAATGAAGATATGGCCAATATATAGACTAGACTAGACTTGGAAGGGGCCTTGGAGGTCTTCTAGTCCAGCCCCCTGCTCAAGCAGGAGAACCTATACCAGTGATGGCGAACCTTTTTTGGCTCAGGTGCCAAAAGGGTGTGCGCGCACGTGATAGTGTGGGCACCCACACCAGGGGTGAAATGCTGTTGGTTCGGAAGGGCCGGTCAGTCATTACAGAGCCGATGGAGCTGGCGGCGGTCACGGTGTGGGGCTTCTCCCACCCGCTTCCCCCGCCCGCCTGGATGACGCCATTTGAGCTTTGCGCATGCACAGAGCATAGAAGAACTCAAATGGCGGCATCCAGGCGGGCGGGGGAAGCGGGTGGGAGAAGCCCCGCGCTGCGACCGCCGCCAGCTCCATCTGCTCTGCAACGACTGACTGGCCCTTCCGAACCAGCAGCATTTCACCCCTGACCCATACCCATAATGCAATGCCCTCCCCGCGCATGTGCACTAACCCCCGCACTGCCCCCATGCATGCACACAACCCCCCGCGCATGCGCACAGGCCTCACTGAAGCCTCCGGACTTCCAGTAAGCCCGTTGGGCCGTTTTTCGCCAACCCCAGGGTTCAGGAGGCTTTCCTGAAGCCTGGGGAGAGCGAAAACAGCCAAAAAGAAGGCCGAAAATCAGCTGACCATGTGCGCTGGAGCTGACATAGGGCAACGCCTCGCGTGCCCTCAGATATGGCTCTGTGTGCCACCTGTGGCACCCGTGCCATAGGTTCGCCATCACCGATCTATACCATCTCAGACAAGTGACTGTCCAGTTTCTTCTTAAAAACCTCCAGTGATGGAGCGCCCACGATTTCTGAAGGCAAGCTGTTCCACTGGTTAATTGTCCTTACTCTTAGGAAGTTTCTCCTTAGTTCCAGGTTGCTTCTCTCTTTGATCAGTTTCTGGTACTTTGGAGAATAATTTGACGCCCTCTTCTTTGTGGCAGCCCCTCAAATACTGAAATACCGCTATCATATCACCCCTAATTTAAGGTGACCAGATTTTTTTAAAAAAAGCGGGACACAATTGACGGGGGGCAATTGGCCCAGGCGCCCTGGTTGGGCGGGCCCGCCTGGACGCCGCCATTTGAGTTTTGCCCTCTGCGCATGCGCAGAACCCTGTGCGCATGCGCAGAGGGCAAAAGAACGCAAATGTCGGTGTCCAGGTGGGTGGGGGGGAGGTGGGAGGCCTTTCCTCGCCTCCCGCCTCCCCTTCGGGAGCCGGCAGTGGCTTGGGCTGGCTGGCTGGCAAGCGAGCGAGCGGGGCTGGCTTGGGAAGGGGAGCAGCCCGGAGATGGTGCTCCAACCCAGCGTCTCTTGGCTCTCCTGCTCCCCCTCCGCCAGCACTGGGCTGCTGGAGTGACAGGGGGAGAAAGGAGATCAGGAGGCGGCGGCGGATCACAACAACCCCAGCGGCAGCTCCAGGCAGAGAGAGAGAGAGAGAGAGAGAGAGAAGCGAGCTAGCAAGTCACTCCGCCGCGCGCGCTCACGAACACACACACACACACACAAGCGCGCATACAGGGGCAGCTCCCCGAGAGGCCGACACTTCTGCAGCGACACCAAGCCGCAAACCCCTCCCCTAGCCGCCGTCGCTCCCAGCCCAGACACTCCGCCTGCTAAGCTTACTGTTGCTTTCTGCCCAGGGGTCTGGAGCGGAGCCGAAAGGCGGAAGCCGGAGCATGCTTCCCTTCCCTTCGTGGAGCCCTTTGGCTTCTCCGTCCACGGCTTCTACTGAAGGGGTCACCCAGGCAGCGGGGGCAGCCGGTTAATGGCTGCGTGGCCTCCGGCGCGAAGGGCGGGGGGGAGAGGGAATTCGCGAGTCTCTTCCGAAGACGCGCCGGCTCTTGCCCCTTTCGGGCTGAGAAGTTAGGCCTGCGTGGGGGGAGAATCGGAGGCGACACGCCGCAGGGAAAGCGCTGCACACGGGCGCAGCCCCCGTGCGCCCTTGCCTCCCTCGCGCCGGCTACCCACGTTCGCTTTTCGGCTCTGCCGCCGCTGCCGGCTGCCTCCTTTCCCCGCCTCCCGCCTCCCGTTCGGGAGCCGAAGGGTGCGCGAGGGCTGCGCCCCTGTGCAGCGCTTTCCCTGCGGCGTCTCGCCTCCAGTTCCCCCCCTACGCAGTGTTTGTGTGTGTGTGTTCGTGACCGCGCGCGGCGGAGTGACTTGCTCACTCGCTTCTCTCTCTCTCTCTGCCTGGAGCTGCCGCTGGGGTTGTTGTGATCCGCCTCCGCCTCCTGATCTCCTTTCTCCCCCTGTCACTCCAGCAGCCCAGCAGTGGCGGAGGGGGAGCAGGAGAGCCAAGAGACGCTGGGTTGGAGCTCCATCTCCGGGCTGCTCCCCTTCCCAAGCCAGCCCTGCTCGCTCGCTCGCTCGCTCGCTCACTCGCCAGCCAGCCAGCCCAAGCCACTGCCGGCTCCCGAAGGGGAGGCGGGAGGCGGGGAAAGGAGGCAGCCGGCAGAGCCGAAACCTTCTGTCGCGTTCCTCAGTATTGTGTCCAGGGCAGCCCGTTCTAAAAGAGAAAGTCTCGCGAGGTTTAGAAAGCGGGACTTTTTTGAAATGCCGCGGGACGCGGGACAAATTGCTAAAAAGCGGGTCTGTCCCGCCAAAAGTGGGACGTCTGGTCACCTTACCCTAATTCTTTTTTTCTTTAGACTAGCCAGCCCCAAAAACTGCAGCCTTCTTCATATATGAAGATGTCCATCCAGCCATATACACACACCTGCTCAAACATTATATTTAAATATGATATTGTAAAGTATTAAATATCTACATCTATCTATATCTATATCTATCTATCTATCTATCTATCTATCTATCTATCTATCTATCTATCTATCTATCTATCTATCTATCTATGTAGGATTTTTTGCTGATAAGATATATATAAGATAAGATATATATAAGATATATATATATATATATATATATATATATATATATATATATATATATATATATATATATATATATATATATATATATATATATATATATATATATATATATATATATATATATATATATATATATATATATATATCTCAAAACCAAACACACTTCCAAGGAAATATGGAGATCTAAATGAGTTTGTTGTAGAGGAAGTGGAATTGGAAGCAAAAGTTCAGAGTCCAGCCAGTAGGTGGTAGAGGAAGTGGAATTGGAAGCAAAAGTTCAGAGTCCAGCCAGTAGGTGGAGCTAAACAGGACGTGAAGCTGCGATCGCTCTAGGAAGGAATCAAAACAAAGAACACGGCGGGGAAAGTGAAGCGTTGATAAGTGAGTTGGAAGTTGCGGGGAGAAAAAAGGGGTTGGGGCTTATTTGCCTCTGAAGTCAAATTGGTAAGTATTTCCTTCGACTTAATGTTGCTGCGTGCTTTTTCTCTTTCATGCAGCTTTTGCAAAAAGTGGTAATTGTGGGGGGATCAATTAGCTACCATTAAATGTTTCATGCTGTTTCTATGCGATGCTGCAATTGTGCTAGCAAGTGGTTCAAAGGAATTAAGGAAGCGAGACCCGGAAAACATAAGCATGTAATATAAATGATCCTAACCAAGCCAATTCTGCTTTAATGTGACAGTCTGGTTAGCATCTTTTGCTAAGGAAATGACTGGGTTCCAACAACAAGCTGAGCAAACCCCATCACTTTTAGTTAAGACCGGTCCATTTTGTGAATCCAGCTACATCTTAAGATTTGTGTGTTGGTTTTTTCCAGCTATTTGGACACCCTCCTCCAACTTTAATTTGCTTCTTTAGATGTCTGCATGCAGTTTTATACAGTAATGCATTGTTGGGCAAAGTACTGTTTCTGTGTTGTGTATATCAAAGCAAAGCCCTCATGTCATTCCTACAGGACAAGAGATGTGATTCTGGGGACACAGATGAAATATACTAGCAGATCTCACAAATGGTGCTAGAAATGATCCAGTTTTCTGCCTTTTCTATCTAGGCTCATTCTAGGGATGATCCTTCGTGTGGGACTGTGTCCTGGCCTCTCGGATGAAATGGTGCAAGTGCTAAAAGCCAATGGCATCAAAACAGGTAGCTGATTGAGTGGCAGAGAATAAAGAGCAGGTTGTCCCACAATTTAGGGGTTACATTGGCTGTGGTGAGCAGGACAGATTCTTCAGAAAATCCAGAGATCTCTTCCAATTTAAATTTTTGTGTAGCTAGAAAGTGTAATGTGGTTGGAAGAATGAACAAATAAATAAATAAATAAGAATGATCATGGTGAGGTTAAGGGAAGAGATAAGGACTCAGAGCTGTGATGGGATAGGTTGATTAAGGAGGGAACAAAAATGACTTTTATAAATGTAATGTGTGGATGACCTTGGGGAAAGAGAGGAGATGCATCCTAGGAAATAACCAGATGAGAGGCAGAACCTCACAGTCATTTCAAGGTCAGAGGGGGAAAAAAACTTAGGAAATATCTGCTCTAATGAATCAAGTAGTTAAAAGTGGAGTCTGGGTGTTTGTGCCTTCAGATTTGCATCATTCTGTTAATGTACAATAAAGTAGAATTAGTTCATCTTGTCATATCTCCTGGCTAGTGTACTTAGGAGGGCTGACAATAAAAGACTGCAAACCCTTTGTGGACTTTTTGCTGAAAATAGATAAAAATAAGTTGGAGATTTGGAGATTTATTGATTCAAAAGCTTTGAAGAAGGAGAAGGAAACTACAATGTGTAATTTTGGAAGTTGAAGATTGCAGTTACTATGTTTTTGTAAAGAAGATCAGTAGTTGCTTCTTTTATTGCTTACGTTTTCTTTCGTTATTTCATATTTACTTATTTTTTTCTATTTTTATGTTTCTGAAGTTTTTAAAGCTTATGTAAAATCTTTTATTAACATTATATTACAGCTGAAGCTTTTTCCTATTTTTTATCTCCTTTTCTCTATCTTCCCAAATATTTTGTAGTGGTTGATCTTGTCTCATCGGATCTGGAGGACATTGCCCAGAAGTATTCCTTATCATACAAGGCAAGTACAAGGAGTCTCTAGAGATGATTATTGCATACAGTAGAACCTCTGGTCACATCCATAATTCGTTTCATAACTTTGGTCGCAACCCAATTTGGTCGTGAGCCGAACATAATTTCCCCATTGGATTGTATGTAAATTCGATCAATCCATTCCAGACCTCTATGAACTGTATATAAATATTGTTTTTTAAAGATTTTTAAGCACAAAAATAGTTAATTATGCCATAGAACTCACAGGGTAATAGTAAAATGTAAAATCTTTTAATCACACTGAGAAATCCTTGAACAACAGAGAAAACTGTTCAGTCGGTCGATTCTGACAGAGAGAGAGGTTACTGTTTTGAGGGAGAGTTCGCCTTAGCAATGGAAGGACGTTCTCCTTCAGGTGTTTTCTCTCTTGCGATTTCTTCATCTTCTAATGTTTCATCTTCAGGAATTTCTGGGTCAGGGGTTTCTTGTTTTTTTATCCGTTTAGCTGGTGGACAACAGTCATCAAAAACCGATCTAATGTGACTTGTCTTTTCCTGCGCATCAAAACTTTACGGAAATGAGAGATGACATGATCGTTCATCATGTTCAACACTCTATTCGTAAGAGTTTTGTCAGGGTGATGCTTTTCAAAGAAATTCTGGCACTCATTCCATTTTCCTATGACGTCTTTCAACACATCACTTTTAACCACCTCCCTGCCATCTTCTTTCTCTGATGATTGCTCCTCAGTGAGCACCTTATGCTGTTCATTCTGGAGTGCAATGAGTTCATCCGTTGTCAGTTCCTCATCGTGATCTTTGACCAGTTCCTCGATGTCGTCACTGTCGACTTCAAGACCCATGCTCTTACCCATGGACATGATCTCCACAACAGAGATCAACATGATCTCCACAACCCATGGACATGATCTCCACAAATCCTTCGAAATCTCGTTCAGCAACGCATTCAGGCCAAAGTTTCTTCCACGCTGACTTCAAGGTCCGGTACGTGACGTCTTCCCAGGCTTTGTCGATGAGGTTGATGCAATGAACAATATTAAAATGGTTCTTCCAGAACTCCTTCAGGGTCAAAGACGTCTCTTCGGTCACATGAAAACCCCTGGTGAAGAGTCAGCTCTAAGTACTAAGTACAGCTTCTTTAAGTTGGAAATTACTTGCTAGTCCATGGGCTGCAGAAGAGGAGTCATGTTTGGGGGGAGAAACTTGACCTCAATGAAGTCGTACTCATTGTCCATATGGTCAACCAAACTTGGAGGGTGTGCCAGTGTATTGTCCATCAGAAGAAGGCACCTTTCAGGCAGATGACTGTCGGAAATATACTTCCTAGCAGCGGGAGCAAAAGTCTCCTGCAGCCATTCCAAAAACAAGCTCCTTGTGACCCCACCCTTCGTATTAGCCCTCCACATCACGGGCAGTCTGGCCTTGTTCACATTGTGGTGCTTGAACACACGAGAGTTCTCGTATTGGTAGACGAGTAGCGGTTTAATTTTTAGATCGCCACTTGCGTTCGCAGACAGCAAAAGGGTAAATCTGTCCTTCATTGGCTTGTGGCCGGGCATAGCCTTCTCCTGTGTGAGGGAGGTCCTCCTCGGCATCTTAGAATAGAATAGAATAACAGAGTTGGAAGGGACCTTGGAGGTTTTCTAGTCCAACCCCCTGCTTAGGCAGAAAACCCTACACCACTTCAGACAAATGGTTATCCAACATCTTCTTAAAAACTTCCAGTGTTGGAGCATTCACAACTTCTGGAGGCAGGCTGTTCCACTGATTAATTGTTCTAACTGTCAGGAAATTTCTCTTAGTTCTCAGTTGCTTCTCTCCTTGATTAGTTTCCACCCATTGCTTCTTGTTCTACTCTCAGGTGCTTTGGAGAATAGTTTGACTCCCTCTTCTTTGTGGCAACCCCTGAGATATTGGAACACTGCTATGATGTCTCCCCTAGTCCTTTTTTTTCATTAAACTAGACATACTTAGTTCCTGCAACCGTTCTTCATATGTTTTAGCCTCCAGTCCCCTAATCATCTTTGTTGCTCTTCTCTTCACTCTTTCTAGAGTCTCAACATCCTTTTTACATCGTGGCGACCAAAACTGAATGCAGTATTCCAAGTGTGGCCTTACCAAGACATTATAAAATGGTATTAACACTTTACATGATCTTGATTCTATCCCTCTGTTAATGTAGCCTAGAACTGAAAAAGAATCTTTTTCCAAAACAATCCCGTCTCGTCAGTTATTGTAGGACATATCCTTCGGCCTCCATGAATTTAGCGAAATATTTTGCGAATGCTTCTGCAGCAGCAGCAGCATTTTCAGAACTAGCAGAACCATGCCTTACAACACTATGAGAACCACTTTTCTTACGAAACTTTTCAAACCATCCTCGACTGGCTTTAAATTCATCAATTTCTCCACTCGAAGAAGGGTATTTCTGATGCAAATTACCATGTATCTTCCTAGGTTTCTCGCATATGATCGCCTTGCTTATGCTATCACCTGCAAGTTGCTTCTCGTTCAGCCATACTAAACAGTTTTTCCACCTCTTCCAGCACTTGAGGCTCTGCTTGGTTAGCATTGTCACTCCCCTTGCAACATTAGCTGCTTTAATAGCCTCTTTCTGCTTCAGAATAGTTGAGATCGTAGACTTTGGTTTCTTGTACTCTGTACTCGGTAACACGCACACCACACTCACACTTTTCAATAATTTCCTTCTTCACTTCAATTTCATTTTTCTTTAAAACCTTCTCACCAGCAATACCACTCTTCACTTGATTAGAAGCTATAGTTAATTGCAAAATTAATGCAGCGGCCACACGTGTAAACAAACAACAGGAAATTTGATGCTTACAAAAAAAATGGTGTGGAAGGGGAAATTGGCCATGGGCGTTTTTGATCGTCACCCAAGTATGTGTTTGTGACCAGATTCAAAAATTTTGTGAATTTTTTTGGTTGGAACCTGATTTGGTCGTGATCAGAAGCGTTCGTGACCAGAGGTTCTACTGTATTTCACCACACAAAATGTTGCATAGTTCTAATTGATCAAGTCCTAATAAAACGATAAAACAGTGTGATTGAAGAAATATTTATATTAGTTTTGTAGAACTTGGAAAAAAAATTGAGAAAACTCTTGAAATCATTTATGTGATTGGTTTTATATAGGCTAATCTGTGGGGTGACATTTAAGGGGTGTCCATCTTTAGGACCATGAACATGTTTAGAGACTCAAAAGAGTAATATTATAAAAACTATAATATTTACACTGTATAGTAGTTGTCCATCTTATAACCAACTCTCTCAGAACTAAGCTTCATGCGAAGGTTTAAAGGGACCAATGATGATGCAATCAGCAACTATGGTAAATTGTGGCAGATAAATGTCATTGTCCGTGTACTGTCTTTTTGTGTCATTACAATTTGCAGCTAGTGCTTCTTGGCTAATCAGAAATTACTTGGGGATCTTTTTCCCCCTTCTGTATAATTTTAAATGCATAGTGCTGATTTTTTTTTCCTCTTCTTCATTTCATTGTAGTTCAGCGGTCCTCAACCTTTGCAGCTTGGCAGCCTGGCTGTGGGGGGGAGAGAGAAAGTGGGCCAGCGCACATGCGTATGTACGACGACCTGCCACTTGCACGAGTTGAGATGTATGCGCATGTGCTTGCCCGCCACTCAAGCGAGTCAAGCTGCGCACACGTGCACCATCCCATCTCTCATGTGGCCCAGTTGCAAATAGGCCATGACCTAGGGGTTGGGGGATCCCTGCACTAGTTGACGTTCTGTCGCCCCTTTGGCTCATTTCCTCCCCTGTTGACTTTTCTAGCCCCTTGGTCTCATCCCCTAAGTTGCCCCCTAATTTCTGTTCTTGGCTCCCCTAATTTTTTTCCCTTTTAGTATCAGCTGGCTGTTGAGCAGTAGAATGCTGACCTGTAGCTGCAGAATTGTAGGCCTGAGGCCTGTTCTAGAGTAAAGGGGGGGATAAATTAAATTAAAATGTTTGCTTTAATTAGGAGGGTAAGGAGCTTTGATGGGCACAGTGGAGAACAGTATCCCTAATACTAATTGATATGCTAATTTTTTGGCCTGTATATTGGCCTAGAACAGTGGTTCCCAACCTGGGGGTCGGGACCCCTTTGGGGGTCGAACGACCATTTCCCAGGGGTCACCCCGGCATCCTCAGCTCCCCCCCCCCACTGCCACAAGCCTGGCCATATCGGCTTAACTCGCCCGAGCCCTCCGATTGGTCAGGAGAGGTGCCATTCGGTGAGAGGCGTTTGTTGTGGAAGATGATATTCCTTGTGCTCTTGCAAAGACTGGCCCGAGAATTTCTCATCTGGCATAATTACATAGTTTTTGTGATTAATCGCTATGCTTTAATTATGTTCAATTTGTAACAATGAAAATACATCCTGCATATTAGATATTTACATTACGATTCATAACAATAGCAAAATTACAGTTATGAAGTAGCAAGAAAAATAATTTTATGGTTGGGGGTCACCAACATGAGGAACTATATTAAGGGGTCGCGGCATTAGAAAGGTTGGGAACCACTGGCCTAGAAGGCCTTTTGTTCATCAAGCTGAGTGTTTCCCAATTCTGATGACTTTCAGATGTGTGGACTTCAACTCCCAGAATTTTCAATAATGGCCATGCTGCCTGGAGAATTCTAGATACCATACATCAGGAAGTTGCTACGGTTGACAAACACTGCTCCAGCCGCTGGTTGTTTTGTCCCTTGTTGTTAATGCTAAAGCTGCAGATAATCTTCTGTTACAGACCTTAGTTGCGGTACGACGTGTGTTGCTGGCACAGTTTTCCTCCTTCCCAATCAATGGGGCAGATCTCTATGAAGAGTTGAAGCACACCACAGCCATCTTGTCGACTGGAATTGAAAGGCAAGGGGTGATTAATCAGAACACTGTGTTATGTTGAAGGGAACCTTTTCATCTAAAACATACCTGCTCCATTAATTTTTAAGCTCCCATATATAAGGGTTACACCACAGAGATGCAGGGGGGCATTGTTCCACATCCTTGTAGAGTTAAGTACAAGAGCAGTTTTCTATTGCTTTTTTTTTAAAGCCAAATATAGCTAGTGGCTGTACTTTCACCTGTGAGAACTGAACTCTGACAATTGGCAGAATTAGCTTGCATTCTAACCACTGCTCTACAATGGCTCTTTTAAAGAAAGTGCAAGAATAAAAGTAATCATTTACAGCTATATATTCAATAATGGGTGTTTGAAAAAAAATAATTTATTAAATTTATATGCCACCTGATTCTCTGCAAGTCTGGGCATGTCGAGTTTAACCAATTTAATTAGACACAGGAGCTCAATTTAGTGAGCAGAAAATGAGAATTAACAGTTCCATGAATATAAGCATGAGCTTTAACTGGCAATACTTGATTTTTCTATTAGATGCATATCTCACCTTTCCTCCAGAAATTCAAGGTGGTTCTAGGAAAGGCAGGTTATAAATCTAATGAATAAATAAATAGCCGTATAACAACCAGGTGAGGGAAGTGAACTAAGAGATAATGACTGACTTTAAATTGCCCAGTTAATTTTCTGTGGTTGAGGAGTCTTTGAATATGGATCCAAGTACATTAAACAGTATCTTGCCTGTTATGGATCAGTTGTCTATCCAGATCAACCATCCATTCAGCCCTAGTTTGCTGTAAGATAACCCCCCCCCCTCTTAATATGGCAGAGGACAGTCTTCCCCTTCCCAATTGCTTGTACAAAGATTGGCCTACAATGACTAGTCAGGACAGCCATGGTCATTGGGCATGACAAGAGTGGTAGCCTGACATGTTTGAAGGCTTCTGGATTGAGCAAGCTTGGTGGGCAGATGAGCTGCTGTGAAAACTGACTTGCCAGGGATGAAACGGGCAGTGTAATCACTCTTGAGTACCCCAAGGCTCTGTTTTAGGCCCAGTATTCTTCAACATCTTCATCAATGACTTGGACAAGGAGATAGATGGGGAACTCATCAAATTTGCAGATGATACCAAACTGGCAGGAATAGCCAACTCCCCAGAAGATAGGCTCAAGATACAGAAGGATCTTGACAGACTAGAACATTGGGCGCTATCAAACAAAATGAAATTCAATGGTGAAAAAAGTAAGGTTCTACATTTAGGCAAGAAAAACAAAATACACAGGTACAGAATATGTGGTACCTTGCTCAACAGTAGTAACTGTGAGAGGGATCTTGGAGTCCTAGTGGTCAACCATTTAAATATGAGCCAGCAGTGTGCAGCAGCTGCCCAAATAGCCAACACAGTTCTAGGCTGCATAAACAGAGGGATAGAATCAAGATCATGTGAAATGTTAATACCACTTTTAATGCCTTGGTAACGCCACACTTGGAATACTGCATTCAGTTTTGATCTCTACTATGTAAAAAAGACTCTAGAAAGAGTGCAGAGAAGAGCAACAAAGATGATTAGGGGACTGGAGGCTAAAACATATGAACGGTTGCAGGAACTGTGTATGTCTAGTTTAATGAAAAGAAGGGCCAAGGGAGACATGATAGCAGTGTTCCAATATCTCAGAGG
Source organism: Diadophis punctatus similis (assembly GCA_023053685.1). Lineage (NCBI taxonomy): Eukaryota > Metazoa > Chordata > Lepidosauria > Squamata > Dipsadidae > Diadophis > Diadophis punctatus. The sequence goes on from JALIGW010000001.1 coordinate 20,728,513, forward strand.
CTGCCACAAAGAAGAGGGAGTCAAACTATTCTCCAAAGCACCTGAGGGCAGGACAAGAAGCAATGGGTGGAAACTAATCAAGGAGAGAAGCAACTTAGAACTTAGGAGAAATTTCCTGACAGCTAGAACAATTAATTAACAATTAACTTGCCTCCAGAAGTTGTAAATGCTCCAACACTGGAAGTTTTTAAGAAGATGTTGGATAACCATTTGTCTGAAGTGGTGTAGGGTTTCCTGCCTAAGCAGGGGGTTGGACTAGAAGACCTCCAAGGTCCCTTCCAACTCAGTCTAGTCTAGTCTAGTCTAGTCTTTGGTTTGCTTTGCCCACTCTTTATTTTAGGCAAGCAAAAAATTGAATTTCTGAGCCTAAATAGAGACTCTACTCTGACTGCTCTTTTGTGCTTCAGGAGAGTAGACACCTGAGAGGGAGATACATGTGAAAAAATGCAAGATGAAAACTGGGATGTACATGTCCTGAAATTTTCATCCCCCCCCCCTTTTGTTGTTGTTATAGCTTGGACAAACTTCTCGACTCGGGTATATACACGGGGGAAGTGACAGAACTTGTTGGAGCACCCAGTGCTGGAAAAACTCAGGTCGGCTGTTCTTGACCTATTTGGTTATTTGTCTGTTACCTTCTCATTGAACTTTAGGTAGAGTACAATCTTATAAACATGCAATATGTATACTAAAATCATGAAGAAAATTACCTCGGTTTTCGGACTATAAGACGCACCGGAATATAAAACGCACCAAGATTTTGAAGAGGTAAACAAAAAAAAAAGGTTTTTGCCCTCCCCAGTCCCCAGGATCACTACAGGACTCCCAAACGCTCTGCACGCCCTGTTTTTGTGAAAAACGGGCCCGTTTTTGCAAAAGATGGGCCTGTTTTTCGCCGCCCAAACCCCCCATGTGTCGCATTTTTGCCCTCCACAGCCCCCAGGAGTACTTTGCAGGCCTCCCAAACCCTCTGCGCACCCCATTTTTGCGAAAAACTGGACGCGCGGGGTGGGGTTTTTGGAGGCCAAAAATGGCTGTATTCAGTGTATAAGACGCACCAATATTTCCACCCTCTTTTTTTGGGGGGGGGAGTGCGTCTTATACTCCAAAAAATACAGTATGTTTTACTCAACCACTGTCAACTTTGGTGGATTCTCCTTTTTAAAGACTCTACAAGAAATAACTTCTCTGGTTTTGACATTTGTTTTGCTTTATGGTAGCAAAATGCTTTTTGCAACACAGGTATGTATATCTGTGGAGAGCTTGTACATTGCAACAAGCAAGGTTATATGGGAGATTGACCCAACATTGCTACAAGTTGTCAAAGACATGTTAGGCTCTCCCTGTAAGAGTTTTGACAAGGGATATTGGTTTACCTTACATGAAAGGGGGAGGGCAGGATTTGAACCAATGTGTCCTATTCTTTAAGGGGCTGAAATCCAGCTTTTCTTGTAGAGATGGGGTTGCCAGAAGATTGACCTGTATGGCATTTTGAGCCTCAGGACAAGATAATACCTTCCTTTTCCTTGTAAGGAAGTTGATCAAACTGCCAGTGGCATTTTTATTACTAGTATAGGGGAAATTTTCTCTACTGCACTTGAAGGCAGCAAGTCCTCTATCAAATTGAAGAAATGTGCTGCAATGGAAGTCAGCTAAAGAAGGAGCTTTGTATATTTTAATAGTTTCTGATTATGCCTGATTAGTTTCTCCCTCCTGAGTCATAGATCAAAGAATTTCCCTCTGTGGCTGATTATTTAGCCATGTTTTTTTCTGCAAGTGGCACAACACTTTGATGTGTTGGGTGTAGATGTAGGCGTTTGTGGGTCATTGCACCCTCAGCTTGGTACATTCCCAAACTGAGCTTGCCCACAAGCACAAATTCATTGTAACAATCCATTCCTCCCTCTTTAAAACTTGTCTGTTTTCTGGAGCCTTCTGACTGTGGAAGCAGGACCTTATAGTAAAATCCTTGATAATCCAAACCTTGATTAAAAATAGCAAAATCCTTGATTTGGCAGACATCTTTGGGCACAGTTTCCAAAACCATAGCAACTTGTTTTCTTTTTCTATATAAATGCATTAGAACACCTGTTTTTTTTTTAGTTCTCAAGGTCTCTTGGAGTAGCTTTTATGAATGAGTTTTATCACAAGGGACACAGTCTCTATTTCTGGGCTTATAATATCAGCTAGCCAGAGGTGGGATCCTACCTCTGATTGCCGGTGCGGTTAATCGCTGAGTTCGCGGCAGAGCCGAAGACTCTGCTCGAGCGTGCTCCCGTTCGCGGAGCGGGAGCTTTCCCTGGGCGCTTTCCGCGCCCGCATGGATGCCGCCAACTGCGTTCTTTTGCCCTCTGCGCATGGGGCCATGCGCAGAGGGCAAAAGAACGCCATTGGCGGCATCCATGCGGGCGGGGAAAGCGCCCGGGGAATGCTCCCGCTCCGCAAACGGGAGCAGGCTCGAGCAGCGTCTTCGGCTCTGCCGCGAACTCAGCAATTAACCGCACCGGCAATCAGAGGTAGGATCCCACCTCTGCAGCTATCCCTGACCTGCTGTCTGTAGATATGTTGGATTTGGTTTCCCGGAACTCTGTCCAGTGAATCTTTAGACATCAGATATGAAGGGTGAAGATGAAACACAAAATAATGGGAAAGAAAAAGAGGAAAGCAGCAAAGCTAGGTGGTTGCCTTTCAAAATTAGACTTTGCTTACATGTCATGCTAAGCTATGTATAGTTTTAGGGGTTCCTACATCATCATAAGCCAAACCAAAACAAACCACATTATCTTGTTCCTATAATAACTGGCTTCAGTGGGATATATTCAGGAAGGGAAAAGCACAATGATTGCTTTTTCTTTGTTGGAGTGTGTGTGTGTGTGTGTGTGTGTGTGTGTGTGTGTGTGTGTGTGTGTGTGTGTGTGTCAGTGCAGTGGAACTTTTTCCTATCCATGTACTGTCTAGGGTGTGAATAACTTCCAACCCAAAGTTGTTTTTCCTTGACTCTTAGCAGCCTGTCCAAGTATTAGCCCAAGTGTTGTAAAAAAAAAATAACTCTGTGATTTTACTTGTAAGGAGGAGAACAATGGTTTTCCTTTTAAGAAATCAAATTGCTTATGAAGAATTTTTTTGCTGTATACTACATACAGCAAAGAAAAAAAACCATTATGTCTTTACTTAATGATGCGTGTCTGTATGCTAGAAAAACTTTCTTTCTGCTTGAGAATTTGGAGGAAGTAGGTATTTTCTAAGTAGATGCCCACCTCTAGGGAATTTTTGCAAGACTCATTCAGCTAAATATATTGGATAATGTGCTTGGATGCAGTCTCATTTTGCTTCCATTTGTATGCAACTCCGTATTCTAGCTTTGTGGTTTATCATGCTATCTGAACTCCAAATGACTGGCATTTCATGCTCCCCAAATTCAAGATTCATAATCTGTGACAAATCTTGGGAGTTGAAGTCCCGGTTTGTGATTTTCTGGCTTTTTCCAAATGTTTGGAAGGTAGGCTACGAAAGGCTGTTTTTGTGTATCCTAATTTCAGCAATCACACAAATCTTAAGCTCTGCCTCTTGTTGTGTCTCTAGGTGTGCCTCATTGTAGCTGCAAATGTATCCCATAATCTCAAGCAGACTGTCCTGTACATTGACTCAACTGGGGGCTTCACCAGTGCCCGTCTACTGGAGCTACTGAATTGCTTAACTGAGGATGAGGAAGAGCAGGTCAGCTGAGCAGGAAGTACTCGTTATGGGGTCTTGGTACCTAGAAGAGTATCTAGGTGGGCGTGGTGGCGCAGTGGTTAGAATGCAGTACTGCAGGCTAATTCTGCTCGTTGCCACCGTGGATTTGGATTCTTGGAAGACCATCCACAGTTACTACCATAGGGGCACACCATCTCTCCCCCCCCATCTTAGCCACTCATTTGCCCTACCTGTGCACGAAAAGTTGCTGCAGCCCAGAGGCCTCTGTCTGTTCCCCATCCCACCAGGCCCAGGAGGCCTGGACCAGTTACAGGGCCCACCAGCATGCACAAAGCACCCCACTTACCTTTGTGGATATTTTACAGGCTGCCCAGGCTATGCACCAGGGATGTCAAAATTAAGGCCCTGGGGCCAGATCCAGCCCGCAAGATACTTAGATCTGGCCTGCGGGGTTGCCCTGGAAACAGCAAAGGACTGGCCCACGGTGCCTCTATCAGAGAAAATGGAGCTTGGGAAGGCTGCAGGTGGCCCTCCCGAGCTCCGTTTTCACTGGCAGAGGGTTGTAGGAGGCCATTGCAGCCAAAAACAGAGCTCGGGAGCCCGTTTTTGCTGGCAGAGTGCTTGGGCCACCACAGGCACCCCCGACACGAGTGATGTCGAGCCATGCCCACCCTGGCCCCCCAAGGTCAAACAGAACCCTGATGCGGCCCTCAATAAAATCGAGTTTGACGCCCCTGCTATACACGGTATGGCTTTCCTATTGAGGTTGCCTTGTGCCATTCTGCAAGCGAGCACCATTCTTGCGATCATTCGGAAGCTTTGATCTCAAAAAAAAAAAAAGCACATGATTTGGCGAAGGAGGCTTCCAAACTATTACCAGAATGAAGCTTATCTCACAGTGCTTCGGAAGCCTCCTCTTGCCGGCACTGAAATGCTGAGTGTCGGAATGGCATAATGGTTAAAGGACCATGTTGTGAAGCAAATACTACAGTTCTGAGTTTGAACTCCATCTTTGCCAAAATAGAGCCTTTCCCAATCCAGTGCTCTTCAAATGCCTTGAACCGCAATTCCATTCAACAAAAATGTATTGAATTGGTGAGGATGATAAGAATTGTACTCCAGTCAGTTTAGAATATTGGAGAGGAAAGTCATAGGTTAATAAATACCTCGTAGGCTTCAAACTCCTCCCCCACCCCTAAGCCATGCTGGTTTTTTTTAGTTTTTAATCCCAGTAGACTTTTAGATGGGCAAGTCTAACCCAAACATTTACTGATACTCGGTACTTGATAGGTATTTGATTTTGAGTTCTCAAAAGCACCATTTAAAAAATGGATAGCGTTAAGATGGATCTTCTACTGAAGAGTATTGAGCCTCTGGACATCTCCAGAAGGATATTAGAAAATATAGGTAGGAAAATTAGTAAGAAAATACATTTATTTATTTATTTATTAGTGAGATTTATAGACCGCCTCACTGTGCAAGCACTCTCTAAGCGGTTTACACCAGTAATCAATGTATATTTACATTGCCCCCAACAATCTGGGTCCATATTTTACCTACCTCGGAAGGATGGAAGGCTGAGTCAACCTTGAGCTGGTGAGATTTGAACTGCTGACCTGTGGATCACAGTCAGCTAAAGTGGCCTGCAGTACTGCACTCTAACCGCTGCGCCACCTCTGCTCTTCATGGTCACTTCATGCTATAATTTAACATGGAATTGAATGATTTATTTATTTGTTTTATCTCACCTTTATTATTTTTTTAATAAATAACTCAAGATAGCGAACATATCCATTCCTTCTTTTTCTTCCAATTTTCCCCACAACAACAACCTTGTGAAGTGGGTTGGATTGAGAAAGAATGACTGACCCAAAGTCACCCAGTCAGCTTTCGTGCCTAAAGCAGGATTAGAACTCCTTCTAGGCCAGGGGTGTCAAACTCGATTTCATTGAGGGCCACATCAGGGCTGTGTTTGACCTAGGGGGGCAGGGTGGGTGTGGCCAAGGTGGGCATGGCCAGCTTGATGTCACTCATGTCGGGGGCGTCTGTGGTGGCCTGAGCGCTCTGCCAGCGAAAATGGGCTCCTGAGCTCCGTTTTTAGCTGTGACGGCTTCCTGCTGCTGTCTGCCAGAAAAAACGGAGCTCCATTTTCACTGGCAGAGGGCAGCAGGAGGCCATTGCAGCCAAAAACAGCCTAGGATGTCGGCAGGAGGCCGTCGCAGCCAAAAACAGAGCCTGGGAGGGCCGGTCCTTTGCTGTTTCTAGGGTGGCCCTGCAGGGCCAGATCTAAGCACCCCACAGGCCGGATCCAGCCCCCGGGCCTTGAGTTTCACACCCCTGTTCTAGGCTGATACCTTAATAACTAGACCAAAATGCCTCCTCAAATTAGTTCATTTAAAAACAATATTCTGAGATAAACTCTGAACACCAAACGCAACGATCTAATTTGCTGCTGTTGGCTCCAAGATAGAGGGGTGTGTGTGTGAGGCTTTGGTCACATTATTGTGGCTACCCTCTTGGTTTTTTTGACCCTCATCCTGGTGAGCATGCAAACTTGACAGGATGTATTACCTTACTCTGTTCCTTACCCCATTTCCCTGTAGGCTGGAGCATTGCGGAGGATCCAGGTTTTTCGTGCATTTGATGCCTACAAAATGCTTGATGTGCTGCAGGAAGTCCGCAGTTATATGGCCCAGCAGGTGAGTGCTTACTGGCCAATGCTTGTTGTTTGTGGGCTTATCAGAATACATGAGTCCCAGAAGGGTGAGGAGGGCAGGATGGGTAACATTTCTTTAGACCAAGGGCCAGCCTGGCTTTTGAGTGGTATGTTGGGGGTTTGTACACCAAAAATGATAGGGCCAAAATCAGATTTAAAATTAATCAAGTTTCAATTTCAATTTGATAATAGAATAGAATAGAATAGAATAGAATAGAATAGAATAGAATAGAATAGAATAGAATAGAATAGAATAGAATAGAATAGAATAGAATAGAATAGAATAGAATTCTTTATTGTCTAAGTGTGATTGGATACACAAGGAATTTGTCTTCGGTGCATATGCTCTCAGTGTAACATAAAGAAAAAATAAAATATATTCATCAAGAATCATAAGATACAACACTTAGTGATAGTCATAGGATACTAATAAGCAATCAAATCATTCTAGGAAACAATAAAACAATATAAATTGTAAAGATATAAGCAACATGGTTATAGCAATAAGTGGGAAGAGATAGTTACTAGGAAGGATGAGAAGAATAACAGTAATACAGTCTTAGTAAATAGTTTGACAATGTCGTGGGAATTAGTTGTTTAGCAGAGTGATGGCATTCGGGGAAAAACTGTCCTTGTGTCTAGTTGTTCTGGTGTCTCTATAGCGTCGTTTTGAGGATAGGAGTTGAAACAATTTATGTCCAGGATGTGAGGGGTCTGTAGATATTTTCACAGCCCTCTTTTTGACTCGTGCAGTATACAGGTCCTCAATGGAAGGCAGGTTGGTAGTAATTGTTTTTTCTGCAATTCTAATTATCTGTCTGTGTCTGTCTTGTTGGGTTGCAGAACCAAACCAGACAGTTATAGAAGTTCAGATGACAGACTCAATAATTCCTCTGTAGAACTGAAACTTAAGAACAAGAACAAATAAACTTAAACTGAATCAGCAGCTCCCTGGGCAGTTTGAGCTTTCTGAGTTGGCGCAGAAAGAACATTCTTTGTTGTGCTTCTTTGATGACGTTTTTGATGTTAGGTGTCCATTTTAAGTGAATAATTATAATTTAATATAAGTTTAATAATATTAAACTGAATCAGTGAAGTACAGTTCATATCCACATTTCTACCTGCTTAATATTTTTCTTCTTGTGAGATAGGCAGCTATATAAATTGGATTAATAAATCCTGCCTTTTTTTAACCTTAAAAATGAAACTTTCGGAGGATACCGCAAGTTGTGTTCCCTGTTTAGAAAGGCTGGATTGTCATACTAGCCATTATCCCCCAGTATTTGCTAGCATGACTGGCCCATTGCTTAATGTTTGATCAGGGAAATCTAAAGGGAAGTGAATGGACTATGTGACCATGGTCTTTATCGCACTTTGTGACTGCACAATGAGTGTCACCAGCAGGTGAGCTGGCCTTTAGATCTGCCTGGACAAGCAAGAGATTTGAGGCTGAAGGAAGGCAATAAAGATAATACACAAGAGACAAAAACCAGTATTGCATGGTCCCTGTTTGGCTACTGGGACTCAAACCTCTATTTCTCCTTTTTCTATTCAGGATATTGCTTTTCACCATTAAAAGTAACTGGGAAGACTAGAATCACTGAGTCTGCTCTAACTTTTTCAATTCCAGAAGACATGCATGTTTTTTCCCCTCTTTATGTCTGTCGTCATCTCTAGCCATTTAATTTTGGACTCCCATATTTTCTAAGTCGATGCAAACTTTCCAGTGATTTCTTGGACTACTTTATCAGACGGTGAAAAAAAATCCTGCACAGTATCCTGCCTTCAACCAATGTTCATGCTTTTTCTAAAGTCCTCCTACTCAGGTTGAGAGGACTTGTCATGTCTTGGATGAATGGACCAGAATTCTGCTATCTAGCACTGCCATAACTGCTTTTCTCATTCCTAGCAACCTAGAACTAAAAACTCCATATATGCTTGGTTGCTCCTTATTCTTAGGGAGAGAGCTCATATTTCTTCCTTAATACCATGTAAATCAAAGGAGAAAATGCACATAAATAAAAGCCAATGTTATTTATTGGACTCTGCATTTTCTTCCAGGGCTTATAACTTGACTGGTACTACCACATACTAAGTCAGAGGTCATTTCTCATCCCTTCTTTGGCTTCCTTTCAGTCTTTTTCCTAGTCAACCTAAAGATACTCTCCTGATGTAACAAATCTTTGATGGGTTTATTGCTATAACCTTATAGCATAAGGTTAGCATAAGAGAAGGGAAAACAGGAGATCTTTTTGCTTCTTCAAGTTTGCTATCACATTTGAAATAATTGGAGAAACCTGATGGTGGACTGAAGGATCTAGCATTGAATAAGCCTTGCAGTCAAGTGTCCCAAATGGATTTTTAAGAGGACAGCTGTGCAGGCAGGAGAACAGTCTTGAACATGCAGGAATAACAACATCATCAACAACAACAACACATTTTTAAATGTTCAGTTGACTGAGTTTCATGTTGAATGAATAAAACAACAATAACAACAACAACAACCTAATAGTGACTGCCTAATCATTCCCTTCTCCATCCTACCAGCCAACCCCACTTTCTCCTTTCCTTTCCTAACCTATTATGGTGAATCCCCACCACAACCTCACCATTCCATTTAGCTTTATCTACTCTCCCGAATTTCTGAAGAGGGCTATGATTACGGATCTACTCAATATAATTAAAATAGGCAAACTCCCAGCCTATTCAGATGATCTAAGACTAGTATTTCCTGGTGCAGAATTTAGGCATAGATAACATGTAGGACATGTGAACCCATGGCTTTAAACTATAAGCAAAGTTGAGTTTTTGGATGCTACATCTTCCTCATCTACTCCCCTATTCCAAAGAAAGGTACCCATTGGCTTTTTTGTAATTTCTGATTTGTATTTGTAATTTTATTTAATTTGCCCTTTGTTTTTATTATTGTTTTTTTTAAGATACTCAGCACCTCTGGACCAGTGAAGCTGCTTATTGTGGATTCCATTTCTGCTGTAATTTGCCCTTTCTTGGGACTTCGGCAGCCCGATGGTCAGTTTTGTACATCTATCATCACAGAGAATGTTTCTTAATATGCTTCATTAATGGTCCTATTGTTTTACAGAATCATATCCTACGTGGTCCGTAGCTTAAAGCAGTGGTGTCCAATCTTGGCAACTTTAAGACCTGTGGACTTCAACTCCCAGAATTCCCTTCTGGGACTTGAAGTCCACAAGTCTTAAAGTTGCCAAAGTTGGACACCCTGGCTTAAAGAGTTAAAAATATAACATGGAAGACAATAGAGAGATTAGCAGGGCTAAGAGAAGTAAGATCACACAGGTTCACTGATCGCATTCAGTGTGGCAACCTAGTTTCTGTATGTTCAAAGTTCTGTAGCAATGAAGTTTCATATGTATGAAGTAGTAGTTGAGCATAAAAGTATAGTACACAAAGATCACAAAAGACCACACTGTGATACTTAAGGTTCCTTGTTGTTTGTTGTTGTTCAGTCGATAAGTCATGTCTTTGCAACTCCATGGACCATAGCACACCAGGCCCCCTCCTGTACTTAATGTCTCCTGGACTCTGCTCAAATTTATGTTCATTGCATTGATGACACTATCTAACCAACTTATCCTGTGCTGCTCCCTTCTCCTTTTGCCTTCAGTCTTTCCCAAGATCAGACTCTTTTCCAATGAGTCTTCTCATTTGATGGCCAAAATATTTGAACTTCAGCTTCAGTATCTGTTCTTCCAAAGAATGGGATTGATTTCCTTTAGAAAAGATTCCTTATGGCATATGAATAGTTGTAAAGAGACATAATACTTTAATCTTCATTCCATTTTTCTTCTTAGGGTAGGATGTGACAGCTTCCACATCTTTCAGTCCCTGTGGCTGGGAATTACAAGAGATCAGGGGTGGGTTCCTTCCAGTTTGGACCGGATCGCCCGAACCGGTAGTGACCCGTTCATGATGTCACTGTCGGTGCCGTTCCGTGTGCGCCGCCATATTTTTTTTCAATTTTTTGCGAATTGTTCCCCTTCCGCGGCTTGAAAAAGGGCCCGCCCGCCCGCCCGCCTGCGGGTGAATGCTGTCCTTTATTTCTTCGCCTGAAGCACAGCTGATGAGCTCCTCAGCTGTGTTTCGGGCCCTTTCCTGCTTCTGAACATGCGCGGAAGCCAAATCGTGTGAGGGGAGGCGATGCGAACTGGTGGCGAAGGTAAGTGGAACCCACCCCTGCAAGAGATGAACCAGAAAACTTTTGTTACGTCCAGCTCCTTTGCTTAGTGAAAGCTATCACAGAATGACATTAGACCTTTCATTCAATTCAAGTTTTCTGGTTCATCTCTTGCAGGGGTGGGTTCCACTTATCTTCTCCACCAGTTCGCATCGCCTCCCCTCACGCGATTTGGCTTCCGCGCATGTTTAGAAGCAGGAAAGGGCCTGAAACACAGCTGAGGAGCGATCAACATACTTATTTATTTATATTCCATCTTTGTTATTTTTATAAATAAATTAAGGTGGTGAACATATCCAACACACCCTCCTCTTCCTATTTTCCCCACAGCAAGCCTGTGAAGTGGGTTGGGCTGAGAGAAAGTGACTGGCCCAAGGTCACTCAACTGGCTTTCATGGCTAAGGCAGGACTAGAACTCACAATCTCCTGGTTACTAGGCTGCTGCCTTAATCATTAGACCAAATCGACTCTCTTCATTATATATGTGATTCTCAGGGCATAAGGTTTACACAACCAACTAAATCCTAAACCTGCATTAAAATATAATTGCTATGTTTGTTACACGCTGTTCCCAAAAATAAAACATATTTTAATGTAAAGTGATAACTTGGTTCATAAATTTATTTATTTAGCAATTTATATTGCTGTAATGGATCTGAATATGTTGTGAGCCGCCCAGAGTCCCTAGGGAGTTGGGCGGCATACAAATCCATTACATTACATTAAATTAAATTAATTAAATTAAATTAAATGTGCTATCCACCCCCAAAACAAGGTGACAAAACACTTCCATTGTTGACTCAAGCAGAAGCTTACAAGAACTCAGAGAAGCAATTATTAACAGATGGTCCCTCTATCAAATGATGTCCTTCAGATTATGAAAAAAAGAAAGTCACCCAAGGCCAGAAAATGCCCATCCCAATCTAAGGCATTATTTCCCTATTTGGTGCCTTGAAGGGGTATTGCATCACAACTGTATTCTAAATAAGCATTCTTACGTTCACACGTCTTCCAGGTGATTAAAAAACAGACACCCCCCCCCCAAGTAATAAAAGAGCAAGACCCTTTTTAATTAGAGAGCTAGGTGTTCCTAGCTCGTACAATTTTGAAAGGCTTCTCCAGCATGGATGTGATACAGACAGTTTTTCTTGTTTCCCTTCTGCTAGATAGGTGTATATTTTGAGGCAACCCCCGGAGTCTAGGGGAAATGCAATGAATAAAGAGAATTGTATAGCGTTAAGTGCGGTGATCTCTCCTTCTCCCTTCGTAGGCATGGCCCTCATGATGCATTTGGCTAGGGAGATGAAAACCCTTGCCAAAGAATTTGGGATTGCCATATTGGTAAGTATACGGACCAGTCTTTTACTTATGCTTGCTTTTGGCTTTATATGTGCATACAGTAAGTGCTATAGCTCTGCTCTTCTAGTGTGAGCTAGGTCAGCTAATCCATTAAGTCTGCCGCCACTTCCTTGCTTTTTATTCTAAAAGAAGAATACATTTTATTCTAAAAAAGTTTTATTTAAAGTTTAATCTTAAAAAATGGGGGTGTCACCTGGGTTCTGGAAAGCAAAGCTTCAGCGTCTGGCATTATCTTTACTTCTAAGATTGTTTTTTCCCCCCTCCAAATGGGCCTCATAAACCTTTTAGAATACCCGTGGTCCTCAGCTTATGACTGTAGTGATGCTAAAACTATCTGTTATCTTTTAGTTGACAAATCATGTGACCAGAGATGCTGGTGGTGGTTTTAAACCAGCATTGGGTCGCTCGTGGAGTTACGTACCTAACACTCGACTGCTGCTGGAGAAGAGAAAAGTCAATTCTGAGAACGCAGGTCGAGTCGCATCTTTGATGAAATCTCCTCGACAGGTGAGAGAACATGTAACAGTTGTCCACGCTGTGGCCTCCATATATCAAACTTCTCCAACCTAGTGATGTTCAATTGTGTTGGAAATAAATCTCTCAGAATTCCTTGCCAGTATAGCCAATCATTTATCGGCAATGTAACCTAAAAGAAGTAGGATGGAAAATCTTAAGGAGACCTGGGCTCATTCATAATAGCTTTCATATTAAACATCATTCATATTAAACAACATCCTTCATATTAAACATCCTTCATATTAAACATCCTTCATATTAAACATCATTCAAGTCCCTTCCCCCATCCCCAGGAAAATAATTTTCCCCAAATCTGGCACCTCTGAATGACTATAGTAGTTCAGCTCATCCAAATATAATGAACTGTATGATTCTTAGCCAGCATGTTTATTATCAACAACTCCCCTCAGTCTCAACCTGCACGGCCAGGTTACATCTGGCTGAGCATAATGAATATTGTAGTCAATGCAATGCAATGCTTGGGGACGGCCGCTTCCTGCCGGCGAAGAAGCAGAGCGAGAGGGGTGGAAGCTGCTGGGGGCCGGCAGCCCCCTGTGGGGGGAGAGGGCCAGGCCCGGCTGCGCCACCGCGGAGCTTTCCCTTTGGCTTGGGCGGCGGCGCATACCCAGGCGGGCCAGTGTGGGTAGCCCTTCATCTTCACCAGGTCACCCCACTTGTAGTCGCGCTGCCGTTCGCTTTCGTTTCGTGGCAGGAGAAGGAAGAAAGTGAACAGTGGCGAGGTTGCTTTGGGAGGTTGCTCCAGGCAGGTGGATGTCTGCAGCCAGGTGGGGAGGGAGGGTGGCGAGAGCGGTGGTGGCGGCCCCTTCCATGCGCAGTGAACGGAGGCAGCAAAGGTGGACAAGGCGGCCCCGGAGCACCTGTTGCTGGGGAGGCGCGGCGATCTCCGCTCGCACCATGTCCTGCTCCATCCAGCCGTGCGACTACAAGTGGGGTGACCTGGTGAAGATGAAGGGCTACCTGCACTGGCCTGCCTGGGTAAGTGCTGCTGCCCAGGCCGAAGGGAAAGCTCTGTGGTGGCACGGCCGGGCCTGGCCCTCTCCCTGCACGGGCGGGGGGCTGCTGCCCAGGTGGCCACTGGCAGCTTCCGTGCCTCTCGCTCCGCTTCTTCGCCAGCGGGAAGCGCTGCCGCGGCTGAGCCTCCTTCCCCCAGAGCTCCGGACTCCGGAAGCCGAGTTCCCAGAGTGGTGCCGGCGATCAAAGAGAGCAGGCAGGTGGCCGGGTGGTAAGCCAGTGGGCTGCTTCGGGGTCCCGAGCCCCGTGGAGCCGAGACGGGAGGCACGCGGGCCCAGGTGAAGGGCGGCCTTTTCTGCAGCATACCCTTCCCCTCTTTGGATCGCCCTGCAGGGGAGGGCTCATGTGCATGTGCAGCAGCCCCAGGACGTCTGCGTTTCCACCAAGGGCTGCCCACCCACTCACTGGCTGGGCCAGGCTGGACGCCGACCTCGGAAGGCAAGTGGGCATGGGGGACCGCCAGGAAGGCCACATGGAAGGCCGCCAAGCATGGCCGGGCTGCGGAGAAGGGAGTAGGCTTTTCACCCTGTTATAAGGAAATATCCTTCTAGGTTCAGTTCCAAGTGGGGAAAAAGACACTGGATTCATGAAGGTTGCTTGGAAGGAAGGTTTAATGGTGGACAGGAGCACATGGCTTGAGCCCCTGTACAGAAAAGGTAGCTTACATGGTTCCAGGTGTGGTGAAGAGAAAAAAGAAAAGAGATATGCTGAGTTCCTGGTTTTTATAGTGTAAGTTGGGTCCCACCTCTTAGATTTCCTTTTCCTGTATAGAAATGTATCCCATTGGCTCTCAGACCCCCCAGGGGCATGCTGGGGTGGCTCTTGGCTTTTGTCTAATCCAGCTTTGGCTGAATGAAAGGGCCTTGGGCAAATCCTATTGTGGTTTTATCATGCAAAAGACTTCCAGTCCAGGTGAGAGGAATGTGTGAGCTGGGCCCAGTCCTTAATAGCCCATTTGCAAGGCGTGGGAGTTTTCCAAGAGGAGTCTTTTGTCTGTTTAAAAAGCATGTTTCCAGATGTTTCCACAGAATATTTTCTACCTTTTAATATCTCCTAGGATATCTCATTTCCTAGGAGAGGGGTGGGTGCTAACTTCCTACAATCCCTCATTTTTTTTTCAAAACATGTGAGTGCAACACATGTTTTGACACAAGCTTCAAATTGATCAGGTCAGGGAGATTTTATGGGTGCTTTCAATTTTCTCTGATGCAGAGGGGAAGACATTGAAAGAGGCAGTTGAAAGAGGCAGCAGCAGGATTCCTTCAGTGGCTCCCAAAAGGAGAGCTTTCAACCATGATGGTCAATGGCCAGGGCAAAAGTTTACAGTATCCAATTTTCCATGTCAATTATGTTCAGATGTTTGATAACACTTTCGATGAGCTCCCAGACAGGTTTCAAGCAAGCACAGGCCCCACAATATTCCCACAGCCATGGTTTACCTTGAAATCACAGGCTGCCCATTTCCAAGGGATGGTTCTTGAATCTGCCCTAGCTCTTACTTTAGTGCATCTAGGATTTGTGAGTCCAAATTGAAGTTAGCCAGTGTGCAATCCAGGCTTTTCCTTTTTTTTTTTTTTTAGAATGAGCCCTGGGACTCTTACTCCTGAGACCACCAGTGCAAAATACCCTGCTTTACTGGGCAGCAGTCAGGCCTTGGGTTTTCGAAGATCCTTTCTGCTAGCTCTTCAAGTGGGGAAATTGCCTGAGGGGACCTGTCCCCTCCCCCATGGAATTAACAGGGAGATATGACTGCCTGGGCTTTAATGCCACAAAGCAGGAGTCAAAACAACAACAACAAAAAAAAACCAGCAAGCTAAAAGCAGCTTTGGGTGGAGGTAGGTGAAAAAGGGATAACCTCAGTCTAATTCTGAATGGCGTGTCTCTGTGTGTTTGTGTATGCAGCTACAAATTTCCCTCCCACTAGACAGAAATCTAAAGTGTACAGAACTCACTGTGGCAACCACTCCCAATACAATTCTTACATGAGTACATTAAACTGATTACAATATAGATGAGACAAGAAAGAGAAACGTTACAATGAATTTCAGTGAATGAAGCAAGGAAAGAAAGAAAACAAAGGAAAAACTTTACAATGAATTTCTGTGACTGAAGCAAAGAAAGAAAGAAAAACTTTACAATGAATTTCTGTGACTGAAGCAAAGAAAGAAAGAAAAACTTTACAATGAAGTTCTGTGACTGAAGCAAAGAAAGAAAGAAAAACTTTACAATGAAGTTCCCCCCTCCCCCCTAGTCTTTTCAGCTGTCTTCTGGGGATTGAAAATAGATGTTTGGTCTTTATTTGTCCATCTCAGGGTCCTTTCATTCGTGTCTGCTGGGTGGCCTTAGGTTTTGGTGGTAAGGCTGGTCAGTCAGGCTTGGAAAGATCTGCTCCACTCTGGTTGCTGTGATGACTAGAGGACTAGATTCAAACCCAATTCTGGCTCAAATGGATGGAATGTCTTTACTGGAGGCAGTGTCTGAGCCCATTTGCTCTGCTTCCATAGGCTTCAGGATCATGTGTGCAGGGCTGAAAGACATAAGAACAGGGTCCCTTCCCCCTTTTGCTGGTAATTCTACCACGAGAGGCATTGTAAAAGGATTAGAGATTTGGGGGGGGGGTAGATAGCTTGTAGGTAGGGTTTGAGGAAAACAAACAACACATCAGTATCGCAGTTAAATCAATTATAACAAAATGGAGACATCACCGGGGAAAAAATGAACAGACATTTCCATCTTAGCAGAGAATTGGCATCCATTAAACATCACAGAAGAGCAATATTAAAACTGTTTGCATGTACATACAGTAAATGTAAGAATGAAATTTTCCTGTAAATTAACTTAAAACATTGTCCCTTAAATTTGGGCTTTTCTTAAAAACACAGAGAGGAATAGGAAAATTGAACTCTGTTCCTTGTCCCAGACCAGGTTGGCCAGTCCTAACTGGGCAAAGACATTTTCCTTTCTTTTCAGTGCTTTTAATTTTTTTCTAACAATTTGAAATTCATATCTCTAGGAAACAGAGATATTTTACAGTTGCAATTACCTCGAGTGCGCACAAGACAAGACAAAGACGTACACAGACACAAAAACAGGGACAAAGAGGATGACAGGACACACACACAAGTCCTTCCTGCCATAAATCTCAGTTAAATTAG
The DNA here is from genome assembly GCA_023053685.1 of Diadophis punctatus similis. Classification (NCBI taxonomy): domain Eukaryota; kingdom Metazoa; phylum Chordata; class Lepidosauria; order Squamata; family Dipsadidae; genus Diadophis; species Diadophis punctatus. Next base: position 20,745,203 of record JALIGW010000001.1, read on the forward strand.
GGAAGGCACAAATCTTAACAAACAAACCACGTGGTTACATATAAGAGAGAGAGAAGAAAAGAGAGAGAGAAGAAACAAACAAACATCTCAACATTTTTCCTTTTCTGTTTTCTTAAGTACCTTTATTTAGCCAAATTGGCTGTTTTGTTTTGTTTTGTTTCTCTGTGTCATCCCTCAGCAAAGCCCATTTTCTACACAAGTTTCCTGCTTTTACTTTTGCACATTCCTGTCATGCAGACATATTCCTGGCGTCCCAGGTTCCAAGCCCTCACAAGGGTCTCCGCCACCCTCGAACTAGAGCTTCCCATGATCCTTTAAATGTAAGGTTCACTTTGGCTTAGCTAGTGACGCGCTCAACAGTTTCAGAGACTAAAAAAACTCTGGGAAGGACTTCCGATTCCCTCGTAGAAGTAAGGCCCCCTTCCTGTAGGGAATCTCTCTAGGTTTATCAGATCCAAAAAGGGGATCTGCGAGGACTAGCCGCCCCTGTACAGCTAGTACTAGGACCTCCACACTCACGGGCTTCACATTTAGAACTGAAAAATTCTGGGGTTTGCTTTTGGGATGTGCACATAAAAACGACAACAACAACAACAAAATTTGCTTTCCCACCCTTCAATCACACACACACACACACATGCATTCTTCCTCCTTCCCTAACAGAAGGTCCTGTGCTCTGTAAACGCTAAACAGAACTTACACAAATCAAAACAGAGAAAGAGAAGACATTGACACATAGGCTGGTAGATGAGAAAGAAACTCTATACTACCAAATGAGGATAAACAAAAATAATTCAATATTATGAAAAGCTGTATGAGCAAGGAGTTTCAGAAAATAAAATTAAAGAATAGTTGAAAAAAAATGGAATTGCCTAAAGTACCAGAAAAGGACAAAAACTATTAAATGAATGAATATCAATGATGGAATTATCAGAAGCAGATCAAGAGACAAAAGAACAACCAAACACCAGGACCAGGTGGGCCAGTGGCAGAATTTTACAAAGATTTTACATAATGAGGTATTGATTGATGTAAAAGGTACCACATTCCTGAATGGGAGCAAATATTACTTTGATTCCAAAATAAGATTCAGATTTAATGCAGATAAAACTATAGGCCCATCTCTTCACTGAATGCTGACTATAAAATATATACTTCAATAATGGCAGCAAACTAAAAGGTTCCTAAATGAATTTATACATTCAGCTCTCTTAAGCTTTTCTAAGAGACAGATTAAAAACAAAATGAGAATGATTTTAAATACATAAAAAAAAGGCACAAGAAAAGGATGCTATTCATTTTGATACTGGAAGTGCTAAATATAAATATTATGGCAGACACAGAAATTAAAGGCATGGAAACTTTGAAAACTAATTTTGCACCAAGAGAGAAATAAAATATGTTAATAACCAACCAAGATGAAGTTGTAGAAGGATTTGAAACTGCATCATTAACATAATATCAATCAGAAAAAAAAACAGAAATCCAAGAAACCAGCATGGCTGCACAAAGACCTCACTGACAAATTGAATGAATGAAGGACAGATACAAAAAAATGGAAAGAGGGACACATAACTAATGCAGAATATCAGCAGATAGCAAGAATCTGTAAAGAAAAATCAGGAAACAAAAGCCTTGAATGAACAAAAACTTGCAACAAAAGTGAAAGATAATATAAAAGATTCTTCCAATACATTAAAAAAAAACAGGAAAAAAAATCAAGGAAACAGTTGGACCACTAAGAAGAGAAGGCAACACAGAGAAAGCCATGAGTTGCTTAACTCATTCTTTGCATGTCTTCTTGCAAAAAAGAAATGCAACCCAACTAACCAGAAATATAACTGGAAAGGAAAAATAAAACAGACTGTAAACTAAAGTTAAAATAAGCAAAAACAGTAAGAGAACACCAGGTCCCAGAGTCCTAAAGGAGCTGGTAAATGAAATCTCAGAACCACTGCACATCTTTTTTAAAAAAAATCTTGGGACACGGGGACCACCTGAGAAACTGGGAAAAAGCTAATGTGGTTCCCATCTTCAAAAAGAAAGAAAAAACAACAACAAAATTCTGAGCCCTATCTAATGCAAAGAAAAGTAAAATCCTACCCCTAGGTAAGGAAAACCAAAAATATAGATAACTATTATAAATTGGTGCAACAAATTAAAACAGATTTGGAGAAGTGGAAAAGAACCACCATAAAATGAGTATCCTGCAATGGCTAGCAGACAAAACAGGGCTGGGGGGGGGAGGGGGGGAGAAGGAGGGGGAAGGAAATATCAAAGGATTTAGGGAGATACATTAACTTGGTTAAACAAAAAGCATGATTATTTTTTTTCCTAAAATGATTTGTACCCAGACAACACACTATTCAATTGAAATTGGAATTTACATATGCCATAAAGTAAAATTAAAAAGCAAAAATTACCCCCCACACACATACACACATGCAAACACACATTTCCCAGTTTTCTATGGTTTAAAGTAAAATTTAGAGGTAGGTACTCACCTTCTTTCCAAGCAGCCCTTGAATCAAAACCCCTTTAAAACCTAATTTCCAATGGCCCAGGTCAAATAAATTTATTTAGGCCAGGATCATTGAAGAGGCTAGCTTGGAATCCATCTGGCTCGCCAATTGTTATAAGGAAATATCCTTCTAGGTTCAGTTCCAAGTGGGGAAAAAGACACTGGATTCATGAAGGTTGCTTGGAAGGAAGGTTTAATGGTGGACAGGAGCACATGGCTTGAGCCCCTGTACAGAAAAGGTAGCTTACATGGTTCCAGGTGTGGTGAAGAGAAAAAAGAAAAGAGATATGCTGAGTTCCTGGTTTTTATAGTGTAAGTTGGGTCCCACCTCTTAGATTTCCTTTTCCTGTATAGAAATGTATCCCATTGGCTCTCAGACCCCCCAGGGGCATGCTGGGGTGGCTCTTGGCTTTTGTCTAATCCAGCTTTGGCTGAATGAAAGGGCCTTGGGCAAATCCTATTGTGGTTTTATCATGCAAAAGACTTCCAGTCCAGGTGAGAGGAATGTGTGAGCTGGGCCCAGTCCTTAATAGCCCATTTGCAAGGCGTGGGAGTTTTCCAAGAGGAGTCTTTTGTCTGTTTAAAAAGCATGTTTCCAGATGTTTCCACAGAATATTTTCTACCTTTTAATATCTCCTAGGATATCTCATTTCCTAGGAGAGGGGTGGGTGCTAACTTCCTACAACCCCTAAGTCAATAGTTCTGGAAGGCACCAAAATTAAAGAAGGGTTAGTAGAGTTTTAGAGGTGCAGAAGGGCTGTGGAGACTTATCACATGGGTGCACTCTAATGCAGGAGTAGACATGGCAGCATCACTGTTTTCATCTGAATGTGATAACGTTTGTCAGTTGCTGGTACTGGCTGGAGCTGATACTTGACTCTCTAAAAATGCAGCACTGGGGAAGGCTATTAGTACTGTTGGAAGAAATATCCTTCTGGATTCAGTTCCAAGTGGGGGAAAAAGACACTGGAAACATGGTGGTTGCTTGAAAAGATGATTTTAATGGTGGACAGGACCACATGGTTTGAGGTCCTGTGGAAAAGGAGGATCACATGCCTTGAAGATCTTGAAGGGAAAAAAAGGAAAGAGATGCTGAGAGTGCCTGAGTTTTACACCCTCTGTTGGGCCCCACCTTAGAGTTTCCTGTTCCTGTAGAAGAAATGTATCCCATTGGCTGTCAGACTCCCAGGGGACGGGGTTCTTAACTAACTTTGTAGGTTTGCTGGGTGATGTAATCTTCCCAGGTGTCATGTGGTGAGATTCTGTTGCTAAATGGGTCCTATTATGTCCTGGCTTTTGTGTTGCAGATGAACTGGCTCAGGCCTTAATGGCCCATTGACAAAGGTGGGGGGTGGGCTGAGTTTCTGCCTCCCTTTTAGGGGAAATATTCTGCCCTTTTAATATTTCCTAAGATATTTCATTTTTCTAGGAGAGGGGTGGGTGCTAACTTCCTTCAATACGATTAAGAAATAGGACTATGTTAAGAACCAGAGAGGTACTAGTACCACTCTATAAAGCCTTGGTCAGACCACACCTAGAGTACTGCATCCAGTTTTGGTCACCACACTACAAAAAAGACATTGAAACTCTAGAGAAAGTGCAGAAGAGAGCAACCAGGATGATAAAGGGTCTGGAAAATAAAACATACAAAGAGCGGTTGCAGGAACTGAGCTTGGCCAGTCTACTGAAGAGAAGTACCAGGGGTGACATGATAGCAGTGTTCCAATACTTGAGGGGATGCAACAGAGAGGAGTTGGTCAGGCTGTTCTCTATGGCACCAGAAAGCTAAACAAGGAATAACGGATGGAAGATGACCAAGGAGAGATTCAACCTGGAAGTGAGGAGAAACTTTCTGACGGTGAGAGCAATCAACCAGTGGAACAGCTTGCCAGTGGAGGTTGTGAGAGCCCCAACACTTGCGACCTTCAAGGAGAGACTGGACTGCCATCTGTCTCAAATGGTATAGGAACTCCTGCTTGAGCAGGGGGTTGGACTAGATGACCTACAACAGTGGTGGCGAACCTTTTTAGGCTCGCGTGCCAAAAAGGGGGGGGCGCGCTTACGCGCGCTCGCATGCCCACACCCATTCCCTCCCCCCACGCATGCGCACAACACCCCCCATGCTGCCCCCTGCGCATGCGCCCACCCCCGCGCAAAGGCTTACCGGAGCCTGGGACGACGAAACCGGCAAACCGGAAGTGCGAAAAAACGCACTTCCGGTTTGCCGGTGTGCTGTTTTTTGCACTCTGGAGGGTTCAGGGAAGCTCCCTGAAGCTCCGGAATGCAAAAAACTACAAAACGGACAAACAGGAAGCGCGGAAAAGTGCACTTCCGGTTTGTCCGTTTTGTAGTTTTTTGCATTCTGGAGCTTCAGGGAGCTTCCCTGAACCCTCCGGAGTGCAAAAAACAGCACACCGGCAAACCGGAAGTGCGTTTTTCCGCATTTCCGGTTTGCCGGTGGGAACCCTCGCGTGCCGGTCGCTATGGCTCCGCGTGCCACCTGTGGCACGCGTGCCATAGGTTCGCCACCACGGACCTACAAGGTCCCTTCCAACTCTAATAATAAATCTAAAAATCTAAACTGTATTAAGAAAGAAGCATAGATAAAAAGATAGGGACAACTGCAATTTGTCAGGGACTCTGACTTTGCTTAAAAAGCTCAGCTAATTTTGTGGTTTGGGGTTCTGAGCAGAAAACATCCTGCCTGTCCTTGATATTGATAGGCATGTAATTTTAATTTAATTTTCAAACATAGCCCTGGAAGGGACAGGAAGCATGGAAAGGTTAATTGTTTTTAGAGTAATGGGCACATTTGGAGTTTGGAGACATATGGGCATTTTCACAAAATAGCTCCTATTTTAGTAAAAAAAGACCCACTGCTTTTTCTAGTTTCTTTGTTTACTTGGGGGGAAGGGGACTTTTCTAAACAAAGCTATAGAGTCTAACAGCCCAGTATTTTATTTATAAGAATGGATAGGCGGCCTTTATTTACAGAGGCAATCCTGTAAATATACCGGTATAACACTGGAGTTCAAAATTTTGCTTTTCAGGTTGTAGGAGTCTCAAATAAAGTCTAATGGAATGATTAATAAAGTGTGATGAGGCAGAGAATTGGAGCTATTCCATGGGAAGTATATGTGAGAACATTAGTGCCTAGTGAACAAATTCAAAAGGCATGTCTCTGACTGAAAGACTCAGCTGCTTAGAGATAAAGTTGGCCTTCCCTTAAGTAAGGTTGGAGGGATATACAGAATATTTCCATCCCAGGATGGGCAGTTTGAGTGACCTTTATAAATAAAGGTCATGCAGGTATTGCTCATATAGAATAGAATAGAATAGAATAGAATAGAATAGAATAGAATAGAATAGAATAGAATAGAATAGAATAACAGAGTTAGGAGGGACCTTGGAGGTCTTCTAGTCTAACCCCCTGCTTAGGCAGGAAACCCTACACCACTTCAGACAAATGGTTATCCAACATCTTCTTAAAAACTTCCAGTGTTGGAGCATTCACAACTTCTGGAGGCAAGCTGTTCCACTGATTAATTGTTCTAACTGTCAGGAAATTTCTCCTTAATTCTAAGTTGCTTCTCTCCTTGATTAGTTTCCACCCATTGCTTCTTGTTCTACCCTCAGGTGCTTTGGAGAATAGTTTGACACCCTCTTCTTTGTGGCAACCCCTGAGATATTGGAACACTGCTATCATGTCTCCCCGGTCCTTCTTTTCATTAAACTAGACATACCCAGTTCCTGCAACCGTTCTTCATATGTTTTAGCCTCCAGTCCCCTAATCATCTTTGTTGCTCTTCTCTGCACTCTTTCTAGAGTCTCAACATCCAACAACATTCAACAAAATTTGCATTTGGAGTGTTCCAATATAAGATTAGATTGCCTTTAGAGCACATGTAATGGCTTGTTCTGGGAAGAGGATTTTTTGTCATAAAACATTTTATCCATCTCTATCAGATACCGTAGTACAAATCCTAAAAAGGATTAGCCTGTATAAACTGTTTTCCCCCTCTAAATTTAGGCCGTATATCTGCAGCCCTGGACAATATTCTGGTAACGCTGATTTGAAAACAAACTTCCAAAGTGTGCTTCCCTCAAACCACCGTTGAATACTTAGCTCATTGCTTATCAGTGAGAAGCAGTATAGAGATTAAATAATGAATAGTCGCATAACTTCTACTACTGGAGACTTGAAGTTACAGGTAGTCCTTGACTTACAACCACAATGTAAGGGTTCCACGTAACACCCCCAACGCAAGAAGACTCCAAGGCTAGAAGTTCCTCAAAGTTCCATTTTATTAGAGATGTCATATTAGCACATCTGGGAAAACCCGAATCTGAAAGCTTCCAGTTTTCCCCACCCAAAGGAAAGTCGAAGTCCCTTCCCCAGCACCCACATGTCCATCACATGGTCCAATCAATGCACCCTCCCAACTGGAGATGCCTCCCAGTCACGCCACTCCAGGTGCAGGCTGAATGTCCTTGATTCTCAGAGTTATTATGGCTAGATATCCCTCGCAACTCCATGCAACCCCCCCTCCCAGTTTCCCACAGCACTAAGTGTGGCAGCCCTGAAGATCCAAAGCAAAAGATGGCCTCCAGGATTGACACACAATTGTTGGGAATTGGAATTTCCATTGTTAACTGATGTTCAGTGAGTTGTGTCTGATTTTATGATATTTTTTTTCTCTGGTCATTACGCAAATTGCTGCTGCAGTTAAGTGAATTACACATTCATTAATTGAATGCGGCTTCCCCATTGACTTAGATTGCTGGAAGATCTCTGGAAGGTTGCAATCATGTGATCCTGGGATGCTGCAACCATCATAAATACATGCCAGATCAGGGGTCCCCAACCTGTGGGTTGTGGCCCACTACCGGGCTGCGGGCTAATTGCCATTGGGCTGCATGAGGGGCCGGCCAGTGCGCATACCTCTGCGCATGCACATGGCCCCACTTGTGCAAGCGTCGTCGTGGGTGCTCACGATCCCTCTTGTACGATCCTCATCGCAGGTGCTCGCGTGAGCCTTGTCTCAGATGCTCGCGGATCCACTCGCTTCATCGGCCCTACTCACATGAGCATTGCCCTGAATGTTGCAGGATCTCGTGCATGCGCACATGCGCTTGCCCCTCCCACAAAATCATCCCCTCTTTCTCCCCTCCCCCCAACTCCAGGCCGCCAACCCGGAAAGGTTGGGGAACTCTGTGCTATATGCAAGCACCTGAATTTTGATCTCATGACTGCAAGGACATTGTGATGGTCATAAGTGCGAGGTCGTGCCATGTTTTTCACTGCCGTTAGAACTTCAAACAGTTGCTAAATGAATGGTTGTAAATCACGACTACCTGTAGTAGGCTTTTCTGCTATGTACTTGTATTGGGATCCTTACAGTGTTCTTTTTTACAGCCTTTTGGAGTTCAGGCAGAATTAGACCTGAGGAACTGGGAAGTGAAAAAAGGAAGTCTGGTCACAGCAGGAGAAGGACTAAATGATGGCATGGGCGTGTCTTCCTGATTCACCATTGGCTTTCCTGAACATTGCAGAAGGTTTGAAAATGGAAAAAAGCAGTTCGGGTTTTAGAGGAACGGAGAATAAAAACCAGTATCAGCCTTCTCCTAACAGACTCTGCCTCCCCAATTTATTGGATTTCAGCTCCCAGAATCCCGAAAGAACACGGCCTACAATCGGGGATGATCTGAATTCAAAAACTTTTGGAAGACACAGTTTCTTTGATTGGGACATCATATTGTGTTGGTTAATTGTGGAAATGTGCATTGGATTGATTAAAGTCAGGGGTCACTCTTCAGCAATTGCAATTTTTATAGATAAATGTACAGCTTGTCATTACTAGAATAGAATAGAATAGAATAGAATAGAATAGAATAGAATAGAATAGAATAGAATAGAATAGAATAGAATAGAATAGAATAGAATAGAATAGAATTCTTTATTGGCCAAGTGTGATTGGACACACAAGGAATTTCTCTTTGGTGTGTATGCTCTCAGTGTACATAAAAGAAAAGATACATTTGTCAAGAATGGTTGTCATAGGGTTCAAGTAAGCAATCAGGAAACAATCAATATGAATATGAATATGAATATGATACTAAAGGGATATCGAATGGAATTGTTTATCCAAAGGAGCTTCCATGTTCTTCCCTGTATTGCTACGGTGTATTGACATCCTGATCTTTGCTACGTGTAAACATAGGCACTGTATTGTTTTTGCTTAACAGATCAAGCAAGTTTGTCATTCTATAAGCCATCACTGAAGAGCTGAAGTGGTGCAGTGGTTAAATTCTGCGACTGCAGGCTGACTGCTAGTTCAGCAGTTCAGCTGTTCAAATCTCACTAGGCTTAAGGTTGACTCAGCCTTCCATCCTTCCGAGGTGGGTAAAATGAGGACCCAGATTGTTGGAGGCAATATGCTGAACTCTGTAAACCGCTTAGAGAGGGCTGTAAAGCACTATGAAGCGGTATATAAGTAAAGTGCTATTGCTATTGATATCACAAAGGTAGAAATATACATCAAATGAGGGCTCTTGTAGACGCTTTGTATAACAGGTTATTGGATGAACCAGAACTAAAAGCTGTTTGTATCAGTGATGAATGTCATGTCTTTTAGATATTTGAGACTTCAGTTGGTATTGGCCCCAATCCATGTGGGCCACGGCAAGGGACTGTGCAGGACACCTTATTCTTGGTTTATACAATGGAATGATTTTTCATATAAAAATATTTTATATGACAGGTAGTGTAGCTAGCCACTGATGAGAATGCTGTGCTCAGTTCTCTCTTCTTCCCCCCATCTAGCTATTTTTTATTAATATATAACTAGTACATCTTTATATATATAGTACATATAACCAGTACACCATATATATATGTCTCAGGGCGGCATACAACAGAGAGAAGAACAATTAGAAAATACAATTAAAACAATTAAAAAAATTACAAAAGTTAAAAACCAGTTATCCATGGGCGAGTTAAGATCTGTTTCACCCTGCCTGCAGGAAGAGCCATGTCTTCAGGGCTTTGCGGAAGGCCAGCCGGGTGGGGATAATCCGGATCTCTGGTGGGAGTTAGTTCCAGAGAGACGAAGCTCCCACGGAGAAGGCTCTCCCCCATATATATATGTGAGTGTGTGTGTGTGTATGTGTATGTGTATGTGTATATGTATATGTATATGTATATGTATATATATAACAACCAGTTCATCTTTCTAAATATCTTATCAAATAGAAAGATAATTTAATAGTAATGTTAAGGAAGAAGACTCTGCACAAAGGGAAGGGGAAGGGGATTAAATCTTATTTGAAAGACCCGAAGAAGGTTGAGGGAAGTACCTCTTCCCAGCAGTGAAGTTCTTCATATTCTTCATTCATTGGGCTGAAGGAGATTAAATGGAACAGTAAAAGAATATTCTTCTCCCAAGATGGCAGCGTAGCTACATTGCATGAAGAAAATAATTCAGACCACTGACAGATAAACATGCAGAATGAAATTCAATACAAGTGGGGATTCCCTTTCAAATCAATTGTTTTTAATACCACAAGGACAAAATGTTTATTTCTACAGAACTCTTAAAAAGGACTGAAGGAAGCAATTTGATTTGTCCTTGGAATTGTGGAAAGCTGGCTCAACCGCAAGCTGAAGATTAGATAAGAACATTGCCCTGAGTACAGAATGGAAGAGATTTGACTGACTCTATAACTCTTTTTGAGTTTTTAATTTTAGAGGTAGAAGAAAAATAGTTCAAAAAGGGTAAAATATTAAAGTTAAAAATAAAACAGGTAGCCCTCGACTTACAACCATAATTGAGACAATTTGTTGATAAGGAAGGCAGTTAAGTGAGTTGTGCCTCATTTTATGACCTGTTTGCCCTGGTTAAGAGAATCACTACAATTGTTAAGTGAATCATATGGTTGTTAAGCAAATCTGGCTTCCCCCATTGACTCTGCTTGCCATAAGTTCCCTAGGAAGGTTGCAAATGACAATCCCAGGACCCCTGGGATGGTGCTGCAACCATTGTAAATACATGCTAGTTGCCAAGTTTGATCATGTATCTGTGGGGATGCTGCAACAGTCGTAAGTGTGAGAACTGGTCACAAGTCACCTTTCTCAGTGCTGTTGTAACTGTCAACCCTGAAGTGAACCTGGCTGAGGCCATCTTGGAGGCTTCAGGGTTGCCACACAACAGAGGGAGGGGAGAAATAATTAGATGGGGTTTTGTAGCCAAAACAATAAAGTTTTCCTGTGGGAACCAAGGACATTTTCACAGGTGGCTGGCCAGAGGAGGAGTGAAGTAACCAAGCAGCCGGCCAGCAACTGGATTGAACAGCGTGACCAGTGACTTGGGGGGAAAGGGGAAATGTTTACTTTTTAATTAGGTGAAAGCCAGGGGAACTTTCAGAGTCGGCTTTCACTAGTGGTGCCAATGTGATGTATCCAATAAATTGTTCTTTGAGGAATTTGTCTGCTTTGGAGTTCTGTTTTCTCTGGGTGCATTACTTGGAACGCTGGCAGTAACGTTGAATGATCATTAAATGAATGTATACAGATAACCCTCAACTTACAATTGTCACTTAGCAACCATTCAGAGACACCATAGACCAGTGGTTCTCAACCTGTGGGTCGAACGACCCTTTCACAGGGGTCACCTAAGACCATCGGAAAACACATATTTCCGATGGTCTTAGGAACCGAGACACCGCTCCTCTATCCGTCTCTAGGCAGGTCCACCCACATGCAAATAGACTACTGCAAAAAAAAAAAATCTGTACCATGGGAACTTCTGAGCATGCGCAGAAGCCGAATTTCTGGCACTGCACATGCATCACCATCTTGTTTTTGGCTTTTTTTGCAATTTTTTTTTAAAAATGGCACTGCGCATGTGTGCGCGCGCGCAAATCACATGCGCACCCACGAGGCACGGCCACGCAGCGCAGGAGAATGTGAACTGGCAGCGAGGTAAGTTAGAACCCACCCCTGAGTTTCCTAATAATGTTATTATTTTAAGGTTGGGGGTCACCACAACATGAGGAATTGTATTAAAGGGTCGTGGCATTAGGAAGGTTGAGAATCACTGCCATAGACCTATTTGGAAGGTACTTAGGCCAGGATTCAAAGTTATGGGGGTTGCTCCCCCTGTCACATAACATTACTTTGGGCACTGAGCAACCAGGCTACATTTACAGCTGTTTGCAGTATCCCATGGGCATGTGATTGCAGGACGCTTTTGCCAATGCTTCCCCCCCCACCTCCAGAAAAACTGGCTCATAGTAAGCCTATTGTTTAATGATCATCTCACAAAAAGATAACAAAATTGGGTCCATCGTGTGGGTGACCTGATTTATGACAATCAGGACTTATGATCATGATGGGCAGGCTCTACGGTAGTTGTACATTGTGGAACGCCTATAGGTAAAACAGTGTTAAGGAACTGTGGTAATTAAATGTGGGAGTTCATTGACTAGTGAAGGGAGAAGGACTCTCAGTTGGGAACCTCTTTTTTAGACCGTGAAAAGGATCCTTTGAGAGTCCTCTGCATTTTTTTTGCTATTAGCAATAGCAATAGCACTTAGACTTATATACCGCTTCATAGTGCTTTGCAGCCCTCTCTAAGTGGTTTACAGAGTTCAGCATATTGCCCCCAACAATCTGGGTCCTCATTTTACTGACCTCAGAAGGATGGAAGGCTGAGTCAACCTTGAGCCTGGTGAGATTTGAACAGCTGAACTGCTGAACTAGCAGTCAGCTGGAGTAGCCTGCAGTAGCTGCATTTAACCACTGCGCCACCTCGGCTCTTCTATTAAAGCTATTGCTTTAAGTGGGATCAAAGGATGTGGATGTGGAGGTATGACATAGCATGCAGGATGGGATGGAGGGAGGGATAAGGATGAAGAGTAATTTTCCAAGAGGAGAGGGAGAAGGGGAAGAGGATATGAATGCAAAGGAAAGAATGCTAATAGGAATATGCTTTCTATAATATCAAGCAACTTTTTTGATGTGAGATTATCTGTTTCCTTTTTCTGATGTTCAGGGTTGCTGTAGTGTATTTGTGTTCACTAAAGAGTTCTTGCACAGCTTCTCTTGTGGGAGGTTGCAGAGGTGGGTTCCTCCCGGTTTGGACCGGTTCTATGGAACTGGTAGTAACTTGGTGGCCTGGGTCACTGGAACTGGCAGCGACCCAGGCCTGCCACGCCCCCGAACCGGTTCTCTCCCGAGAGAGGAGGCCTGTCATATGCTCCGCCATTTTGTTTTTTGCTCTGTGTGTGTGTGCAGAAGCTGGGTTTTTACCACTGTGCATGCACGCGCACCCGCACGTTGCGTCAGGAAACGAACCAGCAGCGAGGTAAGCCAGAACCCACTCCTGGGAGGTTGGGTTATTTGGTAGTGGAGCACTTGATTGATGTGGGTGTGTTTTTTTTGGGGGGTACACTTGTGTTTCTAAGTTTGCCATCATAGTCTCTGCTGATGAAGATATTCAGGAAGAGTAGTGAGTTGTTTTCTTCTTCCCTGGTGAATCGGAGTCCTTTGAAGATGTAGAATAGAATAGAATAGAATAGAATAGAATAGAATAGAATAGAATAGAATAGAATAGAATAGAATAGAATAGAATAGAATAGAATAGAATTCTTTATTGGCTAAGTGTGATTGGACACACAAATTTGTCTTTGGTGCATATGCTCTCACTGTACATAAAAGAAAAGATACATTTGTCAAGAATCATGAGGTACAACACTTTGTTGATGGTTTTTTGGGTGTTCTCCAATGCAGCGACTCCTAGTGGGCTCCAGGGACTGGTTCTATGGAAAATATTTTTTTTTTGTGAGGTGCGTGGTTTTACACACTGCCTGGATCCCACATGTGTGCGGCTGAGGCTTCGCTTGCTTGTGTGGCCCAGTTCCTGTTGTTCCATGGCCCGGGTAATTGGGGACCTCTGCTGTAATTGGTCCTTTAAAAATTATTATTATTTAAATTATTAAAACTATACAAATTAAGAAAATTAATAAATATTAGCTATATGTTATTTAGAATATTTATAGCTTTTTACTCACTCAAACTACATTTAAAAAAAACGAATACAGGTAGTCAGATTGTTGGGGGGCAATATGCTGACTCTGTAAACCGCTTAGAGAGAGCTGTAAGAAGCACTGTGAAATGGTATATAAATTAAGTGCTATTGCTATTGCTAGTCTTCGACTTAACGACCACAATTGAACCAAGAACTTATGTTGCTAAGTGAGACATTTGTTAAATGAGTTTTGCCCCCTTTTTCAACCATTCTTGCCACAATTGTTAAGTGAATCACTGCAGTTGTTAAATTAGTCACACAGTTGTTAAGTGAATCTGGCTTCCCCATTGACTTTCCTTGACAGAAGGTCGCAAAAGTTGATCACATGACTCCGGAACACTGCAAGCATCATAAATATGAACCAGTGGTTCAATTTTGATCACGTGACTATAGGGATGCTGCAACAGTCATAAGTGTGAATATTGGTTATAACTCACTTTTTTCAGTGCTGCTGTACTTTCGAATGGTCACTAAATGAACTGTTGTAAGATGATGGCCACCTGTATTGAACTTAAATTTGGTGTTGGGTAAAATGATTGAACATATCAACAGACCAACCAAAGCCTCCTAAAACTTAATACCTATGATTCAGATTCCCATTACAATTTTAAGAGGTAATAAGCAAGGTTGTCTTTTATCACTATCGCTATTCAGTCTAACTATAGAAGTGCTGGCAATTGCATTTAGATCTAATAATCAAATTAATGGGATAAAAATAGGAAAGAAGATGTATCTTTTAAATCTATTTGTAGATTATATGGTCTTGACTCTTAAATATTTCTCATTCAGCTAATTATATTAAGAAGGAGTTAGAGGAATTTGCAGAGGTGTCTGAAGTATCAATTAATTTTCATAAATTATGTTTTATTTTTTTTCACACACGCCCCAAAACCCAAAATTAAACTTACAGAATTTTAGGACTTTCCAATAATACATAAATCTTTAAAATAGTTAGGCATCACTATATCTAAAATGTTGATGATATTTTTACAAATAATTATGTACCAACATGGAAGAAATTAAAGAAATGAAAAACTAGACCTCAAAAATTTCAATATTTTAGGGCAAATTGCAATGGCTGAAATCAAAATTCTTGCATAGGTTAACTTTTTATTTCAATGCCTCCCAGTGCTAATTGCAGAACAGGCTGAAAGACAATGGCAAAGTAAAATAGAAAGCTTTTGTTTTCATGTACAAAAACTAAATTCAAGGTGTTGATTATCATCTTTAAAGCCCTACATGGCTTAGGTCCAGGTTACCTCTGGGACCGCATCCTACCTCATACTTCCCTTCGACCGGTCAGGTCCCACAGATTGGGTCTCCTCCAGGTCCCGTCAACCAAAGAAAGCCAGCTGGCGGGGGCCTAGGGGGAGGGCCTTCTCTGTGGGGGCCCCTGCTCTCTGGAACCAACTACAACCAGAGATCCGAATTATCCCCACCTTGGTGGCCTTCCGAAAAGCCATCAAGATATGCTTTTCCTGATTGCGACAATTCTACATCTTAGGTCTCCCCCATGTATGTATGGTTTTTAAATGTTTTTTGAAAAATTCTTTTTAATACTGTTTTTAAATTTTATATTGTTTTTTATAATTTTTATAAATTTTATATTGTAAATTTTAAATGTTGTAGGGCAGCATATAAGAACACTAAATAAAATAAATAAATAAAAGGATTCTATATAGGTCTCAGAAACAGGAAGACTGTCATGCCCACTTTGTTACTATATTACCAAGCAGTACGGTTAGGGTAGTTGATTTCATTTATTATGGGAGCTGCTTCTGAACCGTGGAACTGATAAAAAGATAAATGAATCGATGGAACCCCTACTCTCCAAAAATGATTTTATTGGATTTGGGCAAAAAAAATCCCAAATATGCAACTTCTTATAAGATAACTTCCATCATGCTTTCTTAATGTAGGCTTACTTTTATCAGCATTATTAGGTTAGTCAACTTCTGATTTTCTGTTAAGCAACGTTTCCATTTTAAAAGGAATGGATAAAATGAAATATATAAATCAGTTTTGCGAACACATTTCATACAGACACTCAAAAAACTACAAATAATAGTATTACACAACATGTGGCAAAATACCAGCCAGTACAAAATTGTCAAATCATTTTGACAGGTGGGTAGACTGACGGGTTTAGCCATATCTCAAAAGTTGCTCATAGTAAGTAGGTAAGTTTTGACAGTGTTCCCACTCTGCTTGTGCAAACCTGTTCAGCTTTAAATACATTTGTAAACTTCCTTGACACTTCCAGGGATCGCTACTTTGAGATTTCTTGTCTTAAGTCTCTGCAAAAGATGGGAGATGTAGTCCCAACCTTAACTGAATCAGAAAGTGCCTTTTAGCTCATGTTTTTCCTTTCTCTTTTCTGGGGTGAAAAAACAAAGTCAATGAACTAATCCACTTTACAATTGTTTATTTTTAATTCTAGTTTCCTCATTTTCCTTCATTACATTTCCTAGCCTTTCATTTTGCGGAGAGTTACTGTTATTTCCCTTCTTTTCCAGACCAGGTTTTTCTCATTTCTTTCTAGATTTGCCCTTTTGTTAGCTTCCAAATTTAACAAGGAAATCAAAATAAAATAGAAAAGGGGAAGCAAAAATTTCAGCAAGGATAGTAAGGCTCTTTATTGCTATTCCAAAAACAGTACAAGGTTTGCTTTTGGGGGCAGCTGACCACAGACTGGCACATCAGTAAGATTTTACATATCATTTTGAGCCCTTTGTGTAAGACATGCGGTCACAAGAATGTGATATGAGTTTTATGGCCACAGATAAACAGGAAACATAGGTGTGATATACTTTTATGGTCAGAGGAACTTAGAAAATATTTTGTCTGTTATGTCCCTCATCAGGAAAGATCTTCCTGGCCAGGCAGAAGTGCTAAATTCCCAAGACTTTTAAATGTTGACTGGCTCCAACGCTAGATTCCTGCCTGTCAGTGATTTATTGCCTTTAAGAAAACATTGTATTTTATGAGTGGAGACGGGTTCCTCTGACTCCAGATCAGAAGGCTGTAAAAAGGACGGGGGTGGGGGAAGAGATCAAAAGCTTTTAAAACTTTTATCAGTCTTTTTCAGACTTCTCCCTTTTCCAGGATTGCCCTTTTATTTTTTCCCCCAGGAAAATATGGTCACTGTATCTACAACCCACATTGCAATCTCTGGAATTTCAAATATACAGGAATGTGCACAGCCACGTCCATCATTTTTCAATATTCGATCATTTAGAACACAATGGGATTTTCTTGTTTTATCCCTCAAAGCAATATTGGAATTCAATATCGAACTGAATATTCCTTTGTCAACATCGTCCTCCACGCTGAGGTCCGCAATCATTTCCACCTCCCAGGCGGCCTCTCTAGCCTTAATCTCGTTTCCCTCTCTATGGCGTGAGCCGCTCAGCTTCGCCACCCTTCCTTGCAGAACCTCAACCACAGATCAAAAAGCGACAAATCCCAACGCAGCTTCGCTCTTTAGCTCCACCCCACGTGGCCCCGCCTCCTGGTTGCCAAAGCAGCGAGACAGCAGCCAAAGGCTGGGCGGCCGTCGGCCGGCCGAGGGGTGGTTCCTTCCTATGGCCCCGCCCACTCAATCCATTCTAGCCGAGGCAGTTGGAGCCTGGCCTTCGCGGGAGGAGGAGGCGCCGCCGTGTCGCGGAGGTCGGGTGTGGAGCGTTCTCGGTGGTGAAATGTAAGTGAGAGAAAGTAGAAAGCCGGTCAGGAAGCGGTAGAGAAATGAGAAGAAAATCTCCTTTTCGGTTTCTGCTTTCAGAAGGAGCCTGCGCTTTTTGTTTGGGTGGTTGGGTATCTAAGGAATGGAGCGTGGAGGAAGATGTGGGAAGCTGAATGTGATAGAAGCCATGGGCTAGTGTTGAAGTCCCGTTGAACTCGGGAGAATATATTTCAAGAGTAAACATATTTCGAAAGAGGATGGTATGACACTTCCTTGAGGTTTGGCTTGGCTTTTTCGGAGCCCCAGCTAATTTTCTCCAATCTGTTGCTCTCCAGGTGTGTTGAGTTACAGTGCAGCCGCTGCAGCCATGCAGTTGCAGACGGATGAGAGTTGTAGTTTAGCTCACCAGGAAGGCTGTCTATCAGGCTGAGGAAGTTTATTCTCTTGCAAATGTTTCTCCTCTTCTTAGAAGACACAACACACTTCTTGACTGTGAGAGTGGGTAAATAGCAAAGGGCGGGGAAAGCCCAGCAAGTAAAGGGCATGATAAGGCTACGTGGTGATAAAGATTATTATTATTTTTTTATGAAAGCTAAAAGGTTGAAAAAGATGATGCTTTTATGTACAAACGGGGCTGCAAGTATATTTATTTATACTTCCAGCCCTACATTGTTCTCCAGATGGGCTGGGTCTATCCAACAGCCAAGCTGGCTGGGAAAGCTTGTGGCAGCTGGAGAACACCAGGCTGGGGAGGGTTGGTATGCACTGCCTTCCAGCTGATGTCATCTCTGGTAACCGACAGGAAGGTCCCTAAGATCCCGTGCGAGGCTAGCTTCTGTTTACTGTGCTGGTAATCGAGTTGAGACATATATATTTTTTGCACCCTGTTCATTTGCATGATGCTTCCTAGTACAGTGAAAAAATACCTTTTGAAAGTATTTTCTGGATTGACGATTAGTTGGGTTGTAGGTAAAATTGTGTCATATTTTATGTTAGGATTAATAGTAAAAATAAGTGACCATATGATAGTTTTCTTGAATCCCTCAACTGCTTTCTTATCTGCTCCTGCATCCAGCGTAAGCTCCTCCTTGATTTCAAAATCTTCATGACTCTAAGCCCATCTTATCTTGTTCGTTTCTTCTGCAGTTCAAAGGTTTCCCTTCTTTTAGAAGATTTGACTTTTCCAGCATTACTGCCACTGGGCTTGGAATTGTCCCTACAAAGAGTTGTATCATACTACTGCTCTCATTGTTTTCAAAATTAATGTTTTCCATGATGTTTTTAACATGATATGCATCTTATTTCCAATGTAAACCTGTAATTAACCCCCACCCCCAATATACATAGATGAAACAAATTGTTGTGGTTAGGGACCAGGGAAACTGAGGTTCAGAATCCATCCTTAGCCATGGAAACATATTGGGTGACTCTGAGCTAATCATAGTCCTGCAGCCCAACCTACCCCACAGGATTGTGGAGATAAAATCTAATTTGCAGGATTATGGAGATACAATGAAGAGAGAACTTGGTGTAAGACACCTAGAGCTTTTGGATGACATGTGGGATATAAATCTAACAAAATAAATGCTTTTCTAATTTATGTAACCTCACTTTCCTTTGTTTTCATAGGCCAAAAGTTTTGGGGACTTTGGATTTTAAGCGGCAAATTTTGCTCCATGAATTACCTCCCAGCGAAACTAAATGACCTAAAGGGTTTCCTTGTGAATGAAATGAAAGACTAACAATTTTGCAATGCTTCTTCATTTTGCCACTTAAAATTCTCATTCCTCAAGAAAAGAAAAAAAAAAACCCAACCAAAACAAAACCCTGAAGCCCAGATCAAATGGCTTGTTCTTTCTTGCTTTAGAGCCTCAAAGTAGCTGGTAGAACCTGAGGTTATCAATTAAATACTATTGCTGCATGATTCCTCTACCTTAATTATAATGTATAGATTAATACTTAAAACTGCATTCTCCAAATTGTCCCAAATCCATTGTCATTATATGATGGATCACATCTGTCAGCTCTAGGCACTTTGACCAATTGTGGATGGTGGACATTCATATCCACCAATTGAGACCAATTAGATTATCTTTGGTCTCCCACCTGGTTATGAATGATGGATGATTTTTTAAAAACTTTTTTAACTTTTTAATTGTTATGTTGATTGTTTTATTTTAATGATGGACTTGACATGCTGTTAGCCGCCCAGAGTCCCTCGGGAGTTGGGCGGCATACAAATCTATTTAAATAAATAAATAAATAAATAAATATCCAAAATACATGGAAAATAGTACATTGGGAGAGATATGCTCACCTCCTACCTCCTAGTTATGCCCTTCTTAGTTTCTTAGAACAATATAAAGTGACTTGTATTGCTTTTTTCTGGGATATCACCACCACTTTGCAGTGCAGAGCTATTTTTCTTGCAGTTGAATACTATACATTTCAAACAGATATGTATTAAATAGCACGCGGTGTAATTTGATATGTAGGTTGCGCTCAGACTTGTGAAGTAACACAAGCCTTTTTCTTCCCTATTTTCTATCTGACATAAATAAGGAACAAGAGGAAATTGCTTAATTTCAGCATTCTCCCAAACGGTGCTGTTGCTTAGAAATATAACAGAATAACAGAGATGAAAGGGACCTTGGAGGTCTTCCAGTCCAACCCCAGATTGCTGGCAGAAGTTGCTGAGATGTTCTTCTATAGAGGAGAGAAAGAGAAAAAAATCAGAAAAATAATTATAAACCTATTATAGGAACAAAACAAACAAGCTCAATAAGACCAATAGCTACTCTGTCATGCCTTCCACCCCACTCTATCCATTGTAGAATAGAATAGAATAACAGAGTTGGAAGGGACTTGGAGGTCTTCTAGTAGTCCAACCCCCTGCTTAGGCAGGAAACCCTACACCACTTCAGACAAATGGTTGTCCAATATCTTTTTAAAAATCTCCAGTGTTTGAGAATTCACAACTTCTGGAGGCAATTTGTTCCATTGATAAATTGTTCTAACTGTCAGGAAATTTCTTCTAATTCTAAGTTGCTTCTCTCCTTGGATTAGATTCCATCCATTGCTTCTTGTCCTGCCTTCAGATGCTTTGGAGAATAGGTTGACTCCCTCTTCTTTGTGGCAGCCTCTTAGATATCGGAACTCTGCTATCATGTCATCCCTAGACCTTCTTTTCATTAAACTAGATGTACCCAATTCCTGAAATTGTTCTTCATATGTTTTAGTCTCCAATCCCCTAATAATCTTTGTTGCTCTTCTCTGCACTCTAGAGTCTCAACGTCTTTTTCATATTGTGATGACCAAAACTGGATGCATTATTCCAAGTGTGGTTTTATTAGAGCATTATAAAGTAGTACTAACGCGTCACATGATCTTGATTCTATCCCTCTAAGATTGCATTGGCTTTTTTTTTTTGGGCAGCTGCAGCTCACTGCTGGCTCATATTTAAGTGATTGTCCACTAGGACTCCAAGTTCTGTCTCATACAGTAGTTACTATTATTGAGTCAGGTACCACTTATTCTGTAACTGTGTATTGGTTTTTCTTGCCTAAATGTAGAACCATACTTTTCTCACCGTTGAATTTCATTTTGTTAGATAGGACCCAGTGTTCCAGTCTGTCAAGATTCTTCTGTATCTTGATCCTATCTTCTGGAGTGCTGGCTATTCTTGCCAGCTTTGTATCATCTGCAAATTTGATGAGTTCCCCTTCTAAATAATTAATGAAGATATTGAAGAGTACTGGGCCTAAGAGAGAGCCTTGGGGTACCCAACTGCATGCTTCCTTCCATGTAAATGCAGTTCCATTGAGGACTACAAGTTGACTGTGGTTGGTCAGCCAATTACGAATCCATCTGGTGGTGATGCTGTCTAGCTCACATTTTTCTATGTTATCGAGTAGTAGGTTGTGATCTACTTTATCAAATGCCTTACTGAAGTTCAAGTAAATTATATCCACAGCATTTCACTTGTCCGTTAATTTTTCACCTTGTCAAAAGATTTGTCTGGCATTATCTGTTTTTGAGAAACCCATGTTGACTTCTAGTTATGACTTCGTTTGCCTCTAGGTGTTTTCAGATTGGTTGCTTAATTATCTTTTCCAGAATCTTCCCAGGTATTGATGTCAGGCTGATAGGTCTGTAGTTTCCTTGATCTATTTTTTTCCCTTTTTTGAAGATGGGAACTACATCAGCCTTTTTCCAGTCCTTTTTCCAGTCCTCCAGTCCTATGTTCCTCGGTGCTCCAGGATCAGATATAGTTCAGTGGTTCTGAAGTCACGTCTACCAATTCCTTCAAAACCTTGGGTGTAATCGATCTGGTCCTAGTGATTTTAACTTCTCTAGAGTGGAGATGTTTTGGTGTTTTCTTGTTTAATCCAAGTAAACAGTTTAGAAAACAATATTATATTAGCTGCAGTTGAGATCCAGATTGATCTTTGAGATAATCTCAACTGGCTTTGGGATGATTTTATTGGAAGATGTTGCATGGGTAACAGGAAATATACACATTCCATGAATCGACTTACACATTCTTCTTGGGTGTAAAGAGATCTTGATAAAAATGTAGCCAGTATTGCATGGTGACTTGTGATAATCAGTAATATAATTGCCCAGAAGAAAATCCACAGAGATGGTTATATGTTAAATGTATGCTGTTTCTCAAGGCTCTAGAACAGTGGTGGCAAACCTTTTTCGGTTCGCGTGCCAAAAAGGAGGGGTGCGCGCGCTAGCGTTTACTCACATACCCACACCCATTCCCTCCCCCCCACGCATGTGCACAACCCCCCCCATGCTGCCCCCTGCGCATGCGCACACCCCCCCACCCCCGCGCAAAGGCCTTACCGGAGCCTGGGACAGTAAAAAACGGCGAAACGGACAAACTGGAAGTGCGGAAAAACGCACTTCCGGTTTGTCCGTTTCATAGTTTTTTGCATTCCGGGGCTTCAGGAAGCTTTCCTGAACCCTCCGGAGTGCAAAAAACAGCTCACCGGCAAACCGGAAGTGCGTTTTTTCCGCACTTCCGGTTTGTCCGTTTCGTCATTTTTTGCATTCCGGGGCTTCAGGAAGCTTTCCTGAACCCTCCGGAGTGCAAAAAACAGCTCACCGGCAAAATGGAAGTGCATTTTTCCGCACGTCCGGTTTGCCGGAGGGCAACGCTCGCGTGCCCTCCGCTATGGCTCCGCGTGCCACCTGTGGCACGCGTGCCACCGGTTCGCCATCACAGCTCTAGAATATTGTGATGTCATACAATTTAGTAGACTTGGTGCAAAACAGAACACTGAAGCATCAAAGATCTTCACTGTTTAACCATGTATGGGAATGATTTTTTAAATTATTTTAAATGCAGCATTTTTAAAGGTCTGATTTAGGTAGCTGGATTCTCAAACTTACGGAAATTATCCATTTTTAAAGTGACACAATCTTTCAGACATGGGAGAGTTATGTTAATTTGTGGTAGCACTTTTTCAGAAGTTAACACATTTTATTAAAAGGAATAAACTTTCATAACTGTAGCTCACTTCATTGAATGAAAACTTAACACCTTTTAATAATATTTGTAACTGGAAAACACTACCTGTCTTTTGATTTATGACATTTTAGAGTAATCTAATCAAGGTATTAAATGTGCTTTTTCCAATTTTCTGTCTCCAAATGCATTGGGGCTGCAACCATCTTAAAATAGCCAGGGCTCTCTAAGGATAATGGTAGTTGTAGTACGTCACATTTATAGAGGATGCTCAGTTGGGGAAAGTATTACAGAAATGTGGAAACTGTGACTCCCTAGAAAACTTGGCTTGTTAGTCTCACAGCAAAAACAACCAATAACTTCGAACTCTTGCATGACTAGCACAATTATTTTTATAGAAGCTCTCATGAATCATAATCTATGATGCATGAAAATTTATGCCACAAGTTTGCCACACAGCGACGACACAGGTTTCAAGGCACCCATGCTATTCTATATAATTATATATTACCCGTAGAACCCCCAATTTTTATTTTAACATTTCTTTTTAAAATTAGATGGGCCAAATATGGGCATCAAATCTTTGAGCTGGAATCTCACTTTACCATTTGTATTTTTTGTATTAGGATACAAACACCCTCCCCTAAAAATTTGGCATTCCTGTCCTTGTATACAGTCATACACAGCACAGCATCTGTCCCTTGTTGACCCTTGGGTTATGCAGTAATAAATTTGTTATCTGTTAAGGTGTGAACATTTTGTTTTTGTTTTTTAACTTCCAGATTTTGTTGAGTTCCAGTTCTCATCCAACCAGCCCCCAGAGGCCAGTGATTATGGATATCTAGAGCTGTGTTCAACAGTATAAAGGTGGTAGTACAATTTTCCTGCCCTCCCTTATATTGGGTGCAATGATGAATGAGTTTAGCAGTTTTAGATGCCTATGCTTAAAAAATAGCTTAGGTTTTAAATTCCCACTCTTTGTTAAAGTTATGTGGAAGTTTGAAAAGAATTGGCAGCCCTAGTTTGCTTGACTAGATCAAATTATCAAGTAGCTGGATTTTCTTAGCAAACCAAGCCATAAACCATGATTTTCAAGCAATAGTTGCTATGTCAGCCTTTCTAGCCTGAAGGTCCTCAATGTGTATAAACTCCATATCCCAGCCAGCTTAGCCTTTGCTAAAATTTCTAGGAGGCAGTCCATATATCTGGAGAGTGTCTAGGTTGGGGAACATTGGAGTAAGTTCACAAAATACATTAAGCCCAAACCAACAATGACATTATTGCTTAGTGCAGTGTTTCTCAACCTTGGCAGTTTGAAGATGTGTGGACTTCAACTCCCAGAATTCCACAGCCAGCAACGCCAAGGTTGAGAAACACTGGCTTAGTGAATTATGGGCAATTACTTCTGTGTAACTAGTAATGAAAGGGAGTTGGATGGATGTGGTTCCGGAGCAGGATAGGTGAATTTAAAACATACTAAAGTAGGCTCAACAACATCTAGTGCACAGATCCTTCCCACCTTAAAGCTATTTTTAATATGTTATTTTTTGCTACTAGACAATTCTCCATCCTGTGAGGAGCCAGCAGTCAGGATGGGTTGTCTCCGCCTACCAGCAGGTTGAGGACCGAGTCACTTTTTTTCTTAAATCCCCTGGATCCGCCCCTTTGAGGCCCAGTTATGACTCGTCCTCAGCAGAGCAGGACGTGGCGAAAATAGCTCATCCCAACTGCTGGTTCCAACGATCACAGACAACTAAGAAGATCAGGTTGTACTGGATTTTACTTATCATCAAAATACTTGGATCTTCCTTTCTGAAGTAGTGGTGAGCGAGGGGAAGGTGGCAAGCACGCTGTGGCTTTCAGCCTAGGCTGCCACCTGGGGAATTTGGACTTCAGTTCCAACCCCCCCGACCCCCCCCCCCATTCCCTCGGCCGGGATCGATCGCTCCGCGGCTGCAACCAGGTTTCCAGCCGTTTGGGCTCGCTCCGGCTCTGGTTGCATAGGGCTTAACCCGTGGCCGCCCCCCTCGCTCAAGCCTCACCTAGGAGCGATTTGCCTGCTGTTCATCGGAGAGGCGCGGCGGCTATTTAAACGAGCCGCCCGACACGCTGGGAAGCCGATTGCCGGAGCCCCGCTCGCGATCGGCTTCCACTTTTAAATTTGGCGCCAGTTTTGCCCTCCGACGATCGGCGGATCTACCGGGGCCTCTCTAGGCTTGCCCTCTTTGCCTCTTGACCGCGTGGGAAATCGAAAGCGAAAGACGCCACGAGGTCTCGGCTCTCCATAGCCGGCTGCCTGCGCTTAGCATCAGCTCCGCTCCAGCGGCTTCTCTACGGCTATCAGCATTCCCTGGGGGCCTCTCTTTCTAAATCTTCCAGGAACGAAGGCAGGAGTGGCCAAGGGATCTTGGCTACAACGAAAGGGGGGGGGAGAGGCAACCTTGCAACCGGGCAGAAAATTAATCCCCAGGGTCCATTCTCAAGATTCAAATGGCAAAAGGGATGCCCCCAGCCCCCTCTAAACCTGGGGGGAAGAGGAAGCACAAAACTAACCGTCCAAACGACGATGAGGCTGCAGCCTCTTCTTCTCAGCCTGGCAAGCCTACATCTACAAGGGCAGAACAGCGCAGGGACCGGGTACTGCAGAAGATTCATAGCAGGGCAGCTAATGAAGGTGCTTCCCAAGCTTCTGCCTCCGGGCCTGACCAGATCCTGGGCCTAGACACCACAGTTCCCCAGATCTCCACCAATCTCTGGGGTCCAGGGGGTTTGGGCGTGGCAGCCCCCATCCCTCAGCCGGCCTTAGCTCAGGAGACCACTCAGAGTGTCCAACCTTCTCTGCCCCCTGGTCAGGAAGGGGCCTTGTCCCCCCCTCCTCCACCCGTGGTCCAGGGGATCGAGCCTGTCCTCCCTCCAGCTCAAAGCCTGCCGGCTCTCCCCTTTGACCCTACTATAATTCAGCAATGGATTGCCTCAGCGGTACAGACCAGTATTACTGCTAACCTCCAAAACTTGGCAGCTTCTCTGCCTCAATTAGGCTCTGGCACTTCCTCACCTCAGCTGGATCCTCAGCCAGGAACCAGCGCTGATTTCCTGGCAGCGGATCAGTTATCCAACATTTCTGAGGAAGAGAACCTTGATGACTTTACGGTGGCCCAGATGGATACAATGGGTGATCTATCAGAGGATGAAGTAGCAGGCCCCTCTCAACCACCATCGGCGGCTCTCTTCCCACCGGGTCTGTACAAGTCTTTATTAAGCAAGGCTAGGGCGGCTGCCGGCCTAGTGGCCCCGGCCGCTCCAGCGCCATCGCTAACCACTCCATTGGGGCCTATCTTCTCTTCGGTCACTCCGGAACCGGATTCTGTGCCGGCCCCTTCTCTATTCATAGATACAGTAAGAAACCAGTGGGCCGCTCCGGCTACTGGGTCTAATCCTACCTCTCTAGAACGTCAATTTTTCAACGTAGCCGCTGAACTGGGAGACATTCTTGAGGTTCCCGCGGTAGATCCCCCTGTCTTGGCGCTTCACGCCCAAACCACTCTTCCCAGCGAATCGGAAGAGAACCTCAAGCCTGAGGATCGGAAAGTGGAACAGGCTCTGGTGCGCGCTCACCAGGCGGCGGCCTGGGCCATCAAGGCTGCCTCCACTTCCTCTTTCTTCGCCAGGGTGGCTCTCCTCTGGGTCAAACAGCTGCAGGATCTTATTCCTGAATCCAACATAAGGGCACATCAAGACCTTAGCAAAGTCTTCGCTACTTGCCAGTTTCTTGCAGACTCCACGCTGTATACATCCAAATTCACATCAAAGGCGATGGCTTCCACCCTCGTGGCCAGACGTATGCTTTGGTTGAAACAATGGCCAGTAGAGACCCGCCACAAGTGGCGTCTAGCGTCTAAGCCTCTTAAAGGCAAACAGCTCTTCGGGGATTCCCTGGATCCTTTTCTCATCGAATCTAAGGACAAGAGGAAGATTCTTCCGTCGCTATCTCGCAGAGGCCTTCCTCGACAGACCCCCTACTTCCGGCGGCCCTTTCGCCACACTGACCAGGGATCCAGCTTTCCCCGGTCCCCAGGTCAGTACTCGGGTAGGTCCCGCTTCCGTCAGGACAGGGCCGGGAGGGGAAGGCAGTTTAAGAAGAACTTCCGTGGCGGAGCCGGAGGGCGTCCCACCAAGAGAGGGAAATAGTAGTTTTTCCCCCATGACCGCTCCCATTGGGGGGCGGCTGAAATATTTTGCTGATTGTTGGGATTCAACAACTGAGAATGCGTGGGTCCTTAACACGATTCGACACGGTCTATCTTTGGAATTCCTCTCCCTTCCCCCGGGAGCCTTCATTCGGTGCCCCACGGCCAGGAACCCCGCTAAACGGGCTCTCATGGCAGAGGCGGTTCAACACCTGCTAGATATTAGGGCTATTCAGCAAGTGCCTCCTGACGAACACTTTCAAGGATTCTATTCCATCCTCTTTGTGGTTCCCAAGGCTTCTGGGGGTTGGAGGGCGATTTTGGACCTCAAACGGCTAAACCGTCACATAGTCTACAAAAAATTCCGGATGCATTCTTTAAAATCCATCTTGGCTTGCATCCGGCCGGGGGACTTCATGGCCTCCTTGGACTTGACGGAGGCCTATTTACACATTCCCATTGCTCATCATCACCGTCGGTATCTTATATTCTGCTATGCCGACCAACACTTCCAGTATAGGGCCCTTCCCTTTGGTCTATCCTCTGCTCCCAGAGTTTTCACGAAGGTCCTCTCCGTCTTGGCGGGCCACCTCCGGGCCCTCCCCATTAGAGTCCAATGTTATCTGGACGACATTCTAGTCCATGCTTCCTCTGAAGCGGTGGCACGACAGCATCTTCACACCGTCACACAGGTCCTATCTGCCCATGGGTTTTCCATCAACCTCGCTAAAAGTCAGCTGTCCCCATCAACGTCCATCCTCCATCTGGGCTCTATTATTGATTCCTCCCAGGGTAGGGTGTTCTTATCACCGGAGCGACAAGTTAGTCTTCAGGTTCTTTCCTCTCAGGTCCAAAGAGCGGGTTCTTCTCCCCTTCTTACCTTATCCTCTCTTCTAGGCAAAATGGTATCTTGCATCTCCATTGTTCCCTGGGCTGGGTTACATGCCCGGGAATTGCAGTGGTTTCTTCTTCCCTTTCAGAAGGCGCACCTCGGATCTTCTCTTCGCAAGGTCTGTATTCCTCCTCCGGTTCGTCGCTCCCTCACCTGGTGGCATTCTCCCGCTCTCGCCAAAGGTACCCTGTTCTTTCCTCAAGTCCAAATCACAGTCACGACAGACGCAAGTCTGTCAGGATGGGGCGCCCATTGCGAGGGCGCCACAGCTCAAGGTCTGTGGTCAGAGGCGCAAGCCAGGTGCTCCATCAACTGGCTCGAGCTGCACGCCGCCTTCCTCGCATTGAAGCATTTCCATCGAGTGATAGCAGGGTCCCACGTGCTCCTGCTAACGGACAACGTCACCACCAAGGCGCATGTCAACCGCCAGGGGGGCACCCGGTCCCGGACCCTGATGGACGAGGCGAGGAAGGTAGGTCTTTGGGCGGAACGGCACCTCTCTTCCTTGACAGCGGAACACATCTCGGGGGTAGCCAATGTCCAAGCGGACTGGCTGAGCCGATCAACGGTGGACCAAGCCGAGTGGCGCCTGGATCCGTCAGTATTCCAGTCCATCGTGAACAGGTTCGGCAGGCCACTAGTGGATCTCTTCGCGACACCAGAGAATTCCCAATTACACAGCTTCTTCTCCAGATATCACACGCGGGGATCGGAAGGGACCAATGCCCTCCTCTGTCGCTGGCCCAAGGGGCTCCTCTACGCGTTTCCTCCTCTCCCCATCCTACCGTTGGTCCTCAGGAAACTGATGCAGGAGGAAGCGGAGATAATCTTAATTGCTCCGTTCTGGCCGCGGCAACCGTGGTTTGCCGACCTCGTAGCCCTCTCGGTGAGGGCCCACTGGACCTTGCCCCCCCTCCCGACCCTTCTCAGTCAAGGGCCCATCTTCCACCCGGACCCCAGGTGGTGCCAACTGACCGCCTGGCGCTTGAGCGGAGTAGCCTAAGGCGGCAATCCTACGATCCAGAGGTCATCCATTACATCCAGGCATCTCGCCGCCCATCTACCAACCGTATTTATTCCGCGACCTGGCAGACCTTCTGCTCTTGGTGTGCATCTCAGAATCTCTCCCCCATCGACGTGCCCCTTCCAATGGTCCTACGCTTCCTTAAACAGGGCTTGGATAAGGGCCTTTCTCCCAACACTCTACGCCGTCAGCTCGCGGCCTTGTCATCAGTCTTGTCGTGTGGTCACTGGGACTCCCTGTCCCACATCCCGACCGTTCGACGATTCTTGAAGGGGGTCACCAACTGTCATCCTCCGGCGATCCACCGGTACCCATCATGGGATCTCCCGCGAGTCCTCCAATCTTTGACAGGGGCTCCATACGAACCGTTACGAGAAGCTTCTCTCCGGCAGCTATCCCTCAAGGTCGCGTTCCTCCTCGCCATCACCTCGGCTCGCAGGATTTCTGAGCTCGCAGCTCTTTCTGTCCGGGATGACCTCTGCATCTTCCATTCTGACAGAGTCGTCCTCCGTTTGGATCCTACCTTCCTTCCGAAGGTCAACTCCCCCTTTCACCGCGCACAGGAACTTATTCTACCATCTTTCTGCCCTGCACCGTCCCACCCTTCCGAGCGGGTTTTGCACACCTTGGACGTCCGCCGGGCTTTGCGCATCTACATCAGTCGCACACGCCCGTTCCGCCGGACGGAAGCACTGCTCGTTACGTTCTTACCCCAATCAATGGGCCTCAAGGCTTCGGCGGCGACGATCGGGCGCTGGATCAGAGGGGCAATTGCTAAGGCCTACGACATGGCCGCACTCCAGCGACCCGCCGGCATCACAGCGCATTCCACGAGAAGTGCAGCGACTTCGGCTGCCTGGGCAACTCAATGCTCCTTGGAGGACTTATGCAGGGCGGCGACCTGGGCGACACCCACTCCGTTCATAAGACACTACAGAATTGACAAATACGCATCAGCGGATGCGGCCTTCGGGCGACGGGTGCTGCAAAGAGTTCTCATCAACAACGCTCAACATTTCTGTCCCTCCCATGGGTAATACTACTTTGGTATGTCCCATCCTGACTGCTGGCTCCTCACAGGATGGAGAATGAGCGTTGACTTACCTGATACGCTCTTTCTCATCAGGAGGAGCCAGCAGTCAGCTCCCTCCCTGTAAATTGACACGTTATTAAAGTTGCTTCACTACGGAGAGGTCTCTGTTTCGACCAGGGAGGACGTTGGTTCCGGAACGTCAGTTTCTCCAGTTTCTCCAGTTTCTTCTTGCACCGTTTCTACAAATAATAATAATAATAATAATAATAATAATAATAAATAATAATACATGATGATATCAAATCAGACAATTCCGGGGATCAACTTGACCTTACCTTTGATTCCGACACTTCTCGAACCAGTCTACAACCAGTTGGGATGAGGCATCCATCTGATCTGCAATTTCGCCACATCGAGTCTTTCCCTCGGATTCGTCATAACTGGGCCTCAAAGGGGCGGATCCAGGGGATTTAAGAAAAAAAGTGACTCGGTCCTCAACCTGCTGGTAGGCGGAGACAACCCATCCTGACTTCTGGCTCCTCCTGATGAGAAAGAGCGTATCAGGTAAGTCAACGCTCATTTCTTCCACTTTTGTTTGTGATATTTTGGTTGAAATGTTAAGGAATGAATGGTAACAAAATCTTACAGTATGGACTAAATAGCCGAGATGGTGCAGTGGTTAAATGCAGCACTGCAGGCTACTGCTAGTTCAGCAGTTCAGCTGTTCAAATCTCACCGGCTCAAGGTTGACTCAGCCTTCCATCCTTCTGAGGTCGGTAAAATGAGGACCCAGATTGTTGGGGGCAATATGCTGAACTCTGTAAACCGCTTAGAGAGGGCTGTAAAGCACTATGAAGCGGTATATAAGTCTAAGTGCTATTGCTATTGCTATTGCTAAATATGGTCAGAACACTAAGTAACTATTTAATTATTTAGGTGACTCCAGATCATATATTAAACCGCTCTTCTGATGTTCTGTTTTTCTTTACTAAAATTACAATATTCTTTAGGCCAACATGT